>CM055067.1:7684502-7849411 GCA_029204045.2 Tillandsia leiboldiana | reverse complement strand
CTGGATTGAACTGGTGTCTGAAAGAACCACCTTCGGGATCGGATCGAACACCTGATCCGGATCTGAACATGTCCCAAGTCCAGTTTTGGATTTTATGCAATGAAAGATTCTTCCAAGTGTTTCTACACTACAAGAAGTATTCGGATCACACAAAACTTTAGTAAAACATACCTGTCCTTTTGAATTCTCTTTCTTGAGATTGAGTTAAACGATCCAACTTTTCTTCACCTTCATCTTCAAGACTTGAGACTTTCACGAAACTACGCCAACTCAAATTCCGTAACCAATCTCCCCTTTGGCGGTTTCGTGACAACACACAGATCCACTCAAGAAATTCAAAAAGATATTTTTGTTGCTATCACCATACAACAAAAATTTACAATGGAGATCCAAAAATTTTAAAAACATGAGATAAACTCCTAAAACAGACTCTAGACTTAGACATCTGTACTCTCTGCACAAGAAATCATTCTTGACAAAAGAGATCGTTAGATACCTCAAGAATATTTAGCATACAAAACTAGTACAGAGATAGAGTTTATCTAATCATATGACATTTGAGAATTCAGATATGTAAGAGAATCATAGTCAAAAACCAACATATCTTCTATGCAATTAAAAACCAAATGTCACAAAATGTTAGTCAACATCAATGTTAGTTATTACATGCCCAAATAGTAGTCGAATAGTAGTCGAGACATGCAACACATCACAAGATGAAAACCAAAGTTGAAGTGAAGAGGATACTTACTTGATGTATACAAAATTCTTCATCATCAAGATTTTCACAATCATTGTTCAAGTTCCCTACCTTGAGGTCATTACATCATCATTGTACTTGATATTTCATCAGTCAATTCTCATTCATTGTTCAAAGTTCTCTCTAACTCTCTCCCCTTTTTGTCACAAAACAAAGCCAAAATGTAGTTAAGACTACGAAATGTTAGGAGAGTGAAAAGTTCCAATGAAAACGTAAAACCTGAGAACTAAGCTAAAGTAAGTATAAAACTAAATCCTAAAATCAAATCCTGCACAAAAAGAAAAGGAAGGTGCAGTTCAGTCGGAGGAGTCGGAGCTGGTACAACTCAGCTTGCTCAAAATCCCTTTAAGCATTGTCGAAATAGTTGAACACTTCTTCTTGATCTTCTTGTGTTCAGAGGAATTTGCTGAAGTTCTTTCGATATCCTCTCTTGTGCAGCAGAGAGTCTTTGTTGTTCCTGGCGAAGCGACTCCAATACAGCAGCGTCTGTACCCTGTCTTTTCGAGTGTGATGGATGCTGGCTAGAAGCAGATGGTGCATCCAATCCCTTAACCCATGGAGATTCAGTTTGTAGAACCCCAGAGAGTGAGCGAGCTCTAGTAAGAAACCCACTATGATAACTTTCACTTCTTAGGACATTCTTTCGTCTGTATATGCTTAGTTGTTGATGCAGATTTATAAGCCTTTTGCCTTTGACAGATTTCCTGTTTTCCTCATCAATCTTCTGTTGAACATCTTTGAAGAATTCATCCCATTCTTCCGTATCGTACTCTGAGCTGTCCTCCCTGCCTTCGGTTGTCTTATCTCCTGTTGAAAAATCCGGTTTCTCTTTTACAGATGTACTCTTGTGCACCATTGTGACCAGTAACAGGATTAACCAAGAGAGTGATCCATTGATTCTAGTGCTTTAAGTTTAGAGAAATTGTCCTGTGAAAAACCAACTCAAGAACACATGAAAAAATTGTTAATTTTCAAAAATTTGAAAAATTGTACCCAAACAATCATAATCATGTAGAGAAGCTAAGAATCAAATTATTTTTGCAAAAGGACTTTTAAAAATAGATCAATTGCATGATTTTCGAAAATCCTTATTATATGCCCTTAAAACCGAAATTTTAGAAATCGAAGCCTAAAAATCCGTTAATCAGGAGAATACCTAGCATATAATCAAAACTAATCTACCCAGAGTTCTTATTTCAAAAGAAATTTGATCAAAAACCATCCACAAACAAAGTTGATCCAAGAAATTCATCACGTTTGAGGAGGAAAAGAGAAAAACGATGAAAAACCGAGATTTTGATCAATAAAGCTTACTTGGATTTGAAGAACTTGAGTTTGAAAGCTTCCAGGAAGGATGAAATCTAGAGAGAGAGGCTCTGGAAACTTTGGAACAAAAGATTGGAGTAAAGAAATCAAAAACCCCTTTCGTTCTTTATAAAACCTAGCCGCGATCCGGATCAGTTCATAACTGCGATCCGGATCGGCTACCCGCAGTGAGAAACTGCGTTCGGGATCCGGATCGGCAGATACAATCCGGATCGTCAGCCCGCAGAAGAATTCCTGCGTTCGGGATCCGGATCATCTAGCCCGATCCGGATCGGCCCCAACTTTTTCTTTAGAAAATTTCAGAGAAATTCAAGAAAAACCAGAAAAAGATTGTAAGCACAAATGTGTATCAACTTTAAACAAAAATCATCGTTTCATACAACAAGAATTAGATTATGCCAAATCTATCAATAATATCCAAAAATGAAACGAAAATTTACAAAAATTAAATCCCTTAAAGTTGAACACCTTCAATTACATCTAACTTGATCTTATGAGTAATGCCTTTATCAAATCATCAATTCAGTAAAGAAAATGAAATACAAAGATCAATAGATGTTTGAAATCCCAAATATAATAGATAATGTATCTAGACAATCTGTTGAAGAGAGTGGCTCTTTGAGCATCTTTCTTTAAAAACCCACCTTATACCAACCTTGAAATTTGACAGAGTCAAGTATTTCAACATGCATTTTACTTAATCAAAAATTTGAACAACCATGCTTGGTATACATGTGGTAGCTGCACACAATACTCGGACGACCGAGGTGGTAGCTCTTTCCTCCATGTGGTGGTAGTTTTCACACTCCTCATTGGGATGTAACTCTTTCCACATCTTTTGAGCATTTTACCTTTTCTAAGACTCCCCCTCAATTGGCTATCAATTATTTAAGATATAAAGTATTCAACCAAATATTGATCTCGATTTCATACTCGACTAAGCAGTCAAATAAGATAATGACTATACCAAGAGATCATAGAGAGAGTGAAATTGACTTTGATCACTTTAGAAGATGATTTAATTAACATAAATGATCATTGCAACAGTGAAATATTATGATGGCAAAAGCATAATAAATTTCTAAATGTGCGAAAAGATGCAATTAAAGTCAATTATGATCTATGCTCAATTAATGTCCTATGTACAAACATAGATAATGAACAAAACAAAAACAAATACAAAACCTATCCTAAGCAAAGATTTCAAAAAGAAGATTATTTCAAGGAAAGCATCCCAATTGCTTTTCGTAAATGAATAAAACGTTTTTGATCCAAAGGTTTTGTTAGAATGTCAGCTAATTGATCCTCAGTTGAAATATATGAAAGTTGAAGAGTATTTGATTCAACTAGCTCTCTAAGAAAATGATATCTAAGTTCAATATGTTTTGTTCTAGAGTGCAACACAGGGTTTTTAGAAATGTTAATAGCACTAGTGTTGTCACAAAGTATTGTTACCGAAGATGCTGAAATGCAGAAGTCGCTCAGTACGCTTTTCATCCAAATGAGTTGAGTTGAGCAACTTCCAGCTGAAATGTATTCCGCTTCGGCAGTCGAGAGTGCTATGCAGTTCTGCTTTTTACTGTGCCATGCAACAAGGCAATGGCCAAGATAGAAGCATGCACCACTCGTACTTTTCCGATCATCCACTGATCCTGCCCAATCGCATCTGAGTATCCAACAATATCCAAACTTGTTCCCATAGGATACCAAATTCCGAAATTAATTGATCCTTTGATATACCGGATAATCCTTTTCACCGCTTTCAGGTGAACCTCCTTTGGTGCTGATTGATATCTCGCGCAAATCCCAACACCAAAAGATATATCCGGGCGACTAGCCGTGAGGTAAGTAGACTTCCAATCATACTTCGATACAGTTTCTCGTCTACATTCTCACTATGTGATTCACTTCCAAGTCCCTTGTGGCTAGTTCCCATTGGAGTCGGAAAATCTTTACAATTTTCTAGATCAAACTTTTTGACCAACTCCATTGCATACTTGGATTGACTCAAGTGAATACCTTCATCATTTTGTTTAATTTGCAATCCAAGGAAATAAGTCAATTCGCCCATCATGGACATCTCAAATTCGCTTTCCATGGTCTCCGCGAATTTAGAAGCATCGTTATCTCTTGTTGCGCCAAATACAATGTCATCGACATAGATTTGTGCTACAATGAAATTGCTTTGATAATGCTTCACAAAGAGAGTCCTATCAGCTCCCCCTCGAGTATAGCCCTTCTCCAAAAGGTGCTTTGTTAACCTTTCGTACCATGCTCGCGGTGCTTGTTTCAGACCGTAAAGAGCCTTTTTCAAACGAAAAACATGGTTAGGTTGTTTATGATCTACAAAACCTTTCGGTTGAGCCACATAAACTTCCTCATTTAAAACCCATTTAGAAATGCGCTCTTAACGTCCATTTGAAATAATTTAATTTTAAAATGACAAGCAATAGCGAATAGTATACGAATGGACTCGAGTCTAGCTACAGGGGCGAAGGTTTCATCAAAGTCTATACCTTCTACTTGAGAGTAGCCTTGAGCAACTAATCGTGCCTTGTTCCTGATGATAGTACCATCCTCATTTTCTTGTTCTTGAAGATCCATTTGGTACCTATCACATTGTGTTGCTTTGGAGGCTTCGTTAATTCCCAGACTTTGTTTCGCTCAAATTGATGAAGCTCTTCCTGCATTGCTTTAATCCAGTAGTCATCCTGAAGAGCTTCATCTATGTTCTTTGGTTCGATTAAAGATACGTAGCAAGCGAATCCACAAACCAACTGCCTCCGAGTTCTGACTCCTTCTTGTGGATCTCCAATAATATTCGATTCCGGATGATCCTTGGAGATTCGTAACGTTTGTTGAAACGGAGTACTCGGAGATATATGAGATGATTCCTGCACATCAGATAAACTAGAAGAACCATTAGATGCATCATTAATATTGGAAGTATTATTATGAGAAGATGCACTAGCAGGAGAATCATCATCTAGAGAGATATCGAGGGTAGATTTTCCAGTTTCAAAGTGAAAAGCTTCATCTACTTTAACATTTATAGATTCTACGATCGTCTTAGATTCAATGTTAAATACTCGATATGCTCTGCTATTCGTAGAATAACCCAGAAAGATCCCTTCATCACTTCGAGAGTCGAACTTTCCAAGATTTTCACGGTCACGTAAAATGTAACATCGACTCCCGAAGACACGAAAATATTTGATATTGGGTTTTCTACTAAACCACAGCTCATATGGTGTATTTAAAGTTCCTGGGCGCAAGTAAACTCTATTAATGACATAGACAGCGGTGTTCACAGCTTCAGCCCAAAAATGTAGCGGTAAATTCCGGCTATGAAGCATCACACACGCCATCTCTTGAACAACCCTGTTCTTGCGCTCAACAACACCATTCTGCTGAGGTGTATAGGGTGCCGAGAATTCATGTTTAATTCCATTTGAAGTGCAAAAAATCAATGAATTTTGAATTTATGAATTCTCCACCTCTATCACTTCTAACACGAATGATCTTTTCATTCTTTTCAATCATAATACGATGGCAAATCTCATGAAAAGAGTCAAACGTATCAGCTTTCTCTTTTAAAAATGCTACCCATGAAAACCGAGAGAAATCATCAACCAATAAAAAAATGTACCATTTACCTCCCAAAGATGGTTGACGGGTCGGCCCCATTAAGTCCATGTGCAAAAGTTCCAAGGGCCGTTTAGTACCAACGTGGTTCAAGTTCTTGTGTGCAGTCCTAGACTGTTTTCCCTTTTGGCAACCACCACACACAATGTTTTGTTTAAATAAAAGCTTTGGAACCCCCTTGACCACGTCCTTGTTTGAAATTCTAGTAAGTTCCTTAAAATTTAAGTGACCTAGCCTTTCATGCCAAAGAGTTTCATTATTCAAAGCAGCTAGGTTACAATTTTCAGAAAATTTATTAGGAACAACATAACAATTGTTTTCAGATCTAACCCCTTTTAAAAAGAAGACATGGTCCTTATCAGTTACAACGCATTCAACAGATGAAAAGTTAACTGAAAAACCATTGTCGCAAAGTTGACTTATGCTTATGAGGTTAGTCTTAAGGCCATCAACAAATAAGACGTTTTTCAAAATCGGGCCATCTGGAATAGCTACCGTCCCTTTTCCAACAATTTTGGAAGATCGACCGTCTCCGAAAACAACGTGTCCTCCGGAGATTTTCTCAAGATTTTGAAAACTATTTTTGTCACCGGTCATGTGACGGGAACATCCGCTATCCAGATACCAAGACGAACTATCATATGCATGCAAGGAAACATTGGAAACAAGACAAGGGAAAATTTCACCTTTGCGCACCCAAACCCTTTTGGAGTGCGTCGGTAATGGTCGAGAAGTTATATGCCTAGGTGAAGGCGTCTTGTTATAGCGATTGTTGTTCCTTGATGAAATCGTCTTGCGCGATGAACTA
The DNA here is from genome assembly GCA_029204045.2 of Tillandsia leiboldiana. Taxonomy (NCBI): domain Eukaryota; kingdom Viridiplantae; phylum Streptophyta; class Magnoliopsida; order Poales; family Bromeliaceae; genus Tillandsia; species Tillandsia leiboldiana. The sequence continues at coordinate 7,842,872 of CM055067.1, read as the reverse complement.
CCAAATCTCTTTTCATTTGAAAAGTTTTGCTTTGATTTTCGGGGAGGAGCCATTTTGGTAGTTGTTGCAAGAAGTCCTTGAGATGAGCGTTCGACTCCCGTCTTGCAATATCTTCTTATGTGCCCTAAAAGACCACAACGAAAACATACCTTAGGTCTTGACGATCCCAAAGAGGATGAAGTAGGTTTGTTGTCGTTGTTTGTCTTGAATTCCGGTGTCGGAGGAGGAGATACCGACTGAGGCACAAAAACTGTCTCACTCGAACTTGGACTGTTTCCAGTTTGAGTGTATCCGAGGCCGAACCTATTTGATTGACCAAGACCAAGAAGTCTATCCAACTTACTCCTTCCTGAAGAGAATCGCTGTAAGTCATTCTTGAGTTGGAAAATGGTCTTTGTCATTTCCAGGTTATCCTGTCGAGCCTCGTTGTAGAGCTTTGAGAAGTGATTCGCGTTATCCACCAGATTTGTATGTTCCTTCTCAAGTTGCTCATTGAACTCTTGAAGGGAAGCATTTTCTTTTATCAGGTTTTCCCTTTCCACTTCAAGAGCGTTTGAGAGAGAGGTCGCTCTTTTTGCTTCTTCTTCGAGATCATGCACTCTCCCTCTCAAACTCTTGTTTTGCTTAGCCACTTTCTTTGAGTCCCTCAAAAGTCTGTGGTAGGCTAGAGCAAAATCTTCACCTTCCGAATCATCCGATTCGTTGTCCGTTGCGTTCTTTTCAACAGTGGAGTTGGACAACGACTCAGATGTATTTGCCATAAAGCACATGAAGGGTGAAGATACGGACGCGTGGAATGCGGTGGAGCTCTTTTCTTCATCACTCAAAAATGACTCATTTGACGTTGAGTTGTCATCCCAAGTGACGACTTGCATCGCCTTCTTCTTTGCCGGATACTTGTTAGGACACTCCGTTGCAATGTGGCCGTAGCCTCGACATTTGAAGCATTGTAGTTGTCCTTCTGAACTTTTCTTATCCTTTGAGAAGTTCTCTTGCTTTCTTGACTCTTAACCTGAAGTACCCTTGCCTTTGTTCGACTTTCCGAAGGATGGAGATTTGCTTGAATTACCCCTTCGAAAGTTGCGGCGAAACTTCCTTGTCAAGAGAGCGAGCTGTTTCTCAAATTCCTCCATAGAAAGGTTCTCGTCATCGTCGGAGGAGGATGTATCCGCGTCTTCTTCCTTTGTTGTTTTCAACGCATAACCTGAAGACTTAGAAGTGGATGCCTTTCCAGAAGAATTGTTAGTAGTAAATGTCATTTCATAAGTTTGCAATGAACCAACTAATTCTTCTACACGTATTTCGTCCGGGTGTTTAATAGTTTCAATGGCAGTAACCTTTGGGCGAAATCGTTCAGGAAGAGTTCTTAAGATTTTTCTTACAATCTTAAATTCTGGAATCTTCTCTCCCAGATTAGCACATGAGTTTACGATGTCTTGCAATCGTGTATAGTAGTCCGTGAAAGATTCATTTTCTGCCATTAAGATAGAGTCAAACTTGCTCGTAAGCATTTGCAGTTTCTGAATCTTCACGAGGTTAGTTCCCTCATGTGTAACCTGAAGAACATCCCAGATTTCTTTCGCAGTCTCACATGCCGAGACGCGAGAGAATTCAGTTTGGGATAAGGCATTAAAGATAGCATTAATTCCCTTGCCATTGTAAGAAGATGAATCTAACTCTTCCTTGGTCCATTTCGACCTAGGTTTTAAGGTGCGAACATCACCAATAAATTCAGTTGGATTAGTCCATCCTAATTCAATCGATTGCCACACCCGTTCGTCGATGGAAATTAAAAAGGCTTTCATCCGTACTTTCCAGTACGCATAATTTGTTCCATCGAAGAACGGGGGTCGGTTGATGTTTCCACCTTCAACCATTGTTTACAACCCTATTCCCGCTCTGATACCACTTGTTGGGTTATATGTAATACGGATCTAAATAGGGGAAAAAACACCTAGAGGGGGGTGAATAGGTGTAAACGCATAAACACTCAAAAAATCATTGCGATAAAAACCCAATGCGGAAATAAAAATAATACGCAAGATTTTTACGTGGAAAACTCCATCACCGGAGTAAAAAACCACGGGACCGATAACACGACAGAAATCCACTAGAATTAAAACACGTACAAGGTGATTTACCGTACACACTTACGACTCAACCTTTTCCATACGCTCCTAGAGGATCTTCTCCGCTCGCTCCGCGACGCTTCTCGAATCCACGATCTGCGCCCAACGCCGAATCCACGGCGTCCAACGTCGAATCCACGACGTCCAACGTCGAATCCACGACGTCCGACCGAATCCACGGTCTTCACCCAATAGCACCCTTCGAATCCACGAACGTGCCTCGCTCCGAATCCACGAGAGCGGTTGAACCTTGAATCCATAAGGACACGCGAATCCACGCGCCGATTTTTGGGGTAAATCGTTGTTTTGGGTGGTGATGATCCGCCGAATACTTAGATCAAATATAGATCGGAAATACCATCTAAGTATTCATTAGTTTGATTCAACTCGAGATGTGAGTATGAAAACCTAGAATCAAACTAATCAATATAGATGAAGAAACATAGAGTGTTCTCTAATGATTTCCTTTCTTCTCTATATGTGGATCTATAGCCGTATAAAATGATATAAGAAAATGACGGCTATTGACTCTGTGGATTCACCCTAGAAAAAGAATCATAGGGTGTATTTATAGGTTAGAAACCCTAGGAAGGAGATAAGAATCAAAAACCTAACATTTCTGGAAATTTTACGGACGGCGATCCGGATCGGACTAGCTGTGATCCGGATCGTCGTAACGAGTCAGCCAGTTCCAGAAAAACGAAGGTTCGGGATCCGGATCGAAGTGCATGATCCGGATCGTTCATACAGTTCACCAAACATCAACGTTCGGGATCCGGATTGCGAAGCCTGATCCGGATCGTTCAAGGAAGATGGTAAACTAAGTGTTCGGGATCCGGATCAAGAGGCTACGATCCGGATTGAACTGGTGTATGAACGAACCACCTTCGGGATCCGGATCGAACAACCTGATCCGAATCCTGAACATGTCCCAAGTCCAGTTTTTGATTTTTATGCAATGAAAGATTCTTCCAAGTGTTTCTACACTACAAGAAGTATTCGGATCACACAAAAACTTTAGTTAAACATACCTGATCCTTTTGAATTCTTCTTTCTTGAGATTGAGTTAAACGATCCAACTTTCTTCACCTTCAATCTTCAAGACTTGAGACTTTCACGAAACTACGCCAACTCAAATTCCGTAACATGCTCAAGCTTTGTGCTGATCTCCTACTCAAAGCGTCTGCTACCACATTGGCCTTGCCGGGATGATAAAGGATGCTCACATCATAATCCTTTAAAAGCTCCAACCACCGGCGTTGCCGCAAGTTCAGCTCCTTTTGAGTAAACAAATACTTTAAGCTCTTGTGGTCTGTATAAATCTCACAGTGCTCCCCGTAGAGATAATGCCGCCATAATTTCAGGGCGAACACCACAGCTGCAAGCTCCAAATCATGAGTAGGGTAATTCTTCTCATAATCCTTTAATTGCCATGAAGCATAAGCAATTACCCTACCATGCTGCATCAGGACACAACCCAAGCCGCTGTGTGAGGCGTCACTATAGATCACGAATCCGTCGCCCATCACTGGAAGTGCTAGAACGGGTGCCGTAATCAGTCTCCTCTTCAGCTCCTCAAAACTCTCCTGGCACCGGTCAGTCCAAACAAACTTCACCCTCTTTCTAGTCAAGCTGGTTTGGGGAGTAGAGAGCTTCGCAAAGCCCTCTACAAAACGACGGTAATAACCTGCTAACCCAAGAAAACTACGGACCTCAGTAACCGTCGTCGGTCTAGGCCAATCCCGAACTACATCAATCTTCGTCGGGTCCACTGCCACTCCTGCGGCTGATATAACGTGGCATAGAAAAGCAACCTCCCGAAGCCAAAATTCACACTTTTTAAGCTTGACATACAACTTCTTCTCCCGCAGAAGCTGTAGCACAATCCTCAAGTGCTCCTCATGCTCTAAGTCGCTTCGGGAGTAAATCAGAATGTCATCAATGAACACAACGACAAACCGATCCAAGTACGGCTGAAATACCCGGTTCATCAAATCCATAAATGTAGCAGGGGCATTAGTTAAACCAAAAGGCATAACTGTAAACTCATAATGCCCATACCGGGTTCTAAAAGCCGTCTTGGGGATGTCCTCGGCCCTCACCCTCAACTGGTGGTAACCTGACTGGAGGTCAATCTTTGAGAACACAGATGCACCCTGCAACTGATCAAACAGATCATCAATCCGTGGTAGTGGGTACTTGTTCTGGATGGTCACTTTATTTAGCTCTCGGTAATCCACGCACAAGCGAAGTGATCCATCCTTCTTCTTCACGAATAAAACTGGCGCTCCCCACGGAGATACACTGGGTCTCACAAAGCCCACGTCCATCAAATCCTGCAACTGAGCCTTTAATTCCCTCAGTTCAGCTGGGGCCATCCTATAAGGTGCCTTTGAGATTGGTGCGGTCCCTGGAACCACATCAATCACAAACTCAATCTCCCTCTCCGGCGGCAGAGTCGTCAGCTCAGAAGGAAACACATCTGGGAACTCGCGGACGATAGGGGTATCCTCGAGTCCCAGTGCCGCCGTAGGCACCTCCACAACCGTCGCCAGGAAAGCGATGCAGCCCCTACTCATCATCCGCCGAGCTCTCGACGACGAGATAGTCATCGCAAACAAGGTACTCTGACAACCTCTAAAAACAAACTCCTCCTGCCTAGGCTCACGAAGAGTCACAGTCCTCTCTCTGCAGTCTATAGTGGCGCAGTACCGAGATAACCAATCCATACCAAGTACAACGTCGAAATCCCGGAGCTGCCGCAAGACAAGCAAGTCTGCCGGCAGAATCCAGGGTCCCAACTGTACAGGGCAATCCCTACAATACTCCTCGACATGCAAGACATGATCTGGAATCTGAACCTCTAATGCATACGATAATGATACTACCTCTATACCATGTAGGGATGCAAATGCTCTACTAATGAATGAATGCGATGCGCCAGTATCAAAAAAGCTCGAGTATGAACTGTAGAAATCAAAATGATACCTGCGACGACATGGTCTGCGGCTGTAGCATCCTCTACCTGTGCTGCATAAACTTGCCCGCTCGGTGCTGGTGGTCGTCGATCTGGCTGTCGAGAGGAAGACGACGCATGAACAGGCCTACCATAGGCCACAGAAGGCCCTGCTGACTGATACGGAACAGTAGGTGCCGAAGCGGAGGAAGGAGCTGGAGAACCCGCTCTGGGGCACGCTCTCTGGAAATGACCGGTCTGTCCACATCGGAAGCAACGGCCCTGACTCTGGGAACACTGAGTCGGTGAGTGCGGCCCTCCACAAATAACACATCGGTCGGGGCGTGGCTGCCGTCGTGGTTGCTGCTGCTGAGAATGCTGCTGTCGAGATGGTCGACGCTGCTGCTGTCCCGGGCGGGGTGCTCCTGGTCTCTGGTGCCCCTGATACCCACGACCTTGAGAAGGAGGTCGTGGAGGTCTCGGGGGTCCCTGTCGACTCGACTGCCCCTCCTCAAACGGTGCCGGGCGCTTCGCCCCCGTGGTCACTACGGGGGCTGGCGCCACCTCTGCCATCACTGCCTCTCCTGACTCAACATATAATGCCTGCTCCATCGAGGCCTCTAAAGTCTGCAATCTGCGGGAGCGAACATGCTGATAAATATCCCGACGCAATCCTCGCTCGAACATGTAAATCTGATGAGCCTCATCCCTGGCCACGTGAGGCATACTAGCCAACAACTGATTGAAATCAGCTATGTACACATGCACGGGCCGATCTCCCTGACGAAGAGCCCTCAACTGCTCCTCCAGTCTCTGACGGACACTCTCAGGGAAGAAAGCTCCCAAAAGAAGGCTGCGAAACTCAGTCCATGTGAGAAGCTGCGTCCCCGGCGGCCCGGCCGGTCGCACACGCCGCCACCACGCCTCGGCGTTGCCCTCCAAGAAATGTGTAGCCAAGAGAACTCGGAAGCGATCCTCGATGAACAAACTCTCAAAATGACGCTCCATGGCCGTGATCCAAGTCTCGGCCTCCCACGGCTCAGCTCCCATACCAGAAAATCGGGGTGGATCAAACTGGCGAAACCTCATCAACAAATCCACCACCACTCGCTGCTCAGCTGAAGTCAGAGGTCCCGTCGACCCAGACGGTGGTCTGCAAGGAACCGGCTCAACAGGAACTGCCGGTGCTGGAGGAACAACAGGGGCTGCCGCAGCTGGGGGAAAAGGTACAGGCGGACTATCACGGGGTGCTACCACAGGCTGCGACCTCTGCTCTAACAAAGCCATCATCCGGCCCAAGGCCTCCTACTGATGGCGAGAAGCCTCCTCCTGACGATGAGAAGCCTCCTCCTGACGTCGCAAGGTCTCCTCCTGACGCTGAGAGGTCTCCCCCTGACGCTGTATGACCTCAGACATCTGTGCCATCTGGGCACGGAGCTCCTGTACCTCATCCTGATGTCCCGGTCCTGAGTCCTCCTGCTCGGGCACCGAGGAAGAAGGCTGCGAACGCGTAGACATCCCGCGTCGCGGAGGCATCACACCCCTGAGGAGAAAGAGAAGAACAGTCAAAACCTCCAAACCAAAACTCGACCCAATCTCGCGAAAGTCCACAGGCATATCCCCCTTCCCAATAGCACTATGTTGTCTGCAGCCAACATAGTCGCCACCGAAGGAAGATATGTCAATCTCTCACCCCATCCACTGGGAGAGTTTAAAACCCAATCAAGACTCTCGCAACAGAGTTACGACTCTCACGTAAATCATCCTAGGGTCCAACCACAAGCCTAGGGTTTCTAAGTCCTCACTAACCTACATCCTAGGCTCTGATACCACTCTAATCTGTCACGCCCCGGGTCGAAACTGCGACCCGGCTTGCCAACAGATCCGCCGCCCATCCGGGAAGCCCCGTATGAACGTAGCGTCTAACCTGTAAAAGATCATCTATACCATACAGATATCAGAGCTGAAAAGTAAATACTGAACTGAAGTAAAAACAACTCTAGGTATAAGTACAGACCCCGTCCTCACATAAATACATAAGTCCCTCAAAGTAAGAAGAGTACAACTCAATCCTCACTACAAGATCGCTCAACAAAACTCTCAAAAGGTGAGGGTACAGCTACTCTCAGGGCGACATCTGGTAGGGATCTAACTCGCGACTCCCTTACCTCGATCAGCAGGATCAGCAACCTGTGCAGCCGGTACAGAAGTAGAGGTCCCTAGGGAAGAAGACACCACGACGGGTGTGAGAACTACATCCCAAGTAGTTCTCAGTGGGTGCCGCCAATAAGCCCGACGGTCTGGTCACTAAGTCTACTAGAGGCAAAAGTAACGATGCAATGCTGGGAAGAAAAACTGATGAAATAACTCTACAGCTACTATGCCTCAAACTAAATGCTCAAGGGTGAAACAGAAAGAAATCTGGTACCACTACTAACCCTCATCTCAATCACTGTGACGCCCCACTTCCCAGGGGGTCACCCATCCTAGAACTACTCTAGCTCTAGCACGCTTAACTCTCATGTTCCTCTTGGATCTTGCTACCATCCAAAATGCTATAGCCGGGTTAGAGATTTAGTCCTATTATATCATTTATATAGAGGACTAATCCAAATTCCGGGGGTGTCACATTCTTCCCCCCTTTAAGCCCTGACGTCCACGTCAGGCTCAAGCACATTCACAAGCACCAGACGATGTGAGACTCGTCTCGCTAGCCTTAGCCGACCTTGTGAGGAGCTGCACTCCACTCACAACGGTCATTAGCCGGGGAGCCTCGCTCTACCCGCTATATAACCCTGGCTCAGCCGAGACTCATCTCACATTTCCGGCTGGTGAATGTCTCTGATACCAACTGTGACGCCCCACTTCCCAGGGGGGGTCACCCATCCTAGAACTACTCTAGCTCTAGCACGCTTAACTCTCATGTTCCTCTTGGATCTTGCTACCATCCAAAATGCTATAGCCGGGTTAGAGATTTAGTCCTATTATATCGTTTATATAGAGGACTAATCCAAATTTCAGGGGTGTCACAATCACCCAATCTATACTGACTGCCACATCGGGTCCAGTCAAACCTGCACCTACCTACTGCCGTTACGTCCACGGAGGAGCGGCCTTACGTAGGGCGTCCGTGACTGCCAAACTGGCCGGCCAGAGGGACTGTGTCGACAAAATCGCAATAGCAAGTAACCCGCCTAGCTCCGGAGTGGCACTCGAGGGGCGCGACCCCACCGAGTAAAGTATCTGCGCATCTATGTCGAGCTCAATGTGGCCCATGCAGGCTATAATCTAAATCCACGATCAACAAGATCGACTGTAATCAAAAGAACCCTGTCTCACTCACTGGCTGGAACACAACACAGCCGAGACCCCCCTGTCCCTCAGACAGTAAACAAAAGACACTCTGATCAATAACTCACTATCTAACTCCACTCGGTCCCCCGACACGAGTGTACATGCACCCCACTAATAACCCGACCCCTCGGCCCCCTATCTGGGCGAGGAAGAAACTAAGTCCAGATGACATAGTGATGATAGTGAAAGTGTCTAAAGCAATAAAGTAACCTAGCCCAAGTTGGAGTTTTCTACTAGTCTGGTTGAACATGCTGCATATGACAGTGGTGCTAGGTCAAATCCGAAGATAGCGATAAATAGGGATGTGGGGGAAATAATAAGAAACACATGATAAACTGAATAAATAAGAAATCCCAACTCATGCTCTCTAACATGCTATATTGGAGGTAAGAATAATACATGCACATCCCTAAACAGCTAGAATTAGTGTACAGATCGCAATTCTTGAAAGCGAGGCCACCCACCTGACCAGTCGAGCTGTCAAAAATCCTACAGCTGAAAATACCAGAAAAACAGCTACACAGAGTCCAACGGGTTCAGCACTGTCCACGCTGCTCCTGGGTACGAAAACAGAGCTGTCGATACACTTACATTCCCCCAAAACTGTCAGAATTTTACACTGAATTTCAGCTGCGTAGATGTGCAAAAATCACCTACTGAAAGTCCTCAAAAAAATCCAAATAAAATATCCCTGTGATCTATGCGTTGATAGCTTCGAAACGCATACCTGCACGTCCAATTCCGAGTTTTCTATGCTGAGATATAAATCCGGCAAGAGAAACACCTCATTCATAACTGTACCAATTTCCACAGATAAGAGCTCGGAAAGAATAAAGATTCTCACCTTCGAAGCAAACTCAGAAAATTCTGAGAAAAATCCAGGAGATTCCTCGCGAGAAGTAGATGAACTTTGCCTTTTGAATCACCTCGATCCGATGTCGGTACGCAAAGTTATGGCTGAAACTCTGCGGTGCTATCCAAAAATCCGCGAAGAAAAAGGAGCAAAAGAAAGCTCAAAAACCGTTAAAATCCGAAAGGAATCAGTGAAAACTCTGAACATCAAAGTTGGAGTTCTACCAGTCGTGAGTCCGATGGCGCAAAAATCGCTAAAAACGAAGATCGGAGTGAGTCGGAGAAGTCTGCGCACTAAAACATGACGAAACGGGTCGACGAAGAACAAGCGTCACTGTGCGCCGCGTCACAGATGAAGTCGAAAAGATGATCTCCAAAAAAACTCCAAAGTCCTCCAAGGGATGCTGCTAGAAGAGAGGAGAATTTCTTCTAAAGGGCTCTTGGCGAAAATGGCTCAGAAAAGGGATTTAAATGGGCCCCCAAGGCCCTATTTATAGTGAAGGGTCACTAATGGGCCTTTTGGCGGATTCGGGTGCAGTTTTCGGCGCCCGAATCCGCCTGAAGGGGTCGGACGCGACCCATACGACATGCCCGAAACCCTCCGGTGCTGCCACGTCACCCCGCAACAGCAAACAGCTGTGCGGGGCCCCTCACTGCGCGCCACGTCGCCCCTACGCGGGCGGGAACGGTAGGTGGGGCGGAGTGCGGACGGCGCGACGCGTGGCGCACTCGAGTGCGAGGCGCCACGTGTCGGCCGAGCGCTGCCCCGTGCACCACCGCTGGCACCGTGGACCGCGACCATGTGAGCCCGCCAATGCCGTGCCGCCACGTGTCGCACACCGGTCCACCATGCAGCGCCAAAACTCCCTGAGCCGCGCTGCGCACACCCGCCAGTCCAGACGCGCCACGTGGCCCGCCCCGCGGTCCATGCACCCGCGCGCCTTCCCTGTGGACCGAGCGGCGTGAGCCGGCCAATGACGGGCCGCCATGTGGCTCCCGCCGGTCCACGGTCACCCCCCCATGCACCGTTTTACCCTGACAACTTCCGGTAGCCCGTTTTTGGCCATCCGGACTCCAAAATTAACAAGCAAATAGCCGTTTTCAAGTGTTTTTCCATGCTGAATCCAATTCCAACCCCTGTTTGGCCAAACTCCTTCTAAAAAATTTCGGCAAACACAGCCAAAGGCCAAAACAGTAATAGATACCTCACAGGGTCCATCTGTGGCATCTCCTTGATGCACTATGGGCCCGATACACCAATAACAGGTGTTCTAAGCTGTGGATTCACCAGGAAAGCTGCATGGGGTTTACGGTCACCACAGGAGCGGCAACTCAGGTGGAGCGACCCCACTGAGGAAAAAAGCCGTGCAGAATCGAGAACCAGAGTTGTAGTACATGCAGGCTGTAATCAAAACCACGATCGAACAGATCGCTATCCAAACCAAATAACCATCCAGTCGGAACCCTGATCGGCCTAACATCAAACTCAACCGACCTACAACACCGGGGCCGAGAATTTCGAGAAACTGACGCCTACAACCCCAATCAAACAAGAACAGGTTCCAGGCACAGCCGCCCGTAGCTCTTGTCCCAAAAAGGAGGCAGCCCTTGGAACCCAGATCACTCGAACCCTCGTCGGGGTGAGGAAATTTATATAAAAAGATGACATTTGTTTCTAAAAACCATTTCACTTGACCCCTCTCTGGGTGAGGACAAAAATAACTTCATTTTAGAAAAACCATCTTGATTGAAGGAAAACTCAATTTTAATACCATTTAGTTCGTAAGAAAATCAGTTAAAAACGGTTTTATTTTCCCAAATTCCGAAGGACTAGTGTCTTTGCCTTAATTAAATAAGAACAGGTTCTGGCGCCCCTTGAAGCTTGGAAGAAATATTAGTTTACAAAAATCATATGTATCCAAAAGCATTTCGGGTTTAAGGTCCTACTATCATAAGATCAATACTGTCTCAACTCAATGGCAATGAATCAAACAGAGAAAAATCCAACAACCCGGGATCACCGTCATCCCAAACGGCTCCCGACGCTAGCACCAAACTAACCTCAACTACCAGACTCCGCTTGGCCCCTCGGCATGAGTGCAACATGCGTCCTACACTGTCCCAACCACTCGGCCCATTATCCGGGCGAGGAGAAAACTCTAAGTCCAGGGAAAATAAATATGCAATGTGTAGGAAGACTAAAGTTGTGATGACCCGGATCTCCGTAGAGCTTTTGCAGTGTGAATTGTGCCTTTTAGAGGCGTATGATGTGTGTTGGAGTTGGTTGCGCGCAAATCAGACTTTAGATTTGGACCCAGCACGAAATCTGGATTAAGAATACCTGTCCGGATGCCTTTGACAAATTTTAGAAGTGGAATTTGGCAAAACGGACATCAGATTTGGATTCAGCGCCCGAAAACGATGAAAATGGACTACTTGTATTTTTCGGAGCCCGGATGCCAAAACACGGATTTCGAGGCAAGATTGTACTGTTCCGGCAGGCCAGGGTAGCGCCGGCGGCGTCGGGCAGCGGCGGAGCGCGGCGGCGGGGGCGCAGGCAGGCGTTTGCGCAGCGGCGGGCAGGGCGGTCCACGGGTTTTGGCGTGCACCGGGAGCAGCCAACGGCGAGCGTGCCACATGTCGCGCGCTAATTGGGCGGTCAACGCACGCGCGACATCATGCCGGGCGCGGCGCACCGTGGACCCCGCCAGGCCACGTGTCGCCCGCCCATTGGCGGGCGCAGCGACCCGGCTGGGCCGCAGTGAACCGCGGCCCACGGTTCCCGCCGTGGACCACGAGGCCACGCGGCGCGCCGAGATTGGCGGGCGCGCGTGCGCCGGGCGGGCGGGACGCGGATGGGACACGTGGCGGCTCCTCAGCATTTCGGACGCGCACAGTGTTGGGCCGGCCCAGCACTGTAGCCGCCCGAAAGCTTGCGGGCGCCCGGAAATTGGGCCCAAAAGCCCATTTGGTTTCTTTTTTGGGAAAAGCCTATAAATAGGCCATTTGCTCTTCGGTTTTGGGCTTTTTCTAGAGCCCAAATGTGAATGAGCCCTATTGCAAACTTGATCTTCATCCTGTGCTGGATCTTGTGAAGGAAGTTCGGAATTTTTTTTGGAGGCCGCGGCATCGACAACTTCGGCATATTAGCGCAGAGCGACGTTCTTTCGTTGGTGGCCCGTTATCGTCGCATTTTGGTCCACGAGGTCCACAGAGCTACTCCGACGGTATTTTTGGACGATTTTTGCGGCGTTGGATTCACGAGAGGTAAATCTACGAATTTTATATTTTCCACTCTCCCTATATTTGAGCTTTTATTGGGGTTTCTGGTACCTTTTTGACCCCCTTTGTTGCTGGTGGATTTTCTTGGACAGCAGCACCTTGTCGGATTTTTATCTCTGCACTCGGGTATCGGACTTCGACGTTTAAGGACTTGATTGACATCTACGCTTTGCGAGGATCGCCTTCGTATTTTTATTGGAATTTTTTGGAGATTAACTTACAGGTGGAAATTTCGTATCTTTGGGACTGAAATTTCAGCAGATTCTGTACTTGGATTAATTGTGTTGATTGTAACATTGGACTATATCTTTGTACCCAGGGGGAGTTGTTTGGGTGTTTTTGGACCCGTTGGACTTGTAGGAATTTGGAGAATTATTTCCGGGTATTTTCAGCTTTTTGGACTTTGGATAGTTTAACACTTTCAGGTGGGTTGCCTCGTCTTCAAAACTGGTGGACTGAACATTAATTCTAAGAGTAGGAAACATGCATGATTACAATTGTATTAAGAAGCATGATAGAAAGTGAGAATTGATGTTCCTAGTGTTACTTTGATGATCAGGTGATTTGCTGCTTCCTAAATCTGTTAAATTAATTGTTATCTTTGGAACTTGACCTAGCACCCCTTCATATGCTACATGTTTAACCTGACTAGTAGAAAACTCCAACTTGGGCTAGGTTTATTTATGCTTTAGGCATCCACACGTTATACTCTATTCCTGGACTTAGGGTTTCTCCTCGCCCGAGTAGTGGGCCGAGTGGTCGGGATTTATTGTTAGTGTGGGATGCATGTTACACTCGTGCTTGGGAGCAGAGTGGAGTCTGGTAGATGTAGCCGGTCTTTTATCTATGGCGGGAGCCGTTTGGGTGAACGGTGGTCCCGGATGTCTTGTTTCTCTGTTTATGTGTCGCCATAGTGTTAGTGGCAGTAGTATACCAGTCTTAGCAGGACCTTGAACCCAGAACCTTTTTTGACACACACATGATTTTATTCAACCAATGTTTTTTTTCCAAACATCGAAGGGTTGTCGGAGTCTGTTCTTGTCTGATTGGACGACGGCATTAGCCCTTCGGGGTTTGGGTATAAAAACTTGTTTTCTAACTGTTTTTCCTGAAAGAACTAAAAATCATTAAAAATGGGGTTTCCTCAAATCAAGATGGTTTTTCAAAAAGGAACTATTTTTAGTCCTCACCCCGCGTGGGTTTGAGTGAAAAATGGTTTTCAGTAATAAATGTCACATTTTTCCTGTAAACTCCCCCACTCGAGAGGATTCGAGTGGTCTAGGTTCTAAGGGTTGACTTTTTCTTTGGGTCGAGAACAACGAAAGGCTATGCCTATTGCCTGTTCTTGTTTGATTTGGGTTGTAGGCTCTAGTCTTTCGGGGTTCCCGGACCTTTCTTTGTTGTTGGCTGTGGAGTATACCCAGCTAGCGAGTTTATATGTGGAGTTGATGTTCTTTTTGGGGAGCCATTGGGTTGACAGCGGTCCCGACTGTTCGAGTGGTTCCTGTTAGTGAGTTAGAGAGGTGATTTGGGTACTGTCGATCTTGTTGATCGTGGATTGGACTATAGCCTGCATGAGCCATATTGAGCTCGACAGAGATGCTCAGATACTTTTCTCGGTGGGGTCGCGCCTCTCGAGTGCCACTCCGGAGTTGGGCTTGTTACTTTGCTATCGCGACTTGTCGAAGCAGTCCCCCTGGCTGGGCCAGTTTTGGCAGTCACGGACTCCTTATGTAAGTCCGGTTCTCCTTGGATGTAATGGCCGTAGGTGGGCGTAGGTTTGACTGGACCCTATGTGGTAGTCAGTATTAATTGGGTGATTATATTTGAGAGATAGTAGATGCATCATGTTTCCATCTGTTCCACTTCTTGAGCATTTAGATAGAGGCATAGTAGCTATAGAGTTATTTTTCAGCTCTTTTCCTTTCAGTATTGCATTTGTTACTTTATGCCTCTAGTAGACTTAGTGGGCAGACCGTCGGGCTTTTTGGCGGTACCCACTGAGAACTACTGTGGGATGTAGTTCTCACACCCGCTGTGGTGATTTTTCCCCAGGGACCTCTACTCCTGTTCCTGCTGCTCCAGTTGCTGATCATGCTGATCGAGGTAAGGGAGTCGCGAGCTAGATCCCTACCAGTTTTCTTCCAGTGAGAGTAGATGTACCCTTTTGGTGATGTACTAGTACTGTCAGTGATAGTGGGATGTATCATTTACTTTTTACTTTTGAGAGTTTTAGTTATTTTGAGAGACTTATGTATTGTGAGGGCCTGGCATATACTATTTGAGGAGTTGTATATTTATTTCAGTAGTTTATTTTTCAGCTCTGATATCTGTATAGCTTTAGTATCCTTCTTTTGCAGGTTAGATGCTTCGTCTATACGGGGCTTCCCGTATGGGCGGCGGTTCTGTTGGCGGGCCCGGGTCGCAGTTTCGACCCCGGAGCGTGACAGATTAGAGTGGTATCAGAGCCTAGGTTGTAGGTCATTTTGGACTTAGAAACCCTAGGCTTGTGGTTGGACCGTAGGATGACTACTTGAGAGTCGGGATTTATAACAAGAGTCCTGATTGAGTTTTATACCTCTCCCAAGTTGGAAGTCTCCGGGTGGCCTCTGCTGAAATCCACCATTAATGGTGTTGAAGCTCGAATTGGAGCTTGGCCCCACCGCGCCGCCGCCGTGCCCTGTCGCCGGGCACAGGCACAGGAAGACTCACAGAGAGTCCTAGCATCCAATTGGTCATGGCATTTGGTCTTAGATGCCCTGGGTTGCTGGTCATGATTTTCAATGCATGAGGCATCTTCTTCAACCTCGGGCTCCGGCAATCCGAGGGTACAAAGTTGAGACCAAATTGCTGGAAATGTTGCCTGAGCTCTGTAGAGCATTTCCATCCAAGTTTCAAAGCAAATGGTTCAGTAATTGCAGAGAACAACCTAGAACTTGGTGTGGTGTAGATGCTTAAGATTTGTGCACACCAAGTATTTGTGGAAATGCCACAGTGAAGAAATAGATGGAATAAGTTTTTGATTTAAATATGAAAGTTGCTCAAAAATGTCCCCTGAGGTTGATGCTCACTTCAGATCAAGCTGGATCTGTGTGGACAAGTGTTTGGAGCATTGTGAACTTGTGTGTGTGCAAGGTCTTGGTTCTTGGTGATCCAGCAGACCTGGGCTGCAACTAGGGCAAGCCCTGGGGTCCTGGCACTGTCCAGAGACTAGTTGATTCAGGAAGTTTTGTCTGAAAGTGTATAGATTTAAAGTTGTGTTAAAACCAAGCTCAAATACAATAATTGCTTAAAAACAGTGTTTGGGTTATTTGAAATGTTGCAACAGTGTACTCCTAGCTAATTTGGGGTCACTGGACGCGATGGTCGCGTTTATTTTGGGTTTTGGTGAGCCGAAGAAACGAAAATGCGTTTCAGCTAGGTTAGAGAAGTAATTCATGGTCCGAAGTTTTCCTCGGGTATTGCGCTGCCACAAATGTGTGAGCACGGCATTCAGCAAGTCGAATGTCACCTACTGGGGGTGATGGCTCGTAAAAATGATTCTCCGTTTATGAGAACGAGCCAAAGCGGGGTTTATTTAGTGTATAAAACGCATTAGGAATAAGCCCGAGGGGCTTGCTGCAATTGTAACAATATGGAAAAGCTAGATAAATGTTCTAAAACATTATTGACCTTTCGGTGGGTTTTCTGGGGTTCCTGATAAGCTAAAAAGGCTTAATATTGCGATAATCGACAAAATGGTCGATTCGCGCTAGTTGTGCCTTGAGGATTTGGTAGATCCTGAGTTGTCACCTGGTATTATTGTAGGCCCCAGTCATCAGGAGCCAGCCTGTGATCCGTCTTGTGGTTATCGCGACCGTCTACCTTGAGGTGGGTTATTTTCGGTCCGCGTTTTATTAGATCGGCCCTACGGGTACCATAGTAGGACGGACCCCTTTGGTACTTGGTTGTTTTGCATATAATGCTTATATTCCAGCAGTTGCTTGTTTATCATATTGAGATATATCATGCTTATATTCCAGCAGTTGCTTGTTATCATATTGAGATATATCATGCTTCTTCAGCAGTAGATATGCATTTCCTGGACACATGCCATGCTTGATTGGTCACTAGCATAGTTCTATACCTGTCTCTATTCTTCACTGCATATTTAGAATAGGAGATAGTACTTCAGTATGTGGCATGTTATACTTGTATCCCGGTGGGGAATTTCCTCGGCTTCTTGCCGTCTATTTGGTCAGTGGACCATGGTTTGAGCATCAGCATTATGATCGCCGTGTCGAGCCAGATTTCAGTCGCGCACACCGGCGGATTAGCTACCCGCAGTGGTGTTCTTTACCGGTAGAGAGGTCTGATTGACCCGTGAGCCTTGTGGGGTTATGATAGCTTGCTGGGTGTCCAAAAGTGGTTTAGCCTGAGGCCCCAATGACCAAAAGTGACTTTTGCCTGAGGTCCATATGCTCCATAGCAGTTTAGCCTGAGGCCCTTGTGGCCAACAGTGGCATTTGATTGGGTATATTCGTGGTACTACCTTTGATGCACCTTCTTGATATTCCTGCTTGTTTGATTACCCACAATTTCATACTTGTTATAGATTTATCATGCATAGTATGATTGTGTTATATATGCATACCCTGTTCTATTGATCTATGTTCGATCTTCCTAGATTATATACCGGCATTGATCTTCAGTATATCCTACTTCTGTTTCCGCTTATTATTGTATCCAGTAGGTACGGCTTGCTATTTCCCGGCCCGTCGTGCCCACTGGGATACACTCCGGTGTGTCTCACACCCTCGGGTGACTGTTTTTCAGGTCCTTCGGGTGCGGGGACCTTTGGACGTTCTGTGTGAGGACGCGTGGTAGATTTAACCCTGGTAGGATGTACCCCTTTTGATTTAGAAAAACATTGCAACTGTGTTTCCATTTTGAGAACTGGATGTATTAACTTATGAACCTTGTGGTTGTAATAGAGTAGAACTTATTTAGTATAGCTATCTCGTATCTACTCTGATTGACTGTTTCTGTTAGCCGAGGACATATAGGGAAGGCTCTGTTTGATGTACAGAGACTTTTCTATATGTGTGGCGGTCTGTTCACGCCTTGGAGAAATCAAGATTTTAAACTCTGATTTAAAAAAAAAAAAAAAAATTTAGACCCACTTTTGAATCTCGGGGCGTGACAGATTAGATGGTATCAGAGAATAGGTACACGGTACCTAGGTTTGGGTTAGGATAAACCCTAGGATGACTTGAGTCTGAAGTGAGAGCGCGGGGTGTTGTCTTGTGGTTAGGAACTCAGGTGAATTATTTACTAACGAGTTGTTTCCTAACCTTGTTGTTGTGGCTACGAGCGGTGTTCGCACGCGCTCTGGGCTTGGTGGTGATAGTGGGTGCAGTGTTGACCGCGATCGTGATACGGGTTGTGGGCGAGATGTTTCAGTGGAGCCAGAGGGCTCGGATCATTCGCAGTGGTTTGAGAGTTAGCTCACCACTTTTGTTGGGTTAGTTCAGCAGATGGCACAGCAGCAGATGACTGCTATTTTTGCACCAGTTCCACCACTAGCCCAGGTACTTTGAGGTGTTATTGAGCCTCCTGTAGCCCCCGCGCCACATGATATGTGACCTTTGTCACAGCCATGATTCCCGGAACTACACCGGTGGCTGCTATTATTGCTGATTCCCCGATTACAGCTATCGGGACGACTATGAGTTTAGCAATTCTGTTGCTATGGAGGAAGTGATTCTGATGACACTTTATAAATACAAGCCTTTGTCGAGTTATGTTCTAAACCTGATCAGTGAAAGTAGCCCGAAATTCATGATTATTCCGATAGAGGTGGTTGTGACAATGAGCGCGCTAGCGCTGTCAGGGCTGTTATACCGATTAGTTTTGGTGGCCTATGGCCACATAGTAACCCTGATTGGGTTTGTGTTGTAGTCAGGTCCCACCTTTTGCACGAATTTCATGGACCGCCTCTGATTCTCTTATAAGAATTCAACAATTGTAGCCGTTGTGGCTGCTACCTTGGTAAGGTAGTATTGGTGGTGCACTATGACTAGAGAGTCTGGTGTGTCGAGTGATGTTGATAGCTTGAGGATCTGATATTAATCCTAAATGGATACAAATTGTGGTTGTTTCACATAATGCGTGTGAACTTGCTTGTGGGGTTATGGTCATCCCGTTGGTGTTGAGTTGCGACAGGTGTCGCTAGATCTGTGTCAGCAAGAACTAATTAATTCAAGGTATTGGTGAACACTGGAATAAGGTTCTAGATTATTGTGAGTGGCCATGATGGCACTCGTGACCACGTGGTGGTAGTAACACTCGATATTGGTTTGCAATATTGGCATACAGGTTGGTGTTGTAAAGAATGTGTAATACCTTATGTTGGACTCCGGTGAGAGTCATGTCCCCAATGCGAGGTTGGTGACAGATCATGGTATTTCACCTTTCTTTGATAAGCACGTTGGCTGCAGACAACGTACTGTCGAAAGAGCGGACGAAATACTCTACCCTGTAAGGGAAATATTATGATTGGGTCAGCTTGTGTACTGGCCTATATGTTAGTTTACGAGGTTGCTCTCTAGGCAACGGTGATATAATTTGGGTGCTAATATTCCAGACCGTGTTGGACCTTGATTAGGTCTCCGACGGTATACATATGTACATATGTGGAGGATAGATTGTCCTTGTAGACATCCATTCTAGCTGATGGCCTACCAGCCACGATGATATTGCCCAGAACTTGCAATTGATGCAGTGATGAGAATATTCAGTTAAACTGTAGAATTGGACAACGCGTCCAAACCAGATCTGTTAAGATTTTGTGGAGGGCAAACCAAGTTGTGGAATATCAGTGGTGCTAAACGATTGATCGAGTCGGTTACATTCGGCAGTATATGTGACCAGGTGAAATTAGTCAGCTCTATTTCTTGAGGTAGTTTCATGCTTTGTAGCAAGCTAAGTTGAGGTCTAGGACTTGTTGGCGAAAATGAAAGCCTCAAGTATCTCTTTACTCAGAAAGAGTTAAATATGAAGCAGCGGCGTTGGCTTGAACTTCTCAAAGACTATGACCAGACTATTCAGTATCATCCTGGTCGGGCAAATGTAGTAGCCGATGCATTAAGCCGGAAGCACAGTACGGCTGAAATATTAATGATCACTGGGCAGGATCGCTTGATTGAGGAATTCCAGAAATTGGACTTGGAAGTAGTTCCTGCTGGGGTGACTACTCAACTCATGGCAATGGTAGTTTATCCTACCCTTCTTGACCGCATTAAGGAAGGACAACAGTCGGACCCTTGGTTCGAAAGAATTCGCGAAAATATAGCATTGGGTCAGACTGACGACTATCAGATCCTCACTGACGGCTCTATCAGATATCGAGTGCGTTGGTGTGTTCCAAAGGATAATAGCCTGAGGAACGAAATTCTCGCAGAAGCTCATCGATCCTTGTACACTGTGCATCCTGGGGGAACCAAAATGTACAAGGATCTGAAGCAACAATTTTGGTGGCCTGGGATGAAATCGGATATTGCACAGTACGTATCCCAGTGCTCGGTGTGCCAGCGGGTGAAGGCTGAGCATCAGCGACTGGTAGGGATGCTGCAACCACTTCCTGTTCCGGTGTGGAAATGGGAACAGATCACAATGGACTTTGTCACCGGTCTGCCACGATCCCAGCGTGGCCACGATGCTATTTGGGTGGGTGTGGATCGACTCACCAAGTCGGCCCACTTCCTGCCTATTCTGTTACGGCTTTTTGTGTTGGCATATTTCGTGAGTTGAGTCGGAGTCTTGAAGTGATCAAATTGTCAATCAGCAATCGAAGACTCAGAGAAGATTCAACAAGATCTCAAGTTGACACTCAGTGTTTTGAGTCTTGAAGATTGAAGTTGAAGAATTGTGGATCATATACATCAATCTCAAGGAAAATGGATTCGGAATGATCAGGTATGTTTAACTAAATAATTTTGGTGATCCGAATACATTTGAGTAGTTTAGAAACACTTGGATAAGTTTTCATTGCTTAAAAATAAAAAACTGGACAAATTGGATGTTCAGAGTCCGGATCAGAATTCCAGTCCTGAACCAGTCCGGATCAGAATTCCAGTCCGGACCCCGAACTGTTTTTTCTGGAAAATTGCTGAAAAAAGACGACAGTCCTGAACCAGTCCGGATCAGAAATCTAGTCCGGACCGTGGATTCCAGTCCGGACCCCGTACATTGTTTTTTTAGGAATTGCTGAAAAAAAGACGACAGTCCGGACCGAGCCAATCCAGTCCGGACCGTCGTGCGGGAAAAAATCTGTTAAGTCAGTTTTTGATGCTTATCTCTTTCCAAAGGTTTCTAAACTATAAATAGGCACTTAGGGTTTCTCAAGAACTACCGATTAATTTATAAAACACTTGAGAGCAACCATAGAGGCTAGGTTTTTATCGTTCTTCTTTATAGCCTCTTTTAGGTCAATTCGACAGTTCTTCCAAGACCTATCTTTTGTCGAATTGATCTAATCTTTGCTTAGAGTCTCAAGGACTCAAAGTCTGTCTGTCGCACACTCCGGAGCGGCACTCGAGGGGAGCGACCCACACGAGTAAAGTATCTCAGTGATAAGTATCATAAGTGCCATAAAACAGCAGGACTGGATCACGACTCTAATCAAAGTGAAAAACCATCCACTAAAGAGACCTGATACCCAATCTGATGCAATAGTACTCAATAAGTGGGAAAACTCCATCCACTATAAAAAGCCTGATCCTCAATCTGATGCAAAGATAAGCATCCGGTCAACCGCCTAATGTCTGTGGTTACCGCAATACCCCACAAGTCCACAATCTAGTATGATCTCGACTACACTATCCCAAACCCCTGCTCATACTTGAGGAACAAGCATCTGAATGCAAAGGAGAGCAATAAAACATGTCAAGTCCCAATATGATAGTGTAGCAATAAATAGGGGCTAACTAGATGCCCAAGCGAGCATGCAATTGCGCTGTTTAAAAGCTGTAGAAAGGCGTAAAATATTTATTTTAAAAAGATTGATTTACTGTACTGATATAAAAATTATTTGCATGCGAGATTATAGCCTTTGTCCCAATCACAGTGTCCCAAGATTAGTTATCATATAATCTGTGGGGTCATATTCAATTTTAGGAGAGTTCGTCCCAGCGGTTCTCATCAATTGTCATATTAGTTCGTCCCAATGGTTCTCATCAATTTGTTACGGCATTTTGGTGTTGGCATATTTCGTGAGTCAAGTCAGTGAGTTGAGTCGGAGTCTTAAAGGGATCAAATTGTCAATCAGCAATCAAAGACTTATAGAAGATTCAACAAGAGCTCAAGTTGACACTCAGTGTCTTGAGTCTTGAAGATTGAAGTTGAAGAATTGTGGATCAGTTACATCAATCTCAAGAAGAAAGTTTTCAAAAGGATCAGGTATGGTTAACTAAATAATTTTGGTGATCCGAATACTTTCTTATAGTGTAGAAACACTTGGATGAATTTTTAATTGCATAAAAATCAAAAACTGGACATGGGGCATGTTCAGGATCCGGATCAGATGATCCAATCCGGATCCCGAAGGGTACTAGTTCATGTGCAAATCCAATCCGGATCCAAGCCTATTCTGATCCGGATCCCGAACATTGGATGTTGCTGAAATTCATGAACGATCCAGATCGGGAAGTTCAATCCGGATCCCGAACCCTTGGTTTTCTGGAATTGTCTATCACGCTACGACGATCCGGATCGCAGTAAATCCGATCCGGATCGCCGTCCGTAAAATTTCCAGATAAGGTAAGTTTTTGATTCTTATCTCTTTCCAAAGGTTTCTAAACTATAAATAGACATTTAGGGTTTCTCAAAAATGGGGGAGCTACGGCCGATGAATTTATAAAACACTTGAGAGCAACCCTAGAGGCTAGGTTTTTATCGATCTTCTTTATAGCCTCTTTTAGGTCAATTCGACGGTTCTTTCAAGAACATATCTTTTGTCGGATTGATCTAATCTTTGCTTAGAGATTTCTTCTACGGTTCCTCAATGAGAATCTAAGCAAAGGATCACCATCGAAGTCAATATTCTTATCGACTGAGTTTGCGTCGTGGATTCGACGTGGCATCGTGGATTCGGTGTGCTAAAGGCGTTTCGTGGATTCGAAACGTGTGCTCGTCGATTCGAGTGGCGTTCGTGGATTCGAACGTGTGCAGTGGACGTGCAAACGGTGGAGCGCGAGGTCCGAAGAAGTTGAAGGAGGGGTTAAATCCGTGGAGACGGTAATCACCTTGTTATTCTTCTTTTCTTAGTGGATTGTTATTGCATGGACATCCAACCGGTCAGCGCAAGGTCCGAAGAAGCTGAAGGAGGGGTTGAGTCCGTGGAGTCGGTAATCACCTTGTTATTCTTCTATTCTTAGTGGATTGTTATTGCGTGTTGGTCCCGTGGTTTTTCTCCTGGATTGGAGTTTCCACGTAAATCTCGGTGTGCTGTTTTTATTTTCCGCATTGGTTTTTATTTTGCACTGAGATTTGGTTTTATAAGTATTACACCTATTCACCCCCCCTCTAGTTGTTTGATAGTACCTATTTAGATCCTTATGGATCCTATAAAAACCTACAATTGGTATCAGAGAGGGTTTTAGGTTTATCTATCATGATGGGTGAAAGTGGTAATATTTATAGACCTCCTCTTTTTGATGGGACTAATTATGCTTATTGTAAAGTGCGGATGAGAGCTTTTCTCATCGCAATTGATGAGCGGGTATGGCAATCCGTGGAATACGGTTGGGTGCATCCTGTTGAGGAAGTAGGAAATTCTACTACCCCAAAACCTCGCTCTAGATGGTCCAAAGAGGAATTTGAAAGATCTTCTTACAATGGGAAAGGTATGAACGCTTTATTTAATTCTCTTTCCTCGACTGAGTTCACACGAATTTCCGCGTGTGAAACCGCGAAGGAAATTTGGGATATTCTCAAAATTACACATGAGGGTACTAATCTTGTAAAAATTTAAAAGCTCCAGATGCTTACAAGTCAATTTGACTATATTCATATGGAAGAGCATGAATTGTTTACAGATTATTACACAAGACTTCAAGATATAATCAACACTTGTGCTAATTTAGGAGAAAAGATCCCGGAGTCGAAAATTGTAAGAAAGATACTTCGCACTCTTCCGGAACGGTTTAGGGCAAAAGTTACCGCCATTGAAACCGTTAGTCATCCGGATGAGATGAGTGTAGAGGAATTAGTAGGTGCTTTGCAAACTTATGAGATGACTTTTCCTACTAATCAAGTTTCTTCCAAGTCTTCTTCTAAGCTTATAGGTATTGCATTCAAATCAACAAAGGAAGAAGATAGCGAATCAAGTTCCGACGATGAAATCTCTTTTGCCGATTTTGAAGAACAATTGGCGCGGATCGTAAAGAAATTTCGTCGGAAATTTTGGAAGAATCGAACCGATGGATCTACATCCACGAAACCATCTAAAGGATCATCGGGTTCTAAATCCTCTAATCTCAAAGGCGTTGCAAAACCTTCTAAAGAAAAAGAAAAAGATGATTTCGAAGGGGAAATCCAATGCTATCGATGCAAAGGCTGCGACCATTTTTCAACGGATTGTCCTTCTCCGAAATCATATAAAAAGAAGGCTTTGCAAGCAAAAACTTGGGACGATTCTACTTCTAATGAATCGACCTCAAGTAAAGAGGAAAAAGTCGTTAACTTACATGCCTCTCATATTCCCTCTTCTAATGTTTGCTTATCATCTTTAATCACTGACTCTATTCCTTTGATTTTGCATGAAACATCAACATCCGGCGGAGAGTCATCAAGTGAGGGGGAGTCGGACGAAGAAGAACTCGTTGAGGCATATCAACAACTTCTTACGGAATCCAGGAAGATGGCCAAGCATATTAAGAAGTTGAGGAAGCAACGACTTGAGATTCAAGACGAGAATCATGCTTTAAAGATCAATCTTCATGATCTCGAGGAGGAACGAGAGCTTTTATTGGATAATAATAAAATCCTCCAAGAAAAGATAAACCAATCGGAGACAAACGCTACATCATATATGGACAAGATTGGTTTTCTAGAAAAGCAGTTTGAGGAAATTCATGTCACCAACCAAGCTTTGACCAAGCAAGTTCATCAACTCAAATCTGACATACAAAGGCTTTCAACCGGTTTCAAAAACTTTGACGGTATGTCCGGATTAGGTCAAACAAGCAAGGTTGGTTTGGGTTTTAAAAGGAATCAAACTGTGCATGCTTCAAGTTCCACATTCATATTGAAAGGAAGAACGTGTCACCTTTGTGGACTTGAAGGACATTTGGTGAAGGATTGCCCGAAAAAGAGAAAGAAGAATTCTTCGGCAACTTCATCTACGGAGCGAACTCAACGGAATCAAAAGACACATCAAGTCAAAGGAGTTCACTCAACCCACCAAAGGTCCGAGCCACAATATCAATCATACAAGTGGATCACTACGAGGCAAAGACCTAAGGTGGACCAACAGTCAAAGCAGACAACCCCCGGCCACAACGAATCAAGACAACCCAAAATCCAGCGATTTTGGATTCGGAAAGGTGATATCTTTCCTTGTCTTAAGTTCTAAATAGCTTATGACTGTATGTAATGCTTTGATTGGTTTTCCCTTCATATCTTTCTTAATCTTTGCATTACATGTTTTTCAATGCTCTTCGTTTTTATACTTTGTTTTTGAACAAAAGGGTTTTTACTGAACAAGTGCATTGAATAAAAAGGGCTTCACGTTTATTCACTCCAAATTAATTTTATATGGATTATCAACTTTACTCCATAATCATAGTCTTGGAGCATTGGTCATATTGACTTTAATTGCATCTTTTCACGCATTTAGAAATCTATTATGCTTTTGACATCATAATATTTCGATGTTGCAATGATCATTTATGTTAATTAAGTCATCTTTTAAGTGATCAAAGTCAATTTCTCTCTCGATGATCTCTTGGTATAGTTTTTATCTTATTTGACTGTTTAGTCGAGTATGAAATCGAGATCAATATTTGGCTGAATACTTTATATCTTAAATAATTGATAGCCAATTGAGGGGGAGTCAAAGAAAAAGTATTATGCTCAAAAGATGTGGAAAGAGTTACATCCCAATGAGGAGTGTGAAAACTACCACCACATGGAGGAAAGAGCTACCACCTCGGTCGTCCGAGTACTGTGTGCAGCTACCACATGTATACCAAGCAAGGTTTTTCAAGTTTGATTAAATAAAATGCATGTTGAAATACTTGACTCTGTCAAAATTTCAAGGTTGGTATAAGGTGGGATTTTTAATGAAAGATGCTCAAAGAGCCACTCTCTTCAATAAATTGACTAGATACATTATCTAATTTATCTGGGATGTTAGACATCTATTGATCTTGGTATTTCATTTTCTTTACCAAATTGATGATTTGATAAAGGCATTACGCATAAGATCATGTTAGATGTGATTGAAGTTGTTCAACTTTAAGGGTTTTAATTTCCATAAATTTTCGTTTCATTTTTGAGTATTTTTGATAGATTTGGTATAATCTATTTCTTGTTGCATGAAACGATGACTTTTGTTTAAAGTTGATGCGCTAAAGTGCTTACATACTTTTTCTGGTTCTTATGGACAACATGAAAAACTGTTTATAATGCTTTACCTTTGTTTTTCATGATTGAGGAGTAAATCTTTTTAATTTCGTGAAATTAATTGGATTGAATTCATTGTTTAAAGCACTTAAATTGATTTCTTGATGGAATACAAATCGATACTTGAAAAGATTCCAAAATCTGGATTTGTTTCAAGAAATTATTTGATTTCTGGTACCGGTACGCAATCTGCATTTTTGTTATATACCGGAACTGAGCTTTTATCTCTCTTTCTCTATGAACTAATGCTGTTAGTGATTTCCTTTTGTCTAGTATGTTCACTGTTTGACAATTTGTGACAAAAAGGGGGAGAACAGAAAATAATGATCGTATCACAAAGGGGGAGAACATAAATGCTCAAGACAGGGGGAGAACATGGAGAACATGGAGAACATGTTAGAGATGCTCATGATAGGGGGAGATAAAGAAAAGATTGAAAAAAGAGCCGAAAAACAAAAGAACCAAAAGGACGAATCAAATGTAGGATTTTAATCTCTAACGACTAACGTTTGATTTTGTTTGGAGTATTGTTTTGCAGGAATTACATCACTTTAAGACTCCAAGTCCTAAGTCATAGAGTATGTTCTAGGACTGTTTGGTTCAAATGTAATTTTGTATTTATTGGATCTTTCATGCAAAGAAAATCAATGTTTTGGTGATAACATTGAATTTCAACATTTTGGTTTAAGATGAGTGACTTGAGCGCTTTTATGTATTTTTGGGTTTTGTCACGAAATTGCCAAAGGGGGAGATTGTTACGGCATTTTGGTGTTGGCATATTTCGTGAGTCAAGTCAGTGAGTTGAGTCGGAGTCTTAAAGGGATCAAATTGTCAATCAGCAATCAAAGACTTAGAGAAGATTCAACAAGAGCTCAAGTTGACACTCAGTGTCTTGAGTCTTAAAGATTGAAGTTGAAGAATTGTGGATCAGTTACATCAATCTCAAGAAGAAAGTTTTCAAAAGGATCAGGTATGGTTAACTAAATAATTTTGGTGATCCGAATACTTTCTTATAGTGTAGAAACACTTGGATGAATTTTTAATTGCATAAAAATCAAAAACTGGACATGGGGCATGTTCAGGGTCCGGATCAGATGATCCAATCCGGATCCCGAAGGGTATTAGTTCATGTGCAAATCCAATCCGGATCCAAGCCTATTCTGATCCGGATCCCGAACATTGGATGTTGCTGAAATTCATGAACGATCCGGATCGGGAAGTTCAATCCGGATCCCGAACCCTTGGTTTTCTGGAATTGTCTATCACGCTACGACGATCCGGATCGCAGTAAATCCGATCCGGATCGCCGTCCGTAAAATTTCCAGATAAGGTAAGTTTTTGATTCTTATCTCTTTCCAAAGGTTTCTAAACTATAAATAGACATTTAGGGTTTCTCAAAAACGGGGGAGCTACGGCCGATGAATTTATAAAACACTTGAGAGCAACCCTAGAGGCTAGGTTTTTATCGATCTTCTTTATAGCCTCTTTTAGGTCAATTCGACGGTTCTTTCAAGAACATATCTTTTATCGGATTGATCTAATCTTTGCTTAGAGATTTCTTCTACGGTTCCTCAATGAGAATATAAGCAAAGGATCACCATCGAAGTCAATATTCTTATCGACTGAGTTTGCGTCGTGGATTCGACGTGGCATCGTGGATTCGGTGTGCTAAAGGCGTTTCGTGGATTCGAAACGTGTGCTCGTCGATTCGAGTGGCGTTCGTGGATTCGAACGTGTGCAGTGGACGTGCAAACGGTGGAGCGCGAGGTCCGAAGAAGTTGAAGGAGGGGTTAAATCCGTGGAGACGGTAATCACCTTGTTATTCTTCTTTTCTTAGTGGATTGTTATTGCGTGGACATCCAACCGGTCAGCGCAAGGTCCGAAGAAGCTGAAGGAGGGGTTGAGTCCGTGGAGTCGGTAATCACCTTGTTATTCTTCTATTCTTAGTGGATTGTTATTGCGTGTTGGTCCCGTGGTCTTTCTCCTGGATTGGAGTTTCCACGTATATCTCGGTGTGCTGTTTTTATTTTCCGCATTGGTTTTTATTTTGCACTGAGATTTGGTTTTATAAGTATTACACCTATTCACCCCCCCTGTAGTTGTTTGATAGTACCTATTTAGATCCTTGTAGATCCTTCGGGGATATAAAAACCTACACAATTGTCATATTAGTTCGTCCCAATGGTTCTTATCAATTGTCATATTAGCTCGTCCCAATGGTTCTTATCAATATTTTAGGGGAGTTCTAATAATCCCAGTGAGCTTGTCAAAAATGAGGTAAGCAACAACCGCCCACCTCGAACAGCTCAAATCACACCCAGATAGTCTCCTGGCTGTCCACAGTCCCCTAAAACTGCTGTCTGCCGAAAACGGTGCCCTATAGCAACACACATTGCATAGGGTGTAACTATAGTATTCATAAAAATACAGCTTTTGCTGTTTTTCAAATAGCACGAAAAGAGAGGAGTTTTTCACCTCTGTATAGTGCTCAGAAATATCCAGAAAAATTACGGTTGCGTTCCTTGCGACGAGTAGATCAAAATAGACTTTTTAAACGCCTCGATCTGATGCTCCTACGCCAAGATAAAAATCGGAGAAGTCGATGCTGTCCAGAAATTTCCACAGCAAAAATGGGGTCAAAGAGACCTCGGGAATCGTGCCAAAAGTACGAAATGGAGCGAAGTGATCAACACGAAAATCGAAGCCTTACCTCTTAGGAACGTGCTGCCACAAAAATCGTTCAAAAATTCCTCATGGTTAGAGCACAGGAATTTTCCGACGGAACTACGACGGGAAATGGGCCGAAAAAGGAAATCGTCGCAGTGCGCCGCGTCGCAGATAACTCGCTATCGGTAACTCCAAAAATTCTGAAATTTTTAGGAGAGAGAGAGAAGAGAGAGAGGAGAAATTTTCATAAAGAGCCCAAGCTCTGGTTCTCTCTCTAAGGCTCGGAAATCGAGGGAGGGGGGTGGGGATCCTTTTATAATGGGCCAAGGGAATCTTCCTCACCAGATCCCAGGGCAGAACAGGAAACACTAAAATGGACCAACCAGGAAGCGCCACGTGTCACACAGAACAGGAAACAGCCTGTGCAAGGGCCACTCAGATTGCGCCACGTGGCCACATGGTGCACGTGCCCGGTCCCCGCGCCGGGTCTTCCGGAAGTTGTCGACCAATGGGGAAGCGCCACGTGTCACCAATCCCGCGGCCTTCTAGAAGCCGTCCATCCAATGAGTGAACGCCACGTGGCAACACCCATCTTCGGTGCTCCCGGTGCACGCCAGGCCGTGGACCGCGCTCCCGCGTGCCTGCCCGCGCTGCCCGCGCCGCGCGCCGCTGCGCTCTGCCGCGCTCCGCCGTGCTCCGCCGCTGCGCCGCCGCCCGCCGGTAGCCGCCGGCCGGCGGAACAGTAATTCCGGCCGCCGGAGTTACTGTTACGGTGAACAGTAATTTTGCGCCGAAAAATAAAGTAAATATACCATTTTGATCGTTTTCGCGCGCTGAGTCCAAATCCGCTATCCATTTCGCCAAATTCTCATCCGAAATTTTGCCGAAAGCTCCCGGAAAAGCCCACTTGCTTCGTTTTTCGTGCCGGATCCATTTTAAAAATCCGTTTTCGACACTACAAGCTCCGATACATCATACGAGCTTCCTACAGTCACTGTTTAATGTTGCAACAGTTCCTGCGGAAGTCCGGATCATCACATCCTCCCCCACTAAAAAAGAGTTTAGTCCTCGAAACGAGACTAAACTAAACAACAATCCTCAGTCCGATGTCTCAAATAAGTAGGGGTGGGCATCCCTCATCTCTGACTCGAGCTCCCACGTAGCCTCGCGCTCGTCATGATTGATCCAAAGGATCTTCACAGAGGGGATGGCTCGACTGCGCAATTCTTTCACTTCTCGATCCAGAATTCGCAGTGGGCGCTCCTCATACCTCAAATCCTCGCTAATCTCCAGCGGGGTGAAATCGTTGACGTGCGATGGGTCGAAGACATACTTCCTCAGAGTAAAAACGTGAAATACAACGTGGACACCAGCAAGCCTCGGAGGAAGTGCAAGTCGGTAGGCAACTGGCCCGATACGCTCCAATACCTCAAAGGGTCCAATATATCGGAGGCTAAGTTTTCCACGAATGCCGAACCTCCTGATCCCTTTGGACGGCGAGACTTTCAGGAATACATGATCACCAACCTGAAACTCTAAGTCTCGTCGCCGAACGTCGGCATAGCTCCTTTGTCGGCTTTGGGCGGTCTGAAGATGCTTTCTAATCACTCGGACTTTCTCCTCTGCCTCTAACAATACATCTGGTCCCAAGGTCCGCCTCTCGCCCAAGTCACTCCAATAAAGTGGTGACCGACACTTGCATCCATACAATGCTTCAAACGGAGCCATCTGAATGCTCGCTTGAAAGCTATTGTTGTATGCGAATTCAGCCAAAGATAAATGTCGAATCCACTGGCACACATGCTCGGTTCCTGTACCTCAGTACTCCCGAAGCATCTACTGTAAAGTCCCCTAACCGATCACTCGGAATTTGATCCCTTATCCTGGTCAAGTGGGGGTCATCACTCTGTTTCTCCCTGATCCGGTCCAGCAGAGTGGGCTGCACGACTAACGATGTTAGTCTAGCAGAGACCCCAGGGGACACAACCTCTATCTCTAGTCGCCTCATCTCTTCTAATAGTGGCGCCTGGTCCGTGATCAACATGGACAAACTTTGCACCGCCCTCCTACTCAAGGCATCTGCAACTACATTTGCCTTGCCCGGATGGTACAGGATGTCCACATCATAATCCTTTAGTAATTCCAACCACCTACGTTGCCTCAAATTTAGCTCCTTTTGCGTGAACAGGTACTTTAGGCTCTTGTGGTCGGTGTAGATTTCACAGTGCTCCCCATATAGATAATGACGCCAAAGCTTCAGTGCAAACACCACAGCAGCAAGCTCCAAGTCATGGGTAGGGTAATTCTTCTCATAATCCTTGAGTTGCCTTGATGCATATGCAATTACCCTCCCTTCCTGCATCAACACACAGCCGAGTCCGGTGTGTGATGCGTCGCTGTAGATCACATATCCTTTCCCCATAACTGGGAGGGAAAGGATAGGAGCGGTCATCAGTCTACTCTTTAGCTCCTCAAAGCTCCTTTGACAGCCCTCACTCCCCGGCCGCCGGAACAGTAATTCCGGCCGCCGGAGTTACTGTTCCGGTGAACAGTAATTTTGTGCCGAAAAATAAAGTAAATATACTATTTTGATCGTTTTCGCGCGCTGAGTCCAAATCCGCTATCCATTTCGCCAAATTCTCATCCGAAATTTTGCCGAAAGCTCCCGAAAAACAACACCTGCTCCGTTTTTCGTGCCGGATCTATTTTAAAAATTCGTTTTTGACACTACAAGCTCCGATACATCATATGAGCTTCCTACAGTCACTATTTAATGTTGCAACAGTTCCTGCGGAAGTTCGGATCATCACATCCTCCCCCACTAAAAAAGAGTTTCGTCCTCGAAACGAGACTAAATTAAACAACAATCCTCAGTCCGATGTCTCAAATAAGTAGGGGTGGGTATCCCTCATCTCTGACTCGAGCTCCCACGTAGCCTCGCGCTCGTCATGATTGCTCCAAAGGATCTTCACAGAGGGGATGGCTCGACTGCGCAATTCTTTCACTTCTCGATCCAGAATTCACAGTGGGCGCTCCTCATACCTCAAATCCTCGCTAATCTCCAGCGGGGTGAAATCGATGACGTGTGATGGGTCGAAGACATACTTCCTCAGAGTAGAAACGTGAAATACATCGTGGACACCAGCAAGCCTCGGAGGAAGTGCAAGTCGGTAGGCAACTGGCCCGATACGCTCCAATACCTCAAAGGGTCCAATATATCGGGGGCTAAGTTTTCCACGAATGCCGAACCTCCTGATCCCTTTGCACGGCGAGACTTTCAGGAATACATGATCACCAACCTGAAACTCTAAGTCTCGTCGCCGAACGTCGGCATAGCTCCTTTGTCGGCTTTGGGCGGTCTGAAGATGCTTTCTAATCACTCGGACTTTCTCCTCTGCCTCTAACAATACATCTGGTCCCAAGGTCCGCCTCTCGCCCAAGTCACTCCAATAAAGTGGTGACCGACACTTGCATCCATACAATGCTTCAAACGGAGCCATCTGAATGCTCGCTTGAAAGCTATTGTTGTACGCGAACTCAGCCAAAGATAAATGTCGAATCCAGCCTCCGCCGAAATCCAGGACGCAAGCCCTCAACATGTCCTCCAGGATTTGTATAGTCCGCTCTGACTGCCCAGCAGTCTGCGGATGAAAAGCCGTACTGAACCTGAGTTGAGTCCCCAAGGCTGTCTGCAAGCTCCTCCAGAAACGCGAAACAAACCTCGGGTCTCTATCTGATACTATGGAGGCTGGTATTCCATGTAGTCTTACTATCTCATCTAGATATAGCTGGGCTAGTCGCTCAAGTGGGCACGCCGTCTGCATGGGCAGAAAGTGCGCCGACTTGGTAAGTCGATCTACAACTACCCAGATAGCATCAGCTCCTCCCTGTGCCCTAGGTAGTCCGACCACGAAATCCATCGTAATATGGTCCCATTTCCACTCGGGAATTGGGAGACTCTGTAACTTGCCAGCTGGCACTCGATGCTCAGCTTTCACCTGCTGACAAGTTAAACACTGGGCCACAAATCTCCCAATATCCCTCTTCATGCCTTTCCACCAGAAGTGTGCCTTGAGATCCTTATACATCTTAGTCCCACCAGGATGTAGGGTATAAGGTGTATAATGGGCCTCTCGCAATATCTGCTCTCTAATCTCCTCATCCACTGGCACACATGCTCGGTTCCTGTACCTCAGTACTCCCGAAGCATCTACTGTAAAGTCCCCTAACCGATCACTCGGAATCTGATCCCTAATCCTGGTCAAGTGGGGGTCATCACTCTGTTTCTCCCTGATCCGGTCCAGCAGAGTGGGCTGCACGACTAACGATGTTAGTCTAGCAGAGACCCCAGGGGACACAACCTCTATCTCTAGTCGCCTCATCTCTTCTAACAGTGGCGCCTGGTCCGTGATCAACATGGACAAACTTTGCACCGCCCTCCTACTCAAGGCATCTGCAACTACATTTGCCTTGCCCGGATGGTACAGGATGTCCACATCATAATCCTTTAGTAATTCCAACCACCTACGTTGCCTCAAATTTAGCTCCTTTTGCGTGAACAGGTACTTTAGGCTCTTGTGGTCGGTGTAGATTTCACAGTGCTCCCCATATAGATAATGACGCCAAAGCTTCAGTGCAAACACCACAGCAGCAAGCTCCAAGTCATAGGTAGGGTAATTCTTCTCATAATCCTTGAGTTGCCTTGATGCATATGCAATTACCCTCCCTTCCTGCATCAACACACAGCCGAGTCCGGTGTGTGATGCATCGCTGTAGATCACATATCCTTTCCCCATAACTGGGAGGGAAAGGATAGGAGCGGTCATCAGTCTACTCTTTAGCTCCTCAAAGCTCCTTTGACAGCCCTCACTCCCCGGCCGCCGGAACAGTAATTCCGGCCGCCGGAGTTACTGTTCCGGTGAACAGTAATTTTGTGCCGAAAAATAAAGT
Source organism: Tillandsia leiboldiana (assembly GCA_029204045.2). Classification (NCBI taxonomy): domain Eukaryota; kingdom Viridiplantae; phylum Streptophyta; class Magnoliopsida; order Poales; family Bromeliaceae; genus Tillandsia; species Tillandsia leiboldiana. The sequence goes on along the minus strand of CM055067.1, from coordinate 7,809,017 downwards.
AAATATACTATTTTGATCGTTTTCGCGCGCTGAGTCCAAATCCGCTATCCATTTCGCCAAATTCTCATCCGAAATTTTGCCGAAAGCTCCCGAAAAAGCCCACTTGCTCCGTTTTTCGTGCCGGATCTATTTTAAAAATTCGTTTTTGACACTACAAGCTCCGATACATCATATGAGCTTCCTACAGTCACTATTTAATGTTGCAACAGTTCGTGTGGAAGTTCGGATCATCACATCCTCCCCCACTAAAAAAGAGTTTCGTCCTCGAAAAGAGACTAAACTAAACAACAATCCTCAGTCCGATGTCTCAAACAAGTAGGGGTGGGTATCCCTCATCTCTGACTCGAGCTCCCACATAGCCTCGCGCTCGTCATGATTGCTCCAAAGGATCTTCATAGAGGGGATGGCTCGACTGCGCAATTCTTTCACTTCTCGATCCAGAATTCACAGTGGGCGCTCCTCATACCTCAAATCCTCGCTAATCTCCAGCGGGGTGAAATCGATGACGTGCGATGGGTCGAAGACATACTTCCTCAGAGTAGAAACGTGAAATACATCGTGGACACCAGCAAGCCTCGGAGGAAGTGCAAGTCGGTAGGCAACTGGCCCGATACGCTCCAATACCTCAAAGGGTCCAATATATCGGGGGCTAAGTTTTCCACGAATGCCGAACCTCCTGATCCCTTTGGACGGCGAGACTTTCAGGAATACATGATCACCAACCTGAAACTCTAAGTCTCGTCGCCGAACGTCGGCATAGCTCCTTTGTCGGCTTTGGGCGGTCTGAAGATGCTTTCTAATCACTCGGACTTTCTCCTCTGCCTCTAACAATACATCTGGTCCCAAGGTCCGCCTCTCGCCCAAGTCACTCCAATAAAGTGGTGACCGACACTTGCATCCATACAATGCTTCAAACGGAGCCATCTGAATGCTCGCTTGAAAGCTATTGTTGTACGCGAACTCAGCCAAAGATAAATGTCGAATCCAGCCTCCGCCGAAATCCAGGACGCAAGCCCTCAACATGTCCTCCAGGATTTGTATAGTCCGCTCTGACTGCCCAGCAGTCTGCGGATGAAAAGCCGTACTGAACCTGAGTTGAGTCCCCAAGGCTGTCTGCAAGCTCCTCCAGAAACGCGAAACAAACCTCGGGTCTCTATCTGATACTATGGAGGCTGGTATTCCATGTAGTCTTACTATCTCATCTAGATATAGCTGGGCTAGTCGCTCAAGTGGGCACGCCGTCTGCATGGGCAGAAAGTGCGCCGACTTGGTAAGTCGATCTACAACTACCCAGATAGCATCAGCTCCTCCCTGTGCCCTAGGTAGTCCGACCACGAAATCCATCGTAATATGGTCCCATTTCCACTCGGGAATTGGGAGACTCTGTAACTTGCCAGCTGGCACTCGATGCTCAGCTTTCACCTGCTGACAAGTTAAACACTGGGCCACAAATCTCCCAATATCCCTCTTCATGCCTTTCCACCAGAAGTGTGCCTTGAGATCCTTATACATCTTAGTCCCACCAGGATGTAGGGTATAAGGTGTATAATGGGCCTCTCGCAATATCTGCTCTCTAATCTCCTCATCCACTGGCACACATGCTCGGTTCCTGTACCTCAGTACTCCCGAAGCATCTACTGTAAAGTCCCCTAACCGATCACTCGGAATCTGATCCCTAATCCTGGTCAAGTGGGGGTCATCACTCTGTTTCTCCCTGATCCGGTCCAGCAGAGTGGGCTGCACGACTAACGATGTTAGTCTAGCAGAGACCCCAGGGGACACAACCTCTATCTCTAGTCGCCTCATCTCTTCTAACAGTGGCGCCTGGTCCGTGATCAACATGGACAAACTTTGCACCGCCCTCCTACTCAAGGCATCTGCAACTACATTTGCCTTGCCCGGATGGTACAGGATGTCCACATCATAATCCTTTAGTAATTCCAACCACCTACGTTGCCTCAAATTTAGCTCCTTTTGCGTGAACAGGTACTTTAGGCTCTTGTGGTCGGTGTAGATTTCACAGTGCTCCCCATATAGATAATGACGCCAAAGCTTCAGTGCAAACACCACAGCAGCAAGCTCCAAGTCATAGGTAGGGTAATTCTTCTCATAATCCTTGAGTTGCCTTGATGCATATGCAATTACCCTCCCTTCCTGCATCAACACACAGCCGAGTCCGGTGTGTGATGCATCGCTGTAGATCACATATCCTTTCCCCATAACTGGGAGGGAAAGGATAGGAGCGGTCATCAGTCTACTCTTAAGCTCCTCAAAGCTCCTTTGACAGCCCTCACTCCCCGGCCGCCGGAACAGTAATTCCGGCCGCCGGAGTTACTGTTCCGGTGAACAGTAATTTTGTGCCGAAAAATAAAGTAAATATACTATTTTGATCGTTTTCGCGCGCTGAGTCCAAATCCGCTATCCATTTCGCCAAATTCTCATCCGAAATTTTGCCGAAAGCTCCCGAAAATGCCCACTTGCTCCGTTTTTCGTGCCGGATCTATTTTAAAAATTCGTTTTTGACACTACAAGCTCCGATACATCATATGAGCTTCCTACAGTCACTATTTAATGTTGCAACAGTTCCTGTGGAAGTTCGGATCATCACATCCTCCCCCACTAAAAAAGAGTTTCGTCCTCGAAAAGAGACTAAACTAAACAACAATCCTCAGTCCGATGTCTCAAATAAGTAGGGGTGGGTATCCCTCATCTCTGACTCGAGCTCCCACATAGCCTCGCGCTCGTCATGATTGCTCCAAAGGATCTTCATAGAGGGGATGGCTCGACTGCGCAATTCTTTCACTTCTCGATCCAGAATTCACAGTGGGCGCTCCTCATACCTCAAATCCTCGCTAATCTCCAGCGGGGTGAAATCGATGACGTGCGATGGGTCGAAGACATACTTCCTCAGAGTAGAAACGTGAAATACATCGTGGACACCAGCAAGCCTCGGAGGAAGTGCAAGTCGGTAGGCAACTGGCCCGATACGCTCCAATACCTCAAAGGGTCCAATATATCGGGGGCTAAGTTTTCCACGAATGCCGAACCTCCTGATCCCTTTGGACGGCGAGACTTTCAGGAATACATGATCACCAACCTGAAACTCTAAGTCTCGTCGCCGAACGTCGGCATAGCTCCTTTGTCGGCTTTGGGCGGTCTGAAGATGCTTTCTAATCACTCGGACTTTCTCCTCTGCCTCTAACAATACATCTGGTCCCAAGGTCCGCCTCTCGCCCAAGTCACTCCAATAAAGTGGTGACCGACACTTGCATCCATACAATGCTTCAAACGGAGCCATCTGAATGCTCGCTTGAAAGCTATTGTTGTACGCGAACTCAGCCAAAGATAAATGTCGAATCCAGCCTCCGCCGAAATCCAGGACGCAAGCCCTCAACATGTCCTCCAGGATTTGTATAGTCCGCTCTGACTGCCCAGCAGTCTGCGGATGAAAAGCCGTACTGAACCTGAGTTGAGTCCCCAAGGCTGTCTGCAAGCTCCTCCAGAAACGCGAAACAAACCTCGGGTCTCTATCTGATACTATGGAGGCTGGTATTCCATGTAGTCTTACTATCTCATCTAGATATAGCTGGGCTAGTCGCTCAAGTGGGCACGCCGTCTGCATGGGCAGAAAGTGCGCCGACTTGGTAAGTCGATCTACAACTACCCAGATAGCATCAGCTCCTCCCTGTGCCCTAGGTAGTCCGACCACGAAATCCATCGTAATATGGTCCCATTTCCACTCGGGAATTGGGAGACTCTGTAACTTGCCAGCTGGCACTCGATGCTCAGCTTTCACCTGCTGACAAGTTAAACACTGGGCCACAAATCTCCCAATATCCCTCTTCATGCCTTTCCACCAGAAGTGTGCCTTGAGATCCTTATACATCTTAGTCCCACCAGGATGTAGGGTATAAGGTGTATAATGGGCCTCTCGCAATATCTGCTCTCTAATCTCCTCATCCACTGGCACACATGCTCGGTTCCTGTACCTCAGTACTCCCGAAGCATCTACTGTAAAGTCCCCTGACCGATCACTCGGAATCTGATCCTTAATCCTGGTCAAGTGGGGGTCATCACTCTGTTTCTCCCTGATCCGGTCCAGCAGAGTGGGCTGCACGACTAACGATGTTAGTCTAGCAGAGACCCCAGGGGACACAACCTCTATCTCTAGTCGCCTCATCTCTTCTAACAGTGGCGCCTGGTCCGTGATCAACATGGACAAACTTTGCACCGCCCTCCTACTCAAGGCATCTGCAACTACATTTGCCTTGCCCGGATGGTACAGGATGTCCACATCATAATCCTTTGGTAATTCCAACCACCTACGTTGCCTCAAATTTAGCTCCTTTTGCGTGAACAGGTACTTTAGGCTCTTGTGGTCGGTGTAGATTTCACAGTGCTCCCCATATAGATAATGACGCCAAAGCTTCAGTGCAAACACCACAGCAGCAAGCTCCAAGTCATGGGTAGGGTAATTCTTCTCATAATCCTTGAGTTGCCTTGATGCATATGCAATTACCCTCCCTTCCTGCATCAACACACAGCCGAGTCCGGTGTGTGATGCGTCGCTGTAGATCACATATCCTTTCCCCATAACTGGGAGGGAAAGGATAGGAGCGGTCATCAGTCTACTCTTAAGCTCCTCAAAGCTCCTTTGACAGCCCTCACTCCCCGGCCGCCGGAACAGTAATTCCGGCCGCCGGAGTTACTGTTCCGGTGAACAGTAATTTTGTGCCGAAAAATAAAGTAAATATACTATTTTGATCGTATTCCCGCGCTGAGTCCAAATCCGCTATCCATTTCGCCAAATTCTCATCCGAAATTTTGCCGAAAGCTCCCGAAAAAGCCCACTTGCTCCGTTTTTCGTGCCGGATCTATTTTAAAAATTCGTTTTTGACACTACAAGCTCCGATACATCATATGAGCTTCCTACAGTCACTGTTTAATGTTGCAACAGTTCCTACGGAAGTTCGGATCATCACATCCTCCCCCACTAAAAAAGAGTTTCGTCCTCGAAACGAGACTAAACTAAACAACAATCCTCAGTCCGATGTCTCAAATAAGTAGGGGTGGGTATCCCTCATCTCTGACTCGAGCTCCCACGTAGCCTCGCGCTCGTCATGATTGCTCCAAAGGATCTTCACAGAGGGGATGGCTCGACTGCGCAATTCTTTCACTTCTCGATCCAGAATTCACAGTGGGCGCTCCTCATACCTCAAATCCTCGCTAATCTCCAGCGGGGTGAAATCGATGACGTGCGATGGGTCGAAGACATACTTCCTCAGAGTAGAAACGTGAAATACATCGTGGACACCAGCAAGCCTCGGAGGAAGTGCAAGTCGGTAGGCAACTGGCCCGATACGCTCCAATACCTCAAAGGGTCCAATATATCGGAGGCTAAGTTTTCCACGAATGCCGAACCTCCTGATCCCTTTGGACGGCGAGACTTTCAGGAATACATGATCACCAACCTGAAACTCTAAGTCTCGTCGCCGAACGTCGGCATAGCTCCTTTGTCGGCTTTGGGCGGTCTGAAGATGCTTTCTAATCACTCGGACCTTCTCCTCTGCCTCTAACAATACATCTGGTCCCAAGGTCCGCCTCTCGCCCACGTCACTCCAATAAACTGGTGACCGACACTTGTGTCCATACAATGCTTCAAACGGAGCCATCTGAATGCTCGCTTGAAAGCTATTGTTGTACGCGAATTCAGCCAAAGATAAATGTCGAATCCACCCTCCGCCGAAATCCAGGACGCAAGCCCTCAACATGTCCTCCAGGATTTGAATAGTCCGCTCTGACTGCCCTGCAGTCTGCGGATGAAATGCCGTACTGAACCTGAGTTGAGTCCCCAAGGCTGTCTGCAAGCTCCTCCAGAAACGCGAAACAAACCTAGGGTCTCTATCTGATACTATGGAGGCTGGTATTCCATGTAGTCTTACTATCTCATCTAGATATAGCTGGGCTAGTCGCTCAAGTGGCCACGTCGTCTGCATCGGCAGAAAGTGTGCCGACTTGGTAAGTCGATCTACAACTACCCAGATAGCATCAGCTCCTCCCTGTGCCCTAGGTAGTCCGACCACGAAATCCATCGTAATATGGTCCCATTTCCACTCGGGGATTGGGAGACTCTGTAACTTGCCAGCCGGCACTCGATGCTCAGCTTTCACCTGCTGACAAGTTAAACACTGGGCCACAAATCTCCCAATATCCCTCTTCATGCCTTTCCACCAGAAGTGTGCCTTGAGATCCTTATACATCTTAGTCCCACCAGGATGTAGGGTATAAGGTGTATAATGGGCCTCTCGCAATATCTGCTCTCTAATCTCCTCATCCACTGGCACACATGCTCGGTTCCTGTACCTCAGTACTCCCGAAGCATCTACTGTAAAGTCCCCTGACCGATCACTCGGAATCTGATCCTTAATCCTGGTCAAGTGGGGGTCATCACTCTGTTTCTCCCTGATCCGGTCCAGCAGAGTGGGCTGCACGACTAACGATGTTAGTCTAGCAGAGACCCCAGGGGACACAACCTCTATCTCTAGTCGCCTCATCTCTTCTAACAGTGGCGCCTGGTCCGTGATCAACATGGACAAACTTTGCACCGCCCTCCTACTCAAGGCATCTGCAACTACATTTGCCTTGCCCGGATGGTACAGGATGTCCACATCATAATCCTTTGGTAATTCCAACCACCTACGTTGCCTCAAATTTAGCTCCTTTTGCGTGAACAGGTACTTTAGGCTTTTGTGGTCGGTGTAGATTTCACAGTGCTCCCCATATAGATAATGACGCCAAAGCTTCAGTGCAAACACCACAGCAGCAAGCTCCAAGTCATGGTGGGGGTAATTCTTCTCATAATCCTTGAGTTTCCTTGATGCATATGCAATTACCCTCCCTTCCTGCATCAACACACAGCCGAGTCCGCTGTGTGATGCGTCGCTGTAGATCACATATCCTTTCCCCATAACTGGGAGGGAAAGGATAGGAGCGGTTATCAGTCTACTCTTTAGCTCCTCAAAGCTCCTTTGACAGCCCTCACTCCAGATAAACTTTACTCCTTTACGCGTCAAGCGAGTGAGGGGTGTGGAAAGCTTCGCAAAGCCTTCCACAAACCGACGATAATACCCGGCTAAGCCCATAAAACTACGCACCTCAGAAACGGTCGTCGGTCGGGGCCAATCCTGGACCGCCTCAATCTTTGCTGGGTCCACCGCCACACCTGCGGCGGAAATTACATGGCCCAAAAAGACTACCTCCCGATGCCAAAACTCGCACTTTGCCAGCTTGGCAAACAACTTCTTCTCTCGTAGAAGTTGCAGCACAATCCTCAAGTGCTCCTCATGCTCCGCATCACTTCGGGAGTAGACCAAGATATCATCAATGAAAACTACCACAAATCGATCTAAGTACGGTCGGAAGATCCAGTTCATTAAATCCATGAATGCGGCAGGGGCATTAGTTAGTCCGAAGGGCATAACTGTAAATTCATAATGCCCATACCGTGATCTAAATGCCGTTTTCGGAATATCTTTGTCCTTCACCTTCAACTGGTGGTAACCGGACTGCAAATCTATCTTAGAGAAGACACAAGACCCTTGCAGCTGATCAAAGAGATCATCGATGCGTGGCAAAGGGTACTTGTTCTTGATGGTCACTTTATTTAATTCCCTATAATCCACGCACAATCGAAGTGACCCATCCTTCTTCTTCACGAATAGCACCGGCGCTCCCCAAGGCGACACACTCGGCCTAATAAAACCTTTGTCCATTAAATCCTGGAGTTGCGCCTTGAGCTCTCGCAACTTAGCCGGTGCCATCCGGTAAGGAGCCTTTGAGATTGGCGCAGTTCCTGGAACTACGTCAATCACGAATTCGGTCTCCCTATCTGGCGGCATGCTTGTCAGCTCAGGTGGAAAAACATCCGGGAACTCGCGGGCAATAGGGATATCCCCGAGTCCCGGCGCCGCCGTAGGCCCTTCAACAACACTAGCCAAAAAGGCTACACACCCTCTATGGATCATCTGCCTCGCTCGGGAAGTCGAAACCATAGAGGCAAAGAAAGCACTCTGACATCCCCGGTATACCAACATTTCCTGGTCTGGCTCTCTAAAAGTGACGGTCCTAGCGGCACAATCAATGGTCGCAAAATACCGAGCCAGCCAGTCCATCCCGAGGACCACATCGAAGTCCTTCAATTGTCTCAGGACCAACAGGTCTGCTGGCATAATCCAGGACTCGATTTGCATCGGGCAGGACCAACAACACTCCTCTACGTGCAAGGTGTGATCGGGAATCTGAACCATTCGTGCACGTGGCAAAAGTCCTATCTCTAACCCATGTAATGATGCAAATGATCTACTAATGAAAGAATGCGATGCTCCAGTATCAAATAAGGTTCGAGTCCTAATGCCAGAAAGTAAGGTGATACCTGCCACCACATGATCTGCGGCAGAAGAGTCCTCTACCTGCGCAGCATACACTCGCCCACTTTGAACTGGAGGGCGATAGTCAGTGGGATGGGAAGAAGATGGCCTGCTTCCTGGAGCGTATGGTCGCTGAGCCGTCGACCACTGCTGAGATGAAGAAGGAGCCGATGCCGAAGAAGGAGCCGTCGATGCCGCAAAAGGGAAAATAGCTCGGACGTGGCCAGACTGTCCACACCGATAACAACGGCCAAACCTCAGGTCAAAAGTATCAGAAGTATGCTGTCCCTGGCAGAAAATGCACCTAGCCGTAGCCTGGGGCTGCCTCGTCTGCTGCTGCCTCTGCAACGGAGGCCCCTGGTGCCGCGACTGCGACCTCTGCTGATGCGAGTGCTGCTGCTGTCGCGGGTGCTGCTGCTGCTGATGCTGTGGGGGCCTCTGGGATCCACCAGGCCCTCGTCGCTCCGAACGCCCACGGTCCGTGAACTGAGGCGGTGGCGGTCGGGGCGGCCTCCAGGAACTGGCCTGTCCCCCGTCGTCCTGCGCTGGTCGCTTTCTGTCAGCGCCTTGAGCGACCAAGCCCCCACGTCTGGCGACGACGTGGTCTCCCCTCTCAACCCACTGGGCATGCTCTGCTGCCTCCTCCAAGGTTTGTAGCCTCTGAGCATGCACCAGAGTATAGATTTCTGGGCGCAGGCCCGACTCAAAGAGCTCCACCTGGTGCGGTCCGTCCCTGGCGACATAGGGTACGCAGTTGAGCAACCGCGTGAACTCCTGAAAGTAGTCCAATGCTGTCCGGTTGCCTTGCTGAAGATTCTTCAAATCATCTTCTAGCTTTTTCTTCACACTCGTGGAAAAGTACGTATCCAGGATCATCCTCTTGAACTCTGACCAGGGTAGTTGTCGAGTGATCTGAAACTCCAGGGGCTCTACCCGACGCCACCATGCATCTGCGTCCCCGTCTAAGCAATGTACAGCCATATGTACCCTATACTTCTGGTCAATGAAGAAGTCCCGAAATAACTTCTCCATTGATGAAAGCCAAGTCCCGATCTCCCAAGGCTGAGTATTCCGCCCTGAAAATCTAGGCGGTCCCCGCTTACAAAACTGGGTGAGTTTGTCAGCCATCTCCTGCTCCTCCGCAGGAGTCAATGGCCGGATCGCTCCCTGAGCACCGCTGCTTGATGATGGTGCCGCAGGCACTAGCGGTATAGCCGGCGGTATAACTGGTGGTATAGGGGCCTCAACAGTAGTAGGGGGAGGTGCCCCTGCCTGAGCGAGCAGCTGCTCAATCCTCTGCTCCTGCTGGCGGTGACTCTCCGCCAGCTGGGCCACCATGGCCCTCAACTCGCTAATCTCTAAAGGCCCGGATTGCTCCGGCTCCTCTGGGGGTGTAGGAGTACCCCGGGGAAGAATCCGCCGCCTAGGAGGCATCCTACCACACAAGGAATCATGAATCAATAAACGAAGCCACACTCGACCCAATCTAGCGAAAGTCAAAGACATCCTCCTATTTCTGTGACTTTATGTTGTCTGCAGCCAACATAACTGTCCACCAGAAATTGGGTATGTCGGTCCCTCTTCTCTCACTGGAAGAGTCAAACAATAAATCAACGACTTTCGCAAATATCCCGTCTCTCGCACCCTATTTTCCTAGGGTCTACCAAAAGCCTAGGGTTTCCTAAGTCCCAACTGACCTATCCCTAAGCTCTGATACCAACTTAATCTGTCACGCCCCGGAACCTGGGCTCGCCAACAGATCCGCCGTGCACACGGGATTTCCCGAGTACACGAAGCGCTGGTAACCTGCTCCGATATAATATGAACAATAAAAGAGCATAATACAGAGCAGAAGTAGAAGAACCACATAGTATCTCAGACTGGAATTACAAATAAAGCTGTAATAAGTACAATAATCTCCCAGCTCACCAAAATAGTACAACCAGCTGGCGAAAGCCAGACCTAAAGTAAAAGAGGAATACCATAGTCTGAGTAAAGGGTGCAGCATCTATCTAACAGCTCTCAGTCTCCCAGGAGATCTATCTATTCAGCGATCCCCTTACCTCGATCAGCTGCCGATGGCCTAGCAGTTCCCGCTGACGACTCTGCAAAACATGGGAGAAGAAAGAGAGGAAACAACAATGGGGGTGAGAACTACCAAATAAACCAGTAGCCTCCCCTAGTGGGCAAAAACCTCAACTCTGACGCACCCACTAGGACTACTAGAGGCAAGAAAGGAATAAGTGGTAAAGCTATAAACAGAACTGCTGAATAAAGGGGAAACCACCACTAGCATGCCTCTAAATGCAGTGCCAAAAGGAATGACTGTATGTATGCATCAGTATCTAACATGCCTGCCTGAAATAACCCAATCAGTGAACCAGTAAGGACTGGTACTGCCTGCTATGCCTTGCCTGCCAAATCGGGTATGTCGGCCAATCCATAACACCGATAGGGAAATAGGAGTCTCAAGGACTCAAAGTCTGTCTGTCGCACACTCCGGAGCGGCACTCGAGGGGAGCGACCCACACGAGTAAAGTATCTCAGTGATAAGTCTCATAAGTGCCATAAAACAGCAGGACTGGATCACGACTCTAATCAAAGAGAAAAACCATCCACTAAAGAGACCTGATACCCAATCTGATGCAATAGTACTCAATAAGTGGGAAAACTCCATCTACTATAAAAAGCCCGATCCTCAATCTGATGCAAAGATAAGCATCCGGTCAACCGCCTAATGTCTGTGGTTACCGCAATACCCCACAAGTCCACAATCTAGTATGATCTCGACTACACTATCCCAAACCCCTGCGCATACTTGAGCAACAAGCATCTGAATGCAAAGGAGAGCAATAAAACATGTCAAGTCCCAATATTATAGTGTAGCAATAAATAGGGGCTAACTAGATGCCCAAGCGAGCATGCAATTGCACTATTTAAAAGTTGTAGAAAGGCGTAAAATATTTATTTTAAAAAGATTGATTTACTGTACTGATATAAAAATTATTTGCATGTGAGATTATAGCCTTTGTCCCAATCACAGTGTCCAAAGATAAGTTATCATATAATCTGTGGGGTCATATTCAATTTTAGGAGAGTTCGTCCCAGCGGTTCTCATCAATTGTCATATTAGTTCGTCCCAATGGTTCTCATCAATTGTCATATTAGTTCGTCCCAATGGTTCTTATCAATTGTCATATTAGCTCGTCCCAATGGTTCTTATCAATATTTTAGGGGAGTTCTAATAATCCCAGTGAGCTTGTCAAAAATGAGGTAAGCAACAACCGCCCACCTCGAACAGCTCAAATCACACCCAGATAGTCTCCTGGCTGTCCACAGTCCCCTAAAACTGCTGTCTGCCGAAAACGGTGCCCTACAGCAACACACATTGCACAGAGTGTAACTATAGTATTCATAAAAATACAGCTTTTGCTGTTTTTCAAATAGCACGAAAATAGAGGAGTTTTTCACCTCTGTATAGTGCTCAGAAAAATCCAGAAAAATTACGGTTGCGTTCCTTGCGACGAGTAGATCGAAATCGACTCTTTAAACGCCTCGATCTGATGTCCTACGCCAAGATAAAAATCGGAGAAGTCGATGCTGTCCGGAAATTTCCACAGCAAAAAGGGGGTCAAAGAGACCTTGGTAATCGTGCCAAAAGTACGAAATGGAGCGAAGTGATCAACAAGAAAATCGAAGCCTTACCTATTAGGAACGCGCTGCCGTAAAAATCGTTCAAAAATTCCTCCTGGTTAGAGCACAGTAATTTTTCGACGGAACTGCGACGGGAAATGGGCCGAAAAAGGAAATCGTCGCAGTGCGCCGCGTCGCAGATAACTCGCTATCGGTAACTCCAAAAATTCTGAAATTTTTAGGAGAGAGAGAGAAGAGAGAGAGGAGAAATTTTCATAAAGAGCCCAAGCTCTGGTTCTCTCTCTAAGGCTAAGAAATCGAGGGAGGGGGGTGGGGATCCTTTTATAATGGGCCAAGGGAATCTTCCTCACTAGATCCCAGGGCAGAACAGGAAACACTAAAATGGACCAACCAGGAAGCGCCACGTGTCCACAGAATAGGAAACAGCCTGTGCAAGGGCCACTCAGATTGCGCCACGTGGCCACATGGTGCACGTGCCCGGTCCCCGCGCCGGGTCTTCCGGAAGTTGTCGACCAATGGGGAAGCGCCACGTGTCACCAATCCCGCGGCCTTCTAGAAGCCGTCCATCCAATGAGTGAACGCCACGTGGCAACACCCATCTTCGGTGCTCCCGGTGCACGCCAGGCCGTGGACCGCGCTCCCGCGCGCCTGCCCGCGCCTGCCCGCGCTGCCCGCGTCGCTCGCCGCTGCGCTCTGCCGCGCTCCGCCGTGCTCCGCCGCTGCGCCGCCGCCCGCCGGAACAGTAATTCCGGCCGCCGGAGTTACTGTTCCGGTGAACAGTAATTTTGCGCCAAAAAATAAAGTAAATATACCATTTTGATCGTTCTCGCGCGCTGAGTCCAAATCCGCTATCCATTTCGCCAAATTCTCATCCGAAATTTTGCCGAAAGCTCCCGGAAAAGCCCACTTGCTCCGTTTTTCGTGCCGGATCCATTTTAAAAATCCATTTTTGACACTACAAGCTCCGATACATCATATGAGCTTCCTACAGTCACTGTTTAATGTTGCAACAGTTCCTGCGGAAGTCCGGATCATCACATCCTCCCCCACTAAAAAAAAGTTTCGTCCTCGAAACGAGACTAAACTAAACAACAATCCTCAGTCCGATGTCTCAAATAAGTAGGGGTGGGTATCCCTCATCTCTGACTCGAGCTCCCACGTAGCTTCACGCTCATCATGATTGCTCCAAAGGATCTTCACATAGGGGATGGCTCGACAGCGCAATTCTTTCACTTCTCGATCCAGAATTCGCAGTGGGCGCTCCTCATACCTCAAATCCTCGCTAATCTCCAGCGGGGTGAAATCGATGACGTGCGATGGGTCGAAGACATACTTCCTCAGAGTAGAAACGTGAAATACATCGTGGACACCAGCAAGCCTCGGAGGAAGTGCAAGTCGGAAGGCAACTGGCCCGATACGCTCCAATACCTCAAAGGGTCCAATATATCGCGGGCTAAGTTTTCCACGAATGCCGAACCTCCTGATCCCTTTGGACGGCGAGACTTTCAGGAATACATGATCACCAACCTGAAACTCTAAGTCTTGTCGCCGAACGTCGGCATAGCTCCTTTGTCGGCTTTGGGTGGCCTGAAGATGCTTTCTAATCACTCGGACCTTCTCCTCTGCCTCTAACAATACATCTGGTCCCAAGGTCCGCCTCTCGCCCACGTCACTCCAATAAAGTGGTGACCGACACTTGCGTCCATACAATGCTTCAAACGGAGCCATCTGAATGCTCGCTTGAAAGCTATTGTTGTACGCGAATTCAGCCAAAGATAAATGTCGAATCTACCCTCCGCCGAAATCCAGGACGCAAGCCCTCAACATGTCCTCCAGGATTTGTATAGTTCGCTCTGACTGCCCATCAGTCTGCGGATGAAAAGCCGTACTGAACCTGAGTTGAGTCCCCAAGGTTGTCTGCAAGCTCCTCCAGAAACGCGAAACAAACCTCGGGTCTCTATCTGATACTATGGAGGCTGGTATTCCATGTAGTCTTACTATCTCATCTAGATATAGCTGGGCTAGTCGCTCAAGTGGGGACGTCGTCTGCGTGGGCAGAAAGTGCGCCGACTTGGTAAGTCGATCTACAACTACCCAGATAGCATCAGCTCCTCCCTGTGCCCTAGGTAGTCCGACCACGAAATCCATTGTAATATGGTCCAATTTCCACTCGGGGATTGGGAGACTCTGTAACTTGCCAGCTGGCATTCGATGCTCAGCTTTCACCTGTTGACAAGTTAAACACTGGGCCACAAATCTCCCAATATCCCTCTTCATGCCTTTCCACCAGAAGTGTGCCTTGAGATCCTTATACATCTTAGTCCCACCAGGATGTAGGGTATAAGGTGTATAATGGGCCTCTCGCAATATCTGCTCTCTAATCTCTTAATCCACTGGCACACATGCTCGGTTCCTGTACCTCAGTACTCCCGAAGCATCTACTGTAAAGTCCCCTGACCGATCACTCGGAATCTGATCCCTAATCCTGGTCAAGTGGGGGTCATCACTCTGTTTCTCCCTGATCCGGTCCAGCAGAGTGGGCTGCACGACTAACGATGTTAGTCTAGCAGAGACCCCAGGGGACACAACCTCTATCTCTAGTCGCCTCATCTCTTCTAACAGTGGCGCCTGGTCCGTGATCAACATGGACAAACTTTGCACCGCCCTCCTACTCAAGGCATCTGCAACTACATTTGCCTTGCCCGGATGGTACAGGATGTCCACATCATAATCCTTTAGTAATTCCAACCACCTACGTTGCCTCAAATTTAGCTCCTTTTGCGTGAACAGGTACTTTAGGCTCTTGTGGTCGGTGTAGATTTCACAGTGCTCCCCATATAGATAATGACGCCAAAGCTTCAGTGCAAACACCACAGCAGCAAGCTCCAAGTCATGGGTAGGGTAATTCTTCTCATAATCCTTGAGTTGCCTTGATGCATATGCAACTACCCTCCCTTCCTGCATCAACACACAGCCGAGTCCGCTGTGTGATGCATCGCAGTAGATCACATATCCTTTCCCTATAACTGGGAGGGAAAGGATAGGAGCGGTCATCAGTCTACTCTTTAGCTCCTCAAAGCTCCTTTGACGGCCCTCACTCCCCGGCCGCCGGAACAGTAATTCCGGCCGCCGGAGTTACTGTTCCGGTGAACACTAATTTTGCGCCGAAAAATAAAGTAAATATACCATTTTAATCATTTCCGCGCGCTGAGTCCAAATCCGCCATCCATTTCGCCAAATTCTCATCCGAAATTTTGCCAAAAGCTCCCGGAAAAGCCCACTTGCTTCGTTTTTTGTGCCGGATCCATTTTAAAAATCCGTTTTCGACACTACAAGCTCCGATACATCATATGAGCTTCCTATAGTCACTGTTTAATGTTGCAACAGTTCCTGCGGAAGTCCGGATCATCACATCCTCCTCCACTAAAAAAGAGTTTCGTCCTCGAAACGAGACTAAACTAAACAACAATCCTCAGTCCGATGTCTCAAATAAGTAGGGGTGGGTATCCCTCATCTCTGACTCGAGCTCCCACGTAGCCTCGCGCTCGTAATGATTGCTCCAAAGGATCTTCACATAGGGGATGGCTCGACTGCGCAATTCTTTCACTTCTCGATCCAGAATTCGCAGTGGGCGCTCCTCATACCTCAAATCCACGCTAATCTCCAGCGGGGTGAAATCGATGATGTGCGATGGGTCGAAGACATACTTCCTCAGAGTAGAAACGTGAAATACATCGTGGACACCAGCAAGCCTCGGAGGAAGTGCAAGTCGGTAGGCAACTGGCCCGATACGCTCCAATACCTCAAAGGGTCCAATATATCGGGGGCTAAGTTTTCCACGAATGCCGAACCTCCTAATCCCTTTGGACGGCGAGACTTTCAGGAATACATGATCACCAACCTGAAACTCTAAGTCTCGTCGCCGAACGTCGGCATAGCTCCTTTGTCGGCTTTGGGCGGTCTGAAGATGCTTTCTAAGACCTTCTCCTCTGCCTCTAATAATACATCTGGTCCCAAGGTCCGCCTCTCGCCCACGTCACTCCAATAAAGTGGTGACCGACACTTGCGTCCATACAATGCTTCAAGCGGAGCCATCTGAATGCTCGTTTGAAAGCTATTGTTGTACGCGAATTCAGCCAAAGATAAATGTCGAATCCACCCTCCGCCGAAATCCAGGACGCAAGCCCTCAACATGTCCTCCAGGATTTGTATAGTCCGCTCTGACTGCCCATCAGTCTGCGGATGAAAAGCCGTACTGAACCTGAGTTGAGTCCCCAAGGCTGTCTGCAAGCTCCTCCAGAAACGCGAAACAAACCTCGGGTCTCTATCTGATACTATGGAGGCTGGTATTCCATGTAGTCTTACTATCTTATCTAGATATAGCTGGGCTAGTCGCTCAAGTGGCCACGTCGTCTGCGTGGGCAGAAAGTGCGCCGACTTGGTAAATCGATCTACAACTACCCAGATAGCATCAGCTCCTCCCTGTGCCCTAGGTAGTCCGACCACGAAATCCATCGTAATATGGTCCCATTTCCACTCGGGGATTGGGAGACTCTGTAACTTGCCAGCTGGCACTCGATGCTCAGCTTTCACCTGCTGACAAGTTAAACACTGGGCCACAAATCTCCCAATATCCCTCTTCATGCCTTTCCACCAGAAGTGTGCCTTGAGATCCTTATACATCTTAGTCCCACCAGGATGTAGGGTATAAGGTGTATAATGGGCCTCTCGCAATATCTGCTCTCTAATCTCCTCATCCACTGGCACACATGCTCGGTTCCTGTACCTCAGTACTCCCGAAGCATCTACTGTAAAGTCCCCTGACCGATCACTCGGAATCTGATCCCTAATCCTGGTCAAGTGGCGGTCATCACTCTGTTTCTCCCTGATCCGGTCCAGCAGAGTGGGCTGCGCGACTAACGATGTTAGTCTAGCAGAGACCCCAGGGGACACAACCTCTATCTCTAGTCACCTCATCTCTTCTAACAGTGGTTCCTGGTCCGTGATCAACATGGACAAACTTTGCACCGCCCTCCTACTCAAGGCATCTACAACTACATTTGCCTTGCCCGGATGGTACAGGATGTCCACATCATAATCCTTTAGTAATTCCAACCACCTACGTTGCCTCAAATTTAGCTCCTTTTGCGTGAACAGGTACTTTAGGCTCTTGTGGTCGGTGTAGATTTCACAGTGCTCCCCATATTGATAATGACGCCAAAGCTTCAGTGTAAACACCACAGCAGCAAGCTCCAAGTCATGGGTAGGGTAATTCTTCTCATAATCCTTGAGTTGCCTTGATGCATATGCAATTACCCTCCCTTCCTGCATCAACACACAGCCGAGTCCACTGTGTGATGCGTCGCTGTAGATCACATATCCTTTCCCCATAACTGGGAGGGAAAGGATAGGAGCGGTCATCAGTCTACTCTTTAGCTCCTCAAAGCTCCTTTGACAGCCCTCACTCCAGATAAACTTCACTCCTTTACGCGTCAAGCGAGTGAGGGGTGTGGAAAGCTTCGCAAAGCCTTCCACAAACCGACGATAATACCCGGCTAAGCCCATAAAACTACGCACCTCAGAAACGGTCGTCGGTCGGGGCCAATCCCGGACCTCCTCAATCTTTGCTGGGTCCACCGCCACACCTGCGGCAGAAATTACATGGCCCAAAAAGACTACCTCCCGAAGCCAAAACTCGCACTTTGCCAGCTTGGCAAACAACTTCTTCTCTCGTAGAAGTTGCAGCACAATCCTCAAGTGCTCCTCATGCTCCGCATCACTTCGGGAGTAGACCAAGATATCATCAATGAAAACTACCACAAATCGATCTAAGTACGGTCGGAAGATCCGGTTCATTAAATCCATGAATGCGGCAGGGGCATTAGTTAGTCCAAAGGGCATAACTGTAAATTCATAATGCCCATACCGTGATCAAAATGCCGTTTTCGAAATATCTTCGGCCTTCACCTTCAACTGGTGGTAACCGGACTGCAAATCTATCTTAGAGAAGACACAAGACCCTTGCAGCTGATCAAAGAGATCATCGATGCGTGGCAAAGGGTACTTGTTCTTGATGGTCACTTTATTTAATTCCCTATAATCCACGCACAATCGAAGTGACCCATCCTTCTTCTTCACGAATAGCACCGGCGCTCCCCAAGGCGACACACTCGGCCTAATAAAACCTTTGTCCATTAAATCCTGGAGTTGCGCCTTGAGCTCTCGCAACTCAGCCGGTGCCATCCGGTAAGGAGCCTTTGAGATTAGCGCAGTTCCTAGAACTACGTCAATCATGAATTCGATCTCCCTATCTGGCGGCATGCTTGTCAGCTCAGGTGGAAAAACATCCGGGAACTTGCGGGCAATAGGGATATCCCCGATTCCCGACGCCGCCGTAGGCCCTTCGACAACACTAGCCAAAAAGGCTACACACCCTCGATGGATCATCTGCCTCCCTCGGGAAGTCGAAACCATAGAGGCAAAGAAAGCACTCTGACATCCCCGGTATACCAACATTTCCTGGTCTGGCTATCTAAAAGTGACGGTCCTTGCGGCACAATCAATGGTCGCAAAATACCGAGCCAGCCAGTCCATCCCGAGGACCACATCGAAGTCCTTCAATTGTCTCAGGACCAACAGGTCTGCTGGCATAATCCAAGACTCGATTTGCATCGGGCAGGACCAACAACACTCCTCTACGTCCAAGGTGTGATCGGGAATCTGAACCTTTCGTGCACGTGGCAAAAGCCCTGCCTGTAACCCATGTAATGATGCAAATGATCTACTAATGAAAGAATGCGATGCTCCAGTATCAAATAAGGTTCGAGTCCTAATGCCAGAAAGTAAGGTGATACCTTCCACCACATGATCTGCGGCTGAAGAGTCCTCTACCTGCGCAGCATACACTCACCCACTTTGAACTGGAGGGCGATAGTCAGTGGGATGGGAAGAAGATGGCCTGCTTGCTGGAGCGTATGGTCGCTGAGCCGTCGACCACTGCTGAGATGAAGAAGGAGCCGATGCCGAAGAAGGAGCCGTCGACGCTGCAAAAGGGCAAATAGCTCGGACGTGGCCAGACTGTCCACACCGATAACAGCGGCCAAACCTCAGGTCACAAGTATCAGAAGTATGCTGTCCCTGGCAGAAAATGCACCTAGCCGTAGCCTGGGGCTGCCTCGTCTACTGCTGCCTCTGCCGCGGAGGCCCCTGGTGCCGCGACTGCGACCTCTGCTGATGCGAGTGCTACTGCTGTCGCGGGTGCTGCTGCTGCTGATGCTGTGGGGGCCTCTGGGATCCACCAGGCCCTCGTCGCTCCGAACGCCCACGGTCCGTGAACTGAGGCGGTGGCGGTCGGGGCGGCCTCCAGGATCTGGCCTGTCCCCCGTTATCTTGCGCTGGTCGCTTTCTGTCAGCGCCTTGAGCGACCAAGCCCCCACGTCTGGCGACGACGTGGTCTCCCCTCTCAACCCACTGGGCATGCTCTTCTGCCTCCTCCAAGGTTTGTAGCCTCTGAGCATGCACCAGAGTATAGATTTCTGGGCGCAGGCCCGACTCAAAGAGCTCCACCTGGTGCGGTCCGTCCCTGGCGACATAGGGTACGCAGTTGAGCAACCGCGTGAACTCCTGAAAGTAGTCCAATGCTGTCCGGTTGCCTTGCTGAAGATTCTTCAAATCATCTTCTAGCTTTTTCTTCACACTCGTGGAAAAGTACGTATCCAGGATCATCCTCTTGAACTCTGACCAGGGTAGTTGTCGAGTGATCTGAAACTCCAGGGGCTCTACCCGACGCCACCATGCATCTGCGTCCCCGTCTAAGCAATGTACAGCCATATGTACCCTATACTTCTGGTCAATGAAGAAGTCCCGAAATAACTTCTCCATTGATGAAAGCCAAGTCCCGATCTCCCAAGGCTGAGTATTCCGCCCTGAAAATCTAGGCGGTCCCCGCTTACAAAACTGGGTGAGTTTGTCAGCCATCTCCTGCTCCTCCGCAGGAGTCAATGGCCGGATCGCTCCCTGAGCACCGCTGCTCGATGATGGTGCCGCAGGCACTAGCGGTATAGCCGGCGGTATAACTGGTGGTATAGGGGCCTCAACAGTAGTAGGGGGAGGTGCCCCTGCCTGAGCGAGCAGCTGCTCAATCCTCTGCTCCTGCTGGCGGTGACTCTCCGCCAGCTGGGCCACCATGGCCCTCAACTCGCTAATCTCTAAAGGCCCGGATTGCTCCGGCTCCTCTGGGGGTGTAGGAGTACCCCGGGGAAGAATCCGCCGCCTAGGAGGCATCCTACCACACAAGGAATCATGAATCAATAAACGAAGCCGCACTCGACACAATCTAGCGAAAGTCAAAGACATCCTCCTATTTCTGTGACTTTATGTTGTCTGAAGCCAACATAACTGTCCACCAGAAATTGGGTATGTCGGTCCCTCTTCTCTCACTGGATGTCACGCCCCCGGGGGTTTTTGAGTCTATCAAAGTGGAAAATTGCGTGTATTATTATTTTTTTCTTCTTAACAAGGTAACTTAAACCTCATCCCCGGCGCGTGCCAGACCGCCACATACACAAATTCTCTCTGCCCACGGACAGAGTCTCCTTTGTATATGCACGGCGTCTCATTTACAACAACATACCTCAACCATCAACCATACAATAGACATACATCGTCAAACAGAGTACAGTAGTTTAACTAATGTTTAAAAAGACTGGTGTCCACTCGACACCTTGTTGTTTTATTTTCAAGCGGAATATTAAAGCGGCATCCATGTTTAGAAAGGATAAAACCAACGGTTGCAAGGCCCGTGCCCACACGGCACTTCGTTTTGAGAAAACGTTTTCGAAATCACTTGGTTCGTCATGAAAACGTGCCGCATACGAAAACATCACTAAAAGCACCAAAGCATAAATGTACACCTCATCCACAGCGCTAAGTAATACATGTCCACGGCTAATACGATCCACAAGCAAATTAACTAAAAGAAGCATAAGGGAAATGAGATAATAAACCCAACTATCTGACTACGGTCCTCGCGACGCAGTCTCACCGCCCTCCCGGCTAACGCACCTCGTAACACCTGTCACGGAGTGGGTAATGTCAGTGACAAACAAAGTAGATGTCTAATAACAATAAGGAATAAGGAGCAAACCGAAAACACCGGAACCTTTCGCTAAAACCCTGCACATAATTAAGCTGGGCCCCAACCCCAGTTTTATCAATTAAGTTGGGCACCAACCCCAGAGTACCTGTCGGGGAGACTAAAGTCTCCCCTCGTGCGCAAACACCTCTTTGATGCATTTAACCTCTTCACGGTGCTGGTGTGCTATCTTCTGCGGGCGCGAAGAGGTCCTCACGGCACCCACCCCTTTGTGAGGTACACGGGTCAAAAAAGACCACTTCTCCGGAAAAGTACACCCATGCGGAGGCCAATCCGCCTGTGTACGTGCAGCATCCGAAACGGATTTGCCGAGATCGGCGTGTAGTGAGCACCGCGACCGTAGCCGCTTCAATTGTTAGATGAAATACAATTATGCGAAAGGTTAAACTGTCCATCTACTTTGTTAGATAAATTAAGAGCACTTTAATGACGATAGATGCACTTACTGCACTTGTTGCACTTATCGCAACCGTACCCACCTATTTGAAGAGAAATCGGAACACCTGAATCCTTCGCGCACCCCCGCTGCGCACTTGGACCTAAAGAAAGTCCGCAAGGATAACTATAGTCAAAAACGTGTGCTAACATCCGAAAACAAAAGACCCAATTTACTCTTTTTGACGGAAAAGTCCAACACCGTCCGGTCCGCCGAAACCGGAACCCAAAACCGCTAACGGAAATCCAGCAAATCTCAACCCTCAACCGGTAGTCAACTCGGGAAATCAATGGTTAAACCAAGAAGACCCCCTGGCGGCGAAAAGATGAGAAAAAGACCCGACGGCGCGCCCCCGACAATTTCGTCGAGACGCGGAGCGTCGGCGAAATCGACACCCAACATAATAAAATAGTGACCAAGAAGATCCCAAGTCGCCGTGCCAAGAAAACCGCGGAGATTGTGACTCCAACGGCGAAAACGGCGCTCAAAACGGTGGAAAAACGGGCGAAAATGGAGCCACCGAACTTTGGGCTGTCGGGTGGTGCACAGGGGCAACCGTGGACCAGGTTCACGGCGTCAGGCGGCGGCGGCATGCGCCGGGTGCACGCAGGAAGCGTGCACCGCGCATCTCGGGCCGGGCCGGTGCACGACCCGAGCGTGCACCGGGTCCTTGCTCTTCGGCCGCAAGCGCGCGCGCCGGGTGCACGCCTAGGGCGTGCACCGCGCACACTGTGCAGCCCGGCGCACGGTTTCGTGCGCCGGGTCCGTGGACCGCCGCCGTACGGACAGCACAGTAAACCCTAACTTTTCGCATTTTCTCTCCGTTTTCGCTCCCGTTTCGCAATTTCTTCTCCGTTTTCGCTCCCGTGCGACCCCGGCGAAGATCCCGCGGACATGGTAACGGCGGCGGCGGCCTCCCATTTAAAAACGGCGGCGGCGGCCTCCCGTTAACCCACTATGTTCCGACGAAACATCCCCAAAAATTCTCGAATAAATACACGATAATTCTAATGACTAAACTAACGATCGACGAACAACCAAAACGTCGATCGGAGGTTCGATAACAAGAAACCGATTAAAAACCACCAATTAAAATCCGATAAAAATCCTCGATCACACCCGGTCAAGAACGAGAATAAAACATGGATCAAAACCCGGTGAAAATCCGCGATCGATGTTCCGATTAAAATCACCTTACAAGGACACGAAAAACCCCCGATTAATTTAACAACCGCAACGATGTTCACTAACCTTAATTTATCGGAATTAAAGAACCGATCTTGTTTCCTTTCGGAGTTGGAGACCCGGATCCGCTCCCCGTAGACGATGGCGTCTCGTTCTCCGATCTCCGGCACGTGAATCAGGGCGATCGGGATCCTCCGCTTCCTCCTTCTTTTCCTCTTTTCTCCTCCGGTTAGGGTTTTCCTCTTTCTTTTCTAACTAGGGTTTCGTTTGGTTTTCGGTACGCACGAAAGAGGAGGGTTTGAGGAGGCGATATTTTAAATTAGGGTTTTTCTTCCGATAACCGGGATTACTTATATAATCCCTATTATTTAATTATTTAATTAATTTCCTCTTTATTTTACACGTACGTAAAAGAATTCTATTTTCCATCATCGGATAATTAATTAACTAATTAATTATCCCCTACGAGATAACCCACCTTATCTCTAACGGGTGCAAGATATTTTGCACGGATTCCGATGCATGACTAATCACCGTATCACTAGGAATTCCGTTCCGGGAGATCCCGGTATCGGATTTCAGATCCGATCGCACCGTCGGCCTTCTTTTTCCGCGCTCTATCGCAGAAAAATACTAGCACCACACACCGGCCAACTTTTAAGAATTGAATAATTTTATTTCACTTAGAGGCTTAAATGACTACATGTAAGTCAAAAATACCCCGAAAGGCTGGATCACTACACTGGAAGAGTCAAACAATAAATCAACGACTTTCGCAAATATCCCGTCTCTCGCACCCTATTTTCCTAGGGTCTACCAAAAGCCTAGGGTTTCCTAAGTCCCAACTGACCTATCCCTAAGCTCTGATACCAACTTAATCTGTCACGCCCCGGAACCCGGGCTCGCCAACAGATCCGCCGTGCACACGGGATTTCCCGAGTATACGAAGCGCTGGTAACCTGCTCCGATATAATATGAACAATAAAAGAGCATAATACAGAGCTGAAGTAGAAGAACCACATAGTATCTCAGACTGGAACTACAAATAAAGCTGTAATAAGTACAATAATCTCCCAGCTCACCAAAATAGTACAACCAGCTGGCGAAAGCCAGACCTAAAATAAAAGAGGAATACCACAGTCTGAGTAAAGGGTGCAGCATCTATCTAACAGCTCTCAGTCTCCCAGGAGATCTATCTATTCAGCGATCCCCTTACCTCGATCAGCTGCCGATGGCCTAGCAGCTCCCGCTGACGACTCTGCAAAACATGGGAGAAGAAAGAGAGGAAAGCCCAATGGGGGTGAGAACTACCAGATAAACCAGTAGCCTCCCCTAGTGGGCAAAAACCTCAACTCTGACGCACCCAATGGGACTACAAGAGGCAAGAAAGGAATAAGTGGTAAACCTATAAACAGAACTGCTGAATAAAGGGGAAACCACCACTAGCATGCCTCTAAATGCAGTGCCAAAAGGAATGACTGTATGTATGCATCAGTATCTAACATGCCTGCCTGAAATAACCCAATCAGTGAACCAGTAAGGACTGGTACTGCCTGCTGTGCCTTGCCTGCCAAATCGGGTATGTCGGCCAATCCATAACACCGATAGGGAAATAGGAGTCTCAAGGACTCAAAGTCTGTCTGTCGCACACTCCGGAGCGGCACTCGAGGGGAGCGACCCACACGAGTAAAGTATCTCAGTGATAAGTATCATAAGTGCCATAAAACAGCAGGACTGGATCACGACTCTAATCAAAGTGAAAAACCATCCACTAAAGAGACCTGATACCCAATCTGATGCAATAGTACTCAATAAGTAGGAAAACTCCATCCACTATAAAAAGCCCGATCCTCAATCTGATGCAAAGATAAGCATCCGGTCAACCGCCTAATGTCTGTGGTTACCGCAATACCCCACAAGTCCACAATCTAGTATGATCTCGAATACACTATCCCAAACCCCTGCTCATACTTGAGCAACAAGCATCTGAATGCAAAGGAGAGCAATAAAACATGTCAAGTCCCAATATGATAGTGTAGCAATAAATAGGGGCTAACTAGATGCCCAAGCGAGCATGCAATTGCGCTATTTAAAAGCTGTAGAAAGGCGTAAAATATTTATTTTAAAAAGATTGATTTACTGTAATGATATAAAAATTATTTGCATGCGAGATTATAGCCTTTGTCCCAATCACAGTGTCTCAAGATAAGTTATCATATAATCTGTGGGGTCATGTTCAATTTTAGGAGAGTTCGTCCCAGCGGTTCTCATCAATTGTCATACTAGTTCGTCCCAATGGTTCTCATCAATTGTCATATTAGTTCGTCCCAATGGTTCTTATCAATTGTCATATTAGCTCGTCCCAATGGTTCTTATCAATATTTTAGGGGAGTTCTAATAATCCCAGTGAGCTTGTCAAAAATGAGGTAAGCAACAACCGCCCACCTCGAACAGCTCAAATCACACCCAGAGAGTCTCCCGGCTGTCCACAGTCCCCTAAAACTGCTGTCTGTCGAAAACGGTGCCCTACAGCAACACACATTGCATAGGGTGTAACTATAGTATTCATAAAAATACAGCTTTTGCTGTTTTTCAAATAGCACGAAAAGAGAGGAGTTTTACACCTCTGTATATTGCTCAGAAAAATCCAGAAAAATTACGGTTGCGTTTCTTGCGACGAGTAGATCGAAATCGACTCTTTAAACGCCTCGATCTGATGATCCTACGCCAAGATAAAAATCGGAGAAGTCGATGCTGTCCAGAAATTTCCAAAGAAAAAAGAGGGTCAAAGAGACCTCGGTAATCGTGCCAAAAGTACGAAATGGTGTCACGCCCCGGGGGTTCGAATCGCGCGGAAGAGGAGCCACCGATGCCCCTGATTCAGCCATATATTTTTTTTTTGTAAAACATTACTCCCCGGCGCGTGCACAGACCCGCCGCATACACAAATTCGCTCTGCAAATGAGCAGAGGCCCCTTTGTATATGCACGGCGTCTCAACTACAAAGTGTCTCACAAGGCGTAGTACATACAATCTCTAACCACATCAGTTGGGGTCTCGTACACATACAACCAAACAATTCACGTGACATTCTAGCATTCACTTAGAGCATAGAGGCCGGTGTTTTGAAAGGATAAATAATCACAAGGTTTTGAAAGCGGCATCCACACGATGCCCTCGTTTGTGAAAACAGTTCGTAAACACATAAATCCCACAAGGTTTATAAAGCTTGGTGCCCACACGACACCCACGTTTTAAAAATAGTTTTCGCAAACGGTTTTCTTTGTTTTTCATCGTTCAAAACGGCCAAGTAAGAGAGAACGTAGTATTCATTCAATTATTCAAAAGAAAGGAAAGAAAAGGGCAACATCCACTTCGACCCCACGGGGGTGTCGCAATCCACAACTAGCTACCATGAATAATAAAAGAAAAGGGAAAGAAGAGTCACTGTATCTGAAGTCACCCATAAATCAGATCAGCACCCTAACGTCCTCACCGGCGCCCTAGCACTCGCCCCTGGACGAACCTGTCACGAAGTGGGAAGTCAGTGACTAGAAATAGCATGATAAGCGTAGTAAACAAAGATAAGGCAAACCACAAACACCGGAGCAACTATCCCTCCCATGCACCTTCCACCTTAACCACACCCTGTATCATTACGACATCGGGCACCTTCCCCGATGCCCACCGCCGAGCACCTGCCTCACAAAGCAACATCGGGCACCTTCCCCGATGCCCACCGCCGAGCACCTGCCTCGGCCGCCGAGCACCTGCCTCGACGTCACCGCTCACACCCCCCACCCATGGGGGCCCCCATTCCTAACGCCACCTCCGCGTGGGGTACACGGGTCAACGTACCACTTTTCCGGAAAAGCACACCCTTGCGGTGGCCAAACCGCGGGTGTGCGTGTAGCAAATTTGAGCTTCAGATTGACATTGAGTATCATAACATAACATAACATAACAGGGTTAGTGCATAAACAGAAGGAGACTGACAATTCCACCTTGCCCCAACATGCTATTTCTAACAGTTAAACCCAATTCCCGAAACCCCCGGGAACGTACCCACCTTGTGTGCGTCGTCCTGCGTTCGTCCAGTCCGCGTCTGTGCTCCAGTCGCCCACAGCGTCCCGCACTCCTGAAGGAACATAGGCAAATCAAGACTTAGAAGTCCGAAACTTACAACGACTCCCTACAGCGTGCGGCGGAGTTCTTCGCACGGCACCGGCCCGTGCGGCGCACACTCCGCCCGGGCACAGCATCGCGTGGCCCCAGCCCGCGCGGGCGCCCCTCCTGCGGCGGCCCCGCGCGGCCAAGCGCCGCGCGAGTGCGTTGCCCGTGGTGCGGGGCGACCCCGCGCGGCCCCAGCCCGCGCGGGCGCCCCACCTGCGAGCGGCCCTGCGCGGCCAAGCGCCGCGCGAGCGCGCTGCCCGCGGTGCGGGTGCGACCCCGCGCGGCACCAGCCCGCGCGGGGCGCCCCACCTGCGGGCGGCCCCGCGCGGCCAAGCGCCGCGCGGGCGCCTCGCCCGCGGTGCGGGGGCGACCCTGCGCGGCACCAGCCCGCGCGGGCGCCCCACCTGCGGGCGGCCCCGCGCGGCCAGGCGCCGCGCGGGCGCCTCGCCCGCGGTGCGGGGGCGACCCCGCGCGGCACCAGCCCGCGCGGGCGCCCCACCTGCGGGCGGCCCCGCGCGGCAAAGCGCCGCGCGGGTGCCTCGCCCGCGGTGCGGGGGCGACCCCGCGCGGCACCAGTCCGCGCGGGCGCCCCACCTGCGGGCGGCCCCGCGCGGCAAAGCGCCGCGCGGGTGCCTCGCCCGCGGTGCGGGGGCGACCCCGCGCGGCACCAGCCCGCGCGGGCGCCCCACCTGCGGGCGGCCCCGCGCGGCCAAGCGCCGCGCGGGTGCCTCGCCCGCGGTGCGGGGGCGACCCCGCGCGGCACCAGCCCGCGCGGGCGCCCCACCTGCGGGCGGCCCCGCGCGGCCAAGCGCCGCGCGGGTGCCTCGCCCGCGGTGCGGGGGCGACCCCGCGCGGCACCAGCCCGCGCGGGCGCCCCACCTGCGGGCGGCCCCGCGCGGCCAAGCGCCGCGCGGGTGCCTCGCCCGCGGTGCGGGGGCGACCCCGCGCGGCACCAGCCCGCGCGGGCGCCCCACCTGCGGGCGGCCCCGCGCGGCCAAGCGCCGCGCGGGCGCCTCGCCCGCGGTGCGGGGGCGACCCCGCGCGGCACCAGCCCGCGCGGGCGCCCCACCTGCGGGCGGCCCCGCGCGGCAAAGCGCCGCGCGGGTGCCTCGCCCGCGGTGCGGGGGCGACCCCCGCGCGGCACCAGTCCGCGCGGGCGCCCCACCTGCGGGCGGCCCCGCGCGGCAAAGCGCCGCGCGGGTGCCTCGCCCGCGGTGCGGGGGCGACCCCGCGCGGCACCAGCCCGCGCGGGCGCCCCACCTGCGGGCGGCCCCGCGCGGCCAAGCGCCGCGCGGCGCCCCGCCCGCGGCCGGTCCGGCGGCGGCGGCGGCGGTGTTCCCCGTGAAGACTCTACACAACAAAACTAATAAAAACTCACCTTTGATCCGCCGGAAAAGAGAGGAAGAGGATCGTCCTAACGTTGCCCGGTTGATCCCGCGAGCAAGAACCTCCGTCCTTTCCTCGAAAGCCCCGCCGTCGGTCGTACAAGAGCGAAAAAGGGTTGGGTCCCCGTTTTATTCTCCTCTTTTTCCCTCTCGTGGTGTCTCTTAAAGAGAAACCCTAGCCGTCCTTCACTCTCTCTTTTTTTCCCTCTCGTGGTGTCTCTTAAAGAGAAACCCTAGCCGTCCTTCCCTCTCTCTTTTTCCCTCTCGTGATGACTCTTAAAGGGAAACCCTAGCCGCCGAACGAAGGGACCTAGGAGGGAACACCTAAAACCCTAGGTTCCTCAAAGGGTAAGAGAATAATTAATTAATAGGGGCAGATCCAGCGGCTATAATTACCTCGAGAAACGTGCCGATCGTCCGCACGGATTCCGGGGCGCCTAAGTGGGGTCCGAACTTCGGAAAATTATTCCGGGTGAACCGGGAGTCGGAATCTGAAACCGATCGCGCCCCCGTTCTCCATTTCGCGAGCCCTTCGGCCTAAAAATGTCCGCGAGCCCCGACGGATTCTCGGGAAAAACACCAAAAATTGTCCCTCAGTCGGGCAGTCGAAGAAAAAGGGGTAACGGGGAGGGTCACGGAAAAGTCAGGTCTTACATCACTCACTAATAAAAACAAGTTTCGTCCCCGAAACTTAACTCCCGCCTGCGGCGAAGGGGGTCCGGGTAGCACCCCTTCACCCTCGATTCGGGTTCTCAAGTTGTCTCACGTTCTTCCCGATTGCTCCAAAACGCCTTCACGTAGGGAAATGTCCGACTTCGTAGCTTTTCAGTCCTCCCGCGCTAGGGTCCGCACCGGCTCTTCCTCGTAGTTCACGTTTCCTTTGAACTTGATTTGCGGAGTCGTCAATCACTCGCGACGGGTTGGGGGATACTTTCGAGGCATGAAAGCGCGGACGCGACCAGAACTCGGTCGTGATTCGATGGTAGGGCGAGGCGATGGGCCACGGGGCCGTCGCACTCCGGGATCCCAAAAAGTCCCACGTACTATGGCACTACTAGCCTCTCAACCCGACCCGCTTCGCCCCTGATCGTTCCAACAAATCGGGGGGGGGGGGGGGTTTGCAGCGCCTACCGTACGATGCTTTGTACGGTGTCATCCGGGTGCTTGTCTGGTAATCGACGTCGTAGACGAACTCGACGAGGGGTAGGTAGCGTGACCATCCGCCCATTCAAAACCAGGATGCATGCTCGGAGTATGTCCTCGAGGATCTGGATCGCCCGTTCGGATTGCCCATCCATCTGAGGTGATAGGCCGGGCCGAAGTGTAGCTTGGCCCGCAGTAGTAGGTGTCGGCGTCCCGTGTAGCCCCGCAACTCATCGATGTACACTTGGTCAGTCGGTCTCGTGTCCAGGTCGTAATCCTTCAATAGTCCTAACCACCGTCTTCGCCGTAGGTTCGGCCCCTTCTGGGTGGAGAGGCGCTTAAGGCTTTGGTGGTCCGTGGGTGCGTTACCGTGGGCCCCGAAGGGTTAGTACCTCAACAGTCTCAGAACGAGGACGACTGCGGTACACCCCAGGTCGTGTGTCGGTTAGTTCTACATGTAGTCCTTGAGTTGCCCTGTCGCATAGGCCACGACTCCTCCTTGCTGCCTTAGTACTTCCTCCAGTCCAATTCGCGATGCAGTGCAGCATACTTCGAAGTCTTTCCCGGGCGTTGGTACGGCGAGCACGGGCGCCCTTGTTAATCGCTTTTTAGGCTCTTCACAGCTTTCCTTAGCATTGGGCCGTCCAAAAGAACTTGGCTCCCTTCCGGGCCGAGCGGTTCAAGGAAGTGCACGCTCTTACAGGGCTTCATCTAATTCCGGGCAGTCAACGCGCAGCTGCAAGCTCCTCCCCTGTTCCCGCGCCGGTAGAACGGCCATGCACCCAGCCGGTGCCTTCCGCTCCTTACTTTTTGCTACTAAGTGCATGGTCCCCAAGTGGGATAAAACAAAAGAGTGCGTGCCTAAGTAGATCGAGGCCAAAACCGGTTGGTTTTGGATGGGAGAAAAGAAGGGATCTTCGGAAAGAGAAGGGAGTATCTGCGGACTACGCCAACGGCGGATTCCCGCAGTCCCTCTTAAAGGCGTTCGCCCCTCCCCAAAAGATCCGAGGGAAAAACGGACAGAAAAACAACGAAGCTATTACTAACGACGGGACATAGCCGAAACCCATAACAGATGAAGAAAGGATGGTATAACTCAGGTTCGACGGATGTCCCCAACTAAAAAGAAGTAGTTCAAGTATTACCTGTCGTCACTCGGTTCGGGACGTTGCTCCGTCTGCTGGGGCGGCTGGGGTAGCCCTCCCGCAACCCCTGGGCCAGCGTCGCACTGCGTGGTTGGGCAGGGTCCTGGTATCGTACGAGTCCGCCGACGGCGAGCCGTCGGGTCGGTCCTTCTGTGGGTTGGGAGCCGCGGTATCCTCTCGTCCCTCCCGTTGTGGCGTTGCGGCGGTAGCGGCCTGCTCTCGCGGACATGAAGCGCGGGTGTGATCTGATTTGCCGCAACCATTGCAGTGGGAGTACCTCCAGAGGCAGTTCGTCACTCGATGCGCCTTTCCGCAGATGACGCAGGGCCCTTGTGGCGACTCCGGGGTCCCTGTTGGTACCCGCCCACCCTTCCTTGCATTTTCCAGGTGTTGGTTCGCCCGGTACCTTGGTTTGGGGCTCCCCTGCAAGGCGGGGGTGGCGGCTTTCTCTGCTTCGACAGGTCCCGGCGCCGGGGGCCTAGTGACGCCTGGCTTCTGGGGGCACGTGTAACGCGTGTGACCCGGTCTACCACACCGGAAACAGTGACCATCCCGCCAGGGGCAGCCCATCATTCGATGTGCGCCGCCACAAATGACGCACGGATTCGATGGGCCGGGCCCCTCCTTCTTCACCGGTCCAGACTCCGGTTCTACCTTCGGACGTTTGGTCGCGCGGCTCGCCAGATAGGGGTCCTCCGCCGGGTCAGGGTAGGGGCACCCTTGCCGGGCGTACTCTTGCTCCACACGCATGGCCAAATTAACTGCATCGTGATAGGTGGGAAATCCCGCCGGTGGCATCCCGCGAGGGGTACCGTCCCATGGGCCGTGCTGGAAGTGGTCAACGCTCTCAAGGTCCCGCGTCAGCATGCACAGACGCTCCGTGAGAGTCAGTAGCTGTCCTGCCACATCGCGCAGTTGGTTGCGCAGCAAGCGGTTCGCTCCGGCTGCGGTGTCCATTCCCGTCGGTCGTCGCTCACTGTGTTGGACTGCTATTGTATCTGCGTACATAATGAAAGCATACCGATCATCACAAACATAGAGACATAACTGACAAGGCAACCCGGCTCCTAAAGGGTTCTACTAAATCTCTACCCTCCCCCACGTACACTCGTGTCCTATTTATTTATCCCGTGTTCACTTTATTACTCAGCAGCCAGAGTATTGCGCCCGTGGATGTTAGGCCCCGACTGTTGTGGTTAGAGTTTACCTCTCTGATACCATCTTAATCTGTCACGCCCCGGGGGTTCGAATCGCGCGGAAGAGGAGCCACCGATGCCCCTGATTCAGCCATATATTTTTTTTTTGTAAAACATTACTCCCCGGCGCGTGCACAGACCCGCCGCATACACAAATTCGCTCTGCAAATGAGCAGAGGCCCCTTTGTATATGCACGGCGTCTCAACTACAAAGTGTCTCACAAGGCGTAGTACATACAATCTCTAACCACATCAGTTGGGGTCTCGTACACATACAACCAAACAATTCACGTGACATTCTAGCATTCACTTAGAGCATAGAGGCCGATGTTTTGAAAGGATAAATAATCACAAGGTTTTGAAAGCGGCATCCACACGATGCCCTCGTTTGTGAAAACAGTTCGTAAACACATAAATCCCACAAGGTTTATAAAGCTTGGTGCCCACACGACACCCACGTTTTAAAAATAGTTTTCGCAAACGGTTTTCTTTGTTTTTCATCGTTCAAAACGGCCAAGTAAGAGAGAACGTAGTATTCATTCAATTATTCAAAAAGAAAGGAAAGAAAAGGGCAACATCCACTTCGACCCCACGGGGGTGTCGCAATCCACAACTAGCTACCATGAATAATAAAAGAAAAGGGAAAGAAGAGTCACTGTATCTGAAGTCACCCATAAATCAGATCAGCACCCTAACGTCCTCACCGGCGCCCTAGCACTCGCCCCTGGACGAACCTGTCACGAAGTGGGAAGTCAGTGACTAGAAATAGCATGATAAGCGTAGTAAACAAAGATAAGGCAAACCACAAACACCGGAGCAACTATCCCTCCCATGCACCTTCCACCTTAACCACACCCTGTATCATTACGACATCGGGCACCTTCCCCGATGCCCACCGCCGAGCACCTGCCTCACAAAGCAACATCGGGCACCTTCCCCGATGCCCACCGCCGAGCACCTGCCTCGGCCGCCGAGCACCTGCCTCGACGTCACCGCTCACACCCCCCACCCATGGGGGCCCCCATTCCTAACGCCACCTCCGCGTGGGGTACACGGGTCAACGTACCACTTTTCCGGAAAAGCACACCCTTGCGGTGGCCAAACCGCGGGTGTGCGTGTAGCAAATTTGAGCCTCAGATTGACATTGAGTATCATAACATAACATAACATAACAGGGTTAGTGCATAAACAGAAGGAGACTGACAATTCCACCTTGCCCCAACATGCTATTTCTAACAGTTAAACCCCATTCCCGAAACCCCCGGGAACGTACCCACCTTGTGTGCGTCGTCCTGCGTTCGTCCAGTCCGCGTCTGTGCTCCAGTCGCCCACAGCGTCCCGCACTCCTGAAGGAACATAGGCAAATCAAGACTTAGAAGTCCGAAACTTACAACGACTCCCTACAGCGTGCGGCGGAGTTCTTCGCACGGCACCGGCCCGTGCGGCGCACACTCCGCCCGGGCACAGCATCGCGCGGCCCCAGCCCGCGCGGGCGCCCCTCCTGCGGCGGCCCCGCGCGGCCAAGCGCCGCGCGAGTGCGTTGCCCGTGGTGCGGGGCGACCCCGCGCGGCCCCAGCCCGCGCGGGCGCCCCACCTGCGAGCGGCCCTGCGCGGCCAAGCGCCGCGCGAGCGCGCTGCCCGCGGTGCGGGTGCGACCCCGCGCGGCACCAGCCCGCGCGGGCGCCCCACCTGCGGGCGGCCCCGCGCGGCCAAGCGCCGCGCGGGCGCCTCGCCCGCGGTGCGGGGGCGACCCTGCGCGGCACCAGCCCGCGCGGGCGCCCCACCTGCGGGCGGCCCCGCGCGGCCAGGCGCCGCGCGGGCGCCTCGCCCGCGGTGCGGGGGCGACCCCGCGCGGCACCAGCCCGCGCGGGCGCCCCACCTGCGGGCGGCCCCGCGCGGCAAAGCGCCGCGCGGGTGCCTCGCCCGCGGTGCGGGGGCGACCCCGCGCGGCACCAGTCCGCGCGGGCGCCCCACCTGCGGGCGGCCCCGCGCGGCAAAGCGCCGCGCGGGTGCCTCGCCCGCGGTGCGGGGGCGACCCCGCGCGGCACCAGCCCGCGCGGGCGCCCCACCTGCGGGCGGCCCCGCGCGGCCAAGCGCCGCGCGGGTGCCTCGCCCGCGGTGCGGGGGCGACCCCGCGCGGCACCAGCCCGCGCGGGCGCCCCACCTGCGGGCGGCCCCGCGCGGCCAAGCGCCGCGCGGGTGCCTCGCCCGCGGTGCGGGGGCGACCCCGCGCGGCACCAGCCCGCGCGGGCGCCCCACCTGCGGGCGGCCCCGCGCGGCCAAGCGCCGCGCGGGCGCCTCGCCCGCGGTGCGGGGGCGACCCCGCGCGGCACCAGCCCGCGCGGGCGCCCCACCTGCGGGCGGCCCCGCGCGGCAAAGCGCCGCGCGGGTGCCTCGCCCGCGGTGCGGGGGCGACCCCGCGCGGCACCAGTCCGCGCGGGCGCCCCACCTGCGGGCGGCCCCGCGCGGCAAAGCGCCGCGCGGGTGCCTCGCCCGCGGTGCGGGGGCGACCCCGCGCGGCACCAGCCCGCGCGGGCGCCCCACCTGCGGGCGGCCCCGCGCGG
Organism: Tillandsia leiboldiana; assembly: GCA_029204045.2. NCBI lineage: Eukaryota > Viridiplantae > Streptophyta > Magnoliopsida > Poales > Bromeliaceae > Tillandsia > Tillandsia leiboldiana. Next base: position 7,774,556 of record CM055067.1, on the reverse strand, counting down.
CCAAGCGCCGCGCGGCGCCCCGCCCGCGGCCGGTCCGGCGGCGGCGGCGGCGGTGTTCCCCGTGAAGACTCTACACAACAAAACTAATAAAAACTCACCTTTGATCCGCCGGAAAAGAGAGGAAGAGGATCGTCCTAACGTTGCCCGGTTGATCCCGCGAGCAAGAACCTCCGTCCTTTCCTCGAAAGCCCCGCCGTCGGTCGTACAAGAGCGAAAAAGGGTTGGGTCCCCGTTTTATTCTCCTCTTTTTCCCTCTCGTGGTGTCTCTTAAAGAGAAACCCTAGCCGTCCTTCACTCTCTCTTTTTTTCCCTCTCGTGTTGTCTCTTAAAGAGAAACCCTAGCCGTCCTTCCCTCTCTCTTTTTCCCTCTCGTGATGACTCTTAAAGGGAAACCCTAGCCGCCGAACGAAGGGACCTAGGAGGGAACACCTAAAACCCTAGGTTCCTCAAAGGGTAAGAGAATAATTAATTAATAGGGGCAGATCCAGCGGCTATAATTACCTCGAGAAACGTGCCGATCGTCCGCACGGATTCCGGGGCGCCTAAGTGGGGTCCGAACTTCGGAAAATTATTCCGGGTGAACCGGGAGTCGGAATCTGAAACCGATCGCGCCCCCGTTCTCCATTTCGCGAGCCCTTCGGCCTAAAAATGTCCGCGAGCCCCGACGGATTCTCGGGAAAAACACCAAAAATTGTCCCTCAGTCGGGCAGTCGAAGAAAAAGGGGTAACGGGGAGGGTCACGGAAAAGTCAGGTCTTACAAATGGAGTGAAGTGATCAACACGAAAATCGAAGCCTTACCTCTTAGGAACACGCTTCCATAAAAATCGTTCAAAAATTCCTCATGGTTAGAGCACAGGAATTTTCCGACGGAACTGCGACGGGAAATGGGCCGAAAAAGGAAATCGTCGCAGTGCGCCGCGTCGCAGATAACTCGCTATCGGTAACTCCAAAAATTCTGAAATTTTTAGGAGAGAGAGAGAAGAGAGAGAGGAGAAATTTTCATACAGAGCCCAAGCTCTGGTTCTCTCTCTAAGGCTCGGAAATCGAGGGAGGGGGTGGGGATCCTTTTATAATGGGCCAAGGGAATCTTCCTCACCAGATCCCAGGGCAGAACAGGAAACACTAAAATGGACCAACCAGGAAGCGCCACGTGTCCACAGAACAGGAAACAGCCTGTGCAAGGGCCACTCAGATTGCTCCACGTGGCAACATGGTGCACGTGCCCGGTCCCCGCGCCGGGTCTTCCGGAAGTTGTCGACCAATGGGGAAGCACCACGTGTCACCAATCCGGCGGCCTTCTAGAAGCCGTCCATCCAATGAGTGAACGCCACGTGGCAACACCCATCTTCGGTGCTCCCGGTGCACGCCAGGCCGTGGACCGCGCTCCCGCGTGCCTGCCCGCGCCTGCCCGCGCTGCCCGTGCCGCGCGCCGCTGCGCTCTGCCACGCTCCGCCGTGCTCCGCCGCTGCGCCGCCGCCCGCCGGAACAGTAATTCCGGCCGCCCGAGTTTCTGTTCCGGTGAACAGTAATTTTGCGCCGAAAAATAAAGTAAATATACCATTTTGATCGTTTTCGGGTGCTGAGTCCAAATCCGCTGTCCATTTCGCCAAATTCTCATCCGAAATTTTGCCGAAAGCTCCCGAAAAAGCCCGCTTGCTCCGTTTTTCGTGCCGGATCCATTTTAAAAATTCGTTTTCGACACTACAAGCTCCGATACATCATATGAGCTTCCTACAGTCACTGTTTAATGTTGCAAGAGTTCCTGCGGAAGTCCGGATCATCACATCCTCCCCCACTAAAAAAGAGTTTCGTCCTCGAAACGAGACTAAACTAAACAACAATCCTCAGTCCGATGTCTCAAATAAGTAGGGGTGGGTATCCCTCATCTCTGACTCGAGCTCCCACGTAGCTTCGCGCTCGTCATGATTGCTCCAAAGGATCTTCACATAGGGGATGGCTTGACTGCGCAATTCTTTCACTTCTCGATCCAGAATTCGCAGTGGGCGCTCCTCATACCTCAAATCCTCGCTAATCTCCAGCAGGGTGAAATCGATGACATGCGATGGATCGAAGACATACTTCCTCAGAGTAGAAACGTGAAATACATCGTGGACACCAGCAAGCCTCGGAGGAAGTGCAAGTCGGTAGGCAACTGGCCCGATACGCTCCAATACCTCAAAGGGTCCAATATATCGCGGGCTAAGTTTTCCACGAATGCCGAACCTCCTGATCCCTTTGGACAGTGAGACTTGCAGGAATACATGATCACCAACCTGAAACTCTAAGTCTCGTCGCCGAACGTCGGCATAGCTCCTTTGTCGGCTTTGGGCGGTCTGAAGATGCTTTCTAATCACTCGGACCTTCTCCTCTGCCTCTAACAATACATCTGGTCCCAAGGTCCGCCTCTCGCCCACGTCACTCCAATAAAGTGGTGATCGACACTTGCGTCCATACAATGCTTCAAACGGAGCCATCTGAATGCTCGCTTGAAAGCTATTGTTGTACGCGAATTCAGCCAAAGAAAAATGTCGAATCCACACTCCGCCGAAATCCAGGATGCAAGCCCTCAACATGTCCTCCAGGATTTGTATAGTCTGCTCTGACTGCCCATCAGTCTGCGGATGAGAAGCCGTACTGAACCTGAGTTGAGTCCCCAAGGCTGTCTGCAAGCTCCTCCAGAAACGCGAAACAAACCTCGGGTCTCTATCTGATACTATGGAGGCTGGTATTCCATGTAGTCTTACTATCTCATCTAGATATAGCTGGGCTAGTCGCTCAAGTGGCCACGTCGTCTGCGTGGGCAGAAAGTGCGCCGACTTGGTAAGTCGATCTACAACTACCCAGATAGCATCAGCTCCTCCCTGTGCCCTAGGTAGTCCGACCACGAAATCCATCGTAATATGGTCCCATTTCCACTTGGGGATTGGGAGACTCTGTAACTTGCCAGCTGGCACTCGATGCTCAGCTTTCACCTGTTGACAAGTTAAACACTGGGCCACAAATCTCCCAATATCCCTCTTGATGCCTTTCCACCAGAAGTGTGCCTTGAGATCCTTATATATCTTAGTCCCACCAGGATGTAGGGTATAAGGTGTATAATGGGCCTCTCGCAATATCTGCTCTCTAATCTCCTCATCCACAGGCACACATGCTCAGTTCCTGTACCTCAGTACTCCCGAAGCATCTAATGTAAAGTCCCCTGACCGATCACTCGGAATCTGATCCCTAATCCTGGTCAAGTGGGGGTCATCACTCTGTTTCTCCCTGATCCGGTCCAGCAGAGTGGGCTGCACGACTAACGATGTTAGTCTAGCAGAGACCCCAGGGGACACAACCTCTATCTCTAGTCGCCTCATCTCTTCTAACAGTGGCGCCTGGTCCGTGATCAACATGGACAAACTTTGCACCGCCCTCCTACTCAAGGCATCTGCAACTACATTTGCCTTGCCCGGATGGTACAGGATGTCCACATCATAATTCTTTAGTAATTCCAACCACCTACGTTGCCTCAAATTTAGCTCCTTTTGCGTGAACAGGTACTTTAGGCTCTTGTGGTCGGTGTAGATTTCACAGTGCTCCCCATATAGATAATGACGCCAAAGCTTCAGTGCAAACACCACAGCAGCAAGCTCCAAGTCATGGGTAGGGTAATTCTTCTCATAATCCTTGAGTTGCCTTGATGCATATGCAATTACCCTCCCTTCCTGCATCAACACACAGCCGAGTCCGCTGTGTGATGCGTCGCTGTAGATCAAATATCCTTTCCCCATAACTGGGAGGGAAAGGATAGGAGCGGTCATCAGTCTACTCTTTAGCTCCTCAAAGCTCCTTTGACAGCCCTCACTCCCCGGCCGCCGGAACAGTAATTCCGGCCGCCGGAGTTACTGTTCCGGTGAACAGTAATTTTGCGCCGAAAAATAAAGTAAATATACCATTTTGATCGTTTCCGCGCGCTGAGTCCAAATCCGCTATCCATTTCGCCAAATTCTCATCCAAAATTTTGCCAAAAGCTCCCGGAAAAGCCCACTTGCTCCGTTTTTTGTGCCGGATCCATTTTAAAAATCCGTTTTCGACACTACAAGCTCCGATACATCATATGAGCTTCCTACAGTCACTGTTTAATGTTGCAACAGTTCCTGCGGAAGTTCGGATCATCACATCGTCCCCCACTTAAAAAGTGTTTCGTCCTCGAAACGAGACTAAACTAAACAACAATCCTCAGTCCGATGTCTCAAATAAGTAGGGGTGGGTATCCCTCATCTCTGACTCGAGCTCCCACGTAGCCTCGCGCTCGTCATGATTGCTCCAAAGGATCTTCACATAGGGGATGGCTCGACTGCGCAATTCTTTCACTTCTCGATCCAGAATTCGCAGTGGGCGCTCCTCATACCTCAAATCCTCGCTAATCTCTAGCGGGGTGAAATCGATAACGTGCGATGGGTCGAAGACATACTTCCTCAGAGTAGAAATGTGAAATACATCGTGGACACCAGCAAGCCTCGGAGGAAGTGCAAGTCGGTAGGCAACTGGCCCGATACGCTCCAATACCTCAAAGGGTCCAATATATCGGGGGCTAAGTTTTTCACGAATGCCGAACCTCCTGATCCCTTTGGACGGCGAGACTTTCAGGAATACATGATCACCAACCTGAAACTCTAAGTCTCGTCGCCGAACGTCGGCATAGCTCCTTTGTCGGCTTTGGGCGGTCTGAAGATGCTTTCTAATCACTCGGACCTTCTCCTCTGCCTCTAACAATACATCTGGTCCCAAAGTCCGCCTCTCGCCCACGTCACTCCAATAAAGTGGTGACCGACACTTGCGTCCATACAATGTTTCATGCAGAGCCGTCTGAATGCTCGCTTGAAAGCTATTGTTGTACGCGAATTCAGCCAAAGCTAAATGTCGATCCACACTCCGCCAAAATCCAGGACGCAAGCCCTCAACATGTCCTCCAGGATTTGTATAGTCCGCTCTGACTGCCCATCAGTCTGCGGATGAAAAGCCGTACTGAACCTGAGTTGAGTCCCCAAGGCTGTCTGCAAGCTCCTCCAGAAACGCGAAACAAACCTCGGGTCTCTATCTGATACTATGGAGGCTGGTATTCCATGTAGTCTTACTATCTCATCTAGACATAGCTGGGCTAGTCGCTCAAGTGGCCACGTCGTCTGCGTGGGCAGAAAGTGCGCCGACTTGGTAAGTCGATCTACAACTACCCAGATAGCATCAGCTCCTCCCTGTGCCCTAGGTAGTCCGACCACGAAATCCGTCGTAATATGGTCCCATTTCCACTCGGGGATTGCGAGACTCTGTAACTTGCCAGCTGGCACTCGATGCTCAGCTTTCACCAGCTGACAAGTTAAACACTGGGCCACAAATCTCCCAATATCCCTCTTCATGCCTTTCCACCAGAAGTGTGCCATGAGATCCTTATACATCTTAGTCCCACCAGGATGTAGGGTATAAGGTGTATAATGGGCCTCTCACAATATCTGCTCTCTAATCTCCTCATCCACTGGCACACATGCTCGGTTCCTGTACCTCAGTACTCTCGAAACATCTACTGTAAACTCCCCTGACCGATCACTCGGAATCTGATCCCTAATCCTGGTCAAGTGGGGGTCATCACTCTGTTTCTCCCTGATCCGGTCCAGCAGAGTGGGCTGCACGACTAACGATGTTAGTCTAGCAGAGACCCCAGGGGACACAACCTCTATCTCTAGTCGCCTCATCTCTTCTAACAGTGGTGCCTGGTCCGTGATCAACATGGACAAACTTTGCACTACCCTCCTACTCAAGGCATCTGCAACTACATTTGCCTTGCCCGGATGGTACAGGATGTCCACATCATAATCCTTTAGTAATTCCAACCACCTACGTTGCCTCAAATTTAGCTCCTTTTGCGTGAACAGGTACTTTAGGCTCTTGTGGTCGGTGTAGATTTCACAGTGCTCCCCATATAGATAATGACGCCAAAGCTTCAGTGCAAACACCACAGCAGCAAGCTCCAAGTCATGGGTAGGGTAATTCTTCTCATAATCCTTGAGTTGCCTTGATGCATATGCAATTACCCTCCCTTCCTGCATCAACACACAGCCGAGTCCGCTGTGTGATGCGTCGTTGTAGATCACATATCCTTTCCCCATAACTGGGAGGGAAAGGATAGGAGCAGTCATCAGTCTACTCTTTAGCTCCTCAAAGCTCCTTTGACAGCCCTCACTCCAGATAAACTTCACTCCTTTACGCGTCAAGCGAGTGAGGGGTGTGGAAAGCTTCGCAAAGCCTTCCACAAACCGACGATAATACCCGGCTAAGCCCATAAAACTACGCACCTCAGAAACGGTCGTCGGTCGGGGCCAATCCCGGACCGCCTCAATCTTTGCTGGGTCCACCGCCATACCTGCGGCAGAAATTACATGGCCCAAAAAGACTACCTCCCGAAGCCAAAACTCGCACTTTGCCAGCTTAGCAAACAACTTCTTCTCTCGTAGAAGTTGCAGCACAATCCTCAAGTGCTCCTCATGCTCCGCATCACTTCGGGAGTAGACCAAGATATCATCAATGAAAACTACCACAAATCGATCTAAGTACGGTCGGAAGATCCGGTTCATTAAATCCATGAATGCGGCAGGGGCATTAGTTAGTCCGAAGGGCATAACTGTAAATTCATAATGCCCATACCGTGATCTAAATGCCATTTTCTGAATATCTTCGGCCTTCACCTTCAACTTGTGGTAACCGGACTGCAAATCTATCTTAGAGAAGACACAAGTGTTACGGATTTTGTTTTGGCGCATTTCGCGAAAGTGTTAAGTCTTGAAGATTGAAGATGAATGAAGTTTGGATCATATACCTCAATCTCAAGAAAGAAGAATTCAAAAGGATCAGGTAAGTTTAACTAAATATTTTTGGTGATCCGAATACTTCTTGTAGTGTAGAAACACTTGGAAGAATTTTTTATCGCATAAAAATCAAGAACTGGACATGGGACATGTTCAGGATCCGGATCAGACAGTCCGATCCGGATCCCGAAGGGTGCTTGTTCATTGGCAAATCCGATCCGGATCATAGTCATTTCGATCCGGATCCCGAACATGGGAATTTGCTGAAATACATGAACGATCCGGATCGTGCATTACAATCCGGATCCCGAACCCTGTTTCTCTGGAATTGCCTGACTCGTTACGACGATCCGGATCACAGCTAATCCGATCCGGATCGCCGTCGTGAAAATTTCCAGAAACGGACAGTTTTTTATCCTTATCTTCTTCCTAGGGTTTCTAACCTATAAATAGACCATATGATTCTTTTTCTAGGGTTAATCCAAAAAATCCCTATAAGCCGTAAATCCACATACAAGTCGTCATCTTTTATACGGCCTAAGATCCACATATAGAGAAGAAAGGAAATCATTAGATATTACTCTATGTTTCTTCATCTATATTGATTAGTTTGATTCTAGGTTTTCATACTCACATCTTGAGTTGAATCAAACTAATGAATACTTAGATGGTATTTCCTATCTATCTTTGATCTAAGTATTCGGCGGATCATCACCACCTAAAAACAACGATTTACCCCAAAATCGGCGCGTGGACTCGCGTGGCCTTGTGGATTCAAGGTGCAACCGCTCTCGTGGATTCGGAGCGAGATACGTTCGTGGATTCGAAGCGTGCTACTGGGTGAAGACCGTGGATTCGGTCAGACGTCGTGGACTCGACGTTGGACGCCGTGGATTCGGCGTTGGACGCAGATCGTGGATTCGAGACGCGTTGCGGAGCGAGCGGAGAAGATCAACTAGGAGCGTATGGAAAAGGTTGAGTCGTCTGTGAGTACGGTATATCACCTTGTACGTGTTTAATTCTAGTGGATTTCACCGTGTTATCGGTCCCGTGGTTTTTTACTCCGGTTTGGAGTTTTCCACGTAAAAATCTTGCGTGTTCATTTATATTTCCGCATTGGGTTTTTATTGCGCAATAATTTTTTGAGTGTTTATTGTTTACACCTATTCACCCCCCTCTAGGTGTTTTTTTCCCTATTTAGATCCATTATTACATATAACCCAACAAGTGGTATCAGAGCGGGAATAGGGTTGTAAACAATGGTTGAAGGTGGAAACATCAACAGACCCCCATTCTTTGATGGAACAAATTATGCATACTGGAGAGTACGGATGAAAGCCTTTTTAATTTCCATCGACGAACGGGTGTGGCAATCAATTGAATTAGGATGGTCTAATCCAATTGAAATTTTTGCTGATGTTCGCACCATCAAACCTAGGTCGAAGTGGACCAAGGAAGAGTTAGATTCATCTTCTTACAATGGCAAGGGAATTAATGCTATTTTTAATGCCTTATCTCAAACTGAATTCTCTCGCGTCTCGGCATGTGAGACTGCGAAAGAAATCTGGGATGTTCTTCAGGTTACACATGAGGGAACTAACCTCGTGAAGATTCAAAAGCTGCAAATGCTTACGAGCAGATTTGACTCTATTTTCATGGCAGAAAATGAATCTTTCACGGACTACTATACACGATTGCAAGACATCGTAAACTCATGTGCTAACCTGGGAGAGAAGATTCCAGAATTTAAGGTTGTAAGAAAGATCTTAAGAACTCTTCCTGAACGATTTCGCCCAAAGGTTACAGCCATTGAAACTATTAAACACCCGGACGAAATGCGTGTAGAAGAACTAGTTGGTTCATTACAAACTTATGAAATGACATTTACTACTAACTATTCTTCGGGAAAGGCATCCTCTTCTAAGTCTTCAGGTTATGCTTTGAAAACAACAAAGGAAGAAGACACGGATTCATCCTCCTCAGACGATGACGAGAACCTATCTATGGAGGAATTTGAGAAGCAGCTCGCTCTCTTGACAAGGAAGTTTCGCCGCAACTTTCGAAGGGGTAATTCAAGTAAAACTCCATCCTTCGGAAAGTCGAAGAAAGGCAAGGGTATTTCAAGTTATAAGTCAAGAAAGCAAGAGAACTTTTCAAAGGATAAGAAAAGTTCAGAAGGACAAGTCCAATGCTTCAAGTGCCGAGGATACGGCCATATCTCAACGGAGTGTCCAACTAAGAATCCGTCGAAGAAGAAAGCGATGCAAGTCGTCACATGGGATGACAACTCAACGTCAAATGAGTCATCCTCAAGTGATGAAGAAGAAAGCGCAACGGCATTCCACGCGTCCACATCTTCACCCTTCATGTGCTTAATGGCAAGTACTTCAGATTCATTGTCCAACTCCTCCCGGGTTGAAAAAACTGCAACGGATGATGAATCAAGTAACTCTGAAGGTGAAGATTTTGTTTTAGCCTACCACAGACTTTTACGGGATTCAAAGAAACTGGCTAAACAAAATAAGGGGTTGAGAGGGAGATTACAGGATCTCGAAGAAGAAGTAAAAAGGGTAACTTCTCTCTCGACCGATCTTGAAGTGGAAAGGGATAATCTGTTAAAAGTAAATGTTTCCCTTCAAGAGTCCAATGAGCAACTCGAGAAGAATTATGTAGATATGGTGAACAAAGCGAATTACTTCTTGAAGCTCAACGGCGAGGCTCGACAGGAAAAACTGGAAATGACAGAGACCATTCTCCAACTCAAGGATGACTTACAGCGATTTTCATCAGGAAGGAGTAAGTTGGATAAGCTTCTTGGTCTTGGTCAATCAAACAAGTTCGGCCTCGGATACAATCGAACTGAAGACAATTTTAGTTCGGTTGGGACAGTCTTCGTGCCTCAGTCGGTATCTCCTCCTCCGACACCGGAATTCACGATTAGCAACGACAACAAGCCTACTTCACCCTCCTCGGGATCGTCAAGCACTAAGGTATGTTTTCGTTGTAATTTTACAGGGCACATTGAAAGAAATTGCAAGATTGGAGCTCAAAGATCAAATCAATGACATCTTGCAATTGCTACCAATGAGTTCACTCCCCGGAAATCAAAGAAGGACTTTTCAAAAGAAAAGAACATTGGTAGTACTTCAAGCAAGACGATGACAAAAGAAAAAGATCAATCATACAAGACGTCTTCATCAAGGAAAATTTCTCAACCATTGCCAACATACTCTAAAACTCAAAAGGTCTGGGTATGCAAAGGTGAAATCTTTCCTTGCCTTTAATCTTCCTACGATTAAATGTTGTGTAGTTTATGTAGACTATTTTTTTCTTTTTGGACCGACCCGTCAACCATCTTTGGGAGGTAAATGGTATATTTTCTTATTGGTTGATGATTTCTCTAGGTTTTCATGGGTAGCATTTTTAAAAGAGAAAGCTGATACGTTTGATTCTTTTCATGAGATTTGCCATCGTATTATGATTGAAAAGAATGAAAAGATCATTCGTGTTAGAAGTGATAGAGGTGGAGAATTCATTAGTTCCAAATTCATTGATTTTTGCACTTCCAACGGCATAAAACATGAATTCTCGGCACCCTATACACCTCAGCAGAATGGTGTTGTTGAGCGCAAAAACAGGGTTGTTCAAGAGATGGCGCGTGTGATGCTTCATAGCCGGAATTTACCGCTATATTTTTGGGCTTAGGCTGTGAACACCGCTGTCTATGTCATTAATCGAGTGTATTTGCGCCCAGGAACTTTAAATACACCATATGAGTTGTGGTTTAGTAGAAAATCGGATATCAAATACTTTCGTATCTTTGGGAGTCGATGTTTTATTTTGCGTGATCGCGAAAATCTTGGTAAGTTCGATTCTCGAAGTGACGAAGGGATCTTTTTGGGCTATTCTACAAATAGCAGAGCATATCGGGTATTTAACATGGAATCTAAAACGATTGTAGAATCTATAAATGTTAAAGTAGATGAAGCTTTTCACTTTGCATCTGAAAAATCTACCCTCGATATCTCTCTTGATGATGATACTCCTGTAAGTGCATCTTCTCATGATAATACTTCCAATATTAATGATGCATCTAATGGTTCTTCAAGTTTATCTGATGTGCAGGAATCATCTCATGTACCTCCGAGTACTCCGTTACAACAAACGTTACACATCTCCAAGGATCATCCTGAATCAAACATCATTGGAGACCCACAAGAAGGAGTCAAAACTCGGAGACAGTTGGTTTGTGGATTCGCTTGCTACGTTTCCTTGATCGAACCAAAGAACATCGATGAAGCACTTCAGGATGACTACTGGATTAAAGCAATGCAAGAAGAGCTCCATCAGTTTGAGCGAAACAAAGTCTGGGAATTAACAAAGCCTCCAAAGCAACACAATGTGATAGGTACCAAATGGATTTTCAAGAATAAGAAAAATGAAGATGGTACCATCATCAGGAACAAAGCACGTTTAGTTGCTCAAGGCTACTCTCAAGTAGAAGGTATAGACTTTGATGAAACCTTCGCCCCTGTAGCTAGACTCGAGTCCATTCGTATATTATTCGCGATAGCCTGTCATTTTAAAATAAAATTGTTTCAAATGGACGTTAAGAGCGCGTTTTTAAATGGGTTTTTAAATGAGGAAGTTTATGTGGCTCAACCGAAAGGTTTTGTAGACTGTAAACTACCTAACCATGTTTTTCGTTTGAAAAGGGCTCTTTACGGTTTAAAACAAGCACCGCGAGCATGGTACGAAAGGCTAACAAAGCACCTATTGGATAAGGGCTATACTCGAGGGGGAGCTGACAGGACTCTCTTTGTGAAGCATTATCAAAATAACTTCATTGTTGCACAAATCTATGTCGATGACATTGTTTTTGGAGCAACAAAGGATAATGATGCTTCTAAATTCGCTGAAACCATGGAAAGCGAATTTGAGATGTCAATGATGGGCAAATTGACTTATTTCCTTGGATTGCAAGTGAAACAGTGTGACGAAGGCATCCATTTGTGTCAATCCAAGTATGCTTTGGAGTTGGTCAAAAAGTTTGATCTAGAAAATTGTAAAGATTTTCCAACTCCAATGGGAACTAGCAATAAAGGATTAGGAAGTGAATCTTTTAGTGAGAATGTAGACGAGAAACTTTATCGGAGTATGATTGGAAGTCTACTTTACCTCACGGCTAGTCGCCCGGATATATCTTTTGGTGTTGGGATCTGCGCGAGATATCAATCTGCACCAAAGGAGGTTCACCTGAAAGCGGTGAAACGGATCATCCGATACATTAAAGGAACCATAAATTTCGGAATTTGGTATCCTATGGGAACAAGTCTAGATATTATTGGATACTCAGATGCCGATTGGGCAGGATCTGTGGATGATCGGAAAAGTACGAGTGGTGCATGTTTTTATTTAGGCCACTGCCTTGTTGCATGGCACAGTAAAAAGCAAAACTGCATTGCACTCTCGACTGCCGAAGCGGAATATATCTCAGCGGGTAGTTGTTCAACCCAACTCATTTGGATGAAAAGTGTGTTGAGCGACTTCCGAATTTCAGCAACTTCGGTAACAATTTTTTGTGACAACACTAGTGCTATAAACATTTCCAAAAACCCTGTGTTGCACTCTAGAACAAAACACATTGAACTTAGATATCATTTTCTTAGAGAGCTAGTTGAATCAAATACTCTTCAACTGTCATATATTTCTACTGAAGATCAATTAGCTGACATTTTAACAAAACCTTTGGATCAAAAATGTTTTATTCATTTGCGTAAAGCAATTGGAATGCTTTCCTTGAAATAAACTTTTTTTTGAAACTGTTGCTTAGGTTAGGTTTTGTTTTTGTGTTTTTGTTCTTTATCTATGTTTATACATAGTACATTAATTGAGCATGTGTATTATTGACTTTACTTGCATCCTTTCATATAATTAGAAATTTATTATGCTTTGGATATCATAATAATTCAGTTGATGCATTGATCATTTATTTAAATTAAATCATTTTTTAATTGATCAAAGTCAATTTCTCTCTCAATGATCTCTTGGTATTGTTTTTATCTTATTTGACTATTTGGTTGAGTATGAATTCGAGATCAATCCTTGGTTGAATACTTTATATCTTAAATTAATTGATAGCCAATTGAGGGGGAGTCAAAGAAATGTAAAATGCTCAAAAGATGTGGAAAGAGTTACATCCCAATGAGGAGTGTGAAAACTACCACCACATGGAGGAAAGAGCTACCACCTCGGTCGTCCGAGTACTGTGTGCAGCTACCACATGTATACCAAGCATGGGTTTGTAATTTTTGATTAAATAAAATGCATGATTGAAATACTTGACTCCGTCAAATTTCAAGGTTGGTATAAGGTGGGATTTTTAAATGAAAGATGCTCAAAGAGCCACTCTCTTCAACAGATTGACTAGATACATTATATAATTTATTTGGGATTTCAAACATCTATTGATCTTGGTAATTCATTTTCTTTATCATTTTAATGATTTGATAAACGCCGTACTCATAAGATCATGATGGATGTGTTTGAACTTGATCAACTTTAAAGGTTTTAATTTCTGTAAATTTTCATGTCATTATTTGAATGTTATTGATAGATTTAACATAATTTATTTCTCTTGACATGAAACGATGATTTTTGTTTAAAGTTGATGTGCTAAAATGCTTACACACTTTTTCCGGATTTTATTGAATTTTTCTAAATTATTCTGAAGAAAAAGTTGGAGCCGATCCGGATCGGACATGAATGATCCGGATCCCGAACGCAGGTGTTTCCTGCGGGTAGCCGATCCGGATCGAAATCTCGATCCGATCCGGATCACGGCTAGGGTTTTATTAGAACAAGAGGGATTTTGATTTCTTTTATTCCAATCTTTTGTTCTTAAGACTCCAGAGTTTCTCTCTCTAGAATTCATCCTTCTTGGAGCCTTTCAAACTCGAGTTCTTCGATTCCAAGTAAGTTTTATTGATCAAAATCTCGGTTTTTCACTGTTTTTCCTTGTTTACTCAAAACGTGAGTAGAAATCATGGAACTTTTTCATTTGTGAATGGTTTTTGGTCAAATTTCTTTTGAAATAAGAACTCTGGGTAGATTAGTTTTGATTATATGCTAGGTATTCTCTTGATTAACGAATTTTTGGGCTTCGATTTCTGAAAATTCGGTTTTAGGGCATATAATGGGAATTTTCCAAAATCACGCAATTGATCTATTTTTAAATTTCCTTTTGCAAAACTAATTTGATTCCTAGTCTCTCTACACGATAATGATTGTTTGGGTACAATTTTTCTAATTTTTGAAAATTAATAATTTTTTCGTGTTCTTGAGGTGTTCCTCACAGGATTTCTTTTCTCAAGAAACCAATAGCAATGGTGATCACGTGGATCATTTTCCTTCTAGCAGCTATGGTACATGCGAGAAACACTGTCAAGCCCAAGAGGGCCAAGAAAGCGCAGAAAACTAAGGATGATTCTGACACTGAATCAGAGACGGCGTCGATTGACTGGGATAACATCGAAATCGAGGGAACTATTCCAATTGTCTCCAAAGGGAAAGCCCCTGCTGAAACCTCAAAGGCTCCGGCCACTGCAGCTGAAAAAGGGAAAGCGCCAATGGAACCAAGTCCAATTGGAACAAAAAGAAAAACCGGTGCGAGAAAAAGAGGCAGTGCTCAGGGAATTTCCATTGAGCAACCAGTTGCCAGCCAGCCTCCTCCACAGGACTTCATCAGCTCCGCAAGAATCAAAGATTTTGAGAAGAGGGAATGCATTGGCGAAAGACATGTCGATGTCAATGCAATGAAGGAACGGTCTACACTCTTTGGGACTTTGTTTGACCAGGCCGGTCTTGGTCCCATATGCAACTTCACTGAGAATACTGGGTATTGTCCTCACTCAGTACGGATGTTCTATCAGAACGCTTCTAGTCTAGTCAATCAGGACCAAGGACGTCGAGAATTTCACACATTGGTCAAGAATATCAAGATCAAAGTCACCCCTCAATTGATTGGGGAGGTGTTAGGGATGAAGGCCAGAGTTGATGGAGCTCATTATCTGAAAACTCAAGTCTTCAACGACAACTCTTGGAGAGTAGTGGTTGATGGAATATGTCTTCTAGATACTCGGTCGACAGGAAACTCTGTTTTCTCAAAAGAACTTCGAACAGAGTATCGCTATATAAACTTCATTGTCTGCTACAATATTCTTCCAAACATGAATACGAAGGTTCTTCGATGGGACAGGATGTTATTTCTTTATCTTCTTGGACACCTCGCAGCATCAATGGGAGCGAACTTAAACATTCCTTACCTCATTTGGTCGAGGATGGCGCGTTATGTGGAACATTCTCATCCCACAGAGAGACTCCCCTATCCAATGATAATTATGCGCATCCTTAAAAAGTTTAAAGTCGACACCAGTACAAGCTCATATATGTACAGTTTGGGCACAATCAATGAGACGACAATTGTGAAGTCCCTCTCGACGAAGCCAGATGAACCCATAATACCTCCTCACCGACAAAGAGCACAACAACAAGCAACAACCTCTGCACCGGCAGCGCAACCAGCACCACCATCAACGTCTGATGATGATGCGTCGGTTAGCTCAATCTTTAAGGAACAACAGCGACTCTCAAACGAGCAAGAACGCATGTCTATTGAGTTCGCTGAAATGAAAGAGGATCTCAAAGAAGTTAAGAAAGAACAAGCTTTGATGGTCCAAGATCTTAGAGAAGTTAAGAAGGAGCAAGCTTATATGAACAAACGGATCAAGAAAATGTTTCAGAAGCTTGGGTGTATCAGTTCCGACGACTCTGCATAAAGTTTTTGTTTCTAATCCTTCTTTTGCAGGTTTTTAAGTTTTTGCATTTATGTTATTTTATTCAGCTCTAATGTTTCTTTATGTTGAACTTTTTAACTCTCCTTGTGTTTTGTAATCTTTGGCTAATTTTTTGTGACAAAAAGGGGGAGAGAGTTTAGAGTGTTGTGTGAGAACTTTGAACTTTTGGTGAGAACTTAGAACAAACTTTGACTTTGGTGAAAGGTAAGTATCACAACTTCTGGTTTTATCTTGTGATTTGTTGCATGTCCCTACTAACTATTCGACTATCTATTTGGACATGTATTATTACTAACAAGTTGTTTGATTACTAACAAAGCAAAGTTATGACATTTGGAATCTTATTGCTTAGAAGATATGTCAATGTTTGATTGTGATCTTATTACATATCTGAATTACTCAATGTCATGGTGAGCATAAACTCTATCTCTGTTAGGTTTTGAATGCTAAATATTCTTGAGGTATCTAACGATCTCTTTTTGTCAAGAATGATTTCTTTTTGCAGAGAGTACAGATGTCTAAGTCTAGAGTCTGTTTTAGGAGTTTATCTCTTGTATTGGATCCTCCATTGTAAATTTTTGTTGTATGGTGATAGCAACAAAAATATCTTTTTTGAATTTTCTTTAGTGGATTTGTGTTTTGTCACGAAACCGCCAAAGGGGGAGATTGTTACGGATTTTGTTTTGGCGCATTTCGTGAAAGTGTTAAGTCTTGAAGATTGAAGATGAATGAAGTTTGGATCATATACCTCAATCTCAAGAAAGAAGAATTCAAAAGGATCAGGTAACTTTAACTAAATATTTTTGGTGATCCGAATACTTCTTGTAGTGTAGAAACACTTGGATGAATTTTTTATCGCATAAAAATCAAGAAATGGACATGGGACATGTTCAGGATCCGGATCAGACAGTCCGATCCGGATCCCGAAGGGTGCTTGTTCATTGGCAAATCCGATCCGGATCATAGTCATTTCGATCCGGATCCCGAACATGGGAATTTGCTGAAATACATGAACGATCCGGATCGTGCATTACAATCCGGATCCCGAACCCTGTTTCTCTAGAATTGCCTGACTCGTTACGACGATCCGGATCACAGCTAATCCGATCCGGATCGCCGTCGTGAAAATTTCCAGAAACGGACAGTTTTTTATCCTTATCTTCTTCCTAGGGTTTCTAACCTATAAATAGACCCTATGATTCTTTTTCTAGGGTTAATCCAGAAAATCCCTATAAGCCGTAAATCCACATACAAGTCGTCATCTTTTATACGGCCTAAGATCCACATATAGAGAAGAAAGGAAATCATTAGATATTACTCTATGTTTCTTCATCTATATTGATTAGTTTGATTCTAGGTTTTCATACTTACATCTTGAGTTGAATCAAACTAATGAATACTTAGATGGTATTTCCTATCTATCTTTGATCTAAGTATTCGGCGGATCATCACCACCCAAAAACAACGATTTACCCCAAAATCGGCGCGTGGACTCGCGTGGCCTTGTGGATTCAAGGTGCAACCGCTCTCGTGGATTCGGAGCGAGGTACGTTCGTGGATTCGAAGCGTGCTACTGGGTGAAGATCGTGGATTCGGTCAGACGTCGTGGACTCGACGTTGGACGCCGTGGATTCGGCGTTGGACGCAGATCGTGGATTCGAGACGCATTGCGGAGCGAGCGGAGAAGATCAACTAGGAGCGTATGGAAAAGGTTGAGTCGTCTGTGAGTACGGTATATCATCTTGTACGTGTTTAATTCTAGTGGATTTCACCGTGTTATCGGTCCCGTGGTTTTTTACTCCGGTTTGGAGTTTTCCACGTAAAAATCTTGCGTGTTCATTTATATTTCCGCATTGGGTTTTTATTGCGCAATGATTTTTTGAGTGTTTATTGTTTACACCTATTCACCTCCTTCTAGGTGTTTTTTCCCCTATTTAGATCCATTATTACATATAACCCAACAACAAGACCCTTGCAGCTGATCAAAGAGATCATCGATGCGCGGCAAAGGGTACTTGTTCTTGATGGTCACTTTATTTAATTTCCTATAATCCACGCACAATCGAAGTGACCCATCCTTCTTCTTCACGAATAGCACCGACGCTCCCCAAGGCGACACACTCGGCCTAATAAAACCTTTGTCCATTAAATCCTGGAGTTGCGCCTTGAGCTCTCGCAACTCAGCCGGTGCCATCCGGTAAGGAGCCTTTGATATTGGCGCAGTTCCTGGAACTACGTCAATCACGAATTCGATCTCCCTATCTGGCGGCATGCTTGTCAGCTCAGGTGGAAAAACATCCGGGAACTCGCGGGCAATAGGGATATCCCCGAGTCCTGGCGCCGCCGTAGGCCCTTCAACAACACTAGCCAAAAAGCCTACACACCCTCGATGGATCATCTGCCTCGCTCGGAAAGTCGAAACCATAGAGGCAAAGAAAGCACTCTGACATCCCCGGTATACCAACATTTCCTGGTCTGGCTCTCTAAAAGTGACGGTCCTTGCGGCACAATCAATGGTCACAAAATACCGAGCCAGCCAGTCCATCCCGAGGACCACATCGAAGTCCTTCAATTGTCTCAGGACCAACAGGTCTGCTGGCATAATCCAAGACTCGATTTGCATCGGGCAGGACCAACAACACTCCTCTACGTGCAAGGTGTGATCGGGAATCTGAACCTTTCGTGCACGTGGCAAAAGTCCAACCTCTAACCCATGTAATGATGCAAATAATCTACTAATGAAAGAATGCGATGCTCCAGTATCAAATAAGGTTCGAGTCCTAATGCCAGAAAGTAAGGTGATACCTGCCACCACATGATCTGCGGCTGAAGAGTCCTCTACCTGCGCCGCATACACTCGCCCACTTTGAGCTGGAGGGCGATAGTCAGTGGGATGGGAAGAAGATGGCCTGCTTGCTGGAGCGTATGGTCGCTGAGCCGTCGACCACTGCTGAGATGAAGAAGGAGCCGATGCCGAAGAAGGAGCCGTCGACGCCGCAAAAGGGCAAATAGCTCGGACGTGGCCAGACTGTCCACACCGATAACAGCGGCCAAACCTCAGGTCACAAGTATCAGAAGTATGCTGTCCCTGGCAGAAAATGCACCTAGCCGTAGCCTGGGGCTGCCTCGTCTACTGCTGCCTCTGCCGCGGAGGCCCCTGGTGCCGCGACTGCGACCTCTGCTGATGCGAGTGCTGCTGCTATCGCGGGTGCTGCTACTGCTGATGCTGTGGGGGCCTCTGGGATCCACCAGGCCC
This sequence comes from Tillandsia leiboldiana, assembly GCA_029204045.2. Lineage (NCBI taxonomy): Eukaryota > Viridiplantae > Streptophyta > Magnoliopsida > Poales > Bromeliaceae > Tillandsia > Tillandsia leiboldiana. The sequence goes on along the minus strand of CM055067.1, from coordinate 7,755,605 downwards.
TCGTCGCTCCGAACGCCCATGGCCCGTGAACTGAGGCGGTGGCGGTCGGGGCGGCCTCCAGGAACTGGCCTGTCCCCCGTCGTCCTGCGCTGGTCGCTTTCTGTCAGCGCCTTGAGCGACCAAGCCCCCACGTCTGGCGACGACGTGGTCTCCCCTCTCAACCCACTGGGCATGCTCTGCTGCCTCCTCCAAGGTTTGTAGCCTCTGAGCATGCACCAGAGTATAGATTTCTGGGCGCAGGCCCGACTCAAAGAGCTCCACCTGGTGCGGTCCGTCCCTGGCGACATAGGGTACGCAGTTGAGCAACCGCGTGAACTCCTGAAAGTAGTCCAATGCTGTCCGGTTGCCTTGCTGAAGATTCTTCAAATCATCTTCTAGCTTTTTCTTCACACTCGTGGAAAAGTACGTATCCAGGATCATCCTCTTGAGCTCTGACCAGGGTAGTTGTCGAGTGATCTGAAACTCCAGGGGCTCTACCCGACGCCACCATGCATCTGCGTCCCCATCTAAGCAATGTACAGCCATATGTACCCTATACTTCTGGTCAATGAAGAAGTCCCGAAATAACTTCTCCATTGATGAAAGCCAAGTCCCGATCTCCCAAGGCTGAGTATTCCGCCCTGAAAATCTAGGCGGTCCCCGCTTACAAAACTGGGTGAGTTTGTCAGCCATCTCCTGCTCCTCCGCAGGAGTCAATGGCCGGATCGCTCCCTGAGCACCGCTACTCGATGATGGTGCCGCAGGCACTAGCGGTATAACCGGCGGTATAACTGGTGGTATAGGGGCCTCAACAGTAGTAGGGGGAGGTGCCCCTGCCTGAGCGAGCAGCTGCTCAATCCTCTGCTCCTGCTGGCGGTGACTCTCCGCCAGCTGGGCCACCATGGCCCTCAACTCGCTAATCTCTAAAGGCCCGGATTGCTCCGGCTCCTCTGGGGGTGTAGGAGTACCCCGGGGAAGAATCCGCCGCCTAGGAGGCATCCTACCACACAAGGAATCATGAATCAATAAACGAAGCCACACTCGACCCAATCTAGCGAAAGTCAAAGACATCCTCCTATTTCTGTGACTTTATGTTGTCTGCAGCCAACATAACTGTCCACCAGAAATTGGGTATGTCGGTCCCTCTTCTCTCACTGGAAGAGTCAAACAATAAATCAACGACTTTCGCAAATATCCCGTCTCTCGCACCCTATTTTCCTAGGGTCTACCAAAAGCCTAGGGTTTCCTAAGTCCCAACTGACCTATCCCTAAGCTCTGATACCAACTTAATCTGTCACGCCCCGGAACCCGGGCTCGCCAACAGATCCGCCGTGCACACGGGATTTCCCGAGTACACGAAGCGCTGGTAACCTGCTCCGATATAATATGAACAATAAAAGAGCATAATACAGAGCTGAAGTAGAAGAACCACATAGTATCTCAGACTGGAACTACAAATAAAGCTGTAATAACTACAATAATCTCCCAGCTCACCAAAATAGTACAACCAGCTGGCGAAAGCCAGACCTAAAATAAAAGAGGAATACCACAGTCTGAGTAAAGGGTGCAGCATCTATCTAACAGCTCTCAGTCTCCCAGGAGATCTATCTATTCAGCGATCCCCTTACCTCGATCAGCTGCCGATGGCCTAGCAGCTCCCGCTAACGACTCTGCAAAACATGGGAGAAGAAAGAGAGGAAACAACAATGGGGGTGAGAACTACCAGATAAACCAGTAGCCTCCCCTAGTGGGCAAAAACCTCAACTCTGACGCACCCACTAGGACTACTAGAGGAAAGAAAGGAATAAGTGATAAAGCTGTAAAAAGAACTGCTGAATTAAGGGGAAACCACCACTAGCATGCCTCTAAATGCAGTGCCAAAAGGAATGACTGTATGTATGCATCAGTATCTAACATGCCTGCCTGAAATAACCCAATCAGTGAACCAGTAAGGACTGGTACTGCCTGCTGTGCCTTGCCTGCCAAATCGGGTATGTCAGCCAATCCATAACACCGATAGGGAAATAGGAGTCTCAAGGACTCAAAGTCTGTCTGTCGCACACTCCGGAGCGGCACTCGAGGGGAGCGACCCACACGAGTAAAGTATCTCAGTGATAAGTATCATAAGTGCCATAAAACAGCAGGACTGGATCACGACTCTAATCAAAGTGAAAAACCATCCACTAAAGAGACCTGATACCCAATCTGATGCAATAGTACTCAATAAGTAGGAAAACTCCATCCACTATAAAAAGCCCGATCCTCAATCTGATGCAAAGATAAGCATTCGGTCAACCACCTAATGTCTGTGGTTACCGTAATACCCCACAAGTCCACAATCTAGTATGATCTCGACTACACTATCCCAAACCTCTGCTCATACTTGAGCAACAAGCATCTGAATGCAAAGGAGAGCAATAAAACATGTCAAGTCCCAATATGATAGTGTAGCAATAAATAGGGGCTAACTAGATGCCCAAGCGAGCATGCAATTGCGCTATTTAAAAGCTGTAGAAAGGCGTAAAATATTTATTTTAAAAAGATTGATTTACTGTACTGATATAAAAATTATTTGCATGCGAGATTATAGCCTTTGTCCCAATCACAGTGTCCCAAGATAAGTTATCATATAATCTGTGGGGTCATATTCAATTTTAGGAGAGTTCGTCCCAGCGGTTCTCATCAATTGTCATATTAGTTCGTCCCAATGGTTCTCATCAATTGTCATATTAGTTCGTCCCAATGGTTCTTATCAATTGTCATATTAGCTCGTCCCAATGGTTCTTATCAATATTTTAGGGGAGTTCTAATAATCCCAGTGAGCTTGTCAAAAATGAGGTAAGCAACAACCGCCCACCTCGAACAGCTTAAATCACACCCAGATAGTCTCCTGGCTGTCCACAGTCCCCTAAAACTGCTGTCTGCCGAAAACGGTGCCCTACAGCAACACACATTGCACAGGGTGTAACTATAGTATTCATAAAAATACAGCTTTTGCTATTTTTCAAATAGTACGAAAAGAGAGGAGTTTTTCACCTCTGTATAGTGCTCAGAAAAATCCAGAAAAATTACGGTTGCGTTCCTTGCGACGAGTAGATCGAAATCGGCTCGTTAAACGCCTCGATCTCATGCTCCTATGCCAAGATAAAAATCGGAGAAGTCGATGCTGTCCAGAAATTTCCACAGCAAAAAGGGGCTCAAAGAGACCTCGGGAATCGTGCCAAAAGTACAAAATGGAGCGAAGTGATCAACACAAAAATCGAACCCTTACCTCTTATGAACGCGCTGCCACAAAAATCGTTCAAAAATTCCTCCTGGTTAGAGCACAGGAATTTTCCGACGGAACTGCGACGGGAAATGGGCCGAAAAAGGAAATCGTCGCAGTGCGCCGCGTCGCAGATAACTCGCTATCGATAACTCCAAAAATTCTAAAATTTTTAGGAGAGAGAGAGAAGAGAGAGAGGAGAAATTTTCATAAAGAGCCCAAGCTCTGGTTCTCTCTCTAAGGCTCGGAAATCGAGGGAGGGGGGTGGGGATCCTTTTATAATGGGCCAAGGGAATCTTCCTCACCAGATCCCAGGGCAGAACAGGAAACACTAAAATGGACCAACCAGGAAGCACCACGTGTCCACAGAACAGGAAACAGCCTGTGCAAGGGCCACTCAGATTGCGCAACGTGGCCACATGGTGCACGTGCACGGTCCCCGCGCCGGTTCTTCCGGAAGTTGTCGACCAATGGGGAAGCGCCATGTGTCACCAATCCTGCGGCCTTCTAGAAGCCGTCCATCCAATGAGTGAACGCCACGTGGCAACACCCATCTTCGGTGCTCCCGATGCACGCCAGGCCGTGGACCGCGCTCCCGCGTGCCTGCCCGCGCCTGCCCGCGCTGCCCGTGCCGTGCGCCGCTGCGCTCTGCCGCGCTCCGCCGTGCTCCGCCGCTGCGCCGCCGCCCGCCGGTCGCCGCCGCCCGCCGGAACAGTAATTCCGGCCGCCGGAGTTACTGTTCCGGTGAACAGTAATTTTGCGCCAAAAAATAAAGTAAATATACTATTTTGATCATTTTCGCGCGCTGAGTCCAAATCCGCTATCCATTTCGCCAAATTCTCATCCGAAATTTTGTCGAAAGCTCCCGGAAAAGCCCACTTGCTCCGTTTTTCGTGTCGGATCCATTTTAAAAATCCATTTTCGACACTACAAGCTCCGATACATCATATGAGCTTCCTACAGTCACTGTTTAATGTTGCAACAGTTCCTGCGGAAGTCCGGACCATCACAAGTGACGCCTAGCAGCATGTAGTGGCATTCCAGTAGAATGGAATACTGAATCTCTAGGTGCAGTTAACGTGTGATACAATTCTTCTATCAGGAGTCCCAACTAGACGAGGGTCATGGAATTGCTCGTCAAACCCTACCGTTTGTCATATGTCAAATTTATTCAACTCGAGTTTCTAATATCGAAAATCCTTTCCATTATTTATTACGCCTTGGCCAAGGTCTTCTAAACTCGGTCTCATAAATCACATAGGACTAACTCCCTTATCTACTAAGGGCGATAGATTCCATATAGGTGTACACCCTATTCCTACAATAAACCTACTGCAGCCAACATGCACTACAAGGACCCGAATGGCTAGGGACCAAGTGTATGTATAGTCAAACTACAGTAACCACATTGTGAATATCCGAGACACCGTAGGTCAAAGGACCAGTCACACTACTGCAACATCGAGTAAGTCACTGACGAGTGAGTAGACATCCAAGTGACTTCTCGTGATGGTCACGCTCGGTATCCTTGTTCTCTAACAACCACCTGCACATTCGCTCTAATGTCCCCACACTGTTGACTCGAGACTCATCTACCCTAAAAGGGAAGCGACTTGTGCACCAATCTTATTGGATCAATCACTGTCTCCGTGATGATCCATCGATCGAGAGCATTTAGGAATTAATCATTAATTATGCATGTCTCAAATTCTTAAATCTTGAGAATACGTATCATCATCTTATTAATTTCTTGGACAATTCATAGACACATACACAATATGAATGGAAATAAAAATCCAATAATATTAATAATGTAAAATATCAAATACAAATTTATATCCTAAAAAAAAAACCTTGTGTCGGCCATATTGGCTTCTAGGACATACATCTAACACTTTTATAAGAAGCTCCTCAAATTTTTGTAGTGGGGCACAATTAACACCTTTATGTATTAAGCTACAAACTATATACAATGCAATGCGCACTCATGGAAGTAAATAGGAGCAGAATCTCAACGGTCAGAACTATTTTATTTAGAGATTAACATAAACCAAAGAATGTTGGGTTACATACCGTGGCAATCCGACCCGCTAACAATAATAACTCATTGGATCAAAATCACTGGCCCAAAATGTTTAAATCCACTTATTATTATTAGCGTGTGTGACCTCATATATCCAATCAGAACATATTTTTCATTCGATGTAGGACTATTGGGTGTTACAGGCTCCCCCGTTTAGACACTGACATTCTCATCGGGTCCAAACCAGATCACAGTCAGACAAATCAAAATTACCATGCAATTTGAGATTTTAGATGTGACTCATTCAAGAGATGGCTCCCACCAAACTCGTTTCGACTGGTATTCTTCTCTGATATACCATTTGTGATCCGACCCGTTAGCAATAATAACTCATTGAGCTCAAACTATCGACCCAAAATGATTAAGTTCGATTATTATTGCTCGCATGTGTAGTCTCATATATCTAATCAGAACTCTTTTTTCATTTGATGTAGAATTATTGGAGCATTATAGACTCTCCTGTTTAGATCTTGATGTTCTCGTCGGGTCCAAACCAGATCACATATAGACATATCAAAATTATCAGACGATGCGAGATTTTAGAGGTGGCTCCTAGACTCTTGGGGGTTACACATGCCATAAAAATAAATTATTATAGTTTGTATTCGCACATTTTTTTTTAAGAGATAAATATTATAGCATGCTACTTATTTTATCTATTTTTTTACAAAAAAAAATTAATTAAAAATATAAAATAACTAAATTTTAATATTAAATTTATAATTTTAAATATCAAGTTTTTAGCCAACTACAGTTGCTACCGTTGGTAAGAGTATGTACTGGTCTGACTCAAGAGAACCTGGTTAGGGTCGGTAAGAGAGTACAAGTGTTGGAGCAAGCAAGCTCTGCGATAAGATGGAATTAGCATCTCTTAATAGAGACTCCTGACGCATTGGCTAGCTGTTTGCTTTAGACCCTCCCGCCCCTCAGTCTCTGTTCCTCCTCGGTCTGTTCAAAATTAGTGCAAGAAAAGAAGCAAAAGAGTAGGGGGAGAAAGAAGCAAAAGGAAAAGCAACCCTCTCTCAGAATCCTCCTTACTTTGGCTCTTCTCTTTTGCTTTTGCTTTGCGTATTACTCCGTTTGTTTGTTTATGAGACAAACGATTACCACGAGACTACTTCATATGACTTCTCCCATGCATATTTTATATATTATGTTTGAATCACTTTAGACCACCTAGTGATCCAAAATAGTACCCTCAAAATGAGAGAGAGAGAGAGAGAGAGAGAGAGAGAGAGAGAGAGAGAGAGAGAGAGAGAGAGAGAGAGAGAGAGAGAGAGAGAGAGAGAGAGAGGAAAAGGAAAAGTGAGACTAAAACAAAACTAAAGCATCTTTAATTGGTTGGAATTTGCTTTTGCCTGCAGGGACACAAACAATCACATGGCATGATTCTGTGGCTAACTACTAGAACATTTCTTGGTTTTTGTTTTCTTCCACTTCTTCGACAGTTTAAATCAATCTTCTTGTTTTGGTAGTTACATGCAAAGAAGAGCACTCTCTCTCTCCCCCCTCTCTCTCCTCTCCCCCCCCCCCCCTCTCTCTCTCTCAAAAGAAAAATAATAATAATAATAATAAAGGAAGGAGATCACTAAAGCAACTGCAAAAGCTCTTCTTACTATCTTTGTCAAGAATCTTGAATGTGTATTTTGTGAGAAGGAAGCTTGGACTCCTTTAACACCCCTCCCCCACAAATAACATCCTCATAAAGTAAAGTACTTTCCAAAGCAAGGAACTTATGGCTAATGTTCTAGGAGTGTTTAAAGATAGCCAAACTCAGTAGAGTTACATTCACCATCAACATGAAGAGACCCATGCACATCCCTTGTATTCCACTACCTCCCACACCATACGAAGCTTCTGTCCCTCGCGTACCTCGGTTTCGCTATCACGCTCTCCCCGCAGGCGGCCGCGCCGACTTCCCTGCCCTCCTGCGAAACACATACATGCATAGAGTGGTGGTTAGGATTATGGGGCAGTGGTAGCTAGGCATGCATGCAACACAGTCTCACTCATCTTTCTCTCTTCATTTCCTAAATTCAGGTGACCCTAAACATAAGCTATTAGGCCTTTGATCATTAAGTAATAATTAGAATACATATATATATATATATATAATATATATATATATATATATATATATATATATATATATATATAGAGAGAGAGAGAGAGAGAGAGAGTGAGAGTAGAGCTTATATATTTTTAAAAATATAAGCACAATAATGCTTGTGAATTTTTTACCATTATATTTGTATTGAGGTTCAGTTGACTTTATCTTTCTCTCTTTTTAGTTGGCTTTACAAAAATACAAATTTTAATAGTAAAAATTTTACAAGTATGGATGAACTTATACTTTTAAAAACATATAATCTCTACTATATATATATATATATATATATATATATCTCATTTATGTTTATGTACATATGTACTTTGTTTGTGGGACCAACATATATATGATGTTTTGGTGCATGATGCTTGGCACTTTACATGCATAAGCTGTTCACTTGTCATTATTTTAATTCACTTAGTCTTTATTGATCAGAAAACCCACTTGCTTTTGTTGCAGCTGATCATTGAGGTATAAGCATGATTATGGAATGTGGCTGTAAAGTGAGAGTACTAACCCATCTTTTCTATTCTTTTCTTTTGCTCCTCTTCTCTTTATTTTGAACAGTGTAACAAAGATATTGGTAGCCTATCTTATGAGGACACACTAAAGAGGTACTTTGCTACTGTCAATAGCAGTCCTACTTATGGTTAATTCTTGAAGAAGCATCAAGAAGTAATAAAAGTGATGTAGCAAAGATTTAGGAAGAATCTAAGACATAGAAAAGCAATCTAGCTGAATTAAACTGATCAGTATTAAACTAATTAATAATGTAGTCCTTTTTTGAAGGGTGAAAACTGATCAACATGGCCCAACAATGCAATTTAAGATATGGAATGAATGCTCACAGAAAAGATAAAAGACAGCTAATTTACATACATATATAGCATATGAGGACTTGATTTAGATAGTGAAAAGCTATAAACTCAATAGAAAGACAATGATATTTAAATTAGAACTTGGGAACTTGGTAAAAAATTGTGAAACTTCTAGCGGGAAGGCACGTGGAGAACTCGATAGGTTTGTTGTTCCGGACCAAATAGGAAGACTTAGAGGTTTCAGTCTCTCAATTTTAAAAAAGAAAAATAATAAATAATGGTGGATGCATATATGTAAGAGGAAGAACAAACTTAAGAAGAGTAAATAAAGTAAGAACTAAATGTGAGTAGGTAGGTGTACAAATGGAAGTGCAAGTACCTATTATGAATGGGATCAGGCCCATTAGGCACCCTCCTCTTACTGGCCACAAAAGGGTCCAAACTCATGCTCTCAATGGGCCTACCGCTTGTTGGAGGTGTCACAAAACTCTCCATATTTGCAACAAATGGTGGTGTAGCTTTTGCACCTTGAGTAGTCCCACTTTGCATGGCCAAAGACACCAAGAGACCCATACATAACACGCATGCCAACCCACTCAACATTGCCCTTAGTGGCCTACCACTCCTTCCCATTGTCCTCTCTCTCTCTCTCTCTCTCTCTCTCTCTCTCTCTCTCTCTCTCTCTCTCTCTCTCTCTCCACTAGATCTCTATTCCCTTCTTGGTACTTCTCTTTCCCTCCACCACCCTCTCTCTCTATTTGGTTTCTCTATTAGTGTCTCTCCTCCCTCTTCTTGTTCTCACAAGTGGATTTGGTTTGTTCTAAAGATAAAGAAGAAGAAGAAGATGAAACAAAGTATTTTGGCTTTGCCATAGAGAGAGATAGAGAGAGAGAGAGAGAGAGAGAGAGAGAGAGAGAGAGAGAGAGAGAGATGAATTGAATGTGGTATTAGGGAATGACCTTGGTTGGGTTTTTGAGGGGTTGTGTGTAGGATGTGGTGGTTTGGGGGTTATTAAATTTCTGTGTTTGTTGCTGCTTTTAGCTTTTCTTTGTATAAGGAGTTGGAAGCGATTCTGTTGCGCTTTTGTAGGACCAGGGAGGGCGAGAATTAAGAGAGGGGAGGGGGAAGGGAGGGTGTGGAGAACAAAAGCAAGAGTGTGAATTAAGTATTTTATACCTCCTCCTTTCTTTGAATGGGCTCCACCTCCATCACACTTCTTCCCTTTTTTTTTAATTCTAATTACGCTTATTTAAGAAGGAATTAATTAAGATTCACTACATTTCTTGGAGAAGGAAAAATTGCATCCAAAGTGCAAGATTTGGAAGCCCGGGAAAGAATTATTCCTGTCCTTCTCAACTACTGCAAGGTCGATCTGTTAAATGTGAACTAGGATAATAAAATTTTTAAAATTTTAAATTTCATAATTTTTTTATTATTTAGTCTTCAAGTCATTTAAAAATTAATAATTTTGTAATGACTGATATATAAAATTATATAAAATAATTATTATTCTTCAAATGCTTAAGCCCCTTTATGTCCGGACTCGAAACTTTTTAATAGACTCCAGATGTATTCCTAATTAAACAAGAGGAAAATAAATAATGTTGGAAACTTGTAGGCATGATTCAAACTCTGGTACCATATTAAATAATATAAAACAATCGTTATTCTTTAAAATTTTAAACTGCTAATTAAATAACGGTGTTTATATATTTTATATTTAACCTAAAATAAAATGAATTTGAGTAAAATAGTAAAATTTAGTTTCTAAAGAGTTTAAATTACTTAAATCAAATTTAATGAAGTCAATCGTCAACTTGAATGTTTTATCCCCAAAACCGATAGGAAAGTAAACAACTACTTATACTATGCTTAGAATTGTCAATAAAATATGCATTTATATTAGTAGTAAAGAAAAAATGTAGAGAGACCTCCTTCAACTAAAGGCAATTTTTAAAATAGATCGCTCAATGAACTTCAAATATATATTCTCTACTTTTGCTTATTTAGATTTAGTTATTCTTTCTGTTAAATCAAATAAATCATCAAATTTTAGAAGTGTCAATGAAAAAAGATTAAGTTGACAAAATTTAGCAATGGCATGTATATAGTTGAGGGGGCCTCTTTCCATATTTTTAAATGATCTAGTTCTTTAGGGTGGCAATTCAAATGATCTAGTTCTTTAGAAGTCAATTAAAAATTTGGGCTGAAGCCCCAACTTCTTCAATTATTTAGAGATTGTTTGGTTGCACGTAATTATAATTATATGCAAATCCGAATTCGCTATTTGGTTTCATATATTTGAATCTAGCAATTGCAGTTGGAATTATGGCCAATTTGGCCATAGTTCCAACTGCTTTATTTAAGCGATTGTAATTCCAACTGTAATAGTTAAAGAAAATAATATTAAATAAAAATAAGCTTTCCTCCCTAATAATTTTTCAAACAAATAATAATTATTTTTCCCATATAGACAATAATCTCGTCATCTCATAGTTAAAATAATAAAATTTTGTAAATACACTCGTCAACTATATATAACCAAACAAAGTATTATAATTATTGCACTTCCTACTACATTCAAGCAAATAAGATGTATGTAATTATAATTGCTACATTTTTAATTATATACATTTCGAACTATACAGTATTTACAATTGCATCCAACTAAACGACGCCTTAGTGGTGGTGGTATACATAGGGCATCCAATTAGATCAAATTAATAAGAAAAGAATAGGAGAAATTTCATTCATGCCATTTTAATTAAAATTTCTTTCCACAGGAATGCCTCTGATAGAGATTTTAATTCAAACCTGCTGCCCCACATAGAATACGGAAATTTACTAATAATGCATTTGTTGGTTTAGGCTGGTAAATTTGTAGGCGCATATATGTTAAAGCACTTTACAATTATCAAAAGTTACACTGGGTACTTTAAAAAGAAAAAGAATTTCTTATGGTAACTCTGATGGCCCCTTTTAAAAGAAGGAAGTATCCACATCTTCTCCTCTTGCTTTTAATCTTTTAGACTGTTTGAAAATTACCTGATATTGGTCAAATTGGACATAGACATATTTGCTTTACACCTTCTTTGAATCTCTAATAGCTTTAGCAATGCAAAAAAATTGTAGCCAAATTGGAACATAGAATATTTGCTTTACCTATTTTTGAATTGCTTTGTAAAGTAAATTTGTCGTGTTCGTGTATACATGGAGTATTGTTTAGTGTTAATAAAAAATTCGATTACAAAGGAAATAGCCCACGAATAGTTTTAACATCTCTACTAGCTTGCATATTCAAAATTAGGTGAATTATGCAAAGTGTACGCTAATCGGAAAGATAATAAAATAGTAGACAAATACATATACATATCATAAAACAGTTTTGAACCGATTTAAATACTTTTCAAAAAGAGTGATCTAATAGAAAATGACTCAGAAATAGTAGACGAGTGCTTCTTACTAGCCCATGAATCTCTTGAATATATATGATTTTATGTCTTTCAATTAATGAAAAGATATGTTCTTTAAGTGAGTGAATGTTTGATTCTATCCAATTATTTGAATCTGAGTTGTTTGATTATCGCCAAAAGAAGTAAAAGTTATATAGTTTGAGAAACCATGTCTTGTTGAAATCCTTGAAACTCTAAAAGTTTTAACTACATATTTTGATGTTTTCAAATCTCTTGTTTTTACTCCTAAAGTATAATTAAAAAAAAAAAAATGGCAACACAATATTTTACTAAAAACAAAATAAAGAAAAGTACATACCAAACAGAAACTATGATCTAAAATTTTCTCTAACTGAGAAACTGCAATGGAATATTTGGTAAGCAAAAACTTTTTTTTTTGATTAAACAGGGATATACCCTATTTGAAATTAAAAGTAAAGGGATACAGGAAGGTACAATCCATGCGAACACAGATGAAATGTCCGAACTCTAGCTACCACAACAGAAGGAGACCACTGCAGCTGCCGTAGTCACCACAGCGCACCACTTCAGCAGCGAGGTCTGCAACATCAACGACACGTAAACAAGAGCGTTAAAAAGACACACACAAATAGAGTGGAACCAACAACACCAACAACAGCCCCAACTAGCATAAAAAATACAAGAAAAACAAGCCAAAATCGATGAGACTCAGTCATGGCAGATGAAGGTAAACTCAATCCGCGGCCGCTTGAGGAAGCCCAGATCCGAAGAACTTTGTAAAGGAGTCGAGCCCGAAGGAATTAGGTGAACAGACCAGCAACTAGTTAATCCTGTTGAGCACAGCAAGGCACTAATTAATCCCAAAAGCCAAAGTCCAGAGGTTGATGGAGTTGAAAACTCTAATAGCACAACTAGCACTCGTTGATAAACTATTGTCAAAGATGCGCCTGTTACGTTCAATCCAAAGTTCCCAACAAGTAGCGGCGAATAAAAGATCAAAGTGCTCTTTCGAACGGCCCCTCAAGGTCCTCCTTGCGTTACTCCATCTACTCGCTAAGTCCCCGGAAAAGTTAAGTAAGCTGCGGCAAGTAAGAGGCCAATGTTGAAGAAGCCCCTCCCAGAGCGACCTAGCAAAAATGCAGTAGAAAAACAGATGGTACAAATTTTCGACTCCTGCACAGCAGCACATGCAGATCGAAGGGCCGAGCCATCCCCTTTTGGCAAGCAGATCCGCTGTAAGTAACCTATACCTAGCAACAATCCACAAAAAGATTTTAATTTTAAGAGGAATTCTAATCCTCCACAGGTGCAGGATCCTGTAGTCGTTCACGCCATCAAAGCAAAGAAAAATAATAGGCACTCTTAGTCGAGAAACACCCGTTGTTACTCCATCTCCAACAAATAAAGTCAATAGAATTAGACAAATGGAAGTTGTTGAATAAAACATGCAGATGAAGCAGCTTGCACCGAGCCCTGGGTCGCAGGTCACTAGGGAAACCAAAGTTGTTGAGGGAACCAAAGCGGCAAAACCAATTGTGAACCGAAAGGTGCTTGTGGGGTGAAGCAGCAAAAAGGTTGGGGAAAAGATTACGCAGCAGGAAATCCCCATTCCAACATGCATTCCAGAAAGACATCGTCATGCCGCAGCCTACGGTGAAGGAAGTAGAGGTGATGAAGAGTGAGGAAGTAGAGAGCATACCCTTCCAAATCAGGCAACACCCAGTCGGCGCCGCCCCAACGGATAGGGGAGGTCGATGAGAATAATGTTTCAGCGTCAGCAACCGCACCCAAGGAAGAGACTTGGAAGAATGGAAAGTCCAAAGTCCTTTCAAAAGGATAGCAGAATTAGAGTTGCGAATGTTATGAATGCCAAGTCCCCCGTATAAAATCGGGCGGCAAACCTGCTCCCAATTTACCAGACAGTGAAACCCACTTCTAAGTCTTTTCCCATTCCAGAAAAAGTCCCGGCGAATTTTGTCGATCGAGTTAACAACCCAAATAGGAAGACGGAAGGCAGAACAAAAATAGGAGGGGATGGAGGAGAGAACCGAATTAAGAAGCACCAAACGCCCCCCCCTAGAGAGCAAAAGACCCTTCCAACCCGCGAGTCTCTTATCCAATTTCTCAATAACGGGAAGGAAATCAGATTTACGCAGCGCATTGGGTGAAAGAGGTAAACCCAAATAACTAATAGGAAAGCCATGCGAAGAGCAGCCGAAGAAGTTTGCAAAAGCCTCAGTGCTAGAGCTCGACAAGTGAATCGGGGAGATGGAGCTCTTGCCGAAATTAATTTTAAGACCGGAATTCCCCGAGAAAGCATCTAAAATGAGTTTGATGACCCTCACCGATCGGTCCGAACCATCAAAGAAGATAAGAAGGTCGTCGGTGAATTGATGGGTGTGAATCCTTTCATTCCCGATACCTACAGCCGTCAGGTCATGGGTAATAGTAACCGCCTGAAACATCCTGAATAACACATCGATGCAGAGGAGGAAAAGGAGTGGAGACAAAGGATTGCCCTGGCGTAGCCCACGTTTGCACGGAAAGAAGTTACCCGGGTTGCCATTGAGCAGCACAGCCGTCGAGGATGAGAGTAAGAGGCCCTTGATCCAGCCAATCCACTTGGAGCCAAACCCCCTGGCCGAAAGCAAATCGATAAGAAAAGCCCAGTTGACATGATCGAAGGCTCTCTCGAAGTCAATCTTGAGAATCGCCGCTTGTTGATTGGTTGAATGAAGATGATGGAGAAGAATATGGGCGCAGTAGAAGTTGTCGAGAATCGATCTACCCTTAATAAAGGCCGTCTGGAATGGATTAATAAGCTTATCCAAAAGTCGCTGGAGTCTGGTAGCCAAAACCTTCGAAAGAATTTTAACCATGCATAGTCTGGGACCCAAAACCAATATGTTTGCAAAAACTTTAAAACTTGATAAGAGGCCAATATAACCATCTAGCTAGCACCCAAAACCAATATGTTTGCATAACTTCTATATTTATCTTAGTGAAAAGATGTAATAGAGGCATATGAAAATTTTGTTAGTAGTTCTGTTGAGAAGCATTTGAAACTAGATACTTGAGTTTCTCAACATGAAAATGGTAAAATGTGTTCAAAGCTCATGCTTTTGCATTACCTCACAAGATAATGTTTAAGCTTTTCTCTTTTTAGATGACAACATGTACTGTACTTGTGGCCCCATATATAGTTGTCACATTTAGACCCTCCCCTATTATAAGTAGCACATTCAAGTTGAATATTCTATAGATTTATACTAACTTTTGAAGAGGTACTTACATTTAGTTAATTATTCTCAAATTTTTTTATTTTTTTTTGCCTTTTCTCTTTTTCTTTTATGATAGACTTTTCTCTTATAACCCTAGTCTCCCTTGCTTAAGGGGATGATCATGAGATTGCATTAAAGATAGTCCAAAGGCACCCACCAAAGAAAGCAAGAAAAGTCATTCCACTTCTCTCACTTTTAAGTGAAATGTCACATTCCTTATTATAGGTGATAATTTTTAGGACTAGTAATGTACACCAAACTCATGATCACAAGATAAGTTCTTTTTTTCATTACAAAGACCCTTCTTTTTTTTCTTTTTTTTCCTTTTTTTTTTAACAATGACCTTAAGAAAGTTCCATGCCACAGTTAACTTTCTCACCTCCCAATAGTGTCCCAAGGAGTCGTCAAAAATTGAATGAAGATATGTGAATCGAGGGCCTGTTTGGCTTCTAGGAAAATGACATTTGATTAGATCTGTTCAAAGAAGTGATGAGAGGTTCGTGCACTGCTATTTATATATTTAAAAATGGATGTAAATTTTTTATATACTATCTGTCTAATAATTAATTTTATCTCACTAATCTTATCATAATTCTATTTTTTTAATATTAAAAACCTTAAAGATTATTTAAATCTTGAATTGGTGGGGTGTAAAATATAAACCCTACTTTAAAAATGTATATATAATATTTTTCAAATAGTTTTTTTTTGTTAAAATCTATTTAATAATTTTTTTCTATAACAGAAACAGAAGAATTAATTAGAATTTCTGTTTTTGGTTCCTAAGGGCACAATTAAAGCTTTTTTGTTAAAAATTTGTTTAATAGCTTTTATCTACAGTAAAAGTAGAAGCATCAATTGGAATTTTTGCTTTTGATTTCAAAGAACTCAATTTAACTTTTCCATGCATACATGAAAGCAAAAAAATAAATTAAAATTTTGGGGTGTTGCAACTAATTAGAAGAGGAAAAATAAAAATAAAGAGGAAAAAATTATCTTGAAGAAAAAATATATTTTTCTTATTTTATTCCGCTTAAATCATACGTACTCCTAATGCCTTTATTTATAAAGTTGGAATTCATACAAATAAGTACAATCTAATATTATCCAAAACCTTCTAACAAACTTGATTAGTATTAAAAACTATTTATAAGATAATAACAAATCTCAATAAATGATAAGATTCAAACTAATAAAATTTATCATAATTAGCAAATGGATAAGGATAAAATAATTAAGTTTATTTTCTTTCAACATGACCCCGTAAACTTAATTCTTTATCGTAAGTAATTCCAAGTCGAGTCTTCATCTTGTAAAATTGTTCAAAAGCGAGGGGCTCCGTAAAAATATCAGCAACTTGATCACCGGACTTCACGTGTTCTAGTTGAATCTTTATTTTCTTTACTTGGTCTCGTATGAAGTGAAACCTAACATCAATGTGCTTGCTTCGCTCATGGTAGACTGGGTTTTTCGCCAGGGCAATAGTTGATTTGTTATCAACGTAGATTGTAGTAGCGGCATCTTGAGGATATTGAATCTCTTTTAAAAGTTTTCAAAGCCACACGGCATGACACATGCACGCCGCCGCCGCCACATATTATGCTTCACAAGTCGAAATGGCAACGATCGGTTGTTTTTTCTAAAGCCAAGTAATTACTGTGTCACCCATGTAAAATACGAAACCAGTTGTGCTGTTCTGATCATTTATATCACCACCCCAATCACTGTCGGAATAACCAACAAGACGAAATTCGTTAAAAAAAGAATATAACAAGCCATGGGATGATGTACCTTTAATGTAGCGTAGTATTCTTTTTGCCGCTTTCCAATGAGTCGATTTTGGCTCATCCATAAAAGGGCTTATTAGCCCGACACTGTATACAATATCTAGTTTTGTATAAGTCAAATATCTTAAGCTTCCGACTAGACTCTTAAATTGCGTGGAATCGATCGTCTTGCCTTCATCATTTTTTGAAAGCCTAATGCCACACTCTACCGGTATGCTGACGGGATTACAATCATTCATCTTGAATTTATTTAAAATTTTCTTCGCATAGCCTTTCTATGTGATAAAAATGCCTTTTGTATTTTGTTTTACTTTAATTCCAAGAAAATAGGACATAAGTCCAATATATGTCATCTCAAATTCAAGTGTCATAGTCCTCTTAAATTCTTCAAACATAAGAGGATTATTTCTTGAAAAAATAAGATCATCTACATACAAAGAAATGAGTAGAATATCCACAATCTCGTTTATTTTTATGTAAAGGGCACTTTCGCAGGGGCATTGGATATAACCGTTTTGCTTAAAATAGGCATCAATACGCGTATTCCATGCCCTGGGTGCTTGTTTTAGCCCATATAAAGACTTTTCAATCTGTAAACTTTTGATTCATTCCCTTTTTTAATATATCCCAATGGTTGTTCTACATAAACTTCTTCATCAATGTAATCGTTTAAAAATATGAATTTTACATTCATTTGATAAATCAACCATTTATTTTGTGCTGCAATTGAAATAATTAATCGAATAATTTCCAAACAAATAACAGGAGCAAATACCTCATCATAATCGATGCCAACCTTTTGTTTGTAGCCTTTTACCACCGATCTTACTTTATACTTTTCCACCATGCCTTCTGCATTTTACTCCGATGGCCTTTTGTGCCGTAGGAAGTGTAGTCAACTCCCATGTATGGTTCTTTTCAATAGCGTTAATCTCATCATCTGTAATACTTGAGAATTTTAAATCTGAAAAATTAATTAAGTTAATTTTCCTTAATCATTGTTTGAATTTTGAGCCTGGAAAAAATTGATTCTGGATCTGATCCCCATCTCGACGAAATAAAATCGTCACTACGACGGGGTCATCAAGCTGAAAACGGTGGTGCGATCGGATTAGAAATCCGATATCCGGATCTTCCGGAATCGCAAATTTTGCAAAGAGTCGGACTGAATAATCAGTTACGACGATTTCGGGTAAATCGGATTAGTTTTCACATAAAAATCTTTGTAACTGGCTATTTTGGAAAAAGTTGGATATGTGTTACGTTTTTCAAAATTTTTAGTTGGGATTTGAAATTCGACTATGGTTTGATAGACCAATCTGCCCAATCTTGACTTAAGGGCATATTGGTCATTTGACCAATTGTGATAAGGGGATTAGGATTAGGGCTGTCACGCCCCGGGGTCGAAACTGCGACCCGGCTCGCTGACAGATCCGCCATCTGTACGGAAACTGCCGTACAGACCAAGCGTCTAACCTGCAAAGACAGAACTACAGCTACACAGATATCAGAGCGGATAAAAAGCTGTACTATAAAATTTCACAACTACAAAGTTGCAACAACACATAGCCTATCTCCCTAAAAACAGATGATACAAATAGAAGTCCGCCTATACAACATCTACGAATCCAAATGGGAGATAGCTAAACAGGAAAAATAACCAACTCCCACAATCCGGGATGGTACATCTACCTCACTCTAAAGTAACAATGCTGGTAGGGAACTATCACGCGACCCCCTGTCCTCGGTCCGTCCAGTCAGCTCGGCAGGAACGGAAGAAAGCTTCAGCAACCTGTCACCGACAGAGGGTGTGAGAACTACATCCTACAGTAGTTCTCAGTGGGTACCGTCTCCAAGAACCACGGTCTGCCCACTAAGTCTACCAGAGGCATAAGATAACAGAAAAGACTGTGATAAAGTAAATAAGCTGGAAAAGAATCTACAGCTATCATGCCTCTATCTACTATGCTCAAAAGGAAGAGACTATGGATGATGGTATGCAGCCACTCACTGCTGACAATATGTCACAAGTACTATGCCCAAGACGCTCTACTATGACACATGCTATGCCAACACTCTCTCAGTGTAACCCATATCTCATCGACTGCCCCACAGGGTCCAGTCAAGTCAAGCATGCGCCCCCTGGTGTATCAACCAGGGTGTCCAATCGGACAAACTCGATATCTCACACAGTGACCCCATGGTAGCTCGGCCAGGGGTATCAAGCGACCTCTAGTATATGAACTAGGCGCATCATCGCAGCCTCGTCAGGCTCGGTATCATCATCGCAGCCTCATCAGGCTCGGAATCATCAACGCACCCGGGGCGTAGCTCGAGGGGTGCGACCCCACCGAACTCAAGTATCTCATCAGTAACACTGTCTCACAAGCGGCTCCTGCAGGCTATAGTCCTCGATCAAACAGATCGGTATCTCGATGCTCAAAGCACAACTCAGTCGGAGAACCCTCCACGACTCAATCTCACAACACTGACCCGCTCAACGAAAGTACCACACAGCTGGGACCACCGTCTCTCCCAACGGCTCCCACAAGAACACTCCACTCAACTCAACACACAACTCACGGCCGGAGATGCTCCACAGCCAGATCTACGAAGGGTCCGAAACCCCAGGAGACTAACACCTACGTCCCCAAGAAAGAGAATAGCCCTTAGAACCCAGATCACTCGAATCCGCTCGGGTGGATAAGTTTATAAGAAACCATGTCATTTATTTCAGAAAACCATTCAATCTGAGAGAAATCCATCTTTTTAATGATTTTTAGTCTTTTTAGGAAAACCCTTTGAAATCAAGTTTTATGCCCAAGCCCCGAAGAGCTAATGCCCTCGTCCTATCAAACAAGAACAGACTCAGGCGACTTTGCGAGGCTTGGAAGAAAACACTGCCTGACCAAAATCATGTATTCGTCCAAAAAGGTTCTGGGTTCAAGGTCCTGCTAACACACGTGCACCACGATCACAACAGGGTGGTGACGAGAAGAACAGCGGAAAGGAAAACCCCGGGACCACCGTTTACCTGAAACGGTTCCCCACACACAAACACGGGCCTAACCCAGCCACCAGACCCCACTCGGCCCCCCGGCCCGAGTGCAACACCCGTCCTACAACACTCTGACCACTCAGCCCACTACCCGGGCGAGGAACACTATGTCCAGAAGGATATGCACTGTGTGGGATGTCTAAAACATAAAAGAACCTAGCCCAGATTAAGGTTCTCTATTGGTCTGGTCAAACACATGCACATATGACGGGGGTGCTAGTTAAGTTCCAAGAAAACACTTAAACTAGCATGCAATCCTATCACAATAGAATTAGAAGGAAGTCCGTAGACTTGGAGAGAAAAACCAACCCACCTCGGCTCGCCCCCAATTGCTTGTCGACACTTGCAATTGGGCTCAGCGGGATTACCTGGCCTCCAAGGGGTCCGCAGACGACACGAAGTCCGATGCCAGAATCCGCACGCAAATCGGAGCACGCAGCGACCAACCACACGACCGCGCGCTCCGCGGATGCCCCGAAACAAGCCCGCGGGTCCACGCGACGGAAAAACCCACACCCGGCCACGGCGGAAGCTAAAACCGCACTAAAACTGCCAGGAAAGAAGAAATCGCAACATCAAACAAAACGGTCTACAACCGCGAATCCGGCGGTGACAAAGGCCTCCGTCGGCGAAAAACTGCTCAAAAACAGCTTGCGAAAAACCTGCGAAAACTGCGCAAAACTGTGCGGAAACCATGCGCGAAAACTGCGAGAACCGCTCGCGAAATCTACTCGAAAACAGCGCGAAATCTGCGCGAAAACAACGCGCGAAAGCTGCAAAAACCGCTCGCAAAATCTGCTCGAAAACCGCACGAAATCTGCGCGAAAACAGCGCGCGAAAACTGCGAAAACCGCTCGCAAAATCTGCTCGAAAACCGCGCGAAATCTGCGCGAAAACAGCGCGCGAAAACTGTGAAAACCGCTCGCAAAATCTGCTTGAAAACCGCGCAAAAGAGGCATCAAAGCTGCCTGCGAAACCGCTCGCCAAAACTGCGAGAAACAGCGAAAATCTGCGCGAAAACAACGCGCGAAAACTGCGAAAATCGTTCGCGAAAACTGCCGGCGAAAACCGCGAAAAACTGCTCGCGCACGCGCCCGCCAAACCGCTGCCAGCCAAAACCGACCGCGTGGCACCCCGCTGCGCCACGCGCGTCCGCCCGGCACGCGGCGCTGCGTGCTGCCAGCACAGGGCCCGCGGCACCGCACACGGCCCGCCCGGCCCCGCGCGGTGCGCGCCCTGCGCGCGGCCTGGCGGCACCGCGCGCGCCTTGCGCGCGGTCCGCGGGGCTGCACGCGGCCCGCGCAGCGCCCTGCGCGCTGCGCGCGGCCCGCGCAGGGCACGCGGCACCGCGCGCGGCCCGCAAGGGCCCGCGCGGTGCGCGCCCTGCGCGCGGCCCTGCGGCACCGCGCGCACCATGCGCGCGGTCCGCAGGGTGCACGGGGGCCGCGCAGCGCCAACGGCGCTGCGCGCGGCCCGCGCAGGGCCCGCGGCACCGCGCGCAGCCCGCTCGGGCCCGCGCGGTGCGCGCCCTGCGCGCGGCCCTGCGGCACCGCGCGCGCCTTGCACGCGGTCCGCAGGGTGCACGCGGCCCGCGCAGCGCCCTGCGCGCTGCGCGCGGCCCGCGCAGGGCACGTGGCACCGCGCGCGGCCCGCTCGGGCCCGCGCGGTGCGCGCACTGCGCGCGGCCCTGCGGCACCGCGCGCGCCTTGCGCGCGGTCCGCAGGGTGCGCGCGGCCCGCAGGGCGCGCGCGGTCCGCAGGGTGCGCGCGGCCCGCGCAGGGCACGCGGCACCGCGCGCGGCCCGCTCGGGCCCGCGCGGTGCGCGCCCTGCGCGCGGCCCTGCGGCACCGCGCGCGCCTTGCGCGCGGTCCGCAGGGTGCGCGCGGCCCGCGCAGGGCCCGCGGCACCGCGCGCGACCCGCTCGGGCCTGCGCGGTGCGCGCGGCCCTGCGGCACCGCGCGCGCCTTGCGCGCGGTCTGCAGGGCGCGCGCGCCCGCCGCGCGCGCGCTTGCGCGCGGCCAGCAGCGCCCACGGGGCGCTGCACCAGGGCGCAGCGCCCTGGTGCTGCCCACGCACGCAGGTGGCCCGCAGGGTGCTGCCAGCCCTGCAGCACCCTTGCGGCAGCTGCCACTCGCGCAGCAGCCGCGCGTGCGCCATTGCGCGCGCGCGCGGCTCCCACGGCTGCAACCCCCGCGCAAAAGAAAAGAAAAGAAAACTCCAATAAATTCCCAAAACCTCGAAAAATCCTGCAAAGCTCGAAACGCCGAAAAACACCCAAAATCTGAAAATGCTTACCTCGCCGTCGCACGCCGCGCGTCCACAAGCTCCTACGGCGCCAACGGGGAGTCCTCAACCAAGAATCACCTCAAAACCCCTTTTCCTTCTTCTTCTTCTTCTTCCTTTTCCTCTCTTTTCTTTTCCTTTCTTTCTTTCTTTCTCTCTTTTCCTTCTCTGCTTCACCCCAAAGCAACAGGGCCACCTTTATATAAAGAAAAAGAATTTAATTAATTAATTAACTTAATCCAAAAATCCCCACCAACTCACTTTTTGCCTTCGGGCTTTCCGCCGCTGTTCGGAACCTCCCGAACTCCGCTGTAAATCGAAAATACACGCGCTCACAGCTTTTTCTCTTCAAAAAGCTCATCCGTTGAGGCGGGGTGCTCAAATCAAATACCGGCTCCAAAATTGCCAATTCCGACTCACTTTTTGCCTCCGGGTCCTCCGCGTCAGTCCGGAACCTCCCGAACCTCGCTGTAAATCGAAAGTACACGTGTCCACAACTTTTTCTCTTCAAAAAGCTCATCCGTTGAGTCGGGGTGCTCAAATCAATTACCGGCTCCAAAATTGCCAGTTCCGACTCACTTTTTGACTCCGGATCCTCCGCGTCAGTCCGGAACCTCCCGAACCTCGCTGTAATCTGAAAGTACACCTGTTCCAAGTGTTCCTGAATTTCCGGCACTCCACGGTGAAGTCGGAAATTTCCAATCTCATCCTCAATAGGCCTACGAAGCCCGGAAAAACCCCGAATCGAGCTGGAGCTTCCGCGTTGATCCGAATCAACCCGGCATCAACTGTAAACTCAGATGCAACATGCCCAAGGCAACTCTCTACTCCAAGCCATCTGTGTGGTCGGTGCGCTACCCAAAGACCCGGTACTCTACAAGGGCTTAATGAGGAATTAGCCCTAATCCATGGTCTTCCCCTTCTTCACAGCCACCATGGAACCCCGCATCCGTACACCTTGGAGAGTGAGGACGTCGTTGCCGGAGAAGAATCGGGTGAGGGCTCTCTTCTCCTCTCTTCTTCTCTCTTTCCTTTTTTTCTTCCCTCCTCTCATCTTTTCCTGTTTTTTTTTTCATGGGTTCGAATGCCCTACCCGCCGCCGCGCCTGCTTACAAGCCAGCGTCCCCGCTGCCGCACGCGCCTTGCGCGCGACTACTACTGCACAGGCCTTGCGCAGATTGTTGCCTCTGCTGCGCCCTGCATTGCTGCAGCACACCCAGCGCCTAGTGCGCCGCTGTTGCGCACCCAACACCCAGCACACCGCTGCTACGCGCCCAGCACCAAGCGCGCCGTTGCTACCGCACGCGCCCAGCGCCGCGCGTTGTAGTGCGAGCCCCTACGCGCGAGCTCCCTGTGCTGCTGCCGCGTCGTCCTATGCTACTGTCGTGCCGCCTTGCTCCCACCATGCGCGCCCCTTGCGCGTAGCACCCAGCCTGCTGCAGCGCACCGTCCTTGCCGCGCGCCGCCCATGTTGCAGCGCATCGCTCTTGCTGCCGCGCGCCGCCCTTGCTGCAGCACGTAGTTCTTATTGTCGCACCGCCCCTACTACAGCGCGCTGTCCTTGCTGCCGCGCGCATGTTGCTGCTGCGGGCACCGCCTGCGCAGCACATCGCCAGTTTTGCGCACCCTGCGCGTAACGCCACCGCTCAACCCGCGGCGCACCGCTATGCTACCCACGCCATGCGTCGCCAAGGCCACGCCACTCCACTCTTGCAGCGCCTCTTCCAATGCAATTTTTAATTATTTAATTGCATTATCGTTATAGTGCGGTGGACCCGAAGCTGTTCATTTTTCGTCATGGTCTTCACAGCAGCTTTACCTACTGATCCAGTCACCATTTGTCGCTCCGTTGAGTATTGAGTAGTGTGCCAGCCTCTTCATCGTCCGAAGCTCGCACGATCTCCGATCCGATGATGGTTACATTCGACGACGCGAGTGCCATCCGACTCTCGCATTCGGGACTGCGGTGCATCATTTTGCGACCCGGATACTCCTTCGGCCACTGATTCTCTGACAGTTGAGTACGGTACACCCCCGAAATTTCCTCTTGTGGCCTATAATTTGTGTTAAATGCATTAAATTGCATTGGTGTTTAGTGATAAATTATTAGCGAACTGTTTTCGCATAAATTGATATTTAGTGTAAATATTTACATCGGCGGATTACCGGAAATTCCGGCGGATCCCGGGACTTCAGTGAAGTACCAAATTCAGTCTTTTGTACACCTCGAGTCTGGGGGGTGGGTATGAGAGAGTTGTTTTGATAGTTGGTTGTGATTCAGGCCCGAGCACCCAGGAGCCTTCTCGCCCATTGAGCAGCGGATTCTAGGACCGCCTGAGTTGAGGTGGGTACTCCGGTTCAGGCATTGGCACAGTGTAACCTGATTGGGTACCGTAGTTGATCGGACCCTTTGGTTATCTTGCTAACTCTTTTTTAGTTTTTCTGCTCTGTGATCTATCTTGCTTATTGTGACATCTATATGCCATGATTTCCTCAGTGTAGTTGACACTCCCAGTCTTTGTGTGATTGATATCTCCTACTGCTATCTTTTCCTCATTACTTCTAGTTCTGATTTATTATTTCATGATAAAGTAGGAGGATATGTCGTTATCATAGCATTCACTGGCACTATGTTTGACTCTGGATCCTGTTTGGGAGTTCTCGGCTATTCGCTGTGTTTCCGATCTTTTGACCGCGAGCTTGAGCATCTGCATTGAGATCGCTATGCACTAGCTGCACATTTTCATGTACACCAACGGACTGACCCCCGTTTTGGTGTTCTTTACCGGTAAAGTGGTCTATTCGACCAGTGAGCCCATTTACATGGCTGCACCAGTGGGACCGAGCGATATTGAGCCCCTTTTTGTTATTAGTCAGCATGTGTGGGGTACATGTCAGACTCGGTTCAGTACTAGCTTGAGGTCCTCGTGACCAACAGTGGCACATGATTGGGTATTTTTGTTTATCAGTTATGTTGATGCATGTTTACCTTTACTGCTTCCATACTTGTTTTACAGTTATTGATCTATACTTGATTCATAGTTATCTCTCTATACATGTGTGATGACCCGAATCTCCGCAGAGCTTTTGCAGTGTGAATTGTGGCTTCTGGAGGCCTATGATGTGTGTTGGAGATGGTTGCGCGCAAATCAGACCTCAGGTTTGAACCCAACGCGAAATTTGGATTAAGAATACCTGTCCGGATGCCTTCGACAAATTTTAGAAGTGGAAATTGGCAAAACGGACATCGAATTTGAACTCAGCACGCGAAAACGATGAAAATAGACTATCTACTTATTTTTTTTCGGAGCCCGGATACCAAAACACGGATTTCGAGGCAAGGTTGTACTGTTCCGGCAGGCCAGGGCAGCGCTGGCGGCGGGGGGCAGCGGCAGAGCGCGGCGGCGGGAGCGTGGGCAGGCGTGTGCGCGGCGGCGGGCAGCACGGTCCACGGGTTTTGGCGTGCACCGGGACCAGCCAACGGCGGGTGTGCCACGTGTCGCGCGCTGATTGGGCGGTCAACGTACGCGCGACAGCACGCCGGGCGCGGCACACCATGGACCCCGCCAGGCCACGTGTCGCCCGCCCATTGGCGGGAGCAGCGATCCGGCTGGGCCGCCGTGAACCGCGGCCCACGGTCCCTGTCGTGGACCGCGCGGCCATGCGGCGTGCCGCGATTGGCGGGCGCGCGTGCGCTGGGCGCGCGGGACGCGGAGGGGACACGTGGCGGCTCCTCAGCGATTCGGGCGCGCACAGTGTTGGGCCGGCCCAACACTGTAGCCGCCCGAAACCTTGCGGCCGCCCGGAATTGGGCCCAAAAGCCCATTTGGTTCTTTTTTTGGTGTGGGCCTATAAATAGGCATGTTCCTTAGGCTTTTATCCCCTTTTTCCGAGCTCCTCTGCCTTTGAGCCCTCAAGAAATTTTGTTCCCCACCTTGTGTTGCATCTTAAGAAGGAAGCTCGGAATTTTTGGAGGCCGCGGCATCGACGACTTCGGCATCTTAGCGCAGAGCGACGTTCTTTCATCGGAGACCCGTTATCGTCGTATTTCGGTCCGCGAGGTCCACAGGGCTACTTCAATGGTATTTTTGGATGATTTTTGTGGCGTCGGATTCATGAGAGGCAGGCCTTCGATTTTTGTGTTGATCATCTTGCTTCATTCTGAATTTTTGGCACGGTTTACGAGGAATCTCTAAGCCGTTGTTTTGCTGGTAGTTTTTCTGGACAGCAGAGCCTTCTCGGATTTTTATATCTGCACTCAATTATCGGAATTCAACGTTTGAGGACTCGATTGATATCTACACATCGTGAGGATCACCGTCATATTTTTACTGGAATTTTTGGATTTTACCTCGAAGGTGATAATAATGCTTCTTTGGGACTGAAATTTCAGCAAAACTGTACACTTGGAATTTTGTATTGTTTGTAATGTTTGGGCTATATCTTTGTACCCAGGAGGAGTTTTTGGGTGTTTTTAGGCCCGTTGGAATTGTGGGAATCTGAGGATTTATCCCTGTGCAGTTTCAGCTTATTTGGATCTTGGTTTAACGCGCGCTTCAGGTGGGTTGCTTCGCCTCTAAAATCAATGGACTATCTACTAATTCTATTATATAGGGAACATGCATGTTATGAGATGGATTAGAATGCATGTTAGAGAGAGAGAGATGTCATCTTTCCTGTGTTATTATTGATATCCTGTTGGTTATTGTTCCCTGATCCCGCTTTAGTTAAACTAATTGCTATTATTGGAACTTGACCTAGCACCCTGTCATATGTTGCAAGTGTAACCAGACTAGTAGAAAACTCTCACTTGGGCTAGGTTTATTTATGCTTTAGGCATCCACACGTTATACTCTATTCCTGGACTTAGGGTTTCTCCTCGCCCGGGTAGTGGGCCGAGTGGTCGGGATTTATTGTTAGTGTGGGAAGCATGTTACACTCGTGCTTGGGAGCAGAGTAGAGTCTGTAGATGTAGCTAGTCTTTTATCTGTGGCGGGAGCCGTTTGGGTGAACAGTGGTCCCGGGATGTCTTGTTTCTCTGTTTATGTGTCGCCACTGTGTTAGTGGTAGTAGTATACCAGTCATAGCAGAACCTTGAACCCAAAACCTTTTTGGACACACATGATTTTAGTCAACCAAAGTTTTTTCTTCCAAACATTGAAGGGTCGCCGGAATCTGTTCTTGTTTGATTGGATGAAGGCATTAGCCCTTCGGGGTTTGGGTATAAAAACTTGTTTTCTAACTATTTTTCCTAAAAGAACAAAAAAATCATTAAAAATAGGTTTCTACTCAAATTAAGATGGTTTTTCAAAAAAGGAACTACTTTTAGTCATCACCCCGCGTGGGTTGAGTGAAAAATGGTTTTCAGTAATAAATGTCACATTTTTCCTGTAAACTTCTCCACTCGAGAGGATTCGAGTGGTCTGGGTTCTAAGGGCTGCATTTTTCTCTGGGTCGGGAACAACGAAGGGCTATGCCTAGAGCCTGTTCTTGTTTGATTTGGGTTGTAGGTTCTAGTCTTTCGGGGTTCTTGGACCCTTCATTATTGTTGGCTGTGAAGTATACCCAGCTAGTGAGTTTGCATGTCGAGTTGATATTCTTTTCGGAGAGTCGTTGGGTCGACAGCGGTCCTGACTGTTCGAGTGTTTCCTGTTAGTGAGTTAGAGAGGTGATTCGGGTACTGTCGATCTTGTTGATCGTGGATTGGACTATAGCCTGCATGAGCCATATTGAGCTCGACAGAGATGCGCGGATACTTTCCTCGATGGGGTCGCGCCCCTCGAGTGCCAATCCGAAGTTGGGTCTGTTACTTTGTTATCGCGACTTGTCAACGTAGTCCCTCTGGCTGGGCCAGTTTTGGCAGTCACGGACGCCCTACGGTAGACCCGTCCTCTTGTGGATGTGCGGCAGTAGGTGGGCGCAAGTTTTACTGGACCCTATGTGGCAGTCAGTATAGATTGGGTGATTATATTTGAGAGATAGTAGATGCATCATGTTTCCATCTGTTCCACTTCTTGAGCATTTAGATAGAGGCATAGTAGCTGTAGAGTTATTTTCCAGCTCTTTTCCTTTCAGTATTGCATTTGTTACTTTATGCCTCTAGTAGACTTAGTGGGCAGACCGTCGGGCTTGTTGGCGGTACCCACTGAGAACTACTGTGGGATGTAGTTCTCACACCCGCCGTGGTGTATTTTTTTTCCCAGGGACCTCTACTCCAGTTCCTGCTGCTCCAGTTGCTGATCCTGCTGATCAAGGTAAGGGAGTCGCGAGATAGATCCCTACCAGTCGTCTTCCAGAGAGAGTAGATGTACCCTCTTTTTGGTGATGTTTTAGTACTGTCAGTGTTTTTGGGACATATCTTGTATTTTTTTCTTTTGGAGTTGTATTTATTTTATTTTCAGCAATTTACTTTTCAGCTCTGATATTTGTTTAGTGTAGTTGATCTTTTGCAGGTTAGTCGCTTCGTCTATACGGGGCTTCCCGTATGGGCGGCGGATCTGTTGGCGAGCCCGGGTCGCAGTTTCGACGCCGGGGCGTGACAACATGCCTTACAGTTATTGCTTCTGTACTAGCTTTTTCTACTGATTATTACCGCATTTTGATTATTGTATACCAGTAGGTACGACTTGCTCGTCTTCGGCTCATTGTACCCACTGGGATACATTTAGTTGTATCTCACACCCTCTGGTGACACCATTTCAGGTTCGTCGGATGGTGGGATGTCGGGACGGTGATGTGAGGATTCCGTGGTAGAACCGTCCCTTGATGCTAGCTATATAGCTGGCCAGTATCAATGTTCTTTTACTATGTTCAAGATTTAGTAGCTCTCGATTATTGTTAGCTGTGGATTCTATTGTGATATTTTTGTTATCAGATTATTATGTAAGTTGTTTAAATTGTTTATAATGTTAAGTGATCCACTATGATTGCAATTGAATGTTCATTGTATCTGCCTAGCCGTGCATGTATAGGGAAGACTTTGTCTGAGTGGACAAAGAATTTTCTATGCATATAGCGATCTGTTCACGTCCTGGGATTCATGTTTGAAACTCTAATTTTTTTTTTTTTAAAAAAAAAAATAGACCGCTTTTCAAAACTCAAGGCGTGACATCATCCATAGCACGCTTCCATTTTTCTTCGTAGATGGCTTCTTCGAACTCTAAAGGTTCACAGTCAGCAAGGAGACAAATGAGATGTAACTCATCTGTTACCTCATACAGTTCACGTAAGCTTCTTGTCTTTCGTGGATTTGGACTATCATCTGAGGATGATTCTGACAAACCAGGAGTTGTCGGCGAAGGTGGTGGTGACGGTAATGGGGAAGATTCTTTAAGCTCCAATTTACCCGGCTCTTATTCTTCTTGGATTTCTTTGATATTGTTTTTCTAGTCCCACGAGCTTTCTTCATTGAACTTCGCATCTCTATTTATGACAATTTTGGAATTATTAGGATTAAAAAATTTATAAGCTTTTGGATTTAGAGTTGTACCCGATGAAAATAAGTTTTGAACTCTTGTCATCTAATTTCCTTCTTTGTTGTTCAAGAACGTGTACATACGCGACGCTTCCAAACACCTTCATATATGAGATATCAGGCCTTCTTCCAGTCCAGACTTCTTGTGGTGTCTTACTTTTTAAGCTCGCGGTAGGACACCGATTTAAGATGTAGACGGCGCAAGCAACTGCCTTAACCCAGAATTCTTCTGGCAAGTTTTTACTCTTGAGCATACTCCGCACCATGTCGAGAATAGTGTGGTTCTTTCTTTCTGCAACGCCGTTTTGCTGAGGAGAGTACGGCGTCGTAAGTTTCTTCCGGCAAGATTTTACTCTTGAGCATACTCCGCACCATGTCGAGAATAGTGTGGTTCTTTCTTTCTGCAACGTCGTTTTGCTGAGGAGAGTACGACGTCGTAAGTTAATGTCGGATGTCATGCTCTTCACAAAAAATTTCTAATGCGCTAGAATGGAACTCGCCGCCGCGATCTGAACAAACGACCTTAATAAAATATCCACTTTCATTTTATACGATCGCCTTAATTTTTTTAAACATGCTGAAAACTTTTGTTTTCTCGTTCAAAAAATATGCCCAAGTTTTTCTTGTAAAATCATCAGTAAAGGTAAGAAAATAACGATGCTTACCAAATGATGTAGGGGCAATCGGTCCACATACATCAGTATGAATTAATTGAAGCGGCTTTATTGCTCAGTGCTTTGCTTCTTTTGGAAAACTTTTTCTGGACTGCTTTCCAAGAAAGCAACTGTGATGACGCGGATCTCCGTGGATGTTAGCAGCATGGTCAGAGGCTCTTGGAATGCCCTTTTGTGTGATAGAGGTGTTTGCGCGCGAAATGGACGCGAGAAATGGACTCAGTGCAAAAAATAAATCACAAACACTTATGTGGATGCCTTTGTCGAAAAATAAAAGTGATTTCGCGCAAAATGGACACCAGATTTGGATTCAGCGCGAAAAAACGTTCAAAATCGGCTATTTGGATATATTTTTCTGTATCCAAATGCCCGATAACGGACAGCTAGAACTTTTTATTGTAGCTCGGGTGCAGGGGGGAGCCATGAATCGGGGAGGCCACGTGGCGCGACCTTATTAGCTCGGTGCGGACACGTGGTGGCACTGGAGAGGCAGGCGCAGCAGACGCGGTACGCGCAGCGCAGCGGTAGATGGAAAGGACACACGTCAGCGCGTGGTTGGGCAAGCGGCGCGGGCGCGGTGTGGATAAGGCTCGGCCACGTGGCGCGCCCTCATTGGTGGAAGCAGATCACGCTGTCAGCGCGCGATTGAATAGGGGGGGCACGTGGTGCGACGACATTGGTTGGCCGGTTGACCAAGGGCGCGGTGCGGATCGGACGACACGTGGCGGCGATGGACGGTGCAAGTTGATTGGGGCAGTCTTAGGACGTTGACTGTGGGGAGTTTTGGGCACCTGAAAGTGTACCCAGAACCCGAAAAGTGGGATTTTCTTGGACTATAAAAAGGGATCCTCTCCTTCATTTATAGTTTTTGGAACTCTAATTTTTGGGAGCTTCACCAGAGCACCTTTCCACCTTCTTCCTCACCCTCTTGTGCACCACTGAAGGACTTTGGGGAGCTTTTTCATCATCTCCTACCTCAAGCTTGGAAGGATCCTCCATTGAAGCATTTTCAGGCCACTCCGTCTTGTTTCGGTGCAGAGGCTCTACAAAGCTCATTCCTTAAAGTTTTTGGATGATTTTTGGTTTGGCATCTTAACGAGAGGTAGGCCTACAATTTTGGTATTCAACGCTTTTCCTGAATCTTGAGTTTTCTTGGAGTTTTTAAGCCATCTTTGGAGCCTTCGTGCACAGATTTAATTTTTAGACAGTCAATAGTATTTATAAGATTTCTCTTTGATCTGTGCATAAATTGTAGTAGCCCCGATCCCCATGTAGCTTTCCCCATGACCCATGATGTGGAACACCTATTATTGGTGTGTCTGACCCGCAACGCGTCAAATGGACACGTTGGACGGACTCTGTGAGGCTTTTGGATTGAACCTGCCTTCCGACTATTTTTGTCAGAATTTAGAAAGGGCTACAGGCTAATCCGAGGTCATATTTGGATTCAGCACGGAAAAACGTCGAAAATCGGCTATATACTTGCCTTTTTTGGAGTCCGGATGCCCAAAAAGGGACTCCCGGAAGTTTTCTGCACATTTTGGTGCATGGGGGAGACCGTGGACCGGCTGGATGCCACGTGGCGGCCTCTGATTGGTCGGCGAACACGGCGCGGTCCATGGAATTGGTGCGGGTGCAGTGGACCAGACGCGGGGGACACATGGCGGCTCCTGGTTGGCGGGCTCACGCGGCGCGGTCCACGGGCGCGCGCGGCGGGTGCAGTGAACTAGGGCGGGCCACATGGCGACCCCGGGTTGGCCGGTCCACGTGCGCGCGGTGCACGCAACGCGGGGAGTGGGTAGCGGGGCAGGTGCAGCGATGTGCGGACCACGGCAGGCAGGTGGTATGGGCGCCACATGTCGCCCGGTGATTCGCCGAGGCCACCCGCTCCGTTGACCCGGATGTGCCGCGCGTCATCGCCCGCGTCGCCTTGCACGCGCTGTTCCCTGTTCGGGACACGCGTCAAGCATCGGGCGATTCGGGCGTTGCGCGTAGCGGGCCGTGGCGGGCCTTCACGGGCACTGTATGCGCCCGAACGGAAAATGGGCCCGAAAGCCCATTTCTTGGATTTCTTTTGGGCTTTTTGTGAGAGGGCCTATAAATAGGCCCCTTCACTCCTTCTTTTGGGCTTTTTCCCGAGCTCAAAGCCTCTTGAGTGCTTAAGCAAGTTTGATCTTCACCTTGTTTTTCATCTTGTGAAGGAGGCTCGGATTTTTTGGAGGCCGCAGCATCGACATCTTCGGCGAGTTAGCGCAGCGCGACGTTCTTTCGTCGGTGGCCCATTTCCGTCGCGTTTTGGTCCACGAGGTCCGCAGAGCTACTCCAACGGATTTTTTGGACGATTTTCACGGCGTCGGGTTCATGAGAGGTAAATCTACGATTTTCGTATTTTCCACTTCTCCCATATTTGGGTTTTTTTAGGAGTTTCTGGTACATCTTTAAGCCCCTGTTTTGCTGGTAGTTTTCCTGGATAGCACCGCATTGTTGGACTTTTATCTCTGCCCTCGAGTATTGGATTTCAACGTGTGAGGACTCGATCGACATCTACGCTTCGCGAGGATCGCCGTCGTATTTTTATTGGAATTTTTGGAGATTATCTCATAGGCGGTATTTTCGCATCTTCAGGACTGATTTTTCAACAGTTTGTAAACTTGGGAATTTTGTGTTGATTACAATGTTTGGACCATATCTTTGTACCCAGGAGAAGTTTTTGGGTGTTTTTTGGTCCGTTGGAATCATGGGAATCCGAGGATTGTCCCCGTGCAGTTTCAGCCTTTTGGACTTTGGATCGATTTGCACTTCCAAGTGGGTTGCTTCGTCTTCAAAACCGGTGGACGGTTCATTAACTCTATTGTGTAATGAACATGCATGATTTTGGGATGTATTAGGAAGCATGCTAGAAAGAGAAAATTGATACTCCTTGTGTTGCTATGTTGATCAGTGTTGATTTATTGCTTCCTAAATATGTTAAATTAATGTTACCATTGGAACTTGACCTAGCACCCTGTCATATGTTGCATGTTTAACCAGACTAGTAGAAAACTCCAACTTGGGCTAGGTTATTTATGCTTTAAACATTCCCACACTTTTATCTATTATTTTACCTGGACTTAGAGTTTCCTCGCCCAGGTAGTAGGCCGAGTGGTCGGGTTGTTGTGGGATGCATGTTACACTCACGCCTGTGGGGCGAGTGGAGTCTGGTAGCCGTGTTTAGATCAGTATTTTGTTCTGGGAGCCGTCTGAGTCGACGGTGGATCCCGGCTGTGTGGTTTTCCAATCTGTGAGTGAGAGGGTGGGGTCGCGCCCCTCGAGTGCCACTCCGGAGTTGGGCCTGTTACTTGTTATCGCGACTTGTCGACGCAGTCCCTCTGGCTGGGCCAGTTTTGGCAGTCACGGACGCCCTATGTAAGTCCGGTCCTCCTTGGATGTAACGGCAGTAGGTGGGCGCAGGTTTGACTGGACCCTATGTGGCAGTCAGTGTAGATTGGGTGATTATATTTGAGAGATAGTAGATGCATCATGTTTCCGTCTGTATTAGTCCTTGAGCATTTAGATAGAGGCGTAGTAGCTGTAGAGTTATTTTCCAGCTCTTTTCCTTTCAGTACTGCATTTGTTACTTTATGCCTCTAGTAGACTTAGTGGGCAGACCGTCGGGCTTGTTGGCGGTACCCACTGAGAACTACTGTGGGATGTAGTTCTCACACCCGTCGTGGTGACTTTTCCCCAAGGACCTCTACTCCAGTTCCTGCTGCTCCAGTTGCTGATCCTGCTGATCGAGGTAAGGGAGTCGCGAGCTAGATCCCTACCAGTCTTCTTCCAGTGAGAGTAGATGTACCCTTTTGGTGATGTACTAGTACTGTCAGTGATTTTTGGATATATCATGTACTTTTTACTTTTGAGAGTTTTAGTTTTGGAGTGACTTATGTATTGTGAGGACCTGGCATGTACTATTTGAGGAGTTGTATATATTTTATTTTAGTAGTTTACTTTTCAGCTCTGATATCTGTATAGTGTAGTTGATCTTTTGTAGGTTAGTCGCTTCGTTTATACGGGGCTTCCCGTATGGGCGGCGGATCTGTTGGCGAGCCCGGGTCGCAGTTTCGACGATGAGACGTGACATAAATTTTGGAGTTCTTTGGCTTGTTTTGCATCTACTCTCGAAGAGGAATCCATTGATACCTTGCTTGCTAAATTTGGAGTTCGTTTGCCCATGTAACTTTATCAATCTTTCAGCCCCTGTGATGAGGTTTACAGCAGAATCCTGTTTGAGTGTTGTTTTGATATTTAGACTTTGGGGATGCAGATTTGGATGGGATTTTTAGTTATTTTCGGAATTTTAAAGTTTGGACATCTTCTTGGGATCAAGATGAGCAATTCTCCTTTTGGTTTTAGTTTAAAATTCCTTATGGATTGGTCCCTATATTCCTTTGAAGTTCATGTTAAATTTTCACACAAGTTTTGGATAACATTATAATGATTGGTTAATGTGTTAATTAAGAGGAATTAAAGATGAATTTTTTAGACTTTGGAGATGTTCTTGGGACAGAGGACAACTTAAATTTTCAGTTTGGAGCTTCATCTTGAGGTGATTAATGCAGAAATTGCTTTCTCTTTATCATCTAAGTGTTTGCTGAAATTTTGGATTAAACCTGCGCAGCGATTTTGTTTTGATGTTTGCGCTCAATCCGACAGTGATCTCGGGGTAATTTTTGGTGCGTTGGATTTGTAACAGGCAGGAGATTGTGCACCCTGAATTTCAGCCAGATCGAGCATTGGATGGTTGAGTTTCAGGTGGGTTGGATTTTTCTCTAAAATCAGCGGGCGGCTTTCTAATTCTATCTTGTAGTGGACATGCATGATAGGATATTGTTTCAATCCTTGGTTATGTTGAATGAGAGATAGAGTTAGAGAATTAATTATTGATTGTGTTAAATGTGAAAATAGTGGAACCTTGACTAGCACCCCGTCATATGTTTGCATGTATTTAACCAGACTAATAGAAAACTCTCACTTGGGTTAGTTTTTGTATTTCTAGCTTTCCTACACAACTCTTGCATGTTTCCTTCACTTAGAGTTTTTCCTCGCCCGGGTAGTAGGCCGTGTCATGCCTCAAGGTCGAAACTGCGACCCGGGCTCGCCAACAGATCCGCCGCCCATACGGGAAGCCCTGCATAGACGAAGCGTCTTACCTGCAAAAGATAATACTAATCACTATACAAATATCAGAGCTGGAAAAGTAAACTACTGAAATAAATAAATACAACCCCCAAAAGTACATATCAGATCCTCACAATACATAAGTCTCTCCAAAATAAAACTCTCAAAGTAAAATAAGTACATGATACATCCAATCCATTGACAGTACTAACATAACACCAAAAAGGGGTACAACTACTCTCTCTTAAGGAACAGGTAGGGATCTAGCTCGCGACTCCCTTACCTCGGTCAGAAGAAGCAGCAACTGGAGTAGCAGGAACTGGAGAAGAAGTCCTTGGAAAATGGTCACCAACAGAGGGTGTGAGAACTACATCCAACAGTAGTTCTCAGTGGGTACCGTCTCCAAGACCAACGGTCTACCCACTAAGTCTACTAGAGACATAAGATAACAAATGCAGTTGTCACGCCCCGGGGTCGAAACTGCGACCCGGGCTCGCCAACAGATCCGCCGCCCATACGGGAAGCCCCGTATAGACATAGCGACTAACCTGCAAAAGAATCATCTATACTATACAGATATCAGAGCTGAAAGGTAAATGCAGAATAAAATAAATACAACTCTAGAAATATACAACCCAAGTCCTCACCAAAATACATATATCTCTCAAAACTGGTAAGAGTACAACTCAATCCTCACTACATGATCACTCGACATGAACTCTCAAAATATAAGGTAGTACATCTACTCTCATGACGACAACTGGTAGGGATCTATCTCGCGACTCCCTTACCTCGATCAGCCGGATCAGCAACAGGTGCAGCAGGAACAGGAGTAGAAGTCCCTGGGGAAAAGACACCACGACGGGTGTGAGAACTACATCCCACAGTAGTTCTGTGATGATCCGGACTTCCGTAGAGACTGTTGCAGTGATTACAGTGACTACAGGAAGCTCACACAGTGTAGTGGAGCTAGTAGTGTCGAAAACGGATCTCAGAAATAGATCCGGCGCGAAAATCGGATCAAGTGGGCCTTTCCGGGGACTTTCGGCAAAATTTCGGATGAGAATTTGAAGAAACGGACGGCGGATTTGGACTCAGCGCGCGAAAATGATCAAAATGGTGTATTCACTTAATTTTCGGCGAAAATTACTGTTCACGCCGGAACAGTAACTCCGGCCGCCGAAAATACTGTTCCGGCAACCGGCGGGAGGCGGCGAGCGGCGGCGGCGCGGCGAAGCTCGGTAGAGCGCGGCGCGGGCAGCGCGGGCAGGCGCGCAGGCGGGCTGGTCCACCGGCAGGCGTGCACCGGGAGCACGAAAGGTTGAGCCTGCCATGTGGCAGCTCCTGATTGGTCGGGCGGCGCGGCTGGTCTGTGACACGTGTCACGTTCTGATTGGCGGAGACTTTTCGAAAGACCTGGCGCGTTGACGGGAGGCGTGGACCACGTGAACCACGTGGGACACGTGGCATTTTCTGAGTGGCCTTGCATGGATGTTTTCTGTTTTGAGGACACGTGGCGCGTCCTGGTTGGCCAGTTTTGGTGTTTCCTGTTCTGGGCCCGGATTTGGTGTGGAGCCCGAATAGGATTTGGCCCATTATATAAACCCCTCCCTCTCTCTTTGCAATTCAGAATTCTAGAGAGAGAAAATGAGCTGGTGACCTTAATGAAAGTTGTTGCTCTCTCTGTCCTCAATCTCCCCTAGAAGTTTCAGAATTTTTGGAGTTGCCGACAATGAGTTATCTACGACGCGGCGCACTGCAACGATTTTCAGTTTCGGCCCATTTTCCGTCGCAGTTCAGTCAGAAATTTCCAGAGCGCTAACCAGGAGGAATTTTTGAACGATTATTGCGGCAGCGCGTTCCTAAGAGGTAAGGCTTCGTTTTTCGTGTTGATCACTTTGCTACGTTTCGCACTTTTGGCACAGTTCCCGAGGCTTCTTTGACCCCCATTTTTGCTGTGATATTTTCTGGACAGAATCAACTTCTCCAATTTATATCTTGGCCTAAGAGCATTGGATTAAGGCGTTTAAGTAGTCGATTTCGATCTACTCGTCGCGAGGAACACAACCGTAATTTTTCTGGATTTTTTGGAGCACTGTACAGAGGTGAAAAACTCCTCTTTTTCCGTGCTATTTGGAAAATAGCAAATACTGTATTTTTGGGATTTGTATTTATATCGGGTGCGTTGTTCTGTACAGCTGTGCACCGTTTTCAGTGAGTTGCGGGATTAGAGGACTGTGGACAGCTAGGAGACTATTTGGGTGTGTATTGCGCTTTTCGAGGTGGGTGGTTGTTGCTTACCTCATTTTTGACTAACTAACTAGGAGTATTAGAGATCCCCTATTTTTAAACTGATAATCGGTATTCCAATAGTGAATTGCATGAGTAGACCCCACAAATTATATGACAGCTCATTTATGTTAAATTAGGACACTATTGTTGGGACAAATGCTATATCCTATTTTCGCATGCAAATAACTTATCCTGTTGGTATATTAAGATCAATCTTTTAAAAAACATCAGACACTCTTCTACAGTTTTAAAAGAGGACAATTGCATGCTTGTTTGGACATCTAGTTAGGCCACTATTTATTGCTACACTATCATATTGGGACTTGACTTAGGAGAAACCATGTTTCGACGTTCTCCTTGTTATTCAGATGCATGTGGCTCGGTTTGAGCAGGGTTTTGGGATAGTGTAGTCGAGGTCATCGAGTCGGGGTCGGGTTAAACTCGATTATAGATTGTGGGGCATTGTGGTAGCCGCGGACATTAGGCGGTTAGCCAGATGTTGATTACTTTATCAGTTTGGACTTATGGGGTGTTGCGGCGACCGCAAACATTAGGCGGTTGACCGGATGTTCACTATTGCATCAGACTGGGTATCAGATTTCTCTAGTGGATGGCGTTTTCCACTTGTTGATTACTATTGCATCTGATTGGGGATCAGGGTTACTTTAGTGGATGGATTCTTCCCACTTTGATCAAAGTCATGATCCAGTCCTGCTTTTGTGAGACATTGGTTACAGAGATGCTTGATACAGAGATACTTTACTCGTGTGGGTCGCTCCCCTCGAGTGCCACTCCGGAGTAGGCTTTAGACCGTGTTGGGTGCCGGTCAGACCGTTTTGGGTTCCGGTCATTTGGACAGTGGAGATACTGAGTTCATGAGATTGATGTCAGAGCAGGCAGTACCAGAATTTTTCTGGTGTCTAGATTGGGTTTATTTGGTCAGATACTGTTTCCTGATGCATTCATACAGTCATTTCTTTCAGTATTGCATTTAGAGGCATAGTAGTGGTAGTCTCCCTATTTCAGTGCCTTATTTACCTTACCACTTCACCTTTTCCTCCCGCCTCTAGTAGTCCTAGTGGGTGCGTCAGAGTTGAGGTTTTACCCACTAGGGGAGGCTACTGGTTTATCTAGTAGTTCTCACCCCCATAGTTGTTTTCTGTCTCTTTCCCATTGTTTTGCAGAGTCGTCTGCGGGAGCTGCTGGGCCATCAGCGGTAGATCGAGGTAAGAGGATAGCGAACTAGCTAGATCGTCTGCCCCGACCGTGAGAGTAGCTGCACTTATATTGTACCCCTTTTTATATCTCGTACTGTAGCACTTTACTTTTGGGTCTGGTTTTAGCTAGCTGGTTGTACTATTTTGGTGAGCTGGGTGACTATTGTATTTATTATAGCTTTATTCTTAGTTCCAGTCTGAGATACTATGTGGTTCTTCTATTTCAGCTCTGTATTATGCTCTTTTATTGTACATCTTATTTCTGAGCAGGTTACCAGCGCTTCGTGTACACGAAAAATTCCGTGTGCACGGCGGATCTGTAGACGGGCCCGGGTTTTGGTTTACACCCGGGGCGTGACAGATTAAGTTGGTATCAGAGCTTAGGGATAGGTCAGTTGGGACTTAGGAAACCCTAGGCTTTTGGCAGACCCTAGGATAATAGGGCGTGAGAGACGTGACATTTTGCGAAAGTCATTGATTTATTTATTTGACTCTTCCAGTAAGTGAGGAGGGATCGACATACCCAATTTCTGGTGAACAGTTATGTTGGCTGCAGACAACATAAAGTCACTGAAATAGGGGGATGTCTTTGACTTTCGCTAGATTGGGTCGTGTGGGGTTATGTTACTGATTGTGGGTTCTTGTGGCAGGATGCCTCCGCGACGCAGAGTTTTTACCTCTCCCAAGAGACGGGATGAGAGATTGGCGTATTTACTTTCCTAAGCGATTATGTTGGCTGCCGACAACATGATGCTATGGAATGGATGACATGTCTTAGACTTTCGCTGGATCGGGTCATATGGTTGTTGTGTCCTGACGTTTGTTGTTGTGCAGCGGGCTACATTACTCCTGAGGCGTCGTGTTGTGTGGAGGACACACCCCGCACCTGATGAGTACCCGAGCAGCGGGAGACAGAGCTATCAGAGCAGAGCGAGAACCAGGAGTTTGTGTGTTGAGATAGTTTTCCCACTTTAACCGAGAGGGGTCGAACCCCTGAACGGTAAAGGATCGAAAACTTCGATAGGCTGAGCCTAGAATCTGTTCTTGTTTGATTGGGGTTCTAGGCACCGGTCTATCGGGATTTTCGGATTTTTGCCGCGTCAGTCGGTTCTTCTCGCCTATGAGTAGGGTGTTGTTGTGGGAGCCGTTTGGAGTGACGGTGGTCCCAGCTGTGTGGGCATTTTCCCTGGCTGAGTTACCAGGAGGGCATTTTCCCTGGCTGAGTTACCAGGAGGGCATTTCCCCTGGCTGAGTTACCAGGAGGGCATTTCCCCTGGCTGAGTTACCTGGAGGGCATTTTCCCTGGCTGAGTTACCATGAGGGCATTTTTTCCCTGGCTGAGTTACCAGGAGGACGTTTTCCCTGGCTGATTTACCAGGAGGGCATTTTTCCCTGGCTGAGTTACCAGGAGGGCATTTTCCCTGGCTGAGTTACCAGGAGGGCATTTCCCCTGGCTGAGTTACCAGGAGGGCATTTTTCCCTGGCTGAGTTACCAGGAGGGTGTTGCCCCTGGCCGAGTTGCCAGGTGGGCACATGTCCTGGCTGAGTTACCAGGAGGAAACTTTCCACTGGCCGAGCTACCAGATGGATACATTGCCCCTAGCTGAGTTACCAGGTGGGCACATGCCCCGGCTGAGTTACCAGGAGGACACTTTCCACTGACCGAGTTACCAGATGGATACATTGCCCCTGGCTGAGTTACCAGGTGGGCACATGCCCTGGCTGAGTTACCAGGAGGACACATGCCCTGGCTGAGTTACCAGGAGGATACTTTCCACTGGCCGAGCTACCAGATGGATACATTGCCCCTGGCTGAGTTACCAGGTGGGCACATGCCCTGGCTGAGTTACCAAGAGGGTACATGCCCTGGTCGAGTTACCAGGTGGTTGCTTCAGTGAGATTGAGATGGTCTGACAGGACGCCGAGATTTTGTGGCGTCGAGTTCGTCCTGTTGGACTACCGGGAGCGCAGTTGTTGACTTGGAACCAGATTCGTGCTTTCTCAGAGCCTTCTTTTCTGACAATGTAAGCAGAAACAGGATGGGGATCTTAGACACCTGCAGCAGGGGAGTCGACCTCTTCTGGACTATGTTCACGAGTTTTGCGATTGTTGAGCGGTGTACCCCCCCTGTCGCCTGGATGGGGCCCAGGAGGTTGAGCTAATTGAGAAAGGACTACCTCGGAACATCTATCACTTGGTGTATTCTAGGCGGGTGCCAACGTTAGATGCAGCGATTGAGCATGCTTAGCGGGTTAACCGAGGATCAGTGATCATGTCAGAGAGAGACGGAGCGCCAGGGACCAGCTCCGGGGAGAGGCATCCAGTGCCGCCTGTGTTTGGACAGTCGAATAGATCGAGACCCCCGGGGCCGCCACGACCCCAGTCTGAGGGTCGTGAGTCTCAGAGGAGACAGAGACCAGGAGGTTCTCCACAGCCGGTGTATCAGCAGCAGCGGGATGACTGTGTCATTTGTGGTGGGCTGCATTCTGCGCCGTAGTGTGACCACAGGCAGGGCACAGATCATGGTCTTGTCCTAAAGCGGGGTCATCAGTCGCATTGGCAGCTTCGGCTCCTCCTCCTCCGCTCTTCCAAACAGGCGGAGCTTCGACAGGTTATGGCCAGATAGTTAGGGCCACTTCTTCGCGGCAGTCCGACGGACGACCACCCCGAGCGAGAGCGTCTATGTCGCACAGGATGAGGATTCAGGGGCAGCTAGCCATGTGGTGGCAGGTATTAATCTTATCTTCCCTTCACGCACTTGAGCGTTATTTGTTACCGGAGCATCGCATTCTTTTCTTCTGTAGGGCATTTGCATTGATCTATGGGCTAGAGATAGGACCCTTAGCTTGTGCTCGTGAGGTTCAGATACCTGATCACGTGTTGCGCATAGATGGGTGTTATTGGTCCTGCCCAGCGCAGTTGGGGTCCTGGTTTTTGGCCCGTTGATCTTTTGGCCCTTCCTCAGCTCCGGGATTTCGAGGTAGTGTAGGGTATGTTACTGTGAGGATATAAGGCCTTGATGCTTGGGTGATGCCACACCGTTGATACACGGTGGTGATGCCACACCGTTGGTGCACGGTGGTGATGCCACGCCGTTGGTGCACGGTGGTGATGCCACGCCGTTGGTGCACGACAGTGATGCCACGCCGTTGGTGCACGGCAGTGATGCCACACCGTTGATACACGGTGATGATGCCACACCGTTGATACACGGCAGTGATGCCACACCGTTGATACACGGTGATGATGCCACACCGTTGATACACGGTGGTGATGCCACACCGTTGATACACGGTGGTGATGCCACGCCGTTGGTGCACGGCAGTGATGCCACGTTGTAGGCATACAACGGTGAGAGTTTTGTGGATGTTTTGGACTTTGACCGCGAGTTTGGGCATCAGCTTTATGATCGCCTTGTGAGCCAGTTTCCAGTCCCGTTCACCGACGGTTTGGTTCCCGTCAGGGTGTTCTTTATTAGTTGAGGGATCGACTTCGACCCGTGGGTCCATTGGGGTTATGATAGCATATTGAGCGACCAACTGTGGCACGAGATTGTGTCTCTTGTGGATCCCTTTTGAGGGTAGCCTGCAGTTGTGTTGTCCACTCGAGTGGTTTCGGATCGGGAGGTAACCGAGTGAAGACCCCAGCTTATTGGATTCCCTTCCTTATTGGATTAATATGCAGGTATGCTCGGGTCGTCTTGTTGAGGTTGGCACCATGTTGTGGTTTGGTGCG
Source organism: Tillandsia leiboldiana (assembly GCA_029204045.2). Lineage (NCBI taxonomy): Eukaryota > Viridiplantae > Streptophyta > Magnoliopsida > Poales > Bromeliaceae > Tillandsia > Tillandsia leiboldiana. The sequence goes on along the minus strand of CM055067.1, from coordinate 7,712,958 downwards.
TGTTACACTTGTGGTTATTTCAGTTTCCCCCAGCCTTTTAGTGGAGCCCTTTAGTTTTTCACGTCTCAGCTCAGTAGTGATGTGATGTTTCCTCGCCGTGATTGACTTGCCCCTTGAGATCTGTGATTGTTGGAGTACGAGGGACGCCCGTAGCACTTTCTGGCTCGAGAGATGAGAGAATTGCACATCGGGTCATACCGTACTTGTTGATGTTGTTGCGGAGTAATCACGAGGAGCGAGTGGGGTTTAGGGAGCTGGAGACGTATTGTTAGATACCTAGCCGTGGTATTCTTGACTCCTGATGGGCTTGATCTAGTTTCGAGGACGAAACTTTCTTTTAGTGGGGGAGGATGTGAGGTCCCGGAATCCCCCGCGTAGGAGTTGCTGGTTGTTGGGCAGCTTTTAGTGGCCGTTGGGGGTGTTTGTGCGCGTGTCGGGCCCAAGAAATGGATTTGTGATGCAATTTGGGATTTAGTTGCATCACTGGAGGCCTGCGTGATGTGTCGGTGGTGTTTGCGCGCAATTTGGACACAAGTGTTGGACTTCGGGCGTAAAAGGAAACCCCGTGGGAATTTGGCAGACCCGTCGGGTGTTTAGAAGTGGTTTCGCGCGATTAAGATGTCAAAATTGGACTCCGGGCGAAGTTTGGATAAAAGTTTACCTCTCCGGTCGCCTTCGGGAATTTTTAGAGTTGGAATTTGACAAATCGGACTTTAAAAATGGACCCGGCGCGAAAATCGGATCGAGTGGGCATTCGGCAAATTTTCGGTTGAGAATTTGGAGAAACGGATATCGTTTTTGGATTCAGCGCGCGAAATCGCTAAGAATGGACTATTTTCTTGTTGGTTTTGGAGTTCGGTAGAAGTGCGCGTTTTTCGAGGCAACGCGGCACAAATTCCGAGGCGAGGCGCGGCGGCACGCTCCCCGAGGCGCGCAACAGGCGCGCTGGCGCTCACGGGGAACCGCGCTCCGGCGCGGAACGCGCGGAGCCCGCCACGTGGCGGGCTCCCACTCGCGCCCGCGCGGGCGCGGGGGCACGCGCGCCCGGTGTGGCGGGCGCGTGTCCCGCGCCTGGCGCGGGCGCGGTGTAACGCGCCCGTGTGGCGGGCGCGTTACCGCGCGCCATGTGGCACGCTGGGCGCGTGGTGGACCCGGCGCACGCGCCCAGCCCTGTGAACCGGCGTTGGGGCTTCCGGATTGGTTGGCGCCGTGGACCAGGCCCGTGGACCGGGACCGTGGACCACCTCCTCTTTCTCTCCTTCTTTTCTTCTTCTTCTTCCTCCCCGCACCGCCATTTTCTCCCTTTTTTTCTTTCTTCTGCACCCGAGAGCGAGAGGGAGTGAGGGAGGAGGTTGCGTGAGGTGCGGCGGCGCGTCGTGGACCTCGTTTTGCGTGCGAGGTCGTCCGGCGGAGCGTTTCGGCGACGACGACGCAAACAGGTAGGTCCCGTGTGTTGGTTTTTCTGTATTTTTGTACAGTTTTTGGAGCGTTCTTTTAGACTGTAATTGACCCACTTGCTCTTTTCTGTGTTGGGCACCGTGCACCGTTTTGCGTGCGGACTCCGTTTTGCGTGCGGATTGTGGCACCGTGCACCGTTTTGCGTGCGGACTCCGGCACCGTGCACCGTTTTGCGTGCGGACTCCGTTTTTCGTACGGATCCTGGCACCATGCACCGTTTTGCGTGCGGACTCCGTTTTGCGTGCGGATTCTGGCACCGTGCACCGTTTTGCATGCGGACTCCGTTTGGCGTGCGGATTCTGGCACCGTGCTCCGTTTTGCGTGCGGACTCCGGCAGCGGACATCGTTTTGCGTGTGAATCGCGTGGAGGCCAATTGCAAGTGTCTACGAGCAATTGGTGGCTTATTGATGTGGGTGGCCTTATCTCCAAGTTTTATGGACTGTACAGTATTTCTACTGTTGTAGGACTATGCATGATAGTTTATTTCATTGTGTAGCATGCTAGATTGTAGGAACTGTTATTCCTTTTATTATCTGTTAATGTAGTTATCTTGGAACTTGACCTAGCACCCCCGTCATATGTTGCATGTGTAACCAGACTAGTAGAAAACCCTCACTTGGGCTAGGGTTATTTTATTGTTTAGACACCCACACTGTTTTTCTATTCCTGGACATAGTGTTTTCCTCGCCCGGGTAGTGGGCCGAGAGGTCGGGACTTTCTTGTAGTGTGGGATGCTTTTACACTCGTGCTTGGGAGCAGAGTGGAGTCTGGTAGTTGTAGTGGGTTGCTTATCTGTGCCGGGAGCCGTTTGGATAAACGGTAGTCCCGGGAGGTCTTGTATCCCTTTTGCGCTGTCGTGGGAGGGAGCCGTTCAGCAGGCAGTAGTCCCGGGCCGTCGAGTATCTTCTGGTCAGTGTTGTTGGGAACCGTTGGGGTTAACGGTGATCCCAGGTCGATGAGTGTTGTCCGACCAATATTGTTAGCCTGAGTTGTGGGTCGTTCCTGGCTGTGGAGTACCTCCAGCCAGTGTGCTTGTGCTGCGAGCTGTTGGAGAGGCTAGTGTCTCGTGTTTCGTGTTAGCCGATCAGCTGAGTCGTCGAGAGTGCTCCGACTGTTATGCGAGATATTTGGGGATCTTGAGTCCTACCGTTCTGAGAGTGAGCATGGTTTTGTCTATAGCCTGCTTTTGCCAACGTTTGATACTCTATGCCGCGCTGTTTTCCTCAGTTGGAGTCGCGCCCCTGAGATGCCGCTGTGGATACGATGGTTGGCCTGTTGAGGCAGTTTTCCGCAGTGGAGGCAACGATGGGCCTGTTGAGGCAGTTTTGCCCGAGGGATGAGTTAGTCGGACAGGACGCCCCACGTAAATCCCGTCCTCATGTGGATGTGTGGTAGTGGGCAAGTGCGTTCCTAGTCGACAGACGCAGGCTTGACTGGACCTTTGAGGCAGTCAGTTCGTTTGGGTCGATTGAGCACCTTGGGTGCGAGTGGTCTCATTTACTTTCATCTGTTCCACTTTTGAGTGTCTAGATAGAGGCATGGTAGCTGTAGAGTAGATTCCAGCTTTTCTTGTTCAGATTTCTTTGCCTGTTATCTTTTACCTCTGGTAGACTTGGTGGGCAGACCGTTGGACTTGTTGACGGCACCCACTGAGAACTACTGTGGGAAGTAGTTCTCACACCCGTCGTTGTGTCTTTTTCCCAGGGACTTCTTCTTCTGTTCCTGTGTTCCTGTTGCTGATCCTTCTGGCCGAGGCGAGGGAGTCGTGAGCTAGTTCGCTACCCGTCGTTGGAGTGTAGCGGTACCCCTCTTCAGCGGAGAGCTTCAGTAGACTAGTTTACTACTTTTACCTCTGTTGAGAGAACTTTGTTGTGAGGTATAGAGTTGTATTTTATTTTTATAGTTTGAGAGACTGTTGTAGTGAGGATATTCTTGTATCGAGAGTCTGTACACTGATGTATTTATTGGAGATACCTCCCTTTTGAGTTTTGTATCAGAGGACTTTGTATACGATCGTATTTGGGAGATGGATATTGTATTATTTTCAGTTGTACAGTGTTTGGTTTTCAGTTTTTAGTAGTTTACTTTCCGCTCTGATATCTGTATACTGTAGTTGATTCTTTCTGCAGGTTAGACGTTTCGTCTGTACGGCAGTTTCCGTACAGATGGCGGATCTGTTGGCGAGCCCGGGTCGCAGTTTCGACCCCGGGGCGTGACACCGGCAGAGCAGCGGGAGATGGTTGACTTGTTGGTGAGATTTCGCCAGTTTGACCCACCCCATTTCTCGGGGCAGAGTGCAGAGCCGTGGGAGGCAGAGTCGTGGATCACGGCGATGGAGCGACGTTTTGAGACCTTGTTCATCGAGGAGCGATACCAGGTGTTATTGGCGACGAACTTTTTGGAGCGCAACGCCGAGGCTTGGTGGCGGCGTGTTCGACCGGCTGGTCCGCCTGGGGCTCAGCTCCTGACCTGGGTGGAGTTCCGCAGTCTCCTTCTTGGGGCTTTCTTCCCGGAAAGCGTCCGGCAGAGGTTGGAGGAGCAGTTGAGAAACCTTCGCCAGGGAGATCGGCCCGTGCACGAGTATATTGTGAACTTCAATCAGTTGTTGGCGTGTGTACCGAACGTGGCCAGGGATGAGGCGCACCGGATTTACATGTTCGAGCGAGGGTTGAGCCGGGACCTTTTTCAACTGGTTCGCTCGCGTAGATTGCAGACCTTGGAGGCCTCGATGGAGCAGGCGCTCTATGTGGAGTGCGGGGAGGTAGTAATGGAGGAGGTAGCTCCAGCTCCCGTAGTGACCCCGGGGGCGAAGCGACCGGCACCGGAGGTTGGGGGACAGGCTAGTTCGTGGAGGCCGCCACGACCGTCTCAGCCACAGTTTCCCGGCCAAGGACGGTCTGAGCGGCGAGGGCCTGGTGGATCCCAGAGGCCCCAGCAGCGGCAACAGCAGCAGAGATCACAGTCGTCGCAGCGGCAGCCTCAGCGACAGCGGCAATCTCAGCAGCAACAGCAGTCACGACAGCCACGGACCCCCGGCAGTTGTATTTTCTGTGGTGGTCAGCATTTTTCGGGCACCTGCGACCAGCGGTGGGGTCGTTGCTATGGATGTGGACAGCCCGGGCACATTCGAGCTTCGTGCCCCTTTTCGACCTCCGCCGTCCCTTCTTCCGCATCTGTTCCATCTTCATCGCAGCAGCGGTCGACGGCTCAGCGGCCATATGCTCCAGCGAGCAGGCCATCTTCTTCCCATCCCACAGATTATCGCCCTCCAGCTCAGAGAGGGCGAGTGTATGCTGCGCAGGTAGAGGACTCTTCGGCAGCAGATCATGTGGTGGCAGGTATCACCTTACTTTCTGGCATTAGGACTCGTACTTTATTTGATACTGGAGCATCGCATTCTTTTATTAGTAGGTCATTTGCATCATTACATGGGTTAGAGGTAGGACTTTTACCAGGTGCACGAGAGGTTCAGATTCCCGATCACACTTTGCACGTGGAGTGCTGTTGGTCCTGCCCGATGCAGATCGAGTCCTGGATTATGCTAGTAGACCTGTTGGTCTTGAGACAGCTGAGGGACTTTGATGTAGTTCTCGGGATGGATTGGCTGGCTCGGTATTTTGCGACTATTGATTGTGCCGCAAGGACCGTCACTTTTAGAGAGCCAGGCCAGGAGATGTTGGTATACCGGGGATGTCAGAGTGCTTTCTTTGCCTCTATGGTTTCGACTTCCCGAGCGAGGCAGATGATCCATCGAGGATGTGTAGCCTTTTTGGCTAGTGTTGTTGAGGGACCTACGGCGGCGCCGGAACTCGGGGATATCCCTATTGCCCGCGAGTTTCCAGATGTTTTTCCATCTGAGCTGACTAGCATGCCGCCAGATAGGGAGATTGAGTTTGTGATTGACGTAGTTCCAGGAACTGCGCCAATCTCTAAGCCTCCTTACCGGATGGCACCGGCTGAGCTGCGAGAGCTTAAGGCGCAACTCCAGGATTTGATGGATAAGGGCTTTATTAGGCCGAGTGTGTCGCCTTGGGGAGCGCCGGTGCTATTCGTGAAGAAGAAGGATGGGTCACTTCGATTGTGTGTGGACTATAGGGAATTGAATAAAGTGACCATCAAGAACAAGTACCCTTTGCCGCGCATCGATGATCTCTTTGATCAGCTGCAAGGGTCTTGTGTCTTCTCTAAAATAGATCTGCAGTCCGGTTACCACCAGTTGAAGGTGAAGGCCGAGGATATTCCGAAGACGGCATTCAGATCACGGTATAGGCATTATGAGTTTACGGTTATGCCTTTTGGACTAACTAATGCCCCTGCCGCATTCATGGATTTAATGAACCGGATCTTCCGACCGTACTTAGATCGATTCGTGGTAGTGTTCATTGATGATATCTTGGTTTACTCCCGAAGTGATGCGGAGCATGAGGAGCACTTGAGGATTGTGCTGCAGCTTCTGCGAGAGAAGAAGTTGTATGCCAAGCTGGTGAAGTGCGAGTTTTGGCTTCGGGAGGTAGCTTTCTTGGGCCATGTGATTTTCGCCGCAGGTGTGGCAGTGGACCCGGCGAAGATTGAGGCAGTCCGGGATTGGCCCCGACCGACAACCATTTCTGAGGTGCGTAGTTTTATGGGCTTAGCTGGGTATTACCGTCGGTTTGTGGAAGGCTTTGCGAAGCTCTCCACACCCCTCACTCGCTTGACGCGTAAAGGAGTGAAGTTTATCTGGAATGAGGACTGTCAGATGAGCTTTGAGGAGCTGAAGAGTAGACTGATGACCGCTCCTATCCTTTCCCTCCCTGTTATGGGGAAAGGATATGTGATCTACAGCGATGCATCACACAGTGGACTTGGTTGTGTGTTGATGCAGGAGGGGAGGGTAATTGCTTATGCATCAAGACAGCTCAAGGATTATGAGAAGAATTACCCTACCCATGACTTGGAGCTTGCTGCCGTGGTGTTTGCACTGAAGCTTTGGCGCCATTACCTATATGGGGAGCACTGTGAGATCTACACTGACCACAAGAGCCTAAAGTACCTGTTCACGCAGAAGGAGCTGAATTTGAGGCAACGCAGATGGTTGGAGCTACTAAAGGATTATGATGTGGATATTCTCTACCACCCAGGCAAGGCTAATGTGGTCGCTGATGCATTGAGCAGGAGAGCGGTGCAGAGTTTGTCCATGTTGATCATAGACCAGACACCACTGTTAGAAGAGATGAGGCGACTAGAGATAGAGGTTGTGTCCCCTGGGGCCTCTGCTAGACTGGCGTCTTTAGTCATGCAGCCCACTCTGCTGGACAGGATCAAAGAGAAACAGAGTGAGAACCCCCACTTGACCAGGATTAGAGATCAGATCCCGAGCGATCAGTCAGGGGACTTTACGGTGGATGTTTCGGGAGTACTAAGGTACAGGGACCGAGTATGTGTGCTAGTGGATGCGGAGATTAGAGAGCAGATATTGCGAGAGGCCCATTATACACCTTATACCCTACATCCTGGTGGGACTAAGATGTATAAGGACCTCAAAGCACACTTCTGGTGGAAAGGCATGAAGAGGGATATCGGGAGATTTGTGGCTCAGTGTTTAACTTGCCAACAGGTGAAGGCTGAGCATCGAGTGCCAGCTGGCAAGTTACAAAGTCTCCCAATTCCCGAGTGGAAATGGGACCACATTACGATGGATTTCGTGGTCGGACTACTGAGGGCACAGGGAGGAGCTGATGATATCTGGGTAGTTGTAGATCGACTTACCAAGTCAGTGCACTTCTTGCCTATGCAGACTACTTGGCCACTCGAGCGACTAGCCCAGTTATATCTAGATGAGATAGTGAGACTACATGGAGTACCAGCCTCAATAGTATCAGATAGAGACCCGAGGTTTGTTTCGCGTTTCTGGAGGAGCTTGCAGACAGCCTTGGGGACTCAGCTCAGGTTCAGTACAGCTTTTCATCTGCAGACTGATGGGCGGTCAGAGCGGACTATACAGATCCTGGAGGATATGCTGAGGGCTTGCGTCTTGGATTTCGGCGGAGGGTGGATTCGGCACTTATCTTTGGCTGAGTTCGCATACAACAATAGCTTTCAAGCAAGCATTCAGATGGCTCCGTTTGAGGCGTTGTATGGACGCAAGTGTCGATCAAAGCTATATTGGAGTGACGTGGGCAAGAGGCGGACCTTGGGGCCAGATATACTGCTAGAGGCAGAGGAGAAGGTCCGAGTGATTCGACAGCATCTTCAGACCGCCCAGAGCCGACAGAGGAGCTATGCCGATGCTCGGCGACGAGACTTAGAGTTCCAGGTTGGAGATCATGTGTTCCTGAAAGTCTCTCCGTCCAAAGGAATCAGGAGATTCGGCATCTGCGGGAAACTTAGCCCCCGATATATTGGACCCTTTGAGGTATTGGAGCGTATCGGGCCAGTTGCCTACCGACTTGCACTTCCTCCGAGGCTTGCTGGTGTTCACGATGTATTTCATGTTTCTACTTTGAGGAAGTACGTCTTCGACACAACGCACGTCATCGACTTCACACCACTCGAGATTAGTGAGGATTTGAGGTATGAGGAGCGCCCACTGCGGATTCTGGATCGAGAGGTGAGAGAATTGCGCAATCGAGCCATTCCCTATGTGAAGATCCTTTGGAACAATCATGACGAGCGCGAGGCTACGTGGGAGCTCGAGTCGGAGATGAGGGATACCCACCCCTACTTATTTGAGACATCGGACTGAGGGATGTTGTTTAGTTTAGTCTCGTTTCGATGACGAAACTCTTTTTAGTGGGGGAGGATGTGATGATCCGGACTTCCGTAGAGACTATTGCAGTGATTACAGTGACTACAGGAAGCTCACACAGTGTAGTGGAGCTAGTAGTGTCGAAAATGGATCTCAGAAATAGATCTGGCGCGAAAATCGGATCAAGTGGGCCTTTCCGGGGGCTTTCGGCAAAATTTCGGATGAGAATTTGAAGAAACGGACGGCGGATTTGGACTCAGCGCGTGAAAACGATCAAAATGGTGTATTCACTTAATTTTCGACGAAAATTACTGTTCACGCCGGAACAGTAACTCCGGCCGCCGGAAATACTGTTCCGGCAACCGGCGGCAGGCGGCGAGCGGCGGCGCGGCGGCGGAGCGCAGCAGAGCGCGGGCAGGCGCGGGCAGGCGCGCAGGCGGGCTGGTCCACCGGCAGGCGTGCACCGGGAGCACGGAAGGTTGAGCCTGCCACATGGCAGCTCCTGATTGGTCGGGCGGCGTCAAGAGAGGCGGCTGGTCTGTGACACGTGTCACGTTCTGATTGGCGGAGACTTTTCGGAAGACCTGGCGCGTTGACGGGAGGCGTGGACCACGTGAACCACGTGGGACACGTGGCATTTTCTGAGTGGCCTTGCATGGATGTTTCCTATTTTGAGGACACGTGGCGCGTCCTGGTTGGCCAGTTTTGGTGTTTCCTGTTCTGGGCCCGGATTTGGTGTGGAGCCCGAATAGGATTTGGCCCATTATATAAACCCCTCCCTCTCTCTTTGCAATTCAGAATTCTAGAGAGAGAAAATGAGCTAGTGACCTTAATGAAAGTTGTTCCTCTCTCTGTCCTCCATCTCCCCTAGAAGTTTCAGAATTTTTGGAGTTGCCGACAGTGAGTTATCTACGACACGGCGCGCTGCGACGATTTTTCAGTTTCGGCCCATCTTCCGTCGCAGTTCAGTCAGAAATCTCCAGAGCGCTAACCAGGAGAAATTTTTGAACGATTTTAGTGGCAGCGCGTTCCTAAGAGGTAAGGCTTCATTTTTCGTGTTGATCACTTTGCTCTGTTTCGCACTTTTGGCACAGTTCCTGAGGCTTCTTTGACCCCCCTTTTTGCTGTGATATTTTCTGGACAGCATCGAATTCTACGATTTATATCTTGGCCTAAGAGCATCGGATTAAGGCGTTTAAGTAGTCGATTTCGATCTACTCGTCGCGAGGAACGCAACCGTAATTTTTCTGGATTTTTTGGAGCACTGTACAGAGGTGAAAAACTCCTCTTTTTCCGTGCTATTTGGAAAATAGCAAATACTGTATTTTTGGGATTTGTATTTATACCGGGTGCGTTGTTCTGTACAGCTGTGCACCGTTTTCAGTGAGTTGCGGGATTAGAGGACTGTGGACATCTAGGAGACTATTTGGGTATGGATTGCGCTTTTCGAGGTGGGTGGTTGTTGCTTACCTCATTTTTGACTAACTCACTAGGAGTATTAGAGATCCCCTATTTTTAAACTGATAATCGGTATTCCAATAGTGAATTGCATGAGTAGACCCCACAAATTATATGACAGCTCATTTATGTTAAATTGGGACACTATTGTTGGGACAAATGCTATATCCTATTTTCGCATGCAAATAACTTATCCTGTTGGTATATTAAGATCAATCTTTTTAAAAAACATCAGACACTCTTCTACAGTTTTAAAAGAGGACAATTGCATGTTTGTTTGGACATCTAGTTAGGCCACTATTTATTGCTACACTATCATATTGGGACTTGACTTAGGAGAAACCATGTTTTGATGTTCTCCTTGTTATTCAGATGCATATGGCTCGGTTTGAGCAGGGTTTTGGGATAGTGTAGTCGAGGTCATCGAGTCGGGGTCGGGTTAGACTCGATTATAGATTGTGGGGTATTGTGGTAGCCGCGGACATTAGGCGGTTAGCCAAATGTTGATTACTTTATCAGTTTGGACTTATGGGGTGTTGGGGCGACCGTGAACATTAGGCGGTTGACCGGATGTTCACTATTGCATCAGACTGAGTATCAGATTTCTCTAGTGGATGGTGTTTCCCACTTGTTGATTACTATTGCATCTGATTGGGGATCAGGGTTACTTTAGTGGATGGATTCTTCCCACTTTGATCATAGTCATGATCCAATCCTGCTTTTGTGAGACATTGGTTACAGAGATGCTTGATACAGAGATACTTTACTCGTGTGGGTCGCTCCTCTCGAGTGCCACTCCGGAGTAGGCTTTAACCGTGTTGGGTGCCGGTCAGACCGTGTTGGGTTCCGGTCATTTGGACAGTGGAGATATTGAGTTCATGAGATTGATGACAGAGCAGGCAGTACCAAAATTTTTCTGGTGTCTAGATTGGGTTTATTTGGTCAGATACTGTTTCCTGATGCATTCATACAGTCATTTCTTTCAGTATTGCATTTAGAGGCATAGTAGTGGTAGTCTCCCTATTTCAGTGCCTTATTTACCTTACCACTTCACCTTTTCCTCCCGTCTCTAGTAGTCCTAGTGGGTGAGTCGGAGTTGAGGTTTTACCCACTAGGAGAGGCTACTGGTTTATCTAGTAGTTCTCACCCCCATAGTTGTTTTCTATCTCTTTCCCGTTGTTTTGCAGAGTCGTCTGCGGGAGCTGCTGGGCCATCAGCAGCAGATCGAGGTAAGAGGATAGCGGACTAGCTAGATCATCTGCCCCGACCGTGAGAGTAGCTGCACTTATATTGTACCCCTTTTTATATCTCAGACTGTAGCACTTTACTTTTGGGTCTGGTTTTAGCCAGCTGGTTGTACTATTTTGGTGAGTTGGGAGACTATTGTATTTATTATAGCTTTATTCTTAGTTCCAGTCTGAGATACTATGTGGTTCTTCTATTTCAGCTCTGTATTATGCTCTTTTATTGTACATCTTATTTCTGAGCAGGTTAGCGCTTCGTGTACGCGGGAAATTCCGTGTGCACGGCGGATCTGTAGACGGGCTCGGGTTCTGGTTTACACCCGGGGCGTGACCAGTTCTCAGTGGGTACCGCCAACAAGCCCGACGGTCTGCCCACTAAGTCTACTAGAGGCATAAAGTAACATATGCAGTGCTGTAAGGAAAAGCTGGAAAAGTAAAATCTACAGCTACTATGCCTCTATCTAGATGCTCAATGAGTGGAACAGAAAGGACATGATGCTACAACTAGCTCTCAACTCAAATCACCCAATCTAAACTGACTGCCTACTCGGGTCCAGTCAAACCTGCGCCTACCTACTGCCGTTACATCCCGGAGGACCGGACTTACGTAGGGCGTCCGTGATTGCCAAAACTGGCCCAGCCAGAGGGACGGTGTCCGTGACTGCCAAAACTGGCCCAGCCAGAGGGACAAAATGCGTCGACAAGTCGCGATAGAAGTATCAGGCCCAACTCCGGAGTGGCTCTCGAGGGGCGCGACCTCAACGAGTAAAGTATCCGCGCATCTCTGTCGAGCTCAAATATGGCTCATGCAGGCTATAATCCAAATCCTCGATCAACAAGATCGGCTGTCACCAACAGAACACTATCTCACTCACAGGCTGGAAAACTGCACAGCCGAGACCCACTGTCACTCAGACGGCTCCCAAAGAACCCTGATCTACAGACTGCTATCAGACTCCACTCGGTCCCCAGACACGAGTGTAAAAGCATCCCACAACAACCCGACATCTCGGCCCACTACTCGGGCGAGGAAGACTCTAAGTCCAGAGTGAAAATATAGATTAGAGGTGTGGGAATGTCTAGAGCAATAAAAAACCTAGCCCAAGTTAAAGTTTTCTACAGTCTGGCTGAACATACTGCATATGGCGGGGGTGCTAGGTCAAGTTCCAAGATAACAATAATTAATAGGATGTAGGAAAGATAACATATCACATGATCATCTTAATACAACAGGAACATCAATTTTTCACCGCTTGACACACTATCAACATACTATTCTAATCATGCAAGTTCCTACACATATAGAATTAACAAGCAATCCGTAGATCTTGAAGATATGGCCACCCACCAGAAGAGTCGAACTGACAGAAGTCCTACAGCTGAAAATACCAGGAAATAGCAACTTCAAGTCCAACAGGTCCAGTACTGTCCACAAACTCTCCTGGGTACAACACAAGGCTACAATTACACTTAAATCCCAAAATCTGCCAAGTAATACAACACTGAAATTTCAGCCGCAAAGAAGTCGAATTTCACTGGTAGAAAGAGCTCCAAAAATTCTGAAATAAATGCCACAGCGTTCCTCGCGTCGATAGCTTCGAAACGGGTACCTGCACGCCCAATTCTGAGCACCGTAGGCCAAGTTACAAATTCCACAGTATCGGTGCACAAAATCCCCAAAACCATACAACTGTAAACTCTTGTACAGATAAAAAGGAAAATGTATACCTTCGGGAATGTCTCCAAAAATTCCAAGAAAAATACTATGATGATCCTCGTGTCGAGTAGATGAAAAAAATCTATAAGCTCGTCCTGATCCGACGCTCGTGCGCGGAGATCTCCTCAAATGAACCCGCTGTCCTCACAAAACCTCACAGCAAAACAGTGTCCCAGTGAGCAGGGAAAAACTCCTCGAAAAGCGCGGAATAAGGAAAAGCGAATAAAACCAAAATCGTAGCCTTACCTGTCGCGGATCCAATGGCGAAGAAATCACCCGAAAATATGCTCGGAGTGGGCCGGGGGAGCTCGTGCACCGAAAAGCGAAGGAAGAAACACCGGAGAAGAGACGTCGCGACGCGCCAAGAAAATGGGGATCTCGAAAACCGTGCCTCGAAAAAACTCCAAACTTCGCAGATGGGTGCAGCACTGCGTGGGGATGAAGTCCTCAGAAGAAATCGCACTGAGAAATGGCTCGGAAATGCCAAAAAAACCAAGTAGAAGAGAGCTCGGGCTATTTATAGGCTCAAAAAAACATTTCAGAAAATTTCGGATGGGTCCCAACTTTCGGGCGCAGGGGAACTTTTGGGCGGCTACAGTGTTGGGCCTGGCCCAACAATGTGTGCGCCCGAAACCGTCCCGTGCTGCCACGTAGCCAAGTAAACAGGCAACAGCCGCAAGGGCCGCTCCGCTGCGGCCACGTGGCCCCCATCCGGTCAATGGGGTGGTTGGCGCCCGCCAATGAGCGGGCGCCACGTGTCCCTGCGACAGTGCCCATGTGCGGCATTGTCGCGCCGCCTGGCGCCCTGACGCGCACGCGCCCCGAGGCAGGGTCCCACGCCTCCGTGCGCCGCGTCCGAAGAGCCAACCAATCACGTGCTGACACGTGTACCCTGCACTCGGTCCACGCACCCTACTGCGGGTTCCGTGGACCGCGCCGCGTGCACCGACCAACTGGGGGCTGCCACGTGTCCACCCGCCTTGGTCCATGCACCGCGCGCCCGCTCTGTAGACCGCGCGCCTTGAGCCCGCCAATCAGGCGGCGCCACGTGTCCCTGCGCCGGGTCCGTGCACCCCGCCGCGGCGCCCTGTGGACCGAGCGTCGTGAACCGGCCAATGATAGGCCGCCATGTGGCAGGCCGGCGGTCCACGGCCCCTCCCATGCACCGAAATCTAATAAAAACTTTCGGGAGTCCGTTTTTGGGCATCCGGACTCAGAATCAAACAAGCAAATAGCCGTTTTCAAGCGTTTTTCCGTGCTGAATCCATTTCCAACCTCTCTTTGGCCTAAAACCTTTTCAAAATTTCGGCAAATGCAGCCGAAAGCCAACACAGCTAAAGATGACTCACAGGGTCCATCTGTGGCATCCCTTTGATGCACCTGGGCCAAATACACCAACTCTAGGTGTTCTAAACAATGGATTCACCAGAAAAGGTTGCATGGGAACCTGGGCCACCACATCCTCCCCCACTAAAAGGAAGTTTCGTCCCCGAAACAAGAAAAACAAACAGACGTACCTCAACCAGAAGTCTCGAACAGAAAGGGGTAGGTATCTCTCATCACCGTCTCAAGCTCCCAAGTAGCTTCGCGCTCCTCGTGATTGCTCCACAAGATCTTCACATACGGAATGGCCCGGTTGCGCAATTCCCACACCTCTCGAGTAAGAATTCGCAATGGGTGCTCCTCATAACCAAGATCCTCGCCGACCTCCAAAGAAGTGAAGTCAATCACGTGCGACGGGTCAAAAACATATCTCCTCAGAGCCGAGACATGGAAAACATCGTGTACTCCGGCCAGGCGTGGAGGAATGGCAACTCTATATGCCACGGGGCCTACTCTCTCAAGTACCTCGAAGGGTCCAATAAAGCGGGGACTGAGCTTCCCACGAACTCCAAATCTCCGGACACCTTTCGAAGGCGAGACCTTTAAGAAGACATGATCACCAATCTGAAACTCTAGGTCTCGCCGCCGAGTATCAGCGTAGCTCCTCTGACGACTTTGGGCTATCTCAAGATGTCGGTGAACTAATCTGACTTTCTCCTCTGCCTCCAACAGTAAATCCGGTCCCAAAGTCCTCCTCTCACCCACATCACTCCAATACAAGGGCGACCGACACTTGCGTCCATACAACGCCTCAAACGGAGCCATCTGAATGCTCGCCTGATAGCTGTTGTTGTACGCAAACTCAACCAATGCTAAGTGCCGGTACCACCCTCCTCCAAAATCCATAACGCACGCTCTCAGCATATCCTCCAGGGTCTGTATGGTGCGCTCAGACTGGCCATCAGTCTGTGGGTGGAAAGCAGTGCTAAACCTGAGCTGAGTCCCCAAGGCTGACTGTAGACTCCCGGCTGTTGAGTACCTCCGGCCAGTAGGTTAGTGTGCGAGTTGAGTTTTGTTGATCTGATTGATCGTAGTTTTGGACTATAGCCTGCATGAACCATAACGAGCTCGACAGAGATGCATGGATACTTTCCTCGGTGGGGTTGCTCCCCTCGAGTGCCACTCCGGAGCTAGGCCTGTTACTTATCTTTCGCAACTTGTCGACGCAGCCCGAGTAGGACCACCTACGTAATTCCCGTCCCAGTGGGGATGTGTGGTAGTAGGTAGGCGCAGGTTTGACTGGACCTTATGTGGCAGTCTGTATGATTGGCTCGATTGAGCACCTTGTGTTCGAGTGGTTGCATATCATCATCTGTATCACCCATTGAGCATTGTAGATAGAGGCATGGTAGCTGTAGAGTTATTTTCAGCTTTTCTTATACAGTTTTCCTGTTATCTTATGGCTCTAGTAGACTTAGTGGGCTGACCGTTGGACTTGGAGACGGTACCCACTGAGAACTATTGATTGATGTAGTTCTCACACCCTCTGTTGGTGACAATTTGCAGAGGTTTTTCCTTCCGTTCCTGCTCTAGCTGGCTAGACGGACCGAGGACAGGGCGTCACGAGATAGATCCACCAGTGTAGTTCATTTTGGTGAGATAGATGTACCGTCCCGAATTGTGGAATTTTACTGTACACTGATATATTATTGTTTTAGTTTACCTCACTTTTTGGATTCATAGATGTTGTATAGGATGATTTTTATTTGTACCATTCTTGTGGATCAGATTATGTATTATTCGTATTTGGGAGATGGATATTGTATTTTATTCCAGTTATATAGTGGTTGGATTTTATTTTACAACAGTTTATTTCCCGCTCTGATATCTGTATAGCTGTAGTACTATCTTTTGTAGGTTAGACGCTTTGCCTATGTGGGGTTTTCCGTATAGGTGGCGGATCTGTTGGCGAATCCGGGTCGCAGTTTCAACCTCAGGGCGTGACAGCAACTTTCACATAACTTATCTGGATGATCAATATAGGGCAAACCACGCACCACCTTCTTGTTTGATAGCATATTAAGATCTCCAAAATTAAGATGTCCAAGTCTCAAATGATAAAGCCATGATATATCTTTCACGCAAGTTTTTAAACACTTTGCTACATCATTTCTTATATCAAGAATAAACATTCTGTTTTTCGTCATCTCAACTTGCGCAATTAAATCATTACCATCATTTCTTAGAGAAAGCTTTTTATCTTTCAAGTGAATATTATAACCCTTTTCAAGTAATTGTTCTAAACTCAAAATATTATTTTT
Source organism: Tillandsia leiboldiana (assembly GCA_029204045.2). Taxonomy (NCBI): domain Eukaryota; kingdom Viridiplantae; phylum Streptophyta; class Magnoliopsida; order Poales; family Bromeliaceae; genus Tillandsia; species Tillandsia leiboldiana. The sequence continues at coordinate 7,696,709 of CM055067.1, read as the reverse complement.
TTAACAAACATCGAAAAAAACTAATGAATATTATCTTTGAGGCGGATTAATATTGTACCTTTGCCTTTAACTGGAATTTTTGAAGAATCGCCGAAATAGACATTGCACCTTACCGACTCATCCAACTCCACAAATATATTTTTGTGCCCAGACATATGATTACTTGCTCCAGTGTCCAAATACCACGTTTCATGCTTATCATTTTCATCTTCCTTATATGCTAGCAACAAAAGAGGATATTTTTATTCTTTTGTTTCAATAAGATTAGCTTTCTCATCAACTTGATTATTTTTATAATAATAATCAGATGCATAATGACAATATTTTTTACAAATATAGCAACGAACATTGGATCGGTACCTCTATCCTCTTGATTCTCCTCTTTCATCTCCACCGTTTTGATTTCTTCTTTCTTCTCTTCCTCGACCTCCTCATCCACGGCCACAGCTATGCCAGTAGCTTCTACCGCTACCTGGGCCTCGTCCTTGACCACGATCTGTTGAATATCTGTCGACTTTCGGTCCTTCCATGCCTTCTTTCATTGAAAGCTTTGTTTGAAGGGCTTGTTGTAAATTTTCTTCATTCTCCTTGTTCATCCGTTGCTCATGGACTTGCAATGAGCCTAAGAGTTGATCGACTGTCAATGCATCTAGATCTTTTGACTCTTCAATTGCTGCAACCACGTATGCAAATTTTTTATTTAATGAACGAAGGATTTTTTCAACTACTTGTACCTCTTCTAATTTCTCACCGTTTCGTCGTAATTGATTCACCACAACGAGAACTTTTGTCACATAATCGGAGATAGTCTCTGACTCCGTCATCTTCAGACTTTCGATATCGCCTCTTAGAGTTTGTAGGCGAACTCTTTTCACCTTATGTTCGCCTTTATAGATCACTACAACACAATAAGGTTATAGCGACACATTGTTGGGGCATTTTTATGCAAGTGTCCCATTTATAAATCAAAGCCCAAATTTAAACCCAATCCAAAAAAAAAAATTATTATTCCTACTCAACCCACCACACACACCAACCACAATCTTTGGCCCAAAGCCCAAACTCTATGAAAAAAATTATTATTCCATAGAGTATTTAAAAAGTGATTTTGATTTTTAAAATCAAATTTTAAAAATTCCAAATTAAAAATTTTAAAAAATTTAAATATTAAAATTTAAATTTTAAATTTAATATTTATGATAAAATTTAAATTTAAAAATTTAAATTTTAAAAATTAAAATTATAGGTTTAATTTTCAAATTATAATTTAAATTTTAAATCTCAAATTTTTAATCCTAACCCCAACCCAAACCCAACCCTCCTACGGTGAAACCCCTTTTCCGAGCTCGAGCTCACGCGAACGCTCCTTTTCCGCACGAACTCGAGCTCCAACTCTCTGAGCTCTCCCTCTTATCTCCCTCCCCCTCTCCGAGCTCAATCCCCCCCACCTCATCATCCTCCTCCGACGACGATCTAGGGTAGTGTTCCGCTCTCTGGCTCCGCTGCCGCGGCCGCTCCCTTGCGCTGCTCGTCATCGTCGGTGCCCAACCCTGACGAGCAGGGCCCGCCGCAGGAGGCCGTGCTCAAGGCCATTCGATCGAATCCTCTCTCTCTCTCTCTGCGAACGGAACCCTAGAGCTAAGATCGTTGTCGTCTTCTTCTTCGGCATTCTCACGCTAGGGTTTCCCCTCGATGGAGGCGTCGGTCGACCAGGACCAGAAATGGCTCGTGGAGTGCCTCACGGCGGCGCTCGACACCAACAGCGAGATCAGGTCCTTCGCCGAGGCATCGTTGAAGCAAGCTTCGCTTCAGCTAGGTTACTTGCTCCATCTCCATCTCCCCGACCATTTCCTTTTTTGCTCGCTCTTCGTGGTTTGTTTTGGTAATGGTAATGGTGATTAATCTAGTTAAGAGCGATCCCGGGATAGCATAGCTCTATATGCTTAGCTAAACTTGCCTTCAATACCTACCCAAACTAGTCTTCTAGATTAATATCTTTTTTGGTATATTTTTTCTAATCCTGTACAGTGCACATATCCTAACCATTTTTAAACATATAACTGAAACTTGCTTTCACTGTTTTCCATAACTGAAAATGAGTGAGAGTTACATGACCAGATTTTTGTTGGTAAGAGTGAAATTCCCAATACATCTTCCCAACTTCAGAGGCTGAACTGGTCATTTTCTATACCAAATCTCATATGCCAAAGTTTGACATTACAAGTTATACAATTACACATTTATTTTCAACCAATTAATTAAGTCTTTTTAAAACACTATCAGTTATCCCTTCTTTTGCTTTACATGTAGTGATTTTGAAGGGTCTTTGCACATAAAAATTATGGTATATGTATTCTATGTGTAGAGTTTGATCTGACTATATTCTTTGCTTCCTTTTGTGGTACATAGGCAACACTCTTCCTTGCAATGGAAATTCTTTTATCAGATGAAAATGTATATATGGATCTTAGACAGGAGATAGGACATCTTATAAATGCAATAGTTGCTGTCCTTGGCCCTGAGCTTTCTCTTGGAAGTACATTCTTTTCACGTTGCAAGGTTTGTTTATGTGCAAGTAGTAATTTTATCCTTAATCTTTTTTATCCCTTTGGCGTCTTGAGTATTTTTAAGTTTGTACTCTGTATAAAGAAGAGCTACTTGGCTACTAAGTTTTTGACTATAGAAATTTCTAGATAAGTTTTTTGGTTATATTAACTCAGTTCCTTTTGTTTTATTTAGTCTGCTATTGCAGAAATAAGCTCTTGCAAGGAGACAGCAACACTTATTGAGTATGTCACTACCTAAATTGTGTCTTTTTTATTTTAAAGAATCAGTTGGATACGGAGTCAAAAAATTTCCAGTTTTCGATATAATTTTATTGAGCTGTTGTAGGATGTTTATATTTTGGAGAATAGGTCAATAACTATACAGTAAACAGTAAGGTTTATTGTTATTCTTGCAGATCTGTTCGGTTCACCCAGCAACTTGTTCTTTTTGCTCCCCAAGCTGTCCCTGTGCATTCTCACGTTGAAAGTCTTCTTCCAACACTAAACTCAAGACAGGTGATGTTAAAGTCCACAGGAAATTATTTGCTAGTGATGTGATACTATTTCATTTCATACTATTATTTATCTGAAACAGCCAAGCCTGAGGCATCTTGCCGTATCAACTCTGCGTCATCTGATTGAAAAGGATCCGGTAAGAAATGCTTGATGATCTTTAAATAATATGCTATCGACTTTTATTATAAACCTTCTCTCTCTAGAAATATTGTACATATGTGCCCTTGCATAATCATGTCTGATCTGTGTATTATTCCCTAGTCAATTGAGTTCTATCTTGTCACACTTGGTTGTACCCTGCCCGAAAAGATTCAGTATTCTACTAATTTACAATCACTGCTTTGCAAACAAAGCTTGGACTTGGAAATGTTCTGATTAGCAAGACTTGTCAACCAACTGAATACGCCTATCCTTTTCTTCTACAAGCATTTCTATAGGCCTGTTTAACGTGTCAAACAACAAAATATGTCGCAACTTTCAGTTAGCAGAATGGGCAATTAATCTTTAAAAGGTTGATGCTATGAGGTAGTAAGTTATCTGTAGTGATTATTGTAATGTACTTAGTACAACCTTGAATTATGGGCATAGTACTGAATTTGTTGCTTTTGGCTCTTTGGTTTACAACTGCCCTATTTAAAGTTCTGTGTGGTGTTTGAAGATCCTTCCAGCAATGAACAATTTCATCTGGCTGGCTTCAGACGAACTTTTTATCTGTGTGCCAGCCACTAATTTGTAGAAGGTTGATGTCAAGGTGATGGATGTTTGTAGGAGCTTTTCCATTGTTTTATGGAACCTTCTGAACTTGAATTGTTCTCTATCATAAACTCTAGAGCTTTTTATCTTTGAGGGCATCAAAACTTTTTCTGCTTTCTGTTAGACATCGTACATCAAACTAATGGCACATCATTTTCTTCGTTTGCTCACAAGGCTTCATATTGTTTTTACAGGTTGCTCTGATTGATGAGAAGATTGAAGAGAACTTGTTTGCCATGCTTGACGAGGAAACTGACTCAGAGTATGTTACTTTTGTAATTCTCAATATGGACATACTTTTTGTATGTGTAGTTGGCATTCTTTTAATGTTACCTGCACGCTTCTTCCATTTCAGTGTAGCACCAATCAGGTTTAGAGAATTAAAAAATCTATCAAATTAATCTGGAATTAAATTTTAAGAATTATCAGTTGATTTTCATTTCCTGCATAGAGGTCTTCAGAACACATATTGTCATTAATGTTCTATCTTTCTTGCTATTGAAAGTTTTAAGATTATCCAAAATCTCCTGTAAAATTAGGTGTCATTTTTAGTTTAGGATTATACTCTTAGAAAGTATATAAAAATTGTAGCATGGCATTGTGCTGTTCAAACCTCTCCATGGTACCGTGCCGTGCATGAATCTTGCCAAGTGAATCATCTGTTTGGATCTTTTTAAACTGTTACTCTGTAATTCCTCAAACCTCAAAAAGATTATTTTGTAATTCTCAAAATATATGAGATCTTTTTAAACTGTTAAATGAGTAAGTACCTCATCCTGGCGGTTGAAAATTGTCAATTTTTGGACTATTAGATCATGAGATAGATCATGTTGAAAAGTAATGACATCCAGTTCCTAGAAACTTCAAACTCCTTATGTCATCTTTGACTAAGTGGATCATCCTATTTGGATGTGTTGTCATTGAAAATGAGTTGATAGTATCGAGCCTGGATAGTACCCGGGAGTACTACATGATTTGCCATGGATAATATTATGATATCAATTACTGGTATCTCACAAATAGTTTTTTTTTTTTTTTTTTTTTTTGTTAGGATTGCAAGTTTGGTTCGTACAACCATTGATCGTTTGCTATATGCATCATCTCCTTTATGTCCATCACGATGGTTAGCAACATTGCGAAATATGGTACGTTCATATTTTTCTTTATTTTAAATCCCAAAATTTGTCTCTCTATCACTTCTTTTGATGGTACGTGGAAGTCAATCTTAAGAACTTAGGATGAGGAAGTATTATCAAGAATTATCCTATCGTTGTTGCTTCTTGTGTTTGGTGCCAGCTGCCTTCTTATTTTGCTCTATGAAATAAGACTAGCTAATGGCATTTATGTTTTGCATATCAAACAATGAATTTTTTTTGTTCTTGCGGCATATGTTTATTGAGTTTTGTTGAGTTGTGTGCCAATAGTCTTTAATCCTCTACGGCTAATTTGACAATCTGCCAACCCACAAGGAAACATATGCACGTGCAAAAACACAATGAGTAATTGTTGTGAGGAAGGAGGCAATGTTGATGGCTTGAATCTGGTTGTGCATTTCAATTCTTTCATTTATGATTAAAGAAACTGCCCTGATGCTCAACATGAGCTGCATGTCACTTGATTGCTAAGTGCTGCACTACAAAAGCAGCACCAGGGTTGCTATTGTTTGCTCTGATCATTCTCCCCCGCTGCTACCATCTGGTAGTTGGCTCTGTTGCTAATGTCTATCTTCTTTGAACATATTCTTTAGCTTGTACTCAATTCCTACTTGTGCTAATCTTACGTTTAGTTAATTTTGCTGGTTTCTTTGGTATGCTGTTTGGCTATTATGACGAAATTTATGTGAAGCATAGGTGTTTGAGCCATCTTCCGACTGCTGTTGGAACAGATCCTGCACATTTTGATCTCTCCTTGGCGAGGAGCCGAATAGCGAAGGGGCATAATACATTTATTGATTGGCTTGTTCATAAAATTATTATGGTATTTAAATAGCCTTACTGAACTTACTCTTTACATTCTTTGCTTCCCTCCAATCTACATTAACTATGAACTTTCTAACTTGTATCCTCATAGTTACTATTGATGATCAAATAAATAAGTCAAATTGCAATTTCATGTGATAAAGCATGCAGGTTAATGTTTTGAAGTGCATTGAACGAAAAGGAGTAAAATTATTCTATTTGGTTGCTAGATTGTTTAATACTTCTTACTAAATTTTTGTCTAAGTTAATATTGGTTTTGATTGGTGAATTAACTATTTATGCTAATGTTTATTTTTGTCTGCCATTGTAGGATGGATATTTTGTCTGCGCCAACATATACATTACAAGAGCGCACAACTAAATTGAAAGCAATATATATGCTATAAGAGTGATGCATTTGAAGATCTTACTAATTCATCGTGAATAAAAAAGTGATGAAATTTTTTTTTGTTCCCCTATTATTTCGAGTGTTCATGCAATAGTAGAATTTTTTATGTTTTTTTATTGGGATTAATATTGTTGATTGAAGTTTTAATGAAAATTTTTAAAACTTTGTTGATTGTTTTTTTTAGTCTTATCGATTTAATATAAATGTGATTAGCTTAACTAAAGTTTAACACTATATGTTTAAATATAATATTATTATTTTTAATGATAATGGGACACTTATAAAGTGTCACTATGATAAAAAAATATAACTTTCTTTTTTCAAATTTGGGACACATAAGTGTGTCACTAAAAGTAAAAAAAAAGTGTTGCTAAATTACAGCACTTTTTTGGAATATACCAGCATTTAGTAATGTGTCGCTATATACCCTAGCTACTGCACATATAGCGACACTATAATAAGTGTCGGTAATTTTGCTACTGACACTTTTTTTAGGTTTTAGGGACACTTAAAAGTGTCGCTATAATCTTATTGTGTTGTAGTGGATGTTTACGAGGATTCCCCATGCTTGTTTTGAGGTGATAGCGACCGAAACTTTTTCAAAGTCGGCCTCATCTAGGCCCTAATAGATGATGAAAATGGCCTTTTGATCCTTCTTTCTCGAATCTTTTAGAGCCGTAAGTTGATTTGCTTGAAATACAACTTCATCTGGAGGCTCTACATAGCCTCTAGTAACCACCTGCCAGAGATCTTGTGTAGTAATCGTGAATTTTAAAAGGTTTAAATAAATTTCTGGATTTATAAATTGCAGAAAATAAGTAAATTAAGCCCCAGAAATATCAATTTTTGATCGGGGTCTGATCTCGAAAATTCAAGTTCACCATTGCGACCGTCTCGTCGAAACATGAAAAATTCATATTCATATGTTTGAGAAGAATCATGCTTGCATTAATGGTGGTTGCCTCTTGGACTGCCCTGGCCAGAGCACGAAGAGTTTTGGGGTGTATTCGAAGCACCAACCTTCTCTGAGTTCCCAGACTAGCCAGTGCATTGGTGGTTGGCCGTGGACACAACCCAAGAGAGAAAACCGAGAGAGAGAGTGAGAGAAGGAAGATGGAATCAACTTCTTCCAAGATTTGATCTGGAGATCCAGTGGAGTTCCTCAGTGCCAGAGGTGTGCTCCTGGAGCTTGCCGAGGTTGCGCGTGGAGGAGGGACCAAGAACCGGCTTCTTCCTCTCTTCCACAACTCCGGCCAAGGTAAGGATCCTAAACCATTGATTGTTTGCACCCTAGACCCCTAGCAGTGGCTTAATTAGGCCCTTAGGATTCTCCCTGCATAAGCCCGAGCCCCCATGCTCACTGGTTGGCCGGCGGGGCCACATGCTCGCCGGAAACCTAGCCGCGCTCCGCCGCGCTTATCTCTGCAACCAGCAAACCAAATCGGAAGAACAAAATCATGGGCTTGGACTGTAGGAGATGGGGAACAACTCCACCAAAATTTGGTGGAGTTTTGATCAAGTGGATCGATTGCAGATCGAAACCCTAGTTTTCGGGTTTTTTGCACTTCGGCCGAGCTTTCTGCTCCGGCGCCAGCGCGCCTCCCCCACCGCCGGCCACATTGCCCAGAAATGTTCCTGGGTGTGAGAGGAGTGCACCCATGCTTTTGCATTGGCAACCATGCAACCCGAATTGGTGGCGGCCATGGATGACCCGAAATGGAGTCTTATTGCGGCTGCCGGCGCTCCGGCCAACTCCGGCCGGGGAGGATTGGTCGGGAAGCTTTGTATGGATCAGAGGAACATTTCCATCCATGTTGGAAGTGATTTGGTGCTGTGGTTGCAGAGAACAACCTGCAAACAAGGTTGTGGAGGGTGTTGTGTGAAAGTGTGCACACCAAGTGCTTGTGGAAATGCCACAGAGAAGAAAGAGATGGATTCAGGCTTCGAGTTGAATATCAAAGTTGCTTAGAAATGTCCCCTGAGCTTGATGCTCCACTTCAGATCAAGCTTGATCTGTGTGGACAAATGTTTGGTGCATTGTGAACTTGTGTGTGGTGCAAGGTCTTGGTTCTGGTTGAACCAGCAGACCTGGGCTGTATCTAGGGCAAGCCCTGGGGTCCTGGCACTGTCCAGAGACTAGTTGATTCAGGAAGTTTTGTCTGAAAGGGTATAGATTTAAAGTTGTGTTAAACCAAGCTCAAATACAATAATTGCTTAAAAATAGTGTTTGGGTCTGTTTGAAATGTTGCAACAGTGTACTCCCGGCTAATTTGGGGTCACTCGACGCGATGCTCGCGTTTATTTTGGGTTTGGTGAGCCGAAGAAAACGAAAATTGCGTTTCGGCTAGGTTGGAGAAGTAATTCATGGTCCGAAGTTTTCCTCGGGTATTGGCGCTGCCACAAATGTGTGAGCACGGCATTCAGGCAAGTCGAATGTCACCTACTGGGGGTGACGGCTCGTAAAAATAATTCTCCGTTTATGAGAACGAGCCAAAACGGGGTTTATTTAGTGTATAAAACGCATTAGGAATAAGCCGAGGGATTGCTGCAATTGTAACAATATGGAAAAGCTAGATAAATGTTCTAAAACATTTTTGACCTTCGGTGGGTTTCCTGGGGTTCCTGATAAGCTAAAAAGGCTTAATATTGCGATAATCGACGAAATGGTCGATTCGCGCTAGTTGTGCCTGAGGATTTGGTAGATCCTGAGTTTGTCACCTGGTATTATTGTAGGTCCCAGTCATCAGGAGCCAGCCTGTGATCCGTCTTGTGTTTATCGCGACCGTCTACCTTGAGGTGGGTTATCTTCAGTCCGCATTTTATCAGATCGGCCTACGGTACCGTAGTAGGACGGACCCCTTTGGTACTTGGTTGTTTTGCATATCGTACTTATATTCCAGCATTGCTTGTTTATCATATTGAGATATATCATGCTTCTTCAGCAGTAGATATGCATTTCCTGGACACATGCCATGCTTGATTGGTCACTAGCATAGTTCTATACCTGTCTCTATTCCTCACTGCATGCTTAGAATAGGAGATACTACTTCAGTATGTGGCATGTTATACTAGTATCCCAGTGGGGATTTTCCTCGGCTTCTTGCGTCTATGTGGTCAGTGGACCATGGTTTGAGCATCAGCATTATGATCGCCGTCGAGCCAAGCTTTCATCGCGCACACCAGCGGATTAGCTACCCGTGTGGGTGTTCTTTACCGGTAAGAGGTCTGATTGACTCGTGGCCTTATGGGGTTATGATAGCTTGCTGGGTGTCCAATGTGGTTTAGCCTGGAGGCCCCAATGACCAAAAGTGGCTTTTGCCTGAGGTCCATAACTCCATGGCAGTTTAGCCTGAGGCCATTGTGGCCAATAGTGGCAGTGGATTGGGTTATTCGTCGTACTACTACCTTTGATGCACCTTCTTGATATTCCTACTTGCGTGATTACCTGCATTTCATATCTGTTATAGATTTATCATGCATAGTATGATTGTGTTATATATATGCATACTCTGTTCTATTGATCCATATTTGATCTTATTTGGCTTAGACTGTATCCCTGCATTGATCTTCAGTATATCCTACTTCTGTTTCCGCTTATTATTGTATCCAGTAGGTACGGCTTGCTATTTCCCGGCCCGTCGTGCCCACGGGATACACTCCGGTGTGCTCACACCCTCGGGTGACTGTTTTTTCAGGTCCTTCGGGTGCGGGGACCTTTGGACGTTTTGTGTGAGGACGCGTGGTAGATTTAACCCTGGTAGGATGTACCCCTTTTGATTTAGAAAAACATTGCAACTGTATTTCCATTTTGAGAACTGGATGTATTAACTTATGAACCTTGTGGTTGTAATAGAGTAGAACTTATTTAGTATAGCTATCTCATATCTACTCTGATTTACTGTTTTCTGTTAGCCGAGAACATATAGGGAAGGCTCTGTTTGATGCACAGAGACTTTTCTATATTTGTGTTGCGGTCTGTTCACCACTGCCTTGGAGAAAGCAAGATTTTAAACCTGATTTAAAAAAAAAAAAAAAAAAAAAAAAAACCCAATTAGACCACTTTTGAATCTCGGGGCGTGACCCGATTAGATGGTATCAGCGACAAGCGGCTGAGAAGGGCCAAGAGAAGAAAAGGCCATTTCCGGGAATAGTAGTGGTTCAATGCAGTGGCAACCCACCTAAATATCCTCGATCCTCGAAGAACGGCTAGGGCGCGAGACCCCTGCTGTTAGCCAACCCCATTTTCCCAGTCTGCATTATTTGTGGCGGAGCCCACGCACTTCCATTGTGACAAAGACATGGTCGCTGTTTTCGCTGTGGCCAGACAGACATGTGGCGGCTAGCTGTCCGCAGCGAACCTTCATCGGCTCCATCCTCAGCTTCTGCTCCTGCTGCCCCCGTCGACGTCCCAACCTACGGCTAGTTCGGCGTCCACGGGACATACCCCTCGGCCCCGGCAATCTAAGGACCACGCCAGACGGCCGCGTCGGTTTATGCTCAACTCAAACGCTGATGAGTGCCCTGCTGAAACTTTCAGGTACTACTACTATCCTTGGAATCTCAGCTAGAACCTGTTTTGTACTGGAGCTTTCCCATTCTTTCATGTCTACACTTTTGCCACTATACTGCCTTCTCCACCCAGCCTACTCGATAGATGGTGGTCGAGATAACCCGCCAATAGGTGTCCTGATTAATCAAGAGGTTCGGTACTGCCCTATTCAGTTGGGCGAGAGTACGTTCCCGATGATCACAGTTCATCCTCAAGCTTCTCCAGTATGATATTATCTTGGGGATGAACCTCGTTGACTAAGTACCAACCCACAATTGATTGGCACTTATAACACCACCACCTAACGCCCCAATTGAACGGAGGTGTTTAGTCAGTTTTGAACCTCCAACGTACTTAGGAATGTGTTCGTTACCCCGTACGACGCGTGAGAAATGGGTGTGTGGCGTATCTCGTCACGTCTCTCAACACCCATGAGGAGTCAATGAAAATGAGAATATTCCTATAGCTCGGGATTTCCGGATGTGTCCCGTCATAACTTCCGGGATGCCTCAGGAGTAAGACATTGATTTTGTCATCGACTTGATTCCGGGCACGACTCCTATCTCTGAGCACCTTATCGATGGCATTCAATGACTTGAAAAGTTGCAGCTCAACTCATGGTTACTGGCTCTGGTTTATCAGACCTAGTTTGTCTCCATGGGGTGCTCCGGTGTTTGTTCTTTTAGAAGAAGGACAGAAGCCTCGCCTTTGCATCGATATCGTGAATTTAATAAAGTCCCGATCAAGAACCGGTATCCTCTCCAAGAATAGACGATCCTTTTGATCAACTCAATGATCGAAGGTATTTCGAAGATCGACTACAGTCTGGGTACCGGCAGTTGGATTATGCTGAGGATATTCCTAAAGCACTTCCGAACTCGAATTGTCAGTCTGAGTTCACGGTTATGCCTTTTGGGCTTACTATAGGCCCCTGCAGCCTTCATGGACTTGATGATAGGTATTCAAACCTTTCCGGATCACTTTGTTTTGTTCTTTATCGACGACATCCTCGTCTATTCACAACGCAATGAGGAGCAGCAGCCATTTGCGACAGGTCCTTCACGGTTAAGAGAAATAACCTGTATGCGAAGCTCAAGAAGTGTGAACTTGGCTTCAAGAACGTCTTCTTGGATATATTGTCTCAGTAGCAGGAATCTCGGTAGATCCTAGCAGATCAGTCAGTGGTTGAATGGCCGCAGCCGACCAGTGTGACTGAGGTTCGGGTTTTCTTGTCTTGCCGGATATATCGCGCTTTGTAGAGAGTTCCCAAGATATTCTTCCGCTACCTCGTTTGACGAGAAAAGGAAAAAAGGTTATTGGACTCCGGAATGTCATCGCTAGCTTGATAAGGCTTAGCCGTAGAACTTACTGAACGCCAATCTAACCCTGCCAGTTCCGGGCGAGAACTTCCTTGTCTATTGCAATGCTTCTCGGTTTGGTCTGGGTTGTGTTTCTGATGCAAGATGGCAAGGTCAT
>CM055067.1:7637696-7684402 GCA_029204045.2 Tillandsia leiboldiana | reverse complement strand
CTTGATTCTCCTCTTTCATCTCCACCGGTTGATTTCTTCTTTCTTCTCGTTCCTCGACCCTCCTCATCCACGGCCACAGCTATGCCAGTAGCTTCTACCGCTACCTGGGCCTCGTCCTTGACCCCGATCTGTTGAATATCTGTCGACTTTCGGTCCTTCCATGCCTTCTTTCATTGAAAGCTTTGTTTGAAGGGCTTGTTGTAATTTTCTTCATTCTCCTTGTTCATCCGTTGCTCATGGACTTGCAATGAGCCTAAGAGTTGATCGACTGTCAATGCATCCTAGATCTTTTGACTCTTCAATTGCTGCAACCACGTATGCAATTTTTTATTTAATGAACGAAGGATTTTTTCAACTACTTGTACTCTTCTAATTTCTCACCGTTTCGTCGTAATTGATTCACCACAACGAGAACTTTTGTCACATAATCGGAGATAGTCTCTGACTCCGTCATCTTCAGACTTTCGATATCGCCTCTTAGAGTTTGTAGGCGAACTCTTTTCACCTTATGTTCGCCTTTATAGATCACTACAACACAATAAGGTTATAGCGACACATTGTTGGGGCATTTTTATGCAAGTGTCCCATTTATAAATCAAAGCCCAAATTTAAAACCCAATCCAAAAAAAAAAAATTATTATTCCTACTCAACCCACCACACACACCAACCACAATCTTTGGCCCAAAGCCCAAACTCTATGAAAAAAATTATTATTCATAGAGTATTTAAAAAGTGATTTTGATTTTTAAAATCAAATTTTAAAATTCCAAATTAAAAATTTAAAAAATTTAAATATTAAAATTTAAATTTTAAATTTAATATTTATGATAAAATTTAAATTTAAAATTTAATTTTAAAAATTAAATTATAGGTTTAATTTTCAAATTATAATTTAAATTTTAAATCTCAAATTTTTAATCCTAACCCAACCCAAACCCACCCTCCTACGGTGAAACCCCTTTTCCGAGCTCGAGCTCACGCGACGCTCCTTTTCCCAAGAACTCGAGCTCCAACTCTCTGAGCTCTCCCTCTTATCTCCCTCCCCCTCTCCGAGCTCAATCCCCCCCACCTCATCATCCTCCCTCCGACGACGATCTAGGGTAGTGTTCCGCTCTCTGGCTCCGCTGCCGCGGCCGCTCCCTGCGCTGCGTCATCGTCGGTGCCCAACCCTGACGAGCAGGGCCCGCCGCAGGAGGCCGTGCTCAAGGCCATTCGATCGAATCCTCTCTCTCTCTCTCTGCGAACGGAACCCTAGAGCTAAGATCGTTGTCGTCTTCTTCTTCGGCATTCTCACGCTAGGGTTTCCCCTCGATGGAGGCGTCGGTCGACCAGGACCAGAAATGGCTCGTGGAGTGCCTCACGGCGGCGCTCGACACCAACAGCGAGATCAGGTCCTTCGCCGAGGCATCGTTGAAGCAAGCTTCGCTTCAGCTAGGTTACTTGCTCCATCTCCATCTCCCCGACCATTTCCTTTTTTGCTCGCTCTTCGTGGTTTGTTTTGGTAATGGTAATGGTGATTAATCTAGTTAAGAGCGATCCCGGGATAGCATAGCTCTATATGCTTAGCTAAACTTGCCTTCAATACCTACCCAAACTAGTCTTCTAGATTAATATCTTTTTTGGTATATTTTTTCTAATCCTGTACAGTGCACATATCCTAACCATTTTTAAACATATAACTGAAACTTGCTTTCACTGTTTTCCATAACTGAAAATGAGTGAGAGTTACATGACCAGATTTTTGTTGGTAAGAGTGAAATTCCCAATACATCTTCCCAACTTCAGAGGCTGAACTGGTCATTTTCTATACCAAATCTCATATGCCAAAGTTTGACATTACAAGTTATACAATTACACATTTATTTTCAACCAATTAATTAAGTCTTTTTAAAACACTATCAGTTATCCCTTCTTTTGCTTTACATGTAGTGATTTTGAAGGGTCTTTGCACATAAAAATTATGGTATATGTATTCTATGTGTAGAGTTTGATCTGACTATATTCTTTGCTTCCTTTTGTGGTACATAGGCAACACTCTTCCTTGCAATGGAAATTCTTTTATCAGATGAAAATGTATATATGGATCTTAGACAGGAGATAGGACATCTTATAAATGCAATAGTTGCTGTCCTTGGCCCTGAGCTTTCTCTTGGAAGTACATTCTTTTCACGTTGCAAGGTTTGTTTATGTGCAAGTAGTAATTTTATCCTTAATCTTTTTTATCCCTTTGGCGTCTTGAGTATTTTTTAAGTTTGTACTCTGTATAAAGAAGAGCTACTTGGCTACTAAGTTTTTGACTATAGAAATTTCTAGATAAGTTTTTTGGTTATATTAACTCAGTTCCTTTTGTTTTATTTAGTCTGCTATTGCAGAAATAAGCTCTTGCAAGGAGACAGCAACACTTATTGAGTATGTCACTACCTAAATTGTGTCTTTTTTATTTTAAAGAATCAGTTGGATACGGAGTCAAAAAATTTCCAGTTTTCGATATAATTTTATTGAGCTGTTGTAGGATGTTTATATTTTGGAGAATAGGTCAATAACTATACAGTAAACAGTAAGGTTTATTGTTATTCTTGCAGATCTGTTCGGTTCACCCAGCAACTTGTTCTTTTTGCTCCCCAAGCTGTCCCTGTGCATTCTCACGTTGAAAGTCTTCTTCCAACACTAAACTCAAGACAGGTGATGTTAAAGTCCACAGGAAATTATTTGCTAGTGATGTGATACTATTTCATTTCATACTATTATTTATCTGAAACAGCCAAGCCTGAGGCATCTTGCCGTATCAACTCTGCGTCATCTGATTGAAAAGGATCCGGTAAGAAATGCTTGATGATCTTTAAATAATATGCTATCGACTTTTATTATAAACCTTCTCTCTCTAGAAATATTGTACATATGTGCCCTTGCATAATCATGTCTGATCTGTGTATTATTCCCTAGTCAATTGAGTTCTATCTTGTCACACTTGGTTGTACCCTGCCCGAAAAGATTCAGTATTCTACTAATTTACAATCACTGCTTTGCAAACAAAGCTTGGACTTGGAAATGTTCTGATTAGCAAGACTTGTCAACCAACTGAATACGCCTATCCTTTTCTTCTACAAGCATTTCTATAGGCCTGTTTAACGTGTCAAACAACAAAATATGCGCAACTTTCAGTTAGCAGAATGGGCAATTAATCTTTAAAAGGTTGATGCTATGAGGTAGTAAGTTATCTGTAGTGATTATTGTAATGTACTTAGTACAACCTTGAAATTATGGGCATAGTACTGAATTTGTTGCTTTTGGCTCTTGGTTTACAACTGCCCTATTTAAAGTTCTGTGTGGTGTTTGAAGATCCTTCCAGCAATGAACAATTTCATCTGGCTGGCTTCAGACGAACTTTTTATCTGTGTGCCAGCCACTAATTTGTAGAAGGTTGAT
The DNA here is from genome assembly GCA_029204045.2 of Tillandsia leiboldiana. Taxonomy (NCBI): domain Eukaryota; kingdom Viridiplantae; phylum Streptophyta; class Magnoliopsida; order Poales; family Bromeliaceae; genus Tillandsia; species Tillandsia leiboldiana. Next base: position 7,680,975 of record CM055067.1, on the reverse strand, counting down.
GTCAAGGTGATGGATGTTTGTAGGAGCTTTTCCATTGTTTTATGGAACCTTCTGAACTTGAATTGTTCTCTATCATAAACTCTAGAGCTTTTTATCTTTGAGGGCATCAAAACTTTTTCTGCTTTCTGTTAGACATCGTACATCAAACTAATGGCACATCATTTTCTTCGTTTGCTCACAAGGCTTCATATTGTTTTTACAGGTTGCTCTGATTGATGAGAAGATTGAAGAGAACTTGTTTGCCATGCTTGACGAGGAAACTGACTCAGAGTATGTTACTTTTGTAATTCTCAATATGGACATACTTTTTGTATGTGTAGTTGGCATTCTTTTAATGTTACCTGCACGCTTCTTCCATTTCAGTGTAGCACCAATCAGGTTTAGAGAATTAAAAAATCTATCAAATTAATCTGGAATTAAATTTTAAGAATTATCAGTTGATTTTCATTTCCTGCATAGAGGTCTTCAGAACACATATTGTCATTAATGTTCTATCTTTCTTGCTATTGAAAGTTTTAAGATTATCCAAAATCTCCTGTAAAATTAGGTGTCATTTTTAGTTTAGGATTATACTCTTAGAAAGTATATAAAAATTGTAGCATGGCATTGTGCTGTTCAAACCTCTCCATGGTACCGTGCCGTGCATGAATCTTGCCAAGTGAATCATCTGTTTGGATCTTTTTAAACTGTTACTCTGTAATTCCTCAAACCTCAAAAAGATTATTTTGTAATTCTCAAAATATATGAGATCTTTTTAAACTGTTAAATGAGTAAGTACCTCATCCTGGCGGTTGAAAATTGTCAATTTTTGGACTATTAGATCATGAGATAGATCATGTTGAAAAGTAATGACATCCAGTTCCTAGAAACTTCAAACTCCTTATGTCATCTTTGACTAAGTGGATCATCCTATTTGGATGTGTTGTCATTGAAAATGAGTTGATAGTATCGAGCCTGGATAGTACCGGGAGTACTACATGATTTGCCATGGATAATATTATGATATCAATTACTGGTATCTCACAAATAGTTTTTTTTTTTTTTTTTTTTTTTTGTTAGGATTGCAAGTTTGGTTCGTACAACCATTGATCGTTTGCTATATGCATCATCTCCTTTATGTCCATCACGATGGTTAGCAACATTGCGAAATATGGTACGTTCATATTTTTCTTTATTTTAAATCCCAAAATTTGTCTCTCTATCACTTCTTTTGATGGTACGTGGAAGTCAATCTTAAGAACTTAGGATGAGGAAGTATTATCAAGAATTATCCTATCGTTGTTGCTTCTTGTGTTTGGTGCCAGCTGCCTTCTTATTTTGCTCTATGAAATAAGACTAGCTAATGGCATTTATGTTTTGCATATCAAACAATGAATTTTTTTTGTTCTTGCGGCATATGTTTATTGAGTTTTGTTGAGTTGTGTGCCAATAGTCTTTAATCCTCTACGGCTAATTTGACAATCTGCCAACCCACAAGGAAACATATGCACGTGCAAAAACACAATGAGTAATTGTTGTGAGGAAGGAGGCAATGTTGATGGCTTGAATCTGGTTGTGCATTTCAATTCTTTCATTTATGATTAAAGAAACTGCCCTGATGCTCAACATGAGCTGCATGTCACTTGATTGCTAAGTGCTGCAACTACAAAAGCAGCACCAGGGTTGCTATTGTTTGCTCTGATCATTCTCCCCCGCTGCTACCATCTGGTATAGTTGGCTCTGTTGCTAATGTCTATCTTCTTTGAACATATTCTTTAGCTTGTACTCATTCCTACTTGTGCTAATCCTTACGTTTAGTTAATTTTGCTGGTTTCTTTGGTATGCTGTTTTGGCTATTATGGACGAAATTTATGTGAAGCATAGGTGTTTGAGCCATCTTCCGACTGCTGTTGGAACAGATCCTGCACATTTTGATCTCTCCTTGGCGAGGAGCCGAATAGCGAAGGGGCATAATACATTTATTGATTGGCTTGTTCATAAAATTATTATGGTAATTTAAATAGCCTTACTGAACTTACTCTTTACATTCTTTGCGTCCCTCCAATCTACATTAACTATGAACTTTCTAACTTGTATCCTCATAGTTACTATTGATGATCAAATAAATAAGTCAAATTGCAATTTCATGTGATAAAGCTGCAGGTTAATGTTTTGAAGGTGCATTGAACGAAAAGGAGTAAAATTATTCTATTTGGTTGCTAGATTGTTTAATACTTCTTACTAAATTTTTGTCTAAGTTAATATTGGGTTTTGAGTGGTGAATTAACTATTTATGCTAATGTTTATTTTTGTCTGCCATTGTAGGATGGATATTTTGTCTGCGCCAACATATACATTACAAGAGCGCACAACTAAATTGAAAGCAATATATATGCTATAAGAGTTGATGCATTTGAAGATCTTACTAATTCATCGTGAATAAAAAAGTGATGAAATTTTTTTTGTTCCCCTATTATTTCGAGTGTTCATGCAATAGTAGAATTTTTATGTTTTTTATTGGGATTAATATTGTTGATTGAAGTTTTTAATGAAAATTTTTAAAACTTGTTGATTGTTTTTTTTAGTCTTATCGATTTAATATAAATGTGATTAGCTTAACTAAAGTTTAACACTATATGTTTAAATATAATATTATTATTTTTAATGATAATGGGACACTTATAAAGTGTCACTATGATAAAAAAATATAACTTTCTTTTTTCAAATTTGGGACACAGAAGTGTGTCACTAAAAGTAAAAAAAAAAGTGTTGCTAAATTACAGCACTTTTTTGGGAATATACCAGCATTTAGTAATGTGTCGCTATATACCCTAGCTACTGCACATATAGCGACACTATAATAAGTGTCGGTAATTTTGCTACTGACACTTTTTTTAGGTTTTAGGGACACTTAAAAGTGTCGCTATAATCTTATTGTGTTGTAGTGGATGTTTACGAGGATTCCCCATGCTTGTTTTGAGGTGATAGCGACCGAAACTTTTTCAAAGTCGGCCTCATCTAGGCCCTAATAGATGATGAAAATGGCCTTTTGATCCTTCTTTCTCGAATCTTTTAGAGCCGTAAGTTGATTTGCTTGAAATACAACTTCATCTGGAGGCTCTACATAGCCTCTAGTAACCACCTGCCAGAGATCTTGTGTAGTAATCGTGAATTTTAAAAGGTTTAAATAAATTTCTGGATTTATAAATTGCAGAAAATAAGTAAATTAAGCCCCAGAAATATCAATTTTTGATCGGGGTCTGATCTCGAAAATTCAAGTTCACCATTGCGACCGTCTCGTCGAAACATGAAAAATTCATATTCATATGTTTGAGAAGAATCATGCTTGCATTAATGGTGGTTGCCTCTTGGACTGCCCTGGCCAGAGCACGAAGAGTTTTGGGGTGTATTCGAAGCACCAACCTTCTCTGAGTTTCCCAGACTTAGCCAGTGCATTGGTGTTGGCCGTGGACACAACCCAAGAGAGAAAACCGAGAGAGAGAGTGAGAGAAGGAAGATGGAATCAACTTCTTCCAAGATTTGATCTGGAGATCCAGTGGAGTTCCTCAGTGCCAGAGGTGTGCTCCTGGAGCTTGCCGAGGTTGCGCGTGGAGGAGGGACCAAGAACCGGCTTCTTCCTCTCTTCCACAACTCCGGCCAAGGTAAGGATCCTAAACCATTGATTGTTTGCACCCTAGACCCCTAGCAGTGGCTTAATTAGGCCCTTAGGATTCTCCCTGCATAAGCCCGAGCCCCCATGCTCACTGGTTGGCCGGCGGGGCCACATGCTCGCCGGAAACCTAGCCGCGCTCCGCCGCGGCTTATCTCTGCAACCAGCAAACCAAATCGGAAAACAAAATCATGGGCTTGGACTGTAGGAGATGGGGAACAACTCCACCAAATTTGGTGGAGTTTGATCAAGTGGATCGATTGCAGATCGAAACCCTAGTTTTCGGGTTTTTTTGCACTTCGGCCGAGCTTTCTGCTCCGGCGCCAGCGCGCCTCCCCACCGCCGGCCACTTGCCCAGAAATGTTCCTGGGTGTGAGAGGAGTGCACCCATGCTTTTGCATGGCAACCATGCAACCCGAATTGGTGGCGGCCATGGATGACCCGAAATGGAGTCTTATTGCGGCTGCCGGCGCTCCGGCCAACTCCGGCCGGGGAGGATTGGTCGGGAAGCTTTGTATGGATCAGAGGAACATTTCCATCCATGTTGGAAGTGATTTGGTGCTGTGGTTGCAGAGAACAACCTGCAACAAGGTGTTGAGGGTGTTGTGTGAAAGTGTGCACACCAAGTGCTTGTGGAAATGCCACAGAGAAGAAAGAGATGGATTCAGGCTTCGAGTTGAATATCAAAGTTGCTTAGAAATGTCCCCTGAGCTTGATGCTCACTTCAGATCAAGCTTGATCTGTGTGGACAAATGTTTGGTGCATTGTGAACTTGTGTGTGTGCAAGGTCTTGGTTCTGGTTGAACCAGCAGACCTGGGCTGTATCTAGGGCAAGCCCTGGGGTCCTGGCACTGTCCAGAGACTAGTTGATTCAGGAAGTTTTGTCTGAAAGTGTATAGATTTAAAGTTGTGTTAAAACCAAGCTCAAATACAATAATTGCTTAAAAATAGTGTTTGGGTCTGTTTGAAATGTTGCAACAGTGTACTCCCGGCTAATTTGGGGTCACTCGACGCGATGCTCGCGTTTATTTTGGGTTTTGGTGAGCCGAAGAAACGAAAATGCGTTTCGGCTAGGTTGGAGAAGTAATTCATGGTCCGAAGTTTTCCTCGGGTATTGCGCTGCCACAAATGTGTGAGCACGGCATTCAGCAAGTCGAATGTCACCTACTGGGGGTGACGGCTCGTAAAAATAATTCTCCGTTTATGAGAACGAGCCAAAACGGGGTTTATTTAGTGTATAAAACGCATTAGGAATAAGCCCGAGGGGATTGCTGCAATTGTAACAATATGGAAAAGCTAGATAAATGTTCTAAAACATTGTTGACCTTTCGGTGGGTTTCCTGGGGTTCCTGATAAGCTAAAAAGGCTTAATATTGCGATAATCGACGAAATGGTCGATTCGCGCTAGTTGTGCCTTGAGGATTTGGTAGATCCTGAGTTGTCACCTGGTATTATTGTAGGTCCCAGTCATCAGGAGCCAGCCTGTGATCCGTCTTGTGGTTATCGCGACCGTCTACCTTGAGGTGGGTTATCTTCAGTCCGCATTTTATCAGATCGGCCCTACGGGTACCGTAGTAGGACGGACCCCTTTGGTACTTGGTTGTTTTGCATATCGTACTTATATTCCAGCATTTGCTTGTTTATCATATTGAGATATATCATGCTTCTTCAGCAGTAGATATGCATTTCCTGGACACATGCCATGCTTGATTGGTCACTAGCATAGTTCTATACCTGTCTCTATTCCTCACTGCATGCTTAGAATAGGAGATACTACTTCAGTATGTGGCATGTTATACTAGTATCCCAGTGGGGATTTTCCTCGGCTTCTTGCCGTCTATGTGGTCAGTGGACCATGGTTTGAGCATCAGCATTATGATCGCCGTCGAGCCAAGCTTTCAGTCGCGCACACCAGCGGATTAGCTACCCGTGTGGGTGTTCTTTACCGGTAGAGAGGTCTGATTGACTCGTGAGCCTTATGGGGTTATGATAGCTTGCTGGGTGTCCAAATGTGGTTTAGCCTGAGGCCCCAATGACCAAAAGTGGCTTTTGCCTGAGGTCCATATACTCCATGGCAGTTTAGCCTGAGGCCATTGTGGCCAATAGTGGCAGTGGATTGGGTTATTCGTGGTACTACCTTTGATGCACCTTCTTGATATTCCTACTTGCGTGATTACCTGCATTTCATATCTGTTATAGATTTATCATGCATAGTATGATTGTGTTATATATATGCATACTCTGTTCTATTGATCCATATTTGATCTTATTTGGCTTAGACTGTATACCTGCATTGATCTTCAGTATATCCTACTTCTGTTTCCGCTTATTATTGTATCCAGTAGGTACGGCTTGCTATTTCCCGGCCCGTCGTGCCCACTGGGATACACTCCGGTGTGTCTCACACCCTCGGGTGACTGTTTTTCAGGTCCTTCGGGTGCGGGGACCTTTGGACGTTTTGTGTGAGGACGCGTGGTAGATTTAACCCTGGTAGGATGTACCCCTTTTGATTTAGAAAAACATTGCAACTGTATTTCCATTTTGAGAACTGGATGTATTAACTTATGAACCTTGTGGTTGTAATAGAGTAGAACTTATTTAGTATAGCTATCTCATATCTACTCTGATTTACTGTTTCTGTTAGCCGAGAACATATAGGGAAGGCTCTGTTTGATGCACAGAGACTTTTCTATATGTGTGGCGGTCTGTTCACGCCTTGGAGAAATCAAGATTTTAAACTCTGATTTAAAAAAAAAAAAAAAAAAAAAAAAATTAGACCCACTTTTGAATCTCGGGGCGTGACAGATTAGATGGTATCAGCGACAAGCGGCTGAGAAGGGCAAAGAGAAGAAAAGGCCATTTCCTGGGAATAGTAGTGGTTCAATGAGCAGTGGCAAACCACCTAAATATCCTCGATCTCGAAGAACGGCTAGGAGCGCGAGTACCCCTGCTGTTAGCCAACCGCCATTTTCCCAGTCATGCATTATTTGTGGCGGAGCCCAACGCACTTCCAGTTGTGAACAACGCCATGGTCGCTGTTTTCGCTGTGGCCAGACAGGACATGTGGCGGCTAGCTGTCCGCAGCGACCTTCATCGGCTCCATCCTCAGCTTCTGCTCCTGCTGCCCCCGGTCGACGTCCCAACCCTACTGCTAGTTCGGCGTCCACGGGACATACCCCTCGGCCCCGGCAATCTGAAGGACCACGCCAGACGGCCGGCGGTCGGGTTTATGCTCTAACTCAACCTGAGAGTGCTCCTGCTGAAACTCTTGCAGGTACTACTACTATCCTTGGAATCTCAGCTAGAACCTTGTTTGATACTGGAGCTTCCCATTCTTTCATGTCTACACATTTTGCCACTATACATGCCTTCTCCACCCAGCCTACTCGAGATAGATGGTGGGTCGAGATACCCGGCCATAGTGTCCTGATTAATCAAGAGGTTCGGTACTGCCCTATTCAGTTGGGCGAGAGTACGTTCCCGATGTCACAGTTCATCCTCAAGCTTCGCCAGTATGATATTATCTTGGGGATGAACTAGTTGACTAAGTACCAACCAACAATTGATTGCACTTATAAAACACCGACACTAACGCCACCAATTGGAACGGAGGTGTTCTATTCAGGTTTTGAACCTACAACGTACTTAGGAATGTGTTCGGTAACCCCGGTACGACGCGTGAGAAATGGGTGTGTGGCGTATCTCGTCACGGCTCTCAACACCCATGAGGAGTCAATGAAAATTGAGAATATTCCTATAGCTCGGGAATTTCCGGATGTGTTCCCGTCAGAACTTCCGGGTATGCCTCCAGAGTAAGACATTGATTTTGTCATCGACTTGATTCCGGGCACGACTCCTATCTCTCGAGCACCTTATCGCATGGCATTCACTGAATTGAAAGAGTTGCAGACTCAACTCAATGAGTTACTGGCTCTTGGTTTTATCATACCTAGTGTGTCTCCATGGGGTGCTCCGGTGTTGTTCGTTAAGAAGAAGGACAGAAGCCTTCGCCTTTGCATCGATTATCGTGAATTAAATAAAGTCACGATCAAGAACCGGTATCCTCTCCCAAGAATAGACGATCTTTTGATCAACTTCAAGGATCGAAGGTATTTTCAAAGATCGATCTACAGTCTGGGTACCGTCAGTTGAGAATTAAGGCTGAGGATATTCCTAAAACGGCATTCCGAACTCGATATGGTCATTACGAGTTTACGGTTATGCCATTTGGGCTTACTATTGCCCCGGCAGCCTTCATGGACTTGATGAATAGGGTATTCAAACCCTTTCCGGATCACTTTGTTGTGGTCTTTATCGACGACATCCTCGTCTATTCACAAAGCAATGAGGAGCATCAAGGCCATTTGCGACAGGTCCTTCAAGTGTTAAGAGAAAATAACCTGTATGCGAAGCTAAAGAAGTGTGACTTCTGGCTTCAAGAAGTGTCGTTCTTGGGATATATTGTCTCAGGAGCAGGAATCTCGGTAGATCCTAGCAAGATCAAGTCAGTGGTTGAATGGCCGCAGCCGACCAGTGTGACTGAGGTTCGGAGTTTTCTTGGTCTTGCCGGATATTATCGGCGCTTTGTAGAGGGATTTCCCAAGATATCTCTTCCGCTAAATCGTTTGACGAGAAAAGGAGAAAAGTTTATCTGGACTCCGGAATGTCAGCTTAGCTTTGATAAGCTTAAGCGTAGACTTACTGAAGCGCCAATCTTAACCCTGCCAGTTCCGGGCGAGAACTTCCTTGTCTATTGCAATGCTTCTCGGTTTGGTCTGGGTTGTGTTCTGATGCAAGATGGCAAGGTCATTGCATACGCCTCACGACAGTTAAAGCCGTATGAACAGAACTACCCTACCCACGACTTAGAGCTTGCAGCGGTGGTCTTTGCGCTCAAGCTGTGGAGACATTAACTGTATGGCGTGCATTGTGAGGTATACACAGACCATCAGAGCCTCAAATATCTTTTTACTCAGAAGGAGTTAAATATGAGGCAACGGCGTTGGCTTGAACTTCTCAAAGAGTATGACTTGACCATTCTGTGACGCCCCACTTCCCAGGGGGTCACCCATCCTAGAACTACTCTAGCTCTAGCACGCTTAACTCTCATGTTCCTCTTGGATCTTGCTACCATCCAAAATGTTATAGCCGGGTTAAAGATTTAGTCCTATTATATCATTTATATAGAGGACTAATCCAAATTCCGGGGGTGTCACATTCTTCCCCCCTTTAAGCCCTGACGTCCACGTCAGGCTCAAGCACACTCACAAGCACCAGGCGATGTGAGACTCGTCTCGCTAGCCTTAGCCGACCTTGTGAGGAGCTGTACTCCACTCAAACCGGTCATTAGCCGGGGAGCCTCGCTCTACCCGCTATATGACCCTGGCTCAGCCGAGACTCATCTCACATTTCCGGCTGGTGAATGTCTCTGATACCAACTGTGACGCCCCACTTCCCAGGGGGTCACCCATCCTAGAACTACTCTAGCTCTAGCACGCTTAACTCTCATGTTCCTCTTGGATCTTGCTACCATCCAAAATGCTATAGCCGGGTTAGAGATTTAGTCCTATTATATCATTTATATAGAGGATTAATCCAAATTCCGAGGGTGTCACACATTCTGTACCATCCTGGTCGAGCAAATGTAGTAGCCGATGCACTAAGTCGGAAAAGCAGTATGGCTGAAATACTAGTGATCACAGGGCAAGAGCGTCTGATTGAGGAATTTCATAAATTGAACTTGGAAGTAGTTCCTACTGGCGCGACAACCCAACTGATGGCAATGGTAGCTCATCCTACCCTACTCGACCGCATTAAGGAAGGACAACAGTCGGACCCTTGGTTCGAAAGAATTCGCGAAAATATAGCATTGGGTCAGACTGACGACTATCAGATGCTCACTGGCGGCTCTATCAGATATCGAGTGCGTTGGTGTGTTCCAAAGGATAATAGCCTGAGGAACGAAATTCTCGCAGAAGCGCATCGATCCTGGTACACTGTACATCCTGGTGGAACCAAAATGTACAAGGATCTGAAGCAGCAATTTTGGTGGCCTGGGATGAAATCAGATATTGCTCAGTATGTATCCCAGTGCTCAGTGTGCCAACAAGTTAAAGCTGAACATCAACGTCCGGCAGGAAAGCTACAACCACTTCCTGTTCCGGTGTGGAAATGGGAACAAATCACAATGGACTTTGTCACTGGTCTGCCACGATCCCGGCGTGGTCACGACGCTATTTGGGTGGTTGTGGATCGACTCACCAAGTCAGCCCACTTTCTGCCAATTCATACGACATGGTCTAGAGATCGGCTTGCCCAATTGTATATCGACAAGATTGTCCGGCTTCATGGTGTGCCGGTGTCGATTGTCTCTGATCGGGATACTCGATTCGTGTCCCATTTCTAGCAAAGTCTTCAGCAATCATTTGGCACTAAGTTAAATTTCAGCACTGCCTTCCATCCTCAGAGTGATGGGCACTCTGAACCGGTTATTCAGACATTAGAAGATATGTTGCGATCATGTGTCATGGACTATGGAGATGGATGGTTCAGATACCTGCCGCTAGTAGAATTTTCCTATAACAACAGTTACCAGGCAAGCATTGGAATGGCGCCTTATGAGGCATTATATGGGCGTCGATGTCGATCCCCGATCTGTTGGGACGATATTGGAGAACTCCAGATTGTCGGGCCAGATTTATTGGAGGATGCTGAGGCCAAGGTGCGAATCGCTCGACAGCGATTGTTGACCGCACAGAGTAGACAAAAGAGTTATGTGGACCGGCGCAGGCGCGATCTTGAGTTCCAAGTTGGCGATCACGTATTGCTGAAGGTGTCGCCAACTAGGGGAATCAAAAGATTTGGGTTGCGGAACAAGTTTAGTCCTCGGACCCTTCGAGATATTGGAGCGCATTGGTCCTGTGGCATATCGGCTAGCTCTTCCTCCAAGTCTTGCCCGTGTGCATAATGTCTTTCATGTCTCCATGCTACGAAAGTACATCCCTGATCCTACACATGTCATCAGCCCTACCTCTGTTCAACTATGGGAGGATCTGAGCTACAATGAAACTCCGTTACGGATCCTGGCACGCGACGAGAAGAAACTGCGAAGCAGAACAATTCCCTATGTAAAGGTACAGTGGGAAAATCATGAAGAACGCGAGGCCACATGGGAGCGTGAATCTGAAATGTTGGAACGCTTTCCCTTTTTATTTGAATCATAATTGTAATCAAGTTTCGGGGACGAAATTTTTTATAAGTGGTGGGTGATGTAGTAATCGTGAATTTTAAAAGGTTTAAATAAATTTCTGGATTTATAAATTGCAGAAAATAAGTAAATTTAGCCCCAGAAATATCAATTATTGATCGGGGTCTGATCTCGAAAATCCGAGTTCACCATTGCGACCGTCTCGTCGAAACATGAAAAATTCATATTCATATGTTCTCGATCCGGCGGTCGGATCTTCCAGAAATCAGCGAAGAAGAAACGGATTCCACAACTTAAGTTGTGAATAGTAACCCCTATTTTAAATGGCCCTTTGATCACTAACGGCCGTTTCACTGTCTGGAACCCTGACATAGGGGTATGAGTAGTCAAACCTAACTAACTTCGACGTTCTGAGCACAATGGCACTGACGGATTTCGCGTTTGGCGACCCGGGTGCATCGGAGTGCGTGCACTGTACCGCACTTTACCGAACTAGTTGGCCCGAGATTTCAAATGAGCGCCAAATCAAACAAACAAATAGGCTATTTTGAAGGTCTCGACGAGCCGGACGTCGTGGCGAAGTCTGTTTCGCATTTCGTCAAGCAGATTGTCTCGAAATGCATGAAAAGCGCCGAATTATCGCTTTTTCTTCGAATAAATTAAATATGCTTGGGCCAAAGCCCTTGGGACTTTGTGGATTGGGTTCTGCCAACCTAAGAAGCCCACGAATGTGGCTGAGCAGGGCTGGGAGGCTGGGGGTTGTGTGTGAACCGGGTTTGAGAAGAATCATGCTTGCATTAATGGTGGTTGCCTCTTGGACTGCCCTGGGCCAGAGCACGAAGAGTTTTGGGGTGTATTCGAAGCACCAACCTTCTCTGAGTTCCCCAGACTTAGGCAGTGCATTGGTGTTGGCCGTGGACACAACCCAAGAGAGAAAACCGAGAGAGAGAGTGAGAGAAGGAAGATGGAATCAACTTCTTCCAAGATTTGATCTGGAGATCCAGTGTAGTTCCTCAGTGCCAGAGGTGTGCTCCTGGAGCTTGCCGAGGTTGCGCGTGGAGGAGGGACCAAGAACCGTCTTCTTCCTCTCTTCCACAACACCGGCCAAGGTAAGGATCCTAAACCATTGATTGTTTGCACCCTAGACCCCTAGCAGTGGCTTAATTAGGCCCTTAGGATTCTCCCTGCATAAGCCCAAGCCCCCATGCTCACTGGTTGGCCGGCTGGGCCACTTGCTCGCCGGAAACCTAGCCGAGCTCCGCCGCGGCTTATCTCTGCAACCAGCAAACCAAATCGGAAAACAAAATCATGGGCTTGGACTGTACGAGATGGGGATCAACTCCACCAAATTTGGTGGAGTTTGATCAAGTGGATCGATTGCAGATCGAAACCCTAGTTTTCGGGTTTTTTTACACTTCGACCGAGCTTTCTGCTCCGGCGCTGGCGCGCCTCCCCACCGCCGGCCACTTGCCCAGAAATGTTCCTGGGTGTGAGAGGAGTGCGCCCATGCTTTTGCATGGCAACCATGCAACCCAAATTGGTGGCGGCCAGGGATGACCCGAAATGGAGTCTTGTTGCGGCTGCCGGCGCTCCGGCCAACTCCGGCCGGGGAGGATTGGTCGGGAAGTATTGTATGGATCAGAGGAACATTTCCATCCATGTTGGAAGTGATTTGGTGCTGTGGTTGCAGAGAACAACCTGCAACAAGGTGTTGAGGGTGTTGTGTGAAAGTGTGCACACCAAGTGCTTGTGGAAATGCCACAGAGAAGAAAGAGATGGATTCCGGCTTCGAGTTGAATATCAAAGTTGCTTAGAAATGTGCCCTGAGCTTGATGCTCACTGCAGATCAAGCTTGATCTGTGTGGACAAATGTTTGGTGCATTGTGAACTTGTGTGTGTGCAAGGTCTTGGTTCTGGTTGAACCAGCAGACCTGGGCTGTATCTAGGGCAAGCCCTGGGGTCCTGGCACTGTCCAGAGACTAGTTGATTCAGGAAGTTTTGTCTGAAAGTGTATAGATTTAAAGTTGTGTTAAAACCAAGCTCAAATACAATAATTGCTTAAAAACAGTGTTTGGGTCTGTTTGAAATGTTGCAACAGTGTACTCCTGGCTAATTTGGGGTCACTGGACGCGATGCTCGCGTTTATTTTTGGTTTTGGTGAGCCGAAGAAACTAAAATGCGTTTCGGCTAGGTTAGAGAAGTAATTCATGGTCCGAAGTTTTCCTCGGGTATCGCGCTGCCACGAATGTGTGAGCGCGGCATTCAGCAAGTCGAATGTCACCTACTGGGGGTGACGGCTCGTAAAAATGATTCTTCGTTTATGAGAACGAGCCAAAACGGGGTTTATTTAGTGTATAAAACGCATTAGGAATAAGCCCGAGGGGCTTGCTGCAATTGTAACAATATGGAAAAGCTAGATAAATGTTCTAAAACATTATTGACCGTTCGGTGGGTTTCCTGGGGTTCCTGATAAGCTAAAAAGGCTTAATATTGCGATAATCGACGAAATGGTCGATTCGCGCTAGTTGTGCCTTGAGGATTTGGTAGATCCTGAGTTGTCACCTGGTATTATTGTAGGCCCCAGTCATCAGGAGCCAGCTTGTGATCCGTCTTGTGGTTATCGCGGCCGTCTACCTTGAGGTGGGTTATTTTCGGTCCGCGTTTTATCAGATCGACCCTACGGGTACCGTAGTAGGACGGACCCCTTTGGTACTTGGTTGTTTTGCATATCATACTTATATTCCAGCAGTTGCTTGTTTATCATATTGAGATATATCATTCTTATATTCCAGCAGTTGCTTGTTTATCATATTGAGATATATCATGCTTCTTCAGCAGTAGATATGCATTTCCTGGACACATGCCATGCTTGATTGGTCACTAGCATAGTTCTATACCTGTCTCTATTCCTCACTGCATGCTTAGAATAGGAGATACTACTTCAGTATGTCGCATGTTATACTAGTATCCCAGTGGGGATTTTCCTCGGCTTCTTGCCGTCTATGTGGTCAGTGGACCATGGTTTGAGCATCAGCATTATGATCGCCGTCGAGCCAAGCTTTCAGTCGCGCACACAAGCGGATTAGCTACCCGTGTGGGTGTTCTTTACCGGTAGAGAGGTCTGATTGACCCGTGTGCCTTATGGGGTTTTGATAGCTTGCTGGGTGTCCAAAAGTGGTTTAGCCTGAGGCCCCAATGACCAAAAGTGGCTTTTGCCTGAGGTCCATATACTCCATGGCAGTTTAGCCTGAGGCCATTGTGGCCAACAGTGGCAGTGGATTGGGTTATTCGTGGTACTACCTTTGATGCACCTTCTTGATATTCCTACTTGCGTGATTACCTGCATTTTATATCTGTTATAGATTTATCATGCATAGTATGATTGTGTTATATATATGCATACTCTGTTCTATTGATCCATATTTGATCTTATTTGGCTTAGACTGTATACCTGCATTGATCTTCAGTATATCCTACTTCTGTTTCCGCTTATTATTGTATCCAGTAGGTACGGCTTGCTATTTCCCGGCCCGTCGTGCCCACTGGGATACACTCCGGTGTGTCTCACACCCTCGGGTGACTGTTTTTCAGGTCCTTCGGGTGCGGGGACCTTTGGACGTTTTGTGTGAGGACGCGTGGTAGATTTAACCCTGGTAGGATGTACCCCTTTTGATTTAGAAAAACATTGCAATTGTATTTCCATTTTGAGAACTGGATGTATTAACTTATGAACCTTGTGGTTGTAATAGAGTAGAACTTATTTAGTATAGCTATCTCGTATCTACTCTGATTGACTGTTTCTGTTAGCCGAGCACATATAGGGAAGGCTCTGTTTGATGTACAGAGACTTTTCTATATGTGTGGCGGTCTGTTCACGCCTTGGAGAGATCAAGATTTTAAACTCTGATTTAAAAAAAAAAAGAAAAAAAAATTTAGACCCACTTTTGAATCTCGGGGCGTGACAGATTAGATGGTATCAGCGACAAGCGGCTGAGAAGGGCAAAGAGAAGAAAAGGCCATTTCCTGGGAATAGTAGTGGTTCAATGAGCAGTGGCAAACCACCTAAATATCCTCAATCTCGAAGAACGGCTAGGAGCGCGAGTACCCCTGCTGTTAGCCAACCGCCATTTTCCCAGTCATGCATTATTTGTGGCGGAGCCCATCGCACTTCCAGTTGTGAACAACGCCATGGTCGCTGTTTTCGCTGTGGCCAGACAGGACATGTGGCGGCTAGCTGTCCGCAGCGACCTTCATCGGCTCCATCCTCAGCTTCTGCTCCTGCTGCCCCCGGTCGACGTCCCAACCCTACTGCTAGTTCGGCGTCCACGGGACATACCCCTCGGCCCCGGCAATCTGAAGGACCACGCCAGACGGCCGGCAGTCGGGTTTATGCTCTAACTCAACCTGAGAGTGCTCCTGCTGAAACTCTTGCATGTACTACTACTATCCTTGGAATCTCAGCTAGAACCTTGTTTGATACTGGAGCTTCCCATTCTTTCATGTCTACACATTTTGCCACTATACATGCCTTCTCCACCCAGCCTACTCGAGATAGATGGTGGGTCGAGATACCCGGCCATAGTGTCCTGATTAATCAAGAGGTTCGGTACTGCCCTATTCAGTTGGGCGAGAGTACGTTCCCGATGTCACAGTTCATCCTCAAGCTTCGCCAGTATGATATTTTCTTGGGGATGAACTGGTTGACTAAGTACCAAGCAACAATTGATTGCACTAATAAAACACCGACACTAACGCCACCAATTGGAACGGAGGTGTTCTATTCAGGTTTTGAACCTACAACGTACTTAGGAATGTGTTCGGTAACCCCGGTACGACGCGTGAGAAATGGGTGTGTGGCGTATCTCGTCACGGCTCTCAACACCCATGAGGAGTCAATGAAAATTGAGAATATTCCTATAGCTCGGGAATTTCCAGATGTGTTCCCGTCAGAACTTCCGGGTATGCCTCCAGAGCGAGACATTGATTTTGTCATCGACTTGATTCCGGGCACGACTCCTATCTCTCGGGCACCTTATCGCATGGCATTCACTGAATTGAAAGAGTTGCAGACTCAACTCAATGAGTTACTGGCTCTTGGTTTTATCAGACCTAGTGTGTCTCCATGGGGTGCTCCGGTGTTGTTCGTTAAGAAGAAGGACAGAAGCCTTCGCCTTTGCATCGATTATCGTGAATTAAATAAAGTCACGATCAAGAACCGGTATCCTCTCCCAAGAATAGACGATCTTTTCGATCAACTTCAAGGATCGAAGGTATTTTCAAAGATCGATCTATAGTCTGGGTACCATCAGTTGAGAATTAAGGCTGAGGATATTCCTAAAACGGCATTCCGAACTCGATATGGTCATTACGAGTTTACGGTTATGCCTTTTGGGCTTACTAATGGCCCGGCAGCCTTCATGGACTTGATGAATAGGGTATTCAAACCCTTTCTGGATCACTTTGTTGTGGTCTTTATCGACGACATCCTCGTCTATTCACAAAGCAATGAGGAGCAACAAGGCCATTTGCGACAGGTCCTTCAAGTGTTAAGAGAAAATAACCTGTATGCGAAGCTAAAGAAGTGTGACTTCTGGCTTCAAGAAGTGTCGTTCTTGGGATATATTGCATACGCCTCACGACAGTTAAAGCCGTATGAACAGAACTACCCTACCCACGACTTAGAGCTTGCAGCGGTGGTCTTTGCGCTCAAGCTGTGGAGACATTATCTGTACGGCGTGCATTGTGAGGTATACACAGACCATCAGAGCCTCAAATATCTTTTTACTCAGAAGGAGTTAAATATGAGGCAACGGCGTTGGCTTGAACTTCTCAAAGACTATGACTTGACCATTCTGTACCATCCTGGTCGAGCAAATGTAATAGCCGATGCACTAAGTCGGAAAAGTTGTACGGCTGAAATACTAGTGATCACAGGGCAAGAGCGCCTGATTGAGGAATTTTAGAAATTGAACTTGGAAGTAGTTCCTACTGGCGCGACAACCCAACTGATGGCAATGGTAGCTCATCCTACCCTACTCGACCGCATTAAGGAAGGACGACAGTCGGACCCTTGGTTCGAAAGAATTCGCAAAAATATAGTATTGGGTCAGACTGACGACAATCAGATGCTCACTGGCGGCTCTATCAGATATCGAGTGCGTTGGTGTGTTCCAAAGTATAATAGCCTGAGGAACGAAATTCTCGCAGAAGCGCATCGATCCTGGTACACTGTACATCCTGGTGGAACCAAAATGTACAAGGATCTGAAGCAGCAATTTTGGTGGCCTGGGATGAAATCAGTATTGCTCAGTATGTATCCCAGTGCTCAGTGTGCCAACAAGTTAAAAGCTGAACATCAACGTCCGGCAGGAAAGCTACAACCACTTCCTGTTCCGGTGTGGAAATGGGAACAAATCACAATGAACTTTGTCACTGGTCTGCCACGATCCCAGCGTGGTCACGACGCTATTTGGGTGGTTGTGGATCGACTCACCAAGTCAGCCCACTTTCTGCCTATTCATACGACATGGTCTAGAGATCGGCTTGCCCAATTGTATATCGACAAGATTGTCCGGCTTCATGGTGTGCCGGTGTCGATTGTCTCTGATCGGGATACTCAATTCGTGTCCCATTTCTAGCAAAGTCTTCAGCAATCATTGGGCACTAAGTTAAATTTCAGCACTGCCTTCCATCCTCAGAGTGATGGGCAGTCTGAACGGGTTATTCAGACATTAGAAGATATGTTGCGAGCATGTGTCAAGGACTATGGAGATGGATGGTTCAGATACCTGCCGCTAGTAGAATTTGCCTATAACAACAGTTACCAGGCAAGCATTGGAATGGCGCCTTATGAGGCATTATATGGGCGTCGATGTTGATCCCCGATCTGTTGGGACGATGTTGGAGAATGCCAGATTATCGGACCAGATTTATTGGAGGATGCTGAGGCCAAGATGCGAATCGCTCGACAGCGATTGTTGACCGCACAGAGTAGACAAAAGAGTTATGTGGACCGGCGCAGGCGCGATCTTGAGTTCCAAGTTGGCGATCACGTATTGCTGAAGGTGTCGCCAACTAGGGGAATCAAAAGATTTGGGTTGCGGAACAAGTTTAGTCCTCGGACCCTTCGAGATATTGTAGCGCATTGGTCCTGTGGCATATCGGCTAGCTCTTCCTCCAAGTCTCGCTCGTGTGCATAATGTCTTTCATGTCTCCATGCTACGAAAGTACATCCCTGATCCTACACATGTCATCAGCCCTACCTCTGTTCAACTACGGGAGGATCTGAGCTACAATGAAACTCCGTTACGGATCCTGGCACGCGAAGAGAAGAAACTGCGAAGCAGAACAATTCCCTATGTAAAGGTACAGTGGGAAAATCATGAAGAACGCGAGGCCACATGGGAGCGTGAATCTGAAATGTTGGAACGCTTTCCCTTTTTATTTGAATCATAATTGTAATCAAGTTTCGGGGACGAAACTTTTTATAAGTGGTGGGTGATGTAGTAATCGTGAATTTTAAAAGGTTTAAATAAATTTCTGGATTTATAAATTGCAGAAAATAAGTAAATTAAGCCCCAGAAATATCAATTTTTGATCGGGGTCTGATCTCGAAAATCCGAGTTCACCATTGCGACCGTCTCGTCAAAACATGAAAAATTCATATTCATATGTTCTCGATCCGACGGTCGGATCTTCCAGAAATCTGCGAAGAAATAACGGGTCCCACAACTTAAGTTGTGAATAGTAACCCCTATTTTAAATGGCCCTTTGATCACTAACGGCCGTTTCACTGTCTGGAACCCTGACATAGGGGTATGAGTAGTCAAACCGAACTAATTTCGACGTTCTGAGCACAATGGCACTGACGGATTTCGCGTTTGGCTACCCGGGTGCATCAGAGTGCGTGCACTGTACCGCACTTTACCTAACTAGTTGGCCCGAGATTTCAAATGAGCGCCAAATCAAACAAACAAATAGGCTATTTTGAAGGTCTCGACGAGCCGGACGTCGTGGCGAAGTCTGTTTCGCATTTCGTCAAGCAGATTGTCTCGAAATGCGTGAAAAGTGCCGAATTATCGCTTTTTCTTTGAATAACTTAAATATGCTTGGGCCAAAGCCCTTGGGACTTTGTGGATTGGGTTCTGCCAACCTAAGAAGCCCACGAATGTGGCTGAGCAGGGATGGGAGGCTGGGGGTTGTGTGTGAACCGGGTTTGAGAAGAATCATGCTTGCATTAATGGTGGTTGCCTCTGGACTGCCCTGGGCCAGAGCACGAAGAGTTTTGGGGTGTATTCGAAGCACCAACCTTCTCTGAGTTCCCCAGACTTAGGCAGTGCATTGGTGTTGGCCGTGGACACAACCCAAGAGAGAAAACCGAGAGAGAGAGTGAGAGAAGGAAGATAGAATCAATTTCTTCCAAGATTTGATCTGGAGATCCAGTGGAGTTCCTCAGTGCCAGAGGTGTGCTCCTGGAGCTTGTAGAGGTTGCGCGTGGAGGAGGGACCAAGAACCGGCTTCTTCCTCTCTTCCACAACTCCGGCCAAGGTAAGGATCCTAAACCATTGATTGTTTGCACCCTAGACCCCTAGCAGTGGCTTAATTAGGCCCTTAGGATTCTCCCTGCATAAGCACGAGCCCCCATGCTCACTGGTTGGCCGGCGGGGCCACATGCTCGCCGGAAACCTAGCCGAGCTCCGCCGCGGCTTATCTCTGCAACCAGTAAACCAAATCGAAAAACAAAATCATGGGCTTGGCCTGTAGGTGATGGGGATCAACTCCACCAAATTTGGTGGAGTTTGATCAAGTGGATCGATTGCAGATCGAAACCCTAGTTTTCGAGTTTTTTTGCACTTCGGCCGAGCTTTCTGCTCCGGCGCCGGCGCGCCTCACCACCGCCGGCCACTTGCCCAGAAATGTTCTTGGGTGTGAGAGGAGTGCGCCCATGCTTTTGCATGGCAACCATGCAACCCGAATTGGTGGCGGCCATGGATGACCCGAAATGGAGTCTTGTTGCGGCTGCCGGCGCTCCGGCCAACTCCGGCCGGGGAGGATTGGTCGGGAAGCTTTGTATGGATCAGAGGAACATTTCCATCCATGTTGGAAGTGATTTGGTGCTGTGGTTGCAGAGAACAACCTGCAACAAGGTGTTGAGGGTGTTGTGTGAAAGTGTACACACCAAGTGCTTGTGGAAATGCCACAGAGAAGAAAGAGATGGATTCAGGCTTCGAGTTGAATATCAAAGTTGCTTAGAAATGTCCCCTGAGCTTGATGCTCACTTCAGATCAAGCTTGATCTGTGTGGACAAATGTTTGGTGCATTGTGAACTTGTGTGTGTGCAAGGTCTTGGTTCTGGTTGAACCAGCAGACCTGGGCTGTATCTAGGGCAAGCCCTGGGGTCCTGGCACTGTCCAGAGACTAGTTGATTCAGGAAGTTTTGTCTGAAAGTGTATAGATTTAAAGTTGTGTTAAAACCAAGCTCAAATACAATAATTGCTTAAAAATAGTGTTTGGGACTGTTTGAAATGTTGCAACAGTGTACTCCTGGCTAATTTGGGGTCACTGGACGCGATGCTCGCGTTTATTTTGGGTTTTGGGGAGCCGAAGAAACGAAAATGCGTTTCGGCTAGGTTAGAGAAGTAATTCATGGTCCGAAGTTTTCCTCGGGTATTGCGCTACCACAAATGTGTGAGCACGGCATTCAGCAAGTCGAATGTCACCTACTGGGGGTGACGGCTCGTAAAAATGATTCTCCGTTTATGAGAACGAGCCAAAACGGGGTTTATTTAGTGTATAAAACGCATTAGGAATAAGCCCGAGGGCCTTGCTGCAATTGTAACAATATGGAAAAGCTAGATAAATGTTCTAAAACATTATTGACCTTTCGGTGGGTTTCTTGGGGTTCCTGATAAGCTAAAAAGGCTTAATATTGCGATAATCGACGAAATGGTCGATTCGCGCTAGTTGTGCCTTGAGGATTTGGTAGATCCTGAGTTGTCACCTGGTATTATTGTTGGCCCTAGTCATCAGGAGCCAGCCTGTGATCCGTCTTGTGGTTATCGCGACCGTCTACCTTGAGGTGGGTTATCTTCGGTCCGCGTTTTATCAGATCGGCCCTACGGGTACCGTAGTAGGACGGACCCCTTTGGTACTTGGTTGTTTTGCATATCGTACTTATATTCCAGCAGTTGCTTGTTTATCATATTGAGATATATCATGCTTATATTCCAACAGTTGCTTGTTTATCATATTGAGATATATCATGCTTCTTCAGCAGTAGATATGCATTTCCTGGACACATGCCATGCTTGATTGGTCACTAGCATAGTTCTATACCTGTCTCTATTCTTCACTGCATGCTTAGAATAGGAGATACTACTTCAGTATGTCGCATGTTATACTAGTATCCCAGTGGGGATTTTCCTCGGCTTCTTGCCGTCTATGTGGTCAGTGGACCATGGTTTGAGCATCAGCATTATGATCGCCGTCGAGCCAAGCTTTCAGTCGCGCACACCAGCGGATTAGCTACCCGTGTGGGTATTCTTTACCGGTAGAGAGGTCTGATTGACCCGTGAGCCTTGTGGGGTTATGATAGCTTGCTGGGTGTCCAAAAGTGGTTTAGCCTGAGGCCCCAATGACCAAAAGTGGCTTTTGCCTGAGGTCCATATACTCCATGGCAGTTTAGCCTGTGGCGGTCTGTTCACGCCTTGGAGAAATCAAGATTTTAAACTCTGATTTAAAAAAAAAAAAAAAAAAAATTTAGACCTATTTTTGAATCTCGGGGCGTGACAGATTAGATGGTATCAGCGACAAGCGGCTGAGAAGGGCAAAGAGAAGAAAAGGCCATTTCCTGGGAATAGTAGTGGTTCAATGAGCAGTGGCAAACCACCTAAATATCCTCGATCTCGAAGAACGGCTAGGAGCGCGTGTTGGGTTATATTTAATAAGGATCTAAATAGGGGAAAAAACACCTAGAGGGGGGTGAATAGGTGTAAACGTATAAACACTCAAAAATCGTTGCGATAAAAACCCAATGCTGAAATAAAAATAATACGCAAGATTTTTACGTGGAAAACTCCATCACCGGAGTAAAAAACCACGGGACCGATAACACGGCAGAAATCTACTAGAATTAAAACACGTACAAGGTGATTTACCGTACACACTTACGACTCAACCTTTTCCATACGCTCCTAGAGGATCTTCTCCGCTCGCTCCACGACGCTTCTCGAATCCACGATCTGCGCCCAACGCCGAATCCACGGCGTCCAACGTCGAATCCACGACGTCCGACCGAATCCACGGTCTTCACCCAATAGCACCCTTCGAATCCACGAACGTGCCTCGCTCCGAATCCACGAGAGCGGTTGAACCTTGAATCCACAAGGACACGCGAATCCACGCGCCGATTTTTGGGGTAAATCGTTATTTTTGGTGGTGATGATCCGCCGAATACTTAGATCAAAGATAGATCGGAAATACCATCTAAGTATTCATTAGTTTGATTCAACTCAAGATGTGAGTATGAAAACCTAGAATCAAACTAATCAATATAGATGAAGAAACATAGAGTATTCTCTAATGATTTCCTTTCTTCTCTATATGTGGATCTAGAGCCGTATAAGATGATATATGAAAATGACGGCTATTTGGTTTTTCGGCCTCCTATGAAAAAGAGTCATAGGGTCTATTTATAGGTTAGAAACCCTAGGAAGGAGATAAGAATCAAAAACCTAACATTTCTGGAAATTTTACGGACGGCGATCCGGATCGGATTAGCTGTGATCCGGATCGTCGTAACGAGTCAGGCAATTCCAGAAAAACGAAGGTTCGGGATCCGGATCGAAGTGCTTGATCCGGATCGTTCATACAGTTCACCAAACATCAACGTTCGGGATCCGGATTGCGAAGCCTGATCCGGATCGTTCAAGGAAGATGGTAAACTCAGTGTTCGGGATCCGGATCAAGAGAGGCTACGATCCGGATTGAACTGGTGTATGAACGAACCACCTTCGGGATCCGGATCGAACAACCTGATCCGGATCCTGAACATGTCCCAAGTCCAGTTTTTGATTTTTATGCAATGAAAGATTCTTCCAAGTGTTTCTACACTACAAGAAGTATTCGGATCACACAAAATCTTTAGTTAAACATACCTGATCCTTTTGAATTCTTCTTTCTTGAGATTGAGTTAAATGATCCAACTTTCTTCACCTTCAATCTTCAAGACTTGAGACTTTCACGAAACTACGCCAACTCAAATTCCGTAACAATCTCCCCCTTTGGCGGTTTCGTGACAAAACACAGATCCACTAAAGAAAATTCAAAAAGATATTTTTGTTGCTATCACCATACAACAAAAATTTACAATGGAGATCCGAAAATTTAAAAACATGAGATAAACTCCTAAAACATACTCTAGACTTAGACATCTGTACTCTCTGCACAAAGAAATCATTCTTGACAAAAAGAGATCGTTAGATACCTCAAGAATATTTAGCATACAAAACCTAGTACAGAGATAGAGTTTATCTGATCATCATGACATTTGAGAATTCAGATATGTAAGAGAATCATAGTCAAAAACCAACATATCTTCTAAGCAATAAAATTCCAAATGTCATAACTTTGCTTTGTTAGTAATCAACAACTTGTTAGTAATAATACATGTCCAAATAGTTAGTCGAATAGTTAGTAGGAACATGCAACAAATCACAAGATAAAAACCAAAGTTGTGATACTTACCTTTCACCAAAGTCAAAGTTGAAATGATACTTACCTTGATGTTCACACATTCACATCAATCATTGTTCAATCATTGTTCAAGTTCTCTCTAAACTCTCTCCCCCTTTTTGTCACAAACAAAGCCAAAAATTACCAAAAAATGAAGGAGAGTTAAAAATTTCATAGAAAATGTTCCGAAATTTAAGAACTAGAACTAAAAGTAAGTCCTAAAAACTGAAAAAACCTGCACAAGAAAAGGTTAAAAATCTGCAAAAGAATAAAAAGAAGGGAATCAGTCATCAGATTTGGAGTCTTCAGAGCTCGTGCAACCCAGCTTTTTCAAAATTCCTTTAAGCATTCCCGAGATCGTAGTACACTCTTGCTTCATCTGATGTATGTCCTTGGACATCTTTCTGAGTTCTAGAGCCATTTTATCTTGTTCTTGTTTTATGGAAGACTCTAGATTTTCCTTTTGGTCAGTTCTTCTGGAAGTTGAAGAACGTTGAGTGACGATTTACGGAGCAGTCTGACCTTCATTCCGAGGAGATCGTCTTGGCAAAAAGGGTGGATTGCTTGGCACATTCTTTTTCATGGCTTGCTGCTTAAGTATTGAGGAAGACTTCAGTAGCTTCTTTTTCTTTAGGTAAACCTTATTTTCTTCATCAATGCCTTGTTGTACTTCGTCAAGAAATGTGTCCCAATCTTCTTCGTCTTCTGATTCAGTGTCAATTTGAGAAATATTCCTTGGGTTCTCTTGACATGGTTCATTTATTTCAATACCTCGAGCTCGTCCAGGTCGTCGAGCAAGTCTTTTTCTTTTTAGGAAAATGGATGAAGAAGTCATTGATGCTTTTCCTTTTTCCGCAGATGTTTCTGCATGGGCTTTCCCTTTCGATGCAACAGAGGTTTTCTGTGGCGATTCTTCAGGATGTGTTTCATCATCTGATAACTCATCCCAGTTAACTTCATCCTTTTTAGCCCTCTTGGCAGTGTCTCTCGTATGTACCATAGCAGCAAGTAGGAAAACAATCCAAGTGATCACCATTGCTAATGGTTTCTTGAGAAAAGAAATCCTGTGTGGAACAACTCAAGAACACGAAAAAATTGTTAATTTTCAAAGATTTGAAAAATTGTACCCAAACAATCATAATCATGTAGAGAGACTAAGAATCAAATTAGTTTTGCAAAAGGACTTTTAAAAATAGATCAATTGCATGATTTTCGAAAATCCTCATTATATGCCCTAAAACCGAAATTTTAGAAATCGAAGCCTAAAAATCCGTTAATCAGGAGAACACCTAGCATATAATCAAAACTAATCTACCCAGAGTTCTTATTTCAAAAGAAATTTGATCAAAAACCATCCACAAACAAAGTTGATCCAAGAATTTCATCACGTTTGAGGAGGAAAAGAGAAAAACGGTGAAAAACCGAGATTTTGATCAATAAAACTTACTTGGAGTTGAAGAACTTGAGTTTGGAAGCTTCCAGGAAGGATGAAATCTAGAGAGAGAGGCTCTGGAAACTTTGGAACAAAAGATTGGAGTAAAAGAAATCAAAACCCTTTTGTTCTTTATAAAACCCTAGCCGCGATCCGGATCAGTTCATGATTGCGATCCGGATCGGCTACCCGCAGTGAGAAACTGCGTTCGGGATCCGGATCGGCAGGTCCAATCCGGATCGTCAGCCCGCAGAAGAAAACCTGCGTTCGGGATCCGGATCATCTTGCCCGATCCGGATCGGCCAACTTTTTCTTTAGAAAATTTCAGAGAAATTCAAGAAAACCAGAAAAAGATTGTAAGCACAAATGTGTATCAACTTTAAACAAAAATCATCGTTTCATACAACAAGAATTAGATTATGCCAAATCTATCAATAATATCCAAAAATGAAACGAGAATTTACAAGAATTAAATCCCTTAAAGTTGAACACCTTCAATTACATCTAACTTGATCTTATGAGTAATGCCTTTATCAAATCATCAATTCAGTAAAGAAAATAAAATACAAAGATCAATAGATGTTTGAAATCCCAAATATAGTAGATAATGTATCTAGACAATCTGTTGAAGAGAGTGGCTCTTTGAGCATCTTTCATTAAAAACCCACCTTATACCAACCTTGAAATTTGACGAAGTCAAGTATTTCAACATGCATTTTACTTAATCAAACTTTGAACAACCATGCTTGGTATACATGTGGTAGCTGCACACAATACTCGGACGACCGAGGTGGTAGCTCTTTCCTCCATGTGGTGGTAGTTTTCACACTCCTCATTGGGATGTAACTCTTTCCTACATCTTTTGAGCATTTTACTTTTCAATGACTCCCCCTCAATTGGCTATCAATTATTTAAGATATAAAGTATTCAACCAAATATTGATCTCGATTTCATACTCGACTAAGCAGTCAAATAAGATAATGACTATACCAAGAGATCATTGAGAGAGAGAAATTGACTTTGATCACTCAGAAGATGATTTAATTAACATAAATGATCATTGCAACAGTGAAATATTATGATGGCAAAAGCATAATAAATTTCTAAATGTGCGAAAAGATGCAATTAAAGTCAATTATGATCTATGCTCAATTAATGTCCTATGTACAAACATAGATAATGAACAAAACAAAAACAAATACAAAACCTATCCTAAGCAAAGGTTTCAAAAAGAAGTTTATTTCAAGGAAAGCATTCCAATTGCTTTTCGTAAATGAATAAAACGTTTTTGATCCAAAGGTTTTGTTAGAATGTCAGCTAATTGATCCTCAGTTGAAATATATGAAAGTTGAAGAGTATTTGATTCAACTAGCTCTCTAAGAAAATGATATCTAAGTTCAATATGTTTTGTTCTAGAGTGCAACACAGGGTTTTTAGAAATGTTAATTGCACTTGTGTTGTCACAAAGGATTGTTACCGAAGATGCTGAAATGCGGAAGTCGCTCAATACGCTTTTCATCCAAATGAGTTGAGTTGAGCAACTTACCAGCTGAAATGTATTCCACTTCGGCAGTCGAGAGTGCTATGCAATTCTGTTTTTTACTGTGCCATGCAACAAGGCAATGGCCAAGATAGAAGCATGCACCACTCGTGCTTTTCCGATCATCCACTGATCCTGCCCAATCGGCATCTGAGTATCCAACAATATCCAAACTTGTTCCCATAGGATACCAAATTCCGAAATTAATTGATCCTTTGATATACCGGATGATCCTTTTCACCGCTTTCAGGTGAACCTCCTTTGGTGCGCAGATCCCAACACCAAAAGATATATCCGGGCGACTAGCCGTGAGATAAAGTAGACTTCCAATCATACTCCGATAAAGTTTCTCGTCTACATTCTCACTTTGTGATTCACTTCCAAGTCCCTTGTGGCTAGTTCCCATTGGAGTCGGAAAATCCTTCGAATTTTCAAGATCAAACTTTTTAACCAACTCCATTGCATACTTGGATTGTCTCAAGTGAATACCTCCATCATTTTGTTTAATTTGCAATCCAAGGAAATAAGTCAATTCACCCATCATGGACATCTCAAATTCGCTTTCCATGGTCTCCGCGAATTTAGAAGCATCATTATCTCTTGTTGCGCCAAATACAATGTCATCGACATAGATTTGTGCTACAATGAAATTGCTTTGATAATGCTTCACAAAGAGAGTCCTATCAGCTCCCCCTCGAGTGTAGCCCTTCTCCAAAAGGTGCTTTGTCAACCTTTCGTACCATGCTCGCGGTGCTTGTTTCAGACCGTAAAGAGCCTTTTTCAAACGAAAAACATGGTTAGGTTGTTTATGGTCTACAAAACCTTTCGGTTGAGCCACATAAACTTCCTCATTTAAAAACCCATTTAGAAATGCGCTCTTAACGTCCATTTGAAATAATTTGATTTTAAAATGACAAGCAATAGCAAATAGTATACGAATGGACTCGAGTCTAGCTACAGGGGCGAATGTTTCATCAAAGTCTATACCTTCTACTTGAGAGTAGCCTTGAGCAACTAATCGTGCCTTGTTCCTGATGATAGTACCATCCTCATTTTTCTTGTTCTTGAAGATCCATTTGGTACCTATCACATTATGTTGCTTTGGAGGCTTCGTTAATTCCCAGACTTTGTTTCGCTCAAATTGATGGAGCTCTTCCTGCATTGCTTTAATCCAGTAGTCATCCTGAAGAGCTTCAACTATGTTCTTTGGTTCGATTAAAGATACGTAGCAAGCGAATCCACAAACCAACTGCCTCCGAGTTCTAACTCCTTCTTGTGGATCTCCAATAATATTCGATTCCGGATGATCCTTGGAGATTCGTAGCGTTTGTTGAAACGGAGTACCCGGAGATATATGAGATGATTCTTGCACATTAGATAAACTTGAAGAACCATTAGATGCATCATTAATATTGGAAGTATTATTATGAGAAGATGCAACGGCAGGAGAATCATCATCTAGAGAGATATCGAGGGTAGATTTTTCAGATGCAAAGTGAAAAGCTTCATCTACTTTAACATTTATAGATTCTACGATCGTCTTAGATTCCAAGTTAAATACTCAATATGCTCTACTATTAGTAGAATACCCCAGGAAAATCCCTTCGTCACTTCGTGAGTCAAACTTTCCAAGATTTTCATGGTCACGTAAAATGTAACACCGACTCCCGAAGATGCGAAAATATTTGATGTTGGGTTTTCTACCACACCATAGTTCATATGGTGTATTTAACGTTCCCGGGCGCAAAAACACTCGATTAATTACATAGATTGCAGTGTTCACAGCTTCAGCCCAAAAATGTAGCGGTAAATTCCGGCTATGAAGCATCACACGCGCCATCTCTTGAACAACCCTATTTTTGCGCTCGACAACACCATTCTGTTGAGGTGTATAGGGTGCAGAGAATTCATGCTTAATACCGTTTGAAGTACAAAAGTCAATGAATTTAGAATTAATGAATTCTCCACCTCTATCACTTCTAACACGAATGATCTTTTCATTATTTTCAATCATAATACGAAGGCAAATCTCGTGAAAAGAATCAAAAGTATCAGCTTTCTCTTTTAAAAATGCTACCCAAGAATACCGAGAGAAATCATCAATCATCAAGAAAATATACCATTTACCTCCCAAAGATGGTTAACGAGTTGGCCCCATTAAATCCATGTGTAAAAGTTCCAAAGGTCGTTTTGTACCAACGTGGTTCAAGTTCTTGTGTGCAGTTCTGGACTGTTTTCCCTTTTGGCAACCACCACACACAATGTTTTGTTTAAATAAAAGTTTTGGAACCCCCTTGACCACGTCCTTGTTTGAAATTTTAACAAGTTCCTTAAAATTTATGTGGCCTAGCCTTTCATGCCAAAGAGTTTCATTATTCAAAGAAACTAGGTTACATTTTTCTGAAATTTTATTAAGAACAACATAGCAATTGTTTTCAGATCTAACCCCTTTTAAAAAGAAGACATGGTCCTTATCAGTTACAACGCATTCAACAGATGAAAAGTTAACTGAAAAACCATTATCGCAAAGTTGACTTATGCTTATGAGGTTAGTCTTAAGGCCATCAACAAATAAGAAGTTTTTCAAAATCGGGCCATCTGGAATAGCTACCGTCGCTTTTCCAACAATTTTGGAAGATCGACCGTCTCCGAAAACAACAAGTCCACCGGAGATTTTCTCAAGATTTTGAAAACTATTTTTGTCACCGGTCATGCGACGGGAACAACCGCTATCCAGATACCAAGACGAACTATCATATGCATGCAAGGAAACATTGGTAACAAGACAAGGAAAAATTTCACCTTTGCGCACCCAAACCTTTTTGGAATGCGTCGGTAATGGTCGTGAAGTTATATGCCTAGGTGAAAGCATCTTGTTAAAACGATTGCTGCTCCTTGATGTGGTCGTCTTGCGCGGTAAACTACCAGGGTTCTTTTCTTTCAATTGATTTGGAATTGATTTCCGAGGAATCACCTTTGTGGTAGTCATTGCAAGAGATGTTTGAGGTGAGCATTTGACTCCCGTCTTGCAATATCTTCTTATGTGCCCTGAAACACCACAACGAAAACATACCTTAGATCTTGACGATCCCAAAGAGGATGAAGTAGGTTTGTTGTCGTTGTTTGTCTTGAATTCCGGTGTCGGAGGAGGAGATACCGACTGAGGCACAAAGACTGTCCCACTCGAACTTGGACTGTTTCCAGTTTGAGTGTATCCGAGGCCGAACCGATTTGATTGACCAAGACCAAGAAGTCTATCCAACTTACTCCTTCCTGAAGAGAATCGTTGTAAGTCATCCTTGAGTTGGAAAATGGTCTTTGTCATTTCCAGGTTATCCTGTCGAGCCTCGTTGTAGAGCTTTGAGAAGTGATTCGCTTTATCCACCAGATTTGTATGTTCCTTCTCAAGTTGCTCATTGGACTCTTGAAGGGAAACATTTGCTTTTATCAGGTTTTCCCTTTCCACTTCAAGAGCGTTTGAGAGAGAAGTTGCCCTTTTTGCTTCTTCTTCGAGATCATGCAATCTCCCTCTCAAACTCTTGTTTTGCTTAGCCACTTTCTTTGAATCCCTCAAAAGTCTGTGGTAGGCTAGAGCAAAATCTTCACCTTCCGAATCATCCGATTCATTGTCCGTTGCATTCTTTTCAACAGTGGAGTTGGACAATGACTCGGACGTACTTGCCATAAAGCACATGAAGGGTGAAGATATGGACGCGTGGAATGCCGTGGAGCTCTTTTCTTCATCACTTGAAGACGACTCATTTGTCGTTGAGTTGTCATCCCAAGTGACGACTTGCATCGCCTTCTTCTTTGCCGGATACTTGTTGGGACACTCCGTTGCAATGTGGCCGTAGCCTCGACATTTGAAGCATTGTAGTTGTCCCTCTGAACTTTTCTTATCCTTTGAGAAGTTCTCTTGCTTTCTTGACTTGTAACTTGAAGTACCCTTGCCTTTGTTCGACTTTCCGAAGGATGGAGATTTCCTTGAATTACCCCTTCGAAAGTTGTGGCGAAACTTCCTTGTCAAGAGAGCGAGCTGCTTCTCAAATTCCTCCATAGAAAGGTTCTCGTCATCGTCTGAGGAGGATGTATCCGCGTCTTCTTCCTTAGTTGTTTTCATCGCATAACCTGAAGACTTAGAAGTGGATGCCTTTCCAGAAGAATTGTTAGTAGTAAACGTCATTTCATATGTTTGTAATGAACCAACTAATTCTTCTACACGTATTTCGTCCGGGTGTTTAATAGTTTCAATGGCTGTAACCTTTGGGCGAAATCGTTCAGGAAGAGTTCTTAAGATCTTTCTTACAATCTTAAATTCTGGAATCTTCTCTCCCAGGTTAGCACATGAGTTTACGATGTCTTGCAATCGTGTATAGTAGTCCGTGAAAGATTCATTTTCTGCCATCAAGATAGAGTCAAACTTGCTCGTAAGCATTTGCAGTTTCTGAATCTTCACGAGGTTAGTTCCCTCATGTGTAACCTGAAGAACATCCCAGATTTCTTTCGCAGTCTCACATTCTGAGACGCGAGAGAACTCAGTTTGAGATAAGGCATTAAAAATAGCATTAATTCCCTTGCCATTGTAAGAAGAAGAATCTAACTCTTCCTTGGTCCATTTCGACCTAGGTTTTAAGGTGCGAACATCACCAATAAATTCAGTTGGATTAGACCATCCTAATTCAATTGATTGCCACACCCGTTCGTCGATGGAAATTAAAAAGGCTTTCATCCGCACTTTCCAGTACGCATAATTCGTTCCATCGAAGAACGGGGGTCGGTTGATGTTTCCACATTCAACCATTGTTTACAACCCTATTCCCGCTCCGATACCACTTGTTGGGTTATATGTAATAAGGATCTAAATAGGGAAAAAAACACCTAGAGGGGGGTGAATAGGTGTAAACGTATAAACACTCAAAAATCGTTGCGATAAAAACCCAATGCGGAAATAAAAATAACTCGCAAGATTTTTACGTGGAAAACTCCATCACCGGAGTAAAAAACCACGGGACCGATAACACGACAGAAATCCACTAGAATTAAAACACGTACAAGGTGATTTACCGTACACACTTACAACTCAACCTTTTCCATACGCTCCTAGAGGATCTTCTCCGCTCGCTCCGCGACGCTTCTCGAATCCACGATCTGCGCCCAACGCCGAATCCACGGCGTCCAACGTCGAATCCACGACGTCCGACCGAATCCACGGTCTTCACCCAATAGCACCCTTCGAATCCACGAACGTGCCTCGCTCCGAATCCACGAGAGCGGTTGAACCTTGAATCCACAAGGACACGCGAATCTACGCGCCAATTTTTGGGGTAAATCGTTGTTTTTGGTGGTGATGATCCGCCGAATACTTAGATCAAAGATAGATCGGAAATACCATCTAAGTATTCATTAGTTTGATTCAACTCAAGATGTGAGTATGAAAACCTAGAATCAAACTAATCAATATAGATGAAGAAACATAGAGTATTCTCTAATGATTTCCTTTCTTCTCTATATGTGGATCTAGAGCCGTATGAAATAAGATATGAATATGACGGCTATTTGGATTATCGGCCTCCTTTGAAAAAGAGTCATAGGGTCTATTTATTGGTTAGAAACCCTAGGAAGGAGATAAGAATCAAAAACCTAACATTTCTGGAAATTTTACGGACGGCGATCCGGATCGGATTAGCTGTGATCCGGATCGTCGTAACGAGTCAGGTTATTCCAGAAAAACGAAGGTTCGGGATCCGGATTGAAGTGCTTGATCCGGATCGTTCATACAGTTCACCAAACATCAACGTTCGGGATCCGGATTGCGAAGCCTGATTCGGATCGTTCAAGGAAGATGGTAAACTCAGTGTTCGGGATCCAGATCAAGAGAGGCTACGATCCGGATTGAACTGGTGTATGAACGAACCACCTTCGGGATCCGGATTGAACAACCTGATCCGGATCCTGAACATGTCCCAAGTCCAGTTTTTGATTTTTATGCAATGAAAGATTCTTCCAAGTGTTTCTACACTACAAGAAGTATTCGGATCACACAAAATCTTTAGTTAAACATACCTGATCCTTTTGAATTCTTCTTTCTTGAGATTGAGTTAAATGATCCAACTTTCTTCACCTTCAATCTTCAAGACTTGAAACTTTCACGAAACTACGCCAACTCAAATTCCGTAACACTCAGCGGCCGAGGCGGGTGCTCGGCGGCCGAGGCAGGTGCTCGGCGGGGGACACCGGGGCAGGTGCTCGGTGTGGTTGTCGGGAAAGGTGCCCGGTTTTGTTTGGTACAGGGTTTGGTCACTGTTGTTTGTACTTTGAGGAGGACTGTTGCTCCGGTCACTGTGGTTTGCGTTACTTTTAGCCCTTTTTGCATACTATGTTATTTCTAGTCACTGACTTCCCACTCCGTGACAGGTTCGTCCAGGGGCGAGTGCTAGGGCGCTGGTGAGGCCGCGAGAGTGTTGTTCTGACTTTTAGCGACATCAGATACAGTGACTTTTCTTTCCTTGTTCTTTTATTATTCATGTTAGCTAGTTGTGGATTGCGATGCCCCCGTGGGATCGATGTGGATGTTGATTCTTCTTTCATAATTGCCGAGTGAATGTCCTCCCTTTTCCTTACTTGGCCGTTTTAAACTACGAACAACAAAAACAAGGAAACCGTTTGCGAAAACCGTTTTTAAAATGTGGGCGTCGTGTGGGCACCGTTTTTAAAACCTTGTGGGATTTATGTGATTTCGAAAATAGTTTTCACAAAATTTGGCATCGGGTGGGTGCTGCCTTAAAAATTCTGTGAATTTATGTGGCTTTGAAATGGATTTTGAAAACATCAGCGTCGGGTGGGCGTCGCTTTCAAAACTCTGTGATTATTTATCCTTTTAAAATCGTCGGCCCTTTTTCTAAGTGTGATAGTTGATAGAATGTATGGTTTGCATGTTGAATGTGTTTGTGCCTTGGTCTAGTGTGGTTAAAGCCTGTATGAGATGCTTTATGTAGTTAGGACGCCGTGCATATACAAAGGAGTCTCTGCCCGTTTGCAGAGTGAATTTGTATATGCGGCGGGTCTGTGCGCGCACTGGGGCGGAATGGTTTTCAAAAAAAAATGTTACGCTAATTTGGGAGCATCGGTGGCTCTCCTTCCGCGTGTTTGAACCCCCGGGGCGTGACAGTCCTGCTACACTGGTACACAACTGCCACTATCACAGTGGCGACAGCATAAACAGGGAAACAAGACCTCCCGGGACTACCGTTGTAATACTCGGGAAAACTGTGTTAGTGTAAAGAGGGTTTTTCAGGTGCGAATGTGTGCGAGGAAACAAAGTTAACTTTAGTGGTCGGTTTACCGATGTGCGAACGACACAATCGCCGAAGCACAAATTCTGCCTTTTTGATCCGGGTCTAATCTTGGAAATCTGAGGTCTCCAGTGTGACTGTCTCATCGAATCGAGTGAAAATTGTATAGACCGTTTGTCGATCCGACGGTCGGATCGTCCTGAAATGAGTAAGGAAACTAGTGGGACCCGCGACTTAAGTGATTAGGGAAATGAATAGTAACTCCCGGATTTAATCCCCTCGCGAGCCAACGTCGGTCGATCGACTGTCTGGAGTCCGAATCTGACGATACAGGTAGTCGATTTGAATGGCATCGTCATTCTGAGCGCAGTGGCGTTGACCAAATTTCCGTTTGACGAGCCAGAAGCATCGCAAAGCGTGCGGAACTATTTATTTCATAGTATTTGATGGTTTTTAAAATTGTAGGGGATCGAATGCGGCAAACTAAAATCACTACTTTATAGTTTTTGTCGAGCCGGACGTCGTGGTGGTGTCCTTTTTTCAGTTTGACGACCCGGTAGCCTCGAAAAGCGTGAAATACTCAGGATTTTGCACTATTTTGTGAAAAATCCTTACATTGTATGTGTCGAATGGCGAGAGAATTGGCGGAGAGGGTCTTCGGTGCAAGATGGTGGTACAGTGAGGGACCTAGTTGGAAAGATGGAGAGTTGAGGGGGTTTATTGAAGTTTTGTCCCAATTAGTTTTAAATCTTTGAAACCCGGTCCTATTGCCCTAGCCCTAGCCGCATTGCCCGTAACCGCACCCACGACTCCCTCTCCTCCTCCTCTGTGTTTCCCGAGCCGCACACCGCCGGCCGCCACCTTCCCTCGCCGGGAAAGCAAGGTTCATTCTTGCTTCGGGTTGGATTGACGAAGGAAGCAACCCAAGGGCCCGAGATCTCTTCTACTTCCATCTGGGAGCACCTTTAGCCTCCAGAGGAGCAGATCGAGGAGCCCCGACGCCAGGCCCGCCGGGGGCGGGGCGGGGGGCCACCACCTTCTTCTTCCTCGGATCCGGCGAGGTAGGGTCTCAGCTTTTGTTAGGATCTTGGTGACTTGGACCATAGCAGCCGGCTTCTGACATTACTTGGGTGACCCAGCTGAAGCCCCGAGGTCCCCGGACCTCCGGGTGGCCGGCGGATGCAAATGGGACGCCGGAACCCTAGTTCTTGGACGGTTTCGGCGCGCGCTGCCTCCGGAGCTCCGGCGCCAGAACCAAGATGAGCAGAACCTTCTTCTGGTTCCCAGAAGAACTCCCACAAGGTTTGGTGGGCTTTGGTGCAGTGTGGAAGGCGGGGGAGCAAAACCTAAAAGCTTAGTTCTTGGTTTTGACCGAGCATCGCCGCCCCGCCGCCGCCGTCGCTCCTCCGGCGCCGGCCAACTTGGGTAAGTCTTCTGACACCTTGGGCTTGCTTCTAGGCCCTTTGCATGCAACCCATGCAGCTCGGTTCTTACGTTGCCATTAATGGCCTTTTGAAGCTTCTTCTTCTTCTTCCTCAGGTGGGGGAGCACTGGGAGCTACCAAGCTTCTCGGGCAGCGGCTTTCTCCACTCCTGGAGGTCCCAGAAAGGTGATGCTCACCTTAGTTTGAAGGATGACCGAGTGGGAAGTGAACCCGGCCAAACCGCGCTCCAAGAAGGTGAGGACGAGTGGCTTTTGCTCCAGCAGACGAACCAGAGGGCGTGCAACCTGCCTTAGGTGAGCCCTTGACCTTTTTCATTGTCCTGAATGTAACGTACAACTTGGTTGCTGTCCTGAACGGCTATTTTAATTATAGCTCGAAGTCGAGCTCCGGTTTGATCTTGTTTTCATACACCTGGTTTTGGTGGGCCGGCAGAGGCTCAGAGGTGAGCCTCTGCACCTTTGGACACCCCCGAACACGATGCTCACAGTAGATCACAAATTAATCAAGTGTATAAAGGTTTTTAGCAAAGTGTTTTTGGGCCCTAGGTATTTGTGGGCCAACTTTGTATGTGGGCCTCCTGTTGACCCAAGCCCATGAGCACGAGCTTCGTCTCGTCGAAACGGACGCGACAGAACTTACAGTACTATATTTGGGTTCCCGGATTGCAAGAACGAGCCGAAACAAGTAATTAATGTAGTATTATTATACATAATTATGATGTACTATGGATCTAAATGTAATTGGGACACGCTGGCAGTCTTTAGACAGTTTTTTTTTCATACCTGCTGGACAGGTTGTTAGAGTTCCGTGGGCTCTTGTTGAGCGGGAATCGGACCTTGTTCCGTAAATCGGCTATATTATTCCGTGTTAGCGTGTGTTGCTGTAGTGTTGTCAGGATGGGTATGTGTGAGTCTAGTTCTGACTACAGTCTCTGTTCAGGGCCCAGCAGTTCAGCACCAGCCTCCCGGTAGTCTAGCGGGAGTTCGGGATCGGCCTGCATTCTGGTGGGTTTTTACTTTGGGTTTTTATTCTTAAGTCTTAGCATTTAGTTCTATCATGTTGGACGGGGTCAACCTTATGTGTACTTGGGTTAAACATGGTAGGAAGGCATCAATTATTCGTTTATGGCTTTACGGTTCTTATGATTGGATATACATATTGTTTCATATGGTTCTCATGCATGGATAGGTGTATGTTGTGGATATATATTGTTTCATATGGTTCTCATGCACGGATATGTATATATTATTTCATACGGTTCTCATACATAGATATGTATATATTGTCTCACATGGTTCGCATACATGCACATATATATATTGTTCACGGTTACTATGCTCGGCTGCAACACGCGCACCCGCGGTTTGGCCACCGCGAAGGGTGCGCTTTTCCGGAAAAGTGGTCCATGACCCGTGTATACCTACAGGACGGCGTGGGGCCTCTTTAGTTGTGGGGCTTGGATGCGCCAAGGTGTGAGCGGTGCGACCCGTCGGATTAGTTGTCCGACGCGGGAGCAGTGCGACCCGTCGGTTTAGTTGTCCGACGCGGGAGCGGTGCGACCCGTCGGTTTAGTTGTCCGACGTGGGAGCGGTGCGACCCATTCGGTTTAGTTGTCCGACTTGGGCGCGGTGCGATCCGTCGGTTTAGTTGTCTGTGTTGGGTCGTATATAATACGGATCTAAATAGGGGAAGAAACACCTAGAGGGGGGTGAATAGGTGTAAACGTATAAACACTCAAAAATCGTTGCGATAAAAAACCCAATGCGGAAATGAAAATAACTCGCAAGATTTTTACGTGGAAAACTCCATCACCGGAGTAAAAAACCATGGGACCGATAACACGGCAGAAATCCACTAGAATTAAAACACGTACAAGGTGATTTACCGTACACACTTACGACTCAACCTTTTCCATACGCTCCTAGAGGATCTTCTCCGCTCGCTCCAGACGCTTCTCGAATCCACGATCTGCGCCCAACGCCGAATCCACGGCGTCCAACGTCGAATCCACGACGTCCGACCGAATCCACGGTCTTCACCCAATAGCACCCTTCGAATCCACGAACGTGCCTCGCTCCGAATCCACGAGAGCGAATGAACCTTGAATCCACAAGGACACGCGAATCCACGCGCCGATTTTGGGGTAATCGTTGTTTTTGGGTGGTGATGATCCGCCGAATACTTAGATCAAAGATAGATCGGAAATACCATCTAAGTATTCATTAGTTTGATTCAACTCAAGATGTGAGTATGAAAACCTAGAATCAAACTAATCAATATAGATGGAGAAACATAGAGTATTCTCTAATGATTTCCTTTCTTCTCTATATGTGGATCTATAGCCGTATAAGATGATACATGAAATGACGGCTATGTGGATTGACCCTAGAAAGAAAGACATAGGGTCTATTTATAGGTTAGAAACCCTAGGAAGGAGATAAGAATCAAAAACCTGCCATTTCTGGAATTTTACGGACGGCGATCCGGATCGTGATAACTGAGATCCGGATCGTCATAACGAAACAGCCAATTCCAGAAAAACGAAGGTTCGGGATCCGGATCATGTAACTACGATCCGGATCGTTCATACAGTTCACCAAACATCAACGTTCGGGATCCGGATTGCGAAGCAAGATCCGGATCGTTCAAGGTAGATGGTAAACTCAACGTTCGGGATCCGGATCAAGAGACTACGATCCGGATTGCGACGATGTATGAACGAACCACCTTCGGGATCCGGATCGAACAGCCTGATCCGGATCCTGAACATGTCCAAGTCCAGTTTTTGATTTTTATGCAATGAAAGATTCTTCCAAGTGTTTCTACACTACAAGAAGTATTCGGATCACACAAATTCTTTAGTTAAACATACCTGATCCTTTTGAATTCTTCTTTCTTGAGATTGAGTTAAATGATTCAACTTTCTTCACCTTCAATCTTCAAGACTTGAGACTTTCACGAAACTACGCCAACTCAAATTCTGTAACAATCTCCCCCTTTGGCGGTTTCGTGACAAAACACAGATCCACTAAAGAAAATTCAAAAAGATATTTTTGTTGCTATCACCATACAACAAAAATTTACAATGGAGATCCAAAATACAATACATGAGTTAAACTCCTAAAACAGACTCTAGACTTAGACATCTGTACTCTCTGCAAAAAGAAATCATTCTTGACAAAAGAAATCGTTAGATACCTCAAGAATTTTGTATTATTCAAAAACCACAAACAGAGATGAAGTTTAAACTCATTTATACTTACCATGACATTTATATTCAGATATGTAAACTGATCATAGTTAAAAAAATACCAACATATCTTCTTTGCACGTAAAAACCAAATGTCATGAACATGTTTGTGACAAACTAATATATATATAGATATGTAATTGATCAGAGTTAAGAACCAACATATCTTCTATGCAATCAAAAACCAAGTGTCACAAACTTGTTAGTGAACATCAACTTGTTAGTTATATTACATGCCCAAATAGTTAGCAAATAGTTAGTCGAGGCATGCATTCATACAGCTGAAAAACCTCAAGTTGAGAATGGAAGTTGGAGTAATACTTACCTTGATATTCATCCAGTTTTCATATCAAACATTGTTCACTTACCTTGATGTTTCATGCAGTCACATTGTTCAAAGTTCTCTCTAACTCTCTCCCCCTTTTTGTCACAAAACAAAGCCAAAAATTACAGAAGTGGAGAGAATGGTTAACAGTTTAAGTTCGAGAACTAAAAACTCAAATTAAAACTTAAAAACCTGCACAACAGTAGGATTTAAACATGTGCATAATAAACAAAAATTAGAAGGATACGGATCATTCAGACTCGTCTGAACTGATACAGCCGAGGATTTGGAAAATCTTCTTTATTCGCTTGTTCATTGCTGATTGATTTTTATTTACTTTCTTTATTTCTTCCTTTACTTCAATCAGTTCATTTGATATACGTTCTTGCTCGTTGGAGAGCCTTTGCTATTCTTTATAGATTGAGGTAACAGAAGCATCATCATCAGAAGTTGATTGTGGTGCTTCTTGTGCCGGAGGTGCTGGTTGAGTTGGAGGAGCTGCTGCCGGTGCAGAGGTTGTTGCTTGTTGTCGTTGTTCTCGTTGCCGGTGAAGAGGTATGAAAGGTTCATCTGGCTTCGTCGAAAGAGACTTTACAATTGTCGTGTCATTGATCGTTCTAGACTGTGCAGATAGGAACTCGCATTTGTGTCAGCTTTAAATTTGCGAAGAATGCGCATGATGATCATTGGAAAAGGTAGTCTCTCTGACGGATGAGCTTGCTCCACATATCGTGCCATCCTTGACCAGATGATGTAGGGAATGTTTAAGTTCGCTCCCATTGCTGCTGCGGGGTTTCCAAGTAGATAAAGGATATCATTCTTTCCCACCGAAGAACCTTTGTGTTCATGTTTGGAATAATATTGTAACAAACAATAAGATTTAAGATGCGGTACTCAGGTCGTAGTTCTTTCGAGAAAACGGAGTTTCCTGTCGACCGAGTATCTGGAACACAGATTCCATCAACTACCACTCTCCAGGAGAAGGTGTTGAAGTTTTGATTCTTCAGGTAATGAGTGCCATCGGCTCGGGCGTCCATCCCTAGTACTTCACCAATTAGCTGAGGCGTTACTTTGATTCTGACATTCTTGACTAATGTTTGAAAATCCCGACGCCCGCTTTCCTGATCAACTAGATAGCAAGCATTCTGATAGAACATCCTCACTGAGTGAAGACAATACCCAGTGGTCTCCGGGAAATCGCAAATGGGAGCAAGACCTCTCTGGTCAAACAAAGTCCCGAACGTCTGAGAACGTTGCGTTAAGGCTTTTACATCACATGCCTTTCTCCAATGCATTCTCTGTTTTCAAAATCCTTTATTCTAGCTGAGCTGACAAAGTCTTGTGCAGGTGCTTGGTCAGCAGCTGGTTGCTCAATGGTGATTCCTCGAGCACTTCCTCTCTGCGAGCAACACTTTTTCTTCTTGTCTTCCCAGAAGTTTCTTCCATTGGAGCTTTCCCTTTTCAGCAGCAGTAGGCGGAGCCTTCGATGTTTCTGCAGGTGCTTTTCCCTTTGAAGCAGTCGGAACAGTCGTTGCTTCAACTTGCAGTTCATCCCAATCAATTGATTCCGTTTCAGATTCTGTATCGGAATCATCTTTAGCCTTCTTCGCTTTCTTAGCCTTCTTAGCCCTCTTGGGCTTGACGGTGTCTCTCGTATGAACCATAGCCGCAAGTAGAGAAACAATCCACGTGATCACCATTGCTAATGGTTTCTTGAGAAAAGGAATCCTGAGTAGACCAACTCAAGAACACAAAAATTTCTTAGTTTTCAAAAATTTGAAAAATTGTACCCAAACAATCATAATCATGTAGAGAGACTAAGAATCAAATTAGTTTTGCAAAAGGACTTTTAAAAATAGATCAATGCATGAATTTCGAAAATCCTTATTATATGCCCTAAAACTGAAATTTTAGAAATCGAAGCCTAAAAATCCGTTAATCAGGAGGAAAACCTAGCATATAATCAAAACTAAACAACCCAGATGTCTTAATTTCCAAAGAAATTTGATCAAAAACCATCCACAAACAAAATCGATCCAAGAATTTCGTACGTTTGAGGAGGAAAAGAGAAAAACGGTGAAAAACCGAGATTTTGATCAATCAAACTTACTTGGAACTGAAGAACTTGAGTTTAGAAAGTTCCAAGGAGGATGAAATCTAGAGAGAAGCGCTCTGGAAACTTTTGAACAAAAGCTTGGAGTAAAGAAATCAAAAACCCCTTTCGTTCCTTATAAAACCTAGCCGCGATCCGGATCAGTTCATAACTGCCGATCCGGATCGGCTACCCGCAGTGAGAAACCTGCGTTCGGGATCCGGATCCGGCAGATACAATCCGGATCGTCAGCCCGCAGGAGAAAACCTGCGTTCGGGATCCGGATCACCTTGCCCGATCCGGATCGGCCCCCAACTTTTTCTTTAGAAAATTTCAGAGAAATTCAGGAAGATCCAGAAAAAGATTGTAAGCACAAATGTGTATCAACTTTTAAACAAAATCATCGTTTCATACAACAAGATTAGATTATGCCAAATCTATCAATAATATCCAAAAAATGAACCGAAAATTTATAAAAATTAAATCCCTTAAAGTTGAACACCTTCAATCACATCTAACTTGATCTTATGAGTAATGCCTTTATCAAATCATCCAATTCAGTAAGAAAATGAAATACAAAGATCAATAGATGTTTGAAATCCCAATATGGTAGATAATATTTCTAGACAATCTGTTGAAGAGAGTGGCTCTTTGAGCATCTTTCTTTAAAATCCCACTCTATACCAACCTTGAAATTGACAGAGTCAAGTATTTCAACATGCATTTTACTTAATCAAAAATTTGAACAACCATGCTTGGTATACAGTGGTAGCTGCACACAATACTCGGACGACCGAGGGTGGTAGCTCTTTCCTCCATGTGGTGGTAGTTTTCCACACTCCTCATTGGGATGTACTCTTTGCCACATCTTTTGGACGATTACATTATCTTTGACTCCCCCCTCCATTGGCTATCAATTATTTAAGATATAAGTATTCAACCAAATATTGATCTCGATTTCATACTCGACTAACAGTCAATAAGATAATGACTATACCAAGAGATCATAGAGAGAGAGAAATTGAATTTGATCACTTTAGAAGATGATTTACTTAACATAAATGATCATTGCAACAGTGCAATATTATGATGGCAAACAGCATAATAAAATTTCTAAATGTGCGAACAGATGCAATTAAAGTCAATTAAGATCTCATGCTCCAATTACTATCCTATGTATAAACATAGATATTGAATAGAACAAACAAATACAAAACCTATTTAAGCAAAGGTTCAAAAAGAAGTTTATTTCAAAGAAAGCATACCCAAATATGCTTTTCGCAAATGAATAAAACGTTTTTGATCCAAAGGTTTTGTTAAAATGTCAAGCTAATTGATCTTCAGT
Organism: Tillandsia leiboldiana; assembly: GCA_029204045.2. Taxonomy (NCBI): domain Eukaryota; kingdom Viridiplantae; phylum Streptophyta; class Magnoliopsida; order Poales; family Bromeliaceae; genus Tillandsia; species Tillandsia leiboldiana. Next base: position 7,638,667 of record CM055067.1, on the reverse strand, counting down.
TGAAATATATGAAAGTTGAAGAGTATTTGATTCAACTAGCTCTCTAAGAAAATGATATCTAAGTTCAATATGTTTTGTTCTAGAGTGCAACACAGGATTTTTAGAAATGTAATTGCACTTGTGTTGTCACAAAAGAATGTTACCGAAGATGCTGAAATGCGGAAGTCACTCAATACGCTTTTCATCCAAATGAGTGAGTTGAGCAATTCCAGCTGAAATGTATTCCGCTTCGGCAGTCGAGAGTGCTATGCAATTCTGCTTTTACTGTGCCATGCAACAAGGCAATGGCCAAGATAGAAGCATGCACCACTCGTTGCTTTTCCGATCATCCACTGATCCTGCCCAATCGGCATCTGAGTATCCAACAATGTCCAGACTTGTTCCCATAGGATACCAAATTTCCGAAATTAATTGATCCTTTGATGTACCGGATGATCCGTTTCACCGCTTTCAGGTGAACTCCTTTGGTGCTGATTGATATCTCGCGCAAATCCCAACACTAAAGGATATATCCGGGCGACTAGCCGTGAGGTAAAGTAGACTTCCAATCATACTTCTATACAGTTTCTCGTCTACATCTTCACTATGTGATTCACTTCCAAGTCCCTTGTGGCTAGTTCCCATTGGAGTTGGAAATCTTTACAATTTTCTAGATCAAACTTTTTGACCAACTCCAGTGCATACTTGGATTGACTCAAGTGAATACCTTCATCATTTTGTTTAATTTGCAATCCAAGAAAATAAGACAGTTCGCCCATCATGGACATCTCAAATTCGCTTTCCATGGTTCTCCGCGAATTTAGAAGCATCATTATCTTTTGTTGCACCAAATACAATGTCATCGACATAGATTTGTGCTACAATGAAATTATTTTGATAATGCTTCACAAAGAGAGTCCTGTCAGCTCCCCCTCGAGTATAGCCCTTCTCCAAAAGGTGCTTTGTTAACCTTTCGTACCATGCTCGCGGTG
>CM055067.1:7454107-7637596 GCA_029204045.2 Tillandsia leiboldiana | reverse complement strand
ATGAAAAACGTGAAAAACCGAGATTTTGATCATAAAACTTTTGACTGGAGAGTTGAAGAAAAACCTTGACAATTTGAAAGCTTCCAGATAGATTGAAATCTTAGAGAGAGAGCAAATCTGAAAACTTTGGAACAACAAGATTGGAGTAAAGAAATCAAAAACCCCTTTTGTTCTTTATAAACCTAGCCGCGATCCGGATCAGTTTCATGACTGCGATCGGATCGGCTACCCGCAGTGAGAAACTGCGTTCGGGATCCGGATCGGCAGATACAATCCGGATCGTCAGCCCGCAGAAGAATTCCTGCGTTCGGGATCCGGATCATCTAGCCCGATCCGGATCGGCCCCAACTTTTTCTTTAGAAAATTTCAGAGAATTCAAGAAAACCAGAAAAAGATTGTAAGCACAAATGTGTATCAACTTTAAACAAAAATCATCGTTTCATACAACAAGAATTAGATTATGCCAAATCTATCAATAATATCCAAAAATGAAACGAAAATTTACAAAATTAAATCCCTTAAAGTTGAACACCTTCAATTACATCTAACTTGATCTTATGAGTAATGCCTTTATCAAATCATCATTCAGTAAAGAAAATGAAATACAAAGATCAATAGATGTTTGAAATCCCAAATATAGTAGATAAGTATCTAGACAATCTGTTGAAGAGAGTGGCTCTTTGAGCATCTTTCTTTAAAACCCACCTTATACCAACCTTGAAATTTGACGAAGTCAAGTATTTCAACATGCATTTTACTTAATCAAAAATTTGAACAACCATGCTTGGTATACATGTGGTAGCTGCACACAATACTCGGACGACCGGGTGGTAGCTCTTTCCTCCATGTGGTGGTAGTTTTCACACTCCTCATTGGGATGTAACTCTTTCCACATCTTTTGAGCATTTTACTTTTTCTTGACTCCCCCTCAATTGGCTATCAATTATTTAAGATATAAAGTATTCAACCAAAAATTGATCTCGATTTCATACTCGACTAAGCAGTCAAATAAGATAATGACTATACCAAGAGATCATTGAGAGAGAGAAATTGACTTTGATCACTCAGAAGATGATTTAATTAACATAAATGATCATTGCAACAGTGAAATATTATGATGGCAAAAGCATAATAAATTTCTAAATGTGCGAAAAGATGCAATTAAAGTCAATTATGATCTATGCTCAATTAATGTCCTATGTACAAACATAGATAATGAACAAAACAAAAACAAATACAAAACCTATCCTAAGCAAAGGTTTCAAAAAGAAGTTTATTTCAAGGAAAGCATTCCAATTGCTTTTCGTAAATGAATAAAACGTTTTTGATCCAAAGGTTTTGTTAGAATGTCAGCTAATTGATCCTCAGTTGAATATATGAAAGTTGAAGAGTATTTGATTCAACTAGCTCTCTAAGAAAATGATATCTAAGTTCAATATGTTTTGTTCTAGAGTGCAACACAGGGTTTTTAGAAATGTTAATTGCACTTGTGTTGTCACAAAGAATTGTTACCGAAGATGCTGAAATGCGGAAGTCGCTCAATACGCTTTCATCCAAATGAGTTGAGTTGAGCAACTTTCAGCTGAAATGTATTCCGCTTCGGCAGTCGAGAGTGCTATGCAATTCTGCTTTTTACTGTGCCATGCAACAAGGCAATGGCCAAGATAGAAGCATGCACCACTCGTGCTTTTCCGATCATCCACTGATCCTGCCCAATCGGCATCTGAGTATCCAACAATATCCAAACTTGTTCCCATAGGATACCAAATTCCGAAATTAATTGATCCTTTGATATACCGGATGATCCTTTTCACCGCTTTCAGGTGAACCTCCTTTGGTGCTGATTGATATCTCGCGCAAATCCCAACACCAAAAGATATATCCGGGCGACTAGCCGTGAGGTAAAGTAGACTTCCAATCATACTTCTATACAGTTTCTCGTCTACATTCTCACTATGTGATTCACTTCCAAGTCCCTTGTGGCTAGTTCCCATTGGAGTCGGAAAATTCTTCGAATTTTCAAGATCAAACTTTTTAACCAACTCCATTGCATACTTGGATTGACTCAAGTGAATACCTTCATCATTTTGTTTAATTTGCAATCCAAGGAAATAAGTCAATTCGCCCATCATGGACATCTCTAATTCGCTTTCCATGGTCTCCGCGAATTTAGAAGCATCATTATCTCTTGTTGCGCCAAATACTATGTCATCGACATATATTTGTGCTACAATGAAATTGTTTTGATAATGCTTCACAAAGAGAGTCCTGTCAGCTCCCCCTCGAGTATAGCCCTTCTCCAAAAGGTGCTTTGTCAACCTTTCGTACCATGCTCGCGGTGCTTGTTTCAGACCGTAAAGAGCCTTTTTCAAACGAAAAACATGGTTAGGTTGTTTATGGTCTACAAAACCTTTCGGTTGAGCCACATAAACTTCCTCGTTTAAAAACCCATTTAGAAAAGCGCTCTTAACGTCCATTTGAAATAATTTGATTTTAAAATGACAAGCAATAGCAAACAGTATACGAATGGACTCGAGTCTAGCTACAGGGGCGAATGTTTCGTCAAAGTCTATACCTTCTACTTGAGAGTAGCCTTGAGCAACTAATCGTGCCTTGTTCCTGATGATAGTACTATCCTCATTTTTCTTGTTCTTGAAGATCCATTTGGTACCTATCACATTGTGTTGCTGTGGAGGCTTCGTTAATTCCCAGACTTTGTTTCGCTCAAATTGATGGAGCTCTTCCTGCATTGCTTTAATCCAGTAGTCATCCTGAAGAGCTTCATCTATGTTCTTTGGTTCGATTAAAGATACATAGCAAGCGAATCCACAAACCAACTGCCTCCGAGTTCTGACTCCTTCTTGTGGATCTCCAATAATATTCGATTCCGGATGATCCTTGGAGATTCGTAACGTTTGTTGAAACGGAGTGCTCGGAGATACATGAGATGATTCCTGCACATCAGATAAACTAGAAGAGTCATTAGATGCATCATTAATATTGGAAGTATTATCATGAGAAGATGCACTAGCAGGAGAATCATCATCTAGAGAGATATCGAGGGTAGATTTTCCAGATCCAAAGTGAAAAGCTTCATCTACTTTAACATTTATAGATTCTACGATCGTCTTAGATTCCAAGTTAAAAACTCGATATGCTCTACTATTAGTAGAATACCCCAAGAAAATCCCTTCGTCACTTCGTGAGTCAAACTTTCCAAGGTTTTTACGGTCACGTAAAATGTAACACCGACTCCCGAAGATGCGAAAATATTTGATGTTGGGTTTTCTACCACACCATAGTTCATATGGTGTATTTAACGTTCCCGGGCGCAAGAACACTCGATTAATGACATAGACAGCGGTGTTCACAGCTTCAGCCCAAAAATGTAGCGGTAAATTCCGGCTATGAAGCATCACACGCGCCATCTCTTGAACAACCCTGTTCTTGCGCTCGACAACACCATTCTGTTGAGGTGTATAGGGTGCAGAGAATTCATGCTTAATACCGTTTGAAGTACAAAAGTCAATGAATTTTGAATTAATGAATTCTCCACCTCTATCACTTCTAACACGAATGATCTTTTCATTCTTTTCAATCATAATACGAAGGCAAATCTCGTGAAAAGAATCAAAAGTATCAGCTTTCTCTTTTAAAAATGCTACCCAAGAATACCGAGAGAAATCATCAACCAATAAAAAAATATACCATTTACCTCCCAAAGATGGTTGACGGGTCGGCCCCATTAAGTCCATGTGCAAAAGTTCCAAGGGCCGTTTTGTACCAACGTGGTTCAAGTTCTTGTGTGCAGTCCTAAACTGTTTTCCCTTTTGGCAACCACCACACACAACGTTTTGTTTAAATAAAAGTTTTGGAACCCCCTTGACCACGTCCTTGTTTGAAATTCTAGTAAGTTCCTTAAAATTTAAGTGACCTAGCCTTTCATGCCAAAGAGTTTCATTATTCAAAGTGGCTAAGTTACAATTTTCAGAAAATTTATTAGGAACAACATAACAATTGTTTTCAGATCTAACCCCTTTTAAAAAGAAGACATGGTCCTTATCAGTTACAACGCATTCAACAGAAGAAAAGTTAACTGAAAAACCATTGTCGCAAAGTTGACTTATGCTTATGAGGTTAGTCTTAAGGCCATCAACAAATAAGACGTTTTTCAAAATCAGGCCATCTGGAATAGCTACCGTCCCTTTTCCAACAATTTTGGAAGATCGACCGTCTCCGAAAACAACGTGTCCTCCGGAGATTTTCTCAAGATTTTGAAAACTATTTTTGTCACCGGTCATATGACGGGAACACCCGCTATCCAGATACCAAGACGAACTATCATATGCATGCAAGGAAACATTGGAAACAAGACAAGGGAAAATTTCACCTTTGCACACCCAAACCTTTTTGGAGAGCGTCGGTAATGGTCGTGAAGTTATATGCCTCGGTGAAAGCGTCTTGTTATAGCGATTGTTGCTCCTTGATGAAATCGTCTTGCGCGATGAACTACCAAGTCTCTTTTCATTTGAAAAGTTTTGCTTTGATTTCCGGGGAGGAGCCTTTTTGGTAGTTGTTGCAAGAGGTGCTTGAGATGAGCGTTCGACTCCCGTCTTGCAATATCTTCTTATGTGCCCTGAAACACCACAACGAAAACATACCTTAGATCTTGACGATCCCAAAGAGGATGAGGTAGGTTTGTTGTCATTGTTTGTCTTGAATTCCGGTGTCGGAGGAGGAGTTACCGACTGAGGCACAAAAACTGTCCCACTCGAACTTGGACTGTTTCCAGTTTGAGTGTATCCGAGGCCGAACCGATTTGATTGACCAAGACCAAGAAGTCTATCCAACTTACTCCTTCCTGAAGAGAATCGCTGTAAGTCATCCTTGAGTTGGAAAATGGTCTTTGTCATTTCCAGGTTATCCTGTCGAGCCTCGTTGTAGAGCTTTGAGAAGTGATTCGCGTTATCCACCAAATTTGTATGTTCCTTCTCAAGTTGCTCATTGGACTCTTGAAGGGAAATATTTGCTTTTATCAGATTTTTCCTTTCCACTTCAAGAGCGTTTGAGAGAGAAGTTGCTCTTTTTGCTTCTTCTTCGAGATCATGCACTCTCCCTCTCAAACTCTTGTTTTGCTTAGCCACTTTCTTTGAATCCCTCAAAAGTCTGTGGTAGGCTAAAGCAAAATCTTCACCTTCCGAATCATCCGATTCATTGTCCGTTGCATTCTTTTCAACAGTGGAGTTGGACAACGACTCGGATGTACTTGCCATAAAGCACATGAAGGGTGAAGATACGGACGCGTGGAATGCGGTGGAGCTCTTTTCTTCATCACTCGAAGACGACTCATTTGACGTTGAGTTGTCATCCCAAGTGACGACTTGCATCGCCTTCTTCTTTGCCGGATACTTGTTAGGACACTCCGTTGCAATGTGGCCGTAGCCTCGACATTTGAAGCATTGTAGTTGTCCTTCTGAACTTTTCTTATCCTTTGAGAAGTTCTCTTGCTTTCTTGACTTGTAACTTGAAGTACCCTTGCCTTTGTTCGACTTTCCGAAGGATGGAGATTTGCTTGAATTACCCCTTCGAAAGTTGCGGCGAAACTTCCTTGTCAAGAGAGCGAGCTGCTTCTCAAATTCCTCCATAGAAAGGTTCTCGTCATCGTCTGAGGAGGATGTATCCGCGTCTTCTTCCTTAGTTGTTTTCAACGCATAACCTGAAGACTTAGAAGGTGATGCTTTTCCAGAAGAATTGTTAGTAGTAAATGTCATTTCATAAGTTTGTAATGAACCAACTAATTCTTCTACACGTATTTCGTCCGGGTGTTTAATAGTTTCAATGGCAGTAACCTTTGGGCGAAATCGTTCAGGAAGAGTTCTTAAGATCTTTCTTACAATCTTAAATTCTGGAATCTTCTCTCCCAGGTTAGCACATGAGTTTACGATATCTTGCAATCGTGTATAGTAGTCCGTGAAAGATTCATTTTCTGCCATCAAGATAGAGTCAAACTTGCTCGTAAGCATTTGCAGTTTCTGAATCTTCACGAGGCTAGTTCCCTCATGTGTAACCTGAAGAACATCCCAGATTTCTTTCGCAGTCTCACATGCCGAGACGCGAGAGAATTCAGTTTGAGATAAGGCATTAAAAATAGCATTAATTCCCTTGCCATTGTAAGAAGATGAATCTAACTTTTCCTTGGTCCATTTCGACCTAGGTTTTAAGGTGTGAACATCACCAATAAATTCAGTTGGATTAGACCATCCTAATTCAATTGATTGCCACACCCGTTCGTCGATGGAAATTAAAAAGGCTTTCATCCGCACTTTCCAGTACGCATAATTTGTTCCATCGAAGAACGGGGGTCGGTTGATGTTTCCACCTTCAACCATTGTTTACAACCCTATTCCCGCTCTGATACCACTTGTTGGGTTATATGTAATAAGGATCTAAATAGGGGAAAAAACACCTAGAGGGGGGTGAATAGGTGTAAACGTATAAACACTCAAAAATCGTTGCGATAAAAACCCAATGCGGAAATAAAAATAATACGCAAGATTTTTACGTGGAAAACTCCATCACCGGAGTAAAAAACTACGGGACCGATAACACGGCAGAAATCCACTAGAATTAAAACATGTACAAGGTGATTTACCGTACACACTTACGACTCAACCTTTTCCATACGCTCCTAGAGGATCTTCTCCGCTCGCTCCACGACGCTTCTCGAATCCACGATCTGCGCCCAACGCCGAATCCACGGCGTCCAACGTCGAATCCACGACGTCCGACCGAATCCACGGTCTTCACCCAATAGCACCCTTCGAATCCACGAACGTGCCTCGCTCCGAATCCACGAGAGCGGTTGAACCTTGAATCCACAAGGACACGCGAATCCACGCGCCGATTTTTGGGGTAAATCGTTGTTTTTGGTGGTGATGATCCGCCGAATACTTAGATCAAAGATAGATCGGAAATACCATCTAAGTATTCATTAGTTTGATTCAACTCAAGATGTGAGTATGAAAACCTAGAATCAAACTAATCAATATAGATGAAGAAACATAGAGTATTCTCTAATGATTTCCTTTCTTCTCTATATGTGGATCTAGAGCCGTATAAGATGATATATGAAAATGACGGCTATTTGGTTTTTCGGCCTCCTATGAAAAAGAGTCATAGGGTCTATTTATAGGTTAGAAACCCTAGGAAGGAGATAAGAATCAAAAACCTAACATTTCTGGAAATTTTACGGACGGCGATCCGGATCGGATTAGCTGTGATCCGGATCGTCGTAACGAGTCAGGCAATTCCAGAAAAACGAAGGTTCGGGATCCGGATCGAAGTGCTTGATCCGGATCATTCATACAGTTCACCAAACATCAACGTTCGGGATCCGGATTGCGAAGCCTGATCCGGATCGTTCAAGGAAGATGGTAAACTCAGTGTTCGGGATCCGGATCAAGAGAGGCTACGATCCGGATTGAACTGGTGTATGAACGAACCACCTTCGGGATCCGGATCGAACAACGTGATCCGGATCCTGAACATGTCCCAAGTCCAGTTTTTGATTTTTATGCAATGAAAGATTCTTCCAAGTGTTTCTACACTACAAGAAGTATTCAGATCACACAAAATCTTTAGTTAAACATACCTGATCCTTTTGAATTCTTCTTTCTTGAGATTGAGTTAAATGATCCAACTTTCTTCACCTTCAATCTTCAAGACTTGAGACTTTTACGAAACTACGCCAACTCAAATTCTGTAACAGCGCGAGTACCCCTGCTGTTAGCCAACCGCCATTTTCCCAGTCATGCATTATTTGTGGCGGAGCCCATCGCACTTCCAGTTGTGAACAACGCCATGGTCGCTGTTTTCGCTGTGGCCAGATAGGACATGTGGCGGCTAGCTGTCCGCAGCGACCTTCATCGGCTCCATCCTCAGCTTCTGCTCCTGCTGCCCCCGGTCGACGTCCCAACCCTACTGCTAGTTCGGCGTCCACGGGACATACCCCTCGGCCCCGGCAATCTGAAGGACCACGCCAGACGGCCGGCGGTCGGGTTTATGCTCTAACTCAACCTGAGAGTGCTCCTGCTGAAACTCTTGCAGGTACTACTACTATCCTTGGAATCTCAGCTAGAACCTTGTTTGATACTGGAGCTTCCCATTCTTTCATGTCTACACATTTTGCCACTATACATGCCTTCTCCACCCAGCCTACTCGAGATAGATGGTGGGTCGAGATACCCGGCCATAGTGTCCTGATTAATCAAGAGGTTCGGTACTTCCCTATTCAGTTGGGCGAGAGTACGTTCCCGATGTCACTGTTCATCCTCAAGCTTCGCCAGTATGATATTATCTTGGGGATGAACTGGTTGACTAAGTACCAAGCAACAATTGATTGCACTTATAAAACACCGACACTAACGCCACCAATTGGAACGGAGGTGTTCTATTCAGGTTTTGAACCTACAACGTACTTAGGAATGTGTTCGGTAACCCCGGTACGACGCGTGAGAAATGGGTGTGTGGCGTATCTCGTCACGGCTCTCAACACCCGTGAGGAGTCAATGAAAATATAGAATATTCCTATAGCTCGGGAATTTCCGGATGTGTTCCCGTCAGAACTTCCGGGTATGCCTCCAGAGCGAGACATTGATTTTGTCATCGACTTGATTCCGGGCACGACTCCTATCTCTCGAGCACCTTATCGCATGGCATTCACTGAATTGAAAGAGTTGCAGACTCAACTCAATGAGTTACTGGCTCTTGGTTTTATCAGACCTAGTGTGTCTCCATGGGGTGCTCCGGTGTTGTTCGTTAAGAAGAAGGACAGAAGCCTTCGCCTTTGCATCGATTATCGTGAATTAAATAAAGTCACGATCAAGAACCGGTATCCTCTCCCAAGAATAGACGATCTTTTCGATCAACTTCAAGGATCGAAGGTATTTTCAAAGATCGATCTACAGTCTGGGTACCGTCAGTTGAGAATTAAGGCTGAGGATATTCCTAAAACGGCATTCCGAACTCGATATGGTCATTACGAGTTTACGGTTATGCCTTTTGGGCTTACTAATGGCCCGGCAGCCTTCATGGACTTGATGAATAGGGTATTCAAACCCTTTCTGGATCACTTTGTTGTGGTCTTTATCGACGACATCCTCGTCTATTCACAAAGCAATGAGGAGCATCAAGGCCATTTGCGACAGGTCCTTCAAGTGTTAAGAGAAAATAACCTGTATGCGAAGCTAAAGAAGTGTGACTTCTGGCTTCAAGAAGTGTCGTTCTTGGGATATATTGTCTCAGGAGCAGGAATCTCGGTAGATCCTAGCAAGATCAAGTCAGTGGTTGAATGGCCGCAGCCGACCAGTGTGACTGAGGTTCGGAGTTTTCTTTGTCTTGCCGGATATTATCGGCGCTTTGTAGAGGGATTTTCCAAGATATCTCTTCCGCTAAATCGTTTGACGAGAAAAGGAGAAAAGTTTATCTGGACTCCGTAATGTCAGCTTAGCTTTGATGAGCTTAAGCGTAGACTTACTGAAGTGCCAATCTTAACCCTACCAGTTCCGGGCGAGAACTTCGTTGTCTATTACAATGCTTCTCGGTTTGGTCTGGGTTGTGTTCTGATGCAAGATGGCAAGGTCATTGCATACGCCTCACGACAGTTAAAGCCGTATGAACAGAACTACCCTACCCACGACTTAGAGCTTGCAGCGGTGGTCTTTGCGCTCAAGCTGTGGAGACATTATCTGTACGGCGTGCATTGTGAGGTATACACAGACCATCAGAGCCTCAAATATCTTTTTACTCAGAAGGAGTTAAATATGAGGCAACGGCGTTGGCTTGAACTTCTCAAAGACTATGACTTGACCATTCTGTACCATCCTGGTCGAGCAAATGTTGTAGCCGATGCACTAAGTCGGAAAAGCAGTACGGCTGAAATACTAGTGATCACAGGGCAAGAGCGCCTGATTGAGGAATTTCAGAAATTGAACTTGGAAGTAGTCCCTACTGGCGCGACAACCCAACTGATGGCAATGGTAGCTCATCCTACCCTACTCGACCGCATTAAGGAAGGACAACAGTCGAACCCTTGGTTCGAAAGAATTCGCGAAAATATAGCATTGGGTCAGACTGACGACAATCAGATGCTCACTGGCGGCTCTATCAGATATCGAGTGCGTTGGTGTGTTCCAAAGGATAATAGCCTGAGGAACGAAATTCTCGCAGAACCGCATCGATCCTGGTACACTGTACATCCTGGTGGAACCAAAATGTACAAGGATCTGAAGCAGCAATTTTGGTGGCCTGGGATGAAATCAGATATTGCTCAGTATGTATCCCAGTGCTCAGTGTGCCAACAAGTTAAAGCTGAACATCAACGTCCGGCAGGAAAGCTACAACCACTTCCTGTTCCGGTGTGGAAATGGGAACAAATCACAATGGACTTTGTCACTGGTCTGCCACGATCCCAGCGTGGTCACGACGCTATTTGGGTGGTTGTGGATCGACTCACCAAGTCAGCCCACTTTCTGCCTATTCATACGACATGGTCTAGAGATCGGCTTGCCCAATTGTATATCGACAAGATTGTCCGGCTTCATGGTGTGCCGGTGTCGATTGTCTCTGATCGGGATACTCGATTCGTGTCCCATTTCTAGCAAAGTCTTCAGCAATCATTGGGCACTAAGTTAAATTTCAGCACTGCCTTCCATCCTCAGAGTGATGGGCAGTCTGAACGGGTTATTCAGACATTAGAAGATATGTTGCGAGCATGTGTCATGGACTATGGAGATGGATGGTTCAGATACCTGCCGCTAGTAGAATTTGCCTATAACAACAGTTACCAGGCAAGCATTGGAATGGCGCCTTATGTGGCATTATATGGGCGTCGATGTCGGTCCCCGATCTGTTGGGACGATGTTGGAGAACGCCAGATTGTCGGACCAGATTTATTGGAGGATGCTGAGGCCAAGATGCGAATCGCTCGACAGCGATTGTTGACCGCACAGAGTAGACAAAAGAGTTATGTGGACCGGCGCAGGCGCGATCTTGAGTTCCAAGTTGGCGATCACGTATTGCTGAAGGTGTCGCCAACTAGGGGAATCAAAAGATTTGGGTTGCGGAACAAGTTTAGTCCTCGGACCCTTCGAGATATTGGAGCGCATTGGTCCTGTGGCATATCGGCTAGCTCTTCCTCCAAGTCTCGCCCGTGTGCATAATGTCTTTCATGTCTCCATGCTACGAAAGTACATCCCTGATCCTACACATGTCATCAGCCCTGCTTCTGTTCAACTACGGGAGGATCTGAACTACAATGAAACTCCGTTACGGATCCTGGCACGCGACGAGAAGAAACTGCGAAGCAGAACAATTCCCTATGTAAAGGTACAGTTGGAAAATCATGAAGAACGCGAGGCCACATGGGAGCGTAAATCTGAAATGTTGGAACGCTTTCCCTTTTTATTTGAATCATAATTGTAATCAAGTTTCGGAGACGAAACTTTTTATAAGTGGTGGGTGATGTAGTAATTGTGAATTTTAAAAGGTTTAAATAAATTTCTGGATTTATAAATTGCAGAAAATAAGTAAATTAAGCCCCAGAAATATTAATTTTTGATCGGGGTCTGATCTCGAAAATCTGAGTTCACCATTGCGACCGTCTCATCGAAACATGAAAAATTCATATTCATATGTTCTCGATCCGACGGTCGGATCTTCCAGAAATCAGCGAAGAAGAAACGGGTCCCACAACTTAAGTTGTGAATAGTAACCCCTATTTTAAATGGCCCTTTGATCACTAACGGCCGTTTCACTGTCTGGAACCCTGACATAGGGGTATGAGTAGTCAAACCCAACTAATTTCAACGTTCTGAGAACAATGGCACTGACGGATTTCGCGTTTGGCTACCCGGGTGCATCGGAGTGCGTGCACTGTACCGCACTTTACAGAACTAGTTGGCCCGAGATTTCAAATGAGCGCCAAATCAAACAAACAAATAGGCTATTTTGAAGGTCTCGATGAGCCGGACGTCGTGGCGAAGTCTGTTTCGCATTTCGTCAAGCAGATTATCTCGAAATGCGTGAAAAGCACCGAATTATCGCTTTTTCTTCGAATAACTTAAATATGCTTGGGCCAAAGCCCTTGGGACTTTGTGGATTGGGTTCTGCCAACCTAAGAAGCCCACGAATGTGGCTGAGCAGGGATGGGAGGCTGGGGGTTGTGTGTGAACCGGGTTTGAGAAGAATCATGCTTGCATTAATGGTGGTTGCCTCTTGGACTGCCCTGGGCCAGAGCTCGAAGAGTTTTGGGGTGTATTCGAAGCACCAACCTTCTCTGAGTTCCCCAGACTTAGGCAGTGCATTGGTGTTGGCCGTGGACACAACCCAGGAGAGAAAACCGAGAGAGAGAGTGAGAGAAGGAAGATGGAATCAACTTCTTCCAAGATTTGATCTGTAGATCCAGTGGAGTTCCTCAGTGCCAGAGGTGTGCTCCTGGAGCTTGCCGAGGTTGCGCGTGGAGGAGGGACCAAGAACCGGCTTCTTCCTCTCTTCCACAACTCCGGCCAAAGTAAGGATCCTAAACCATTGATTGTTTGCACCCTAGACCCCTAGCAGTGGCTTAATTAGGCCCTTAGGATTCTCCCTGCATAAGCACGAGCCCCCATGCTCACTGGTTGGCCGGCGGGGCCACATGCTCGCCGGAAACCTAGCCGAGCTCCGCCGCGGCTTATCTCTGCAACCAGTATACCAAATCGGAAAACAAAATCATGGGCTTGGACTGTAGGAGATGGGGATCAACTCCACCAAATTTGGTCGAGTTTGATCAAGTGGATCGATTGCAGATCGAAACCCTAGTTTTCGGGTTTTTTTGCACTTCGGCCGAGCTTTCTGCTCCGGCGCCGGCGCGCCTCCCCACCGCCGGCCACTTGCCCAGAAATGTTCCTGGGTGTGAGAGGAGTGCGCCCATGCTTTTGCATGGCAACCATGCAACCCGAATTGGTGGCGGCCATGGATGACCCGAAATGGAGTCTTGTTGCGGCTGCCGGCGCTCCGGCCAACTCCGGCCGGGGAGGATTGGTCGGGAAGCTTTGTATGGATCAGAGGAACATTTCCATCCATGTTGGAAGTGATTTGGTGCTGTGGTTGCAGAGAACAACCTGCAACAAGGTGTTGAGGGTGTTGTGTGAAAGTGTGCACACCAAGTGCTTGTGGAAATGCCACAGAGAAGAAAGAGATGGATTCAGGCTTCGAGTTGAATATCAAAGTTGCTTAGAAATGTCCCCTGAGCTTGATGCTCACTTCAGATCAAGCTTGATCTGTGTGGACAAATGTTTGGTGCATTGTGAACTTGTGTGTGTGCAAGGTCTTGGTTCTGGTTGAACCAGCAGACCTGGGCTGTATCTTGGGCAAGCCCTGGGGTCCTGGCACTATCCAGAGACTAGTTGATTCAGGAAGTTTTGTCTGAAAGTGTATAGATTTAAAGTTGTGTTAAAACCAAGCTCAAATACAATAATTGCTTAAAAACAGTGTTTGGGTTTGTTTGAAATGTTGCAACAGTGTACTCCTGGCTAATTTGGGGTCACTGGACGCGATGCTCGCGTTTATTTTGGGTTTTGGTGAGCCGAAGAAACAAAAATGCGTTTCGGCTAGGTTAGAGAAGTAATTCATGGTCCGAAGTTTTCCTCGGGTATTGCGCTGCCACAAATGTGTGAGCACGGCATTCAGCAAGTCGAATGTCACCTACTGGGGGTGACGGCTCGTAAAAATGATTCTCCGTTTATGAGAACGAGCCAAAACGGGGTTTATTTAGTGTATAAAACGCATTAGGAATAAGCCCGAGGGGCTTGCTGCAATTGTAACAATATGGAAAAGCTAGATAAATGTTCTGGAACATTATTGACCTTTCGGTGGGTTTCCTGGGGTTCCTGATAAGCTAAAAAGGCTTAATATTGCGATAATCGACGAAATTGTCGATTCGCGCTAGTTGTGCCTTGAGGATTTGGTAGATCCTTAGTTTTCACCTGGTATTATTGTAGGCCCCAGTCATCAGGAGCCAGCCTGTGATCCGTCTTGTGGTTATCGCGACCGTCTACCTTGAGGTGGGTTATCTTCGGTCCGCGTTTTATCAGATCGGCCCTACGGGTACCGTAGTAGGACGGACCCCTTTGGTACTTGGTTGTTTTGCATATCGTACTTATATTCCAGCAGTTGCTTGTTTATCATATTGAGATATATCGTGCTTATATTCCAGCAGTTGCTTGTTTATCATATTGAGATATATCATGCTTCTTCAGCAGTAGATATGCATTTCCTGGACACATGCCATGCTTGATTGGTCACTAGCATAGTTCTATACCTGTCTCTATTCCTCACTGCATGCTTAGAATAGGAGATACTACTTCAGTATGTGGCATGTTATACTAGTATCCCAGTGGGAATTTTCCTCGGCTTCTTGCCGTCTATGTGGTCAGTGGACCATGGTTTGAGCATCAGCATTATGATCGCCGTCGAGCCAAGCTTTCAGTCGCGCACACCAGCGGATTAGCTACCCGTGTGGGTGTTCTTTACCGGTAGAGAGGTCTGATTGACCCGTGAGCCTTGTGGGGTTATGATAGCTTGCTGGGTGTCCAAAAGTTGTTTAGCCTGAGGCCCCAATGACCAAAAGTGGCTTTTGCCTGAGGTCCATATACTCCATGGCAGTTTAGCCTGAGGCCATTGTGGCCAACAGTGGCAGTGGATTGGGTTATTCGTGGTACTACCTTTGATGCACCTTCTTGATATTCCTGCTTGCGTGATTACCTGCATTTCATATCTGTTATAGATTTATCATGCATAGTATGATTGTGTTATATATATGCATACTCTGTTCTATTGATCCATATTTGATCTTATTTGGCTTAGGCTGTATACCTGCATTGATCTTCAGTATATCCTACTTCTGTTTCCGCTTATTATTGTATCCAGTAGGTACGGCTTGCTATTTCCCGGCCCGTCGTGCCCACTGGGATACACTTATGTGTGTCTCACACCCTCGGGTGACTGTTTTTCAGGTCCTTCGGGTACGGGGACTTTGGGACGTTCTGTGTGAGGACGCGTGGTAGATCTGTCCCTGGTAGGACTTAACCCTTTTGGTTTAGTAAAACTTTATAACTGTTATTTTCATTTTGAGAACTGGATTGTATAAACATATGAACCTTGAGATGTAATAGAGTAGAACTATTTAGTTATAGTAAATACGGTATCTACTCTGATTGGATATATCTGTTAGCCGAGCATATATAGGGGGGACTCTGTCTGTTGTACAGAGGCTTTTCTATATGTGTGGCGGTCTGTTCACGTCTTGGAGTGTTCAAGTTTTAACTCTGATTTAAAAAAAAAAAAAAAAAAATTTAGACCCACTTTCGAATCTCGGGGCGTGACATCTTGGGACCCGAATAAGGCCTTCATCTGTATACTCCAGTTGTCGTAGGTCGTAGTTGTGCTTCATCAGGCGAGGAACTTGAAGTTGCATACCGTTTGATATCTGGCTAGATAAGGCAAGAAAGGCTTCGATCTCAAGTACGTGGCTCTGATGCCACTTTGTTGCAACTAATTATAAGAGAAAAAATAAAAATAAAGAGGAATAAATTATTTTGAAGAAAAATTATATATATATATATTTTTATTCCGCTTAAATCATACGTTCATTCTAATGCCTTTGTTTGTAAAGTTCGAATTTATATGGATAAATACAATCTAATCTTTTCCAAAACCTTCTAACAAACTTGATTAGTATTAAAAACTGTTTATAAGATAATAATAAATCTCAACAAATGATAAGATTCAAACTAATAAAATTTATCCTAATTAACAAATGGATAAGAATAAAATAATTAAGTTTCTTCCAACATGGGACTCCTAATATTGAAGCTTTAGTGCCTCATTCATAAATTTTCAAATGTTTTTGTGTTATCATGACTCACATGAGTGACTCTTTAGTTGAGCAACAATTTCCTAATTGCAATAGAGCATATATAATGAGAAAATGATTTTGTGTTATCATGACGAATTGAAAAATAATATCTGGTTGGAGTAATGTATGAAGGGCTAAAATGAACAGCAGAATATCAAGTACAAACAAGCAGTACAGTAATTCATCTGTTGGCCCAAACCATATAATGACCAGATAGATTCTTGTAGATAAATTTTGTAATGGACTTCTTTTTCTTGCAAAGGAAAATATTAAAGGATTTTTTTTTTTTTTTTTCTGGAGAATTGTAATCTTGTGATTATATATATATATATATATATATATATATATATAGAGCTAGACTTGTGTTTTTTAAAAGCACGGAGGCTTCCGTACTCTCAAATTATTTTCGATGTTGGAATTTCCGAATGGATAAACGGCTCCGTTGAATTTGATCTAAAGTATTTAAAAGATCTAGAAATTAAATTTTACGAATTTTCGATATCATTTGCCTAGTGATCAAAGTGTCTCAAAATCAACAATTTTAATGATCGTGGTATGTTGTTTGCAAGTTTAATGGTACAGAAATATTTAATTCACGTAAAATTTTGATAAAAAATTAATTATACTATATAGAATAAAATCAATAATTTTGATCTAAAATTTTAGTATCATATCATCACATTTTGTGAAATTTTTGTTTTCAACGTTGATTTTGGGCCCTTTTGATCACTAGATAAATGATATCAAAAAATTTTAAAATTTATTTTCTAGATACTTCAAATATTTTATATCAAGTCTAACAGAGCCGATCGTCCATTCGAATGTCCTAACATTAAATACAACGTGGTAGTACGGAGAGCTCCGTGCTTCTAAAAGCACACAAGTCCTATTCTGTATATCTATAATCTATAATCTATAATTTTATATTAATCCTCTAATCTTTGTCCACATGTCAAGTTGGGGTTAATACTCTAATTTTTGTTTGACTCAATTCTAAACCTAATCGCTTCGTTTTTCACGCAGATCCTTTACTTTTCTCGCCGATGTATTATTGTCTTTTTTTTTTCTAACTCAATTCTGAACGCCGCTTCGTTTTCCATATCGATTTTCTTGTTGCCGCTTTATTTTCGTAATTTCTTTTAACACAATTCTGAATCGGGATGCTTCGTTGTCCGCGCCGATTCTTCGTTTTCCATGCCGATCTAGTGTTGTCTTTTTTTAACTCAATTAACCGGGGTGCTTCGTTTTCCACGCTGATTTATTATTTTCGCTTTGTTTTCGTAACTAATACCCTTCAACGAAGAATACATCTTTCACTGACTAGATTTTCAGTTAGAAATTTCAGAATATTTACATACAACATATTTAATTTGAAAATTTTTAAATACTCATGTGTATTGTTTTTTTTCAGGAAGCATCTGCAGTTGGCTAAAGTATTATTTTTTTTGACATAATCTAATTATTTTTTCTTATATTATTTATTTAATAAAATTTATACATTGTATAATATATTTAAAATTAATTGTATTCTTTCTGACTCAGGAATTTAATATCTCTGTCCAGTTGCTCTTCAATCGTTTAATTCTGTATTTATAAGTTCTCCTAACTATTGGGATTCTATATATACTTAGTTTGTTTTAAATATAAAATTATATATGTACTTTAAAAATAAATTGAAAATTTTCTTTGTTCTATTAATACTTGAGATTCTAATTTTTTTTGTCGGTTAATTTTTTTTTTATTTATGATCATGTTTCTTACAAAAAAAAATATGAAAATAAATTAATTCTAAAATTAATTTTTGTTATGAAAAGTTAATTATATTTTTTTTAAATCTGAATATGCAATATGTAACTATGCAAGCAATTATGTTAATTACATTTAATCTTTGTTGTTGCTTCTTCATTAGTTATAATATATTTAGTTTATTCTTTGAAATACTTTTTAATAAATTCTAATAACGTTAAGTTTAGTTTTCAGTTTATTATATAACTGGCAAAGACGATAAAAAAAAAAATTATAATTAGATATATATGAATAAAAAATTACATGGTAAGGTAATTTGGATGGCAGTTATGCAACGGTTGCAACCATTGATTAACCATTGATTTTTCAAAATAAATGATGAATCATCTACCCAAACAATTTATAATATTTAAAATTTTTTATTTCTATGGTATTTAGAATGCAAAAAATGATCTGTATTGTTTAATAATATAACGTATCGGAAGTCAGAGCCTAGCTTATTATTCTCTTATATTTTTTACTGTTTTTTTTCTTATTGGCACATAATTTGCAACTTTTGATTTTTAGTTACTTTATTCGTATATTTTATTTAATGTATTTATATCTTTTGTTTTAGACTTTATTCTTTTAATTTTTTTTAATAAACAGAAATGTAAAAAAATATCTTAGAATATATTTTTTTCTTATTTTATTAAGCCAAACCGATTATTTCTGATGGATCTGATCCACGACAGAAATTGACCAGAGAGGATAATCTCCGGTAAGTCACCATTAATTTCTTTACTTTCGGATAAGTATAACTTAATTTTTTTGATTTTTTTATATTCTTGCATATGATTTAATATAATTGTCAACAAGGATACTGTGAAGAAGATGAGTAGTCCACCTTTATTGCTTACATTGGTAAGCTTCAAACTGAGCTACATTTCTCTTTTTTTTCTCTCGGTTGATTTAATTAATTATGTCTATTGCCAAATTAATATCAGACCAACGTGTGAAAGTTTCAATTATAAATTTTATCTTTTATTACTGTTTTGTATTTACATATTACAAAAATTATGACTCTATCTCCTAGCTAAATCCTCAATTATATTCAGCATTAATATTTATTTCTTTTTCTCCTAGAACTTTTTTAACTTTGAAGAAGTTATTGGTTTTGCAATAAATGGACTTCTCAATGACCATATTTCTTTTTTACATGTTTATTACTTTTTCATCACTTTTTAAGTGTACGTTTTGTTTGACGAATAATAGACTTATAATTTCAGTGGTAATTGTGTAGAAGTTTTCTCCAAAAGCTAGCATTTCAAATAGACTTCTCTATAATAATTACTGCATTCAGAGCCTCACTCCCAATTGCTGCGATAATCTCTCTGTCAATATATGCCTCTGTTGAGACCAAAATTTGCGCCACTTAGTAGAGTTACATGTGGCGTATACTATCGGTTAAGGGCATCAACCGATGGGAGGATGAATCAGTAATAAGGGACTCGCGTCTTAATTAAAACCGGTCTTAGCTGCGTGGGGGCGCAGTGCGCGACGTGTGTCATCGGCTGAGAGTATCAACCGACAGAAGGAGCAGCTGACAAGAAGGTCATCGCCCCATCCGAGGTCAAACTTCAGCTGAAAGTGACCACCGGACCGCTCCAATCAAGCGATGAAAAGGGGGAAGTCAGAATCAGTCTTCGGCTGCTCGGGTCGAAAAGGGGAAGACTTCGGACGGAAGGAGTGCGGAATCTGGGTGTGAATCTCGCAACTGACCCGGAACGGCAAGCAGCGCTCGACATTGGAAAGCACCGGAATCATGCTCTGGCGCGATGCTAATGGGATGAACTTGGACGGAAATTGATGACTATCCGATTTGAGGGATATTTGACTCAAAAGAAAGTAGTTGCTAAATATCCGATAACTTCCCCCAAATTACGCCGATAATTCAAATCGGCGCCTAATAACGTGGTTCGAAAAGTGTATAAATATCCAAACCATCGAAGAAAAAGGGGTCCGGCAACCTCGTAAGCCCGAGACCACCCCCATGCTTTTTCATACCTTTACTGCTTTCCTAGGAGTAGGTTAAGTTACCCTTTCATATCTGCATTTACCACTTTCCTAGATAAGTTTCATACCAGCATTTACCATATTTCCTATGAGTAGATTACTTGTAATGTCTATCCCTTTCCTCCTCCTTGTATTCCCTTTCTATGCAATACAATTCCTAATCGGCCACTTAGCCGTGTCCAATTATTGTCTCTTTTACCCGGTTCGACTACTCTAAGTCAAACCCAACCTCTCTCTGCCTCCACATCCCGTCTTCGGCTATTTTAAGCCGAACGGTCGCGAGAGTTACCAGAGAAGAACTCGACCGAGCAGATCCCTCCTCGGCTCGATCGCTTGATCCTTTGGCACGCGGCGCATTCACATCAAGAGGGTCAAAGTAGCAAATATTTCTTTAACAAGATCTGAACCGACACCCGGGGCCGATCCCTGATCGCTATTTTCGGCCCTAACAACTATTTTGGTACGCCCGATGGGATGCTCAAGTAACGCTTTACCTAATCCTACCATAAACATGTCAGGATTTCTTGAGATCAGCGAGAGGTCGCCACAGCCGGAGCATACCCTATCAGAGATATACGGGCAATTGGCCCAAATGATAAGGTCTCTCGAAAGGCAGACCCGAGCTTAGGATACTGACGTTGTGGCCTCAGAAGAGAGCCTTTCCCGATTCGGGCAATTCTTAGCACGAAGGGAACCATGCCATAGAGGTCTGCAAGGACCTCCATCCACCCGGCCCTCACTGATGCCGGCGCAGGTAGTTCTGACGGTGCCGGCAACGACAGCGGCACGGCAGGATGCGACCCCCACGACGACGCAACCGCTGGGGGTGGAGCAGCCGCAAGAGTTTTCGTATCAAACGGGGACAGGGCCGATGAGGCAGAACATCGATCAATAATAGAAAAACCGTTGGGGGGCTTCTCTGCCCCCCCCCCCCCCCTCTCCCACCGTTTGTCCAGCCTCTGGGGGTAGGATCAGCGGGCAAGTCCCCTCGCAGGGACCCTCTCAACAACGAGCTGGCCAATGTGGGCCGCCACCTCCTCTAGTACAACCGGCGGCTCTGGTACCTCAGGTCAGGCTCGCCGAAGGAGCTAGGGGCATAATAGACGGGCAGATCCCCCTTCAGGGATCTCCTCAACAACAGGTTGGCCAATATGGGCCACCGCCTCCTCAGGCGCAACTGGCGGACCCAGCATCCCCAGAGGGGCCCACCGAAGTACGAGTTCAAGTGGAGGAGGTTATCAACAACACCTCCAGCACGGAGGCTGGGCAGGCGACGCGGCCAATATTTAGGCCCCCGTATGCCGCGCTAGTGAATATGGTCGACCCTAAAGGAAAAGAGCCGATATAGGGGCCCAAGTCTCTCGCGGAAAGGGAATCGCCCCAAAATATGTTTTGGTTTTGTAGCCGATGCAAGGCTGAAATGACAAGCGAAGATTGGAACATCACCAAAATGTCTGAGAAAACGAAGAAACGGTTCGCCTTCATCGACCTCGGTGCTGGCACGGATCACCGGGCCTACCGGCCAAAACCAAGATCGACCGAAAGATCCGACGAGTAGTCTTCCGGAAAAGAGGATAGAAAAGAAAAACAAGACTCTCGCATCCAGAGGCTTTTGCGAGAATCCTACGGCCAAGAGAGGCCGAGGCCGACCTCTGTCGGCCAGAAGGAACGACGAATCCCACAGCGGTAGCAGGATCCCCATAACGGCCGGGCCCAGGGGGCACCCTACAGGCCTTTCGGCCATCGGGTCAAAGGGAGACCACCGGACGGGTTTATGCAATGATCGGCTGACTGCCGGTGGAAGGGGTTGCCATTACGACCCTTCTACTCAAGGGCACCAAGGAAAGGAAGGTCCCGTCCCGTCAGTCCTTGATGTAGATTTCCTTCGGGTTGCCAAGGAAAAAGGGGAAACCCTGGGTATTCAGCTGACCCAGGAGCAGAGAACCCAGCCACGGCCCGATCCATGGCAAAGAAAGGGAGTTCCCAGGGAGCATCCAAGGAAGACAGGCTCACCAGCGGATGCGCCAAGGGAGCGGTGGTCTATGCCGAGGGGATCAAACTAGAGTCAGGGGCCAATCATGGCGGAGGAGCGAAAGTACCAAAAACGGAGGCCAGGGGCTGACTCCCGTAGCGACAACGTTATGGCCCAGTGGCCAGAGCTGGACCCAAGGCAGGAACGGCCCGAGAGGCGGCAGCTTTTCGCCCCAAGATCCCACACCACGAGAGCCGGAGGCTCAGCCATGCCCGCTCGGGAGAACATGCCGAACGTACAATCGGTGGTGGTAAAGTTGACAGATGAAGCCGTTCGGTTAAATTTAGAGACTCGTCGTCAAGCCCTAGAAGCCGCCATAAGGCACGACCAAAAAGCGTATATTGGACGGGGAGAAGTCACGAGACCCATCGGCCAGAACCTCGTTAAGACAGCCCGACGCGAGAGGTGGCCGCCAAGAGATGACGAAGAAGCCCTAACCCAATCGTCGGCCGAAACAGGGGCCGAAGAAAGAAAGGAAT
Organism: Tillandsia leiboldiana; assembly: GCA_029204045.2. NCBI lineage: Eukaryota > Viridiplantae > Streptophyta > Magnoliopsida > Poales > Bromeliaceae > Tillandsia > Tillandsia leiboldiana. The sequence continues at coordinate 7,615,332 of CM055067.1, read as the reverse complement.
AGACCGGCGGCATGTCGGTTGACGAGAACCCAAACAGAAGCATTTTCGTCCGCGTGACCAAAGAAGGGGTACGAGTAAGGCCAGCCGAATGACGGCGTGCGACAGTTCCCCGGCCTAAGTCAAGTGGCACGTGGGGGGCTGATGAACGAGGCCACGTCAAGGCCTCAAAGATATGAGCCAGCACAAGAAGCCGGAAGTTTCGGCCATGACATCGAAGGCCAAATAAATCAGCAAGCGAGGCCATATTCGAGCCTCAGAAAAGAAGAGCCTGCACAATAGGCCAACGAAGAAGCCAATTTCGGCTGAGGCACTACAAGCCGGAGATTCGGCCGAAAAGGGCAAGGTAAACTTCGGGGATACGCCGGTCAAGGGCAGCAGGGTACAAGGTCCCCCTAGTCAAAAGCCTGATTTTACGGGAAGTGGTCCCTAAACTGAAATTGATCACTCCAAATTAGCCGTGTAGTCAACTACTCGAAAACTCTAGAAAGATTAGAAAGCGACGAGTTGATCAATGCAAAACATCTGAAACATCATCATACACCGGTCTAAAAGGGTGTGGAGTAAACAATACAAAAAAGCTTCACATTCATTGAACCGATACATATGAGGATCAGGCAAAAGCGAATATAAAAATACTTCAGAAAAGGAAAAGTCATGGTCGACGAAGCAGGCCGGAGGAAGAAACACAGCGCCACCATCATGCTGGCCGAAGAATCCCTTCGAAAATCAAGACACCCGATCACCATTGGAGCCGACAGGAGCGAGAGGGAGAGAGAATACATGGTCGCAATCGGCTCTCCTAATCCCGGCATCCAACTGGAGAAAACCATGCGGTCCCCTATGAGGAAGAAGGCACCTGATCGCGCGCAGGAAGGCTAGGCGTGATGTGGCCCGAACTACTCCAAACCATGGTGAGAAGAGCCTTTCATTACTTGGCGACGTAATGTCACTAAAGTTAGATTGAGAGGCCACCTCAAAAGTACCCTCAAGGATGAAAAAGCTACGACCATAGCATCGTTGTAGCAATGGTATGAGAATTGTCATGAGGAAGAAGGGAAATGCAAAGAAAGCTGCGAAGAAGTGGCCTTTTTAGAGGCCAGCGAAGAAAAGCGGAATGATAACAGCCGCCCAGGAAAACAGCAGTTTTTAGTAGAAAAACGGTAAAGGACAAATTCGCCAAAATCCAAGAAAGATCGACACATGTCCGCGAATCCCTCGGGCAGTGAGAAAATATCTTGCCAGGATATGGGGATGATCGCTGGACGTCATCATATGTGCCAGAAGGCGACTCAATTTCGACAATTGCCCGAACAGTACATCAGGCAATTACCGAGGGGGCATTGTTGAGACCAAAATTTGCACCACTTAGTAGAGTGACACGTGGCGTATACTATCGGTTAAGGGCATCAAGATATGGGAGGATGAATCAATAATGAGGGACTCGCGTGTAACACCCCGAGCCCACAGCGGAAGCCCTCGGGTACGCAACAGACCCGCCACGTGTGCGAGGACGCACCCTACACACACGAAGCGATAAAATTTACCCTACAGAAGAACTATAATCTACAACTACACATGTATCAGAGCGAGAAATAAAACTATACTAAAATCTACCACTGTGCAAAAATACATACAAGATCCACCTCTCAAAACAAATAAATACAAGTAAAGGGACCTGGCCTGGCCAGTCCCGATGTACAGTGTACAAAACTAAACTATCAACGGGGTGGACTACCTCTAACAAAATATGCTAGGTAGGGGCTGCTATCTACGGTGCAATCCTCTTACCTCGGTCCGAAGCTGGCACGGATGGCCCTGAAAAAGGTACCACAACGGGCGTGAGAACTACAAAACAGCAGTTCCCAGTGGGTATGGTCGGCGACAATCACGGCCTACCCACTAGGTCTACCTGAGGTAAGATAGTAAAACTGTAAAATAAGCAATGACGGATAATAAATAAAAGCATCACTACACTACACTATCCTGCCTCAAATCCCAAAATCTAGAAATCGTCACCCAAAACCAAACACAACGGAAAATCTATCACTTGCCATCCCAATACAACACTGAACCCAATCGTGAATTGACGGTCTCAACTGCCCGGTCAAGCCTGCGCCGCCTACGAATAGGCCACTGTCCAACTCTCCCTACTGTCCGGGTTGCACTGCCAATGGTGTCCCGTCAACAGTAGACGCCACCCTACCCTCCTAACACCCTCCATCTGGCCTCTTGGTCGAATCAATCCCCAATAAAGCTCAAAGTGGCATGCAGGCTATGATCAAACGGTGACTCCTCAAATCATCGATGACACAAAATGCGAATCCCAAGATCAACCCCCGAACATCCGACTAACCCAATCCATTATAAAACAACATATATCCCCAAAACACATGCAACCCAAAATGTCCGTACGCCTATATCAAGTCACGAAACCCTGTAAATCACTAATATGGATTTCCCGACAAAAGATAAATCCAATCGTGCTAACACGAAGCCTATCTCGAAATCCGTGCAACTAAAAGTCCTCAAAAATTCTCAAGCAATAAAAAAATTATATTCTAAACCCCCAGTCCCAAATAGCCCAAGAATAGGTAAAACATGTATTTTTCTACAACTAAATACAATATTAAAGTAGATAAAATTCCTACATCTAGCAAGCAGACATAATAAGTAGTCCGGCATTCTCGGCAACACGAAACCCACCTGGAACGCAGATCCTGGGAGAACTCGGTCGATGAAAGGATTACACGCCTAACGATGAACACCACGCGTGAACGGCACGACCCGAAATGCCCGGCGGTACACCACCCAGCAAATCGACACAGAACACTACGACGCTAACAGTTAAAAAAAGGGCACAATGTTCAAAATCCAAAAACTCTAATGGACCAAACAAAAGACATCCAAAAATTACATCGAAAAACCCAAGAAAATAATAATAAACAAAATAAAATAAACCTACCCCAAAAATGACGCACCGTCAAAACTAACACGCACGCACTTGGTCGACTCCCCGGAACGCTCTGCGCGTGCCCCACGGCACTCCCGGCGCACCCGTAGCCCCTCTTTTCCTTTCCCCCACGCTGTCTCTCTTTCTCCCTCTCTAGAACCTCACGGTTCAAATTGGAGGAGAAAACAAGGAAAAAAAGAGGTCTCGCGGGCTTAAAAAGGCCAAAACACGGGTTCGGCTGCTACGGTACTGGCCGCGGGCACACGGTCGCGCGCCTGCGACCACCCCGAGGCCGCCACATGGCGCCCCACGCGCCCACGCTTGCGCCCGCACCCGCGCGGGTCAACGCGCCCGTCAGGGCGCGTCGCATCCCGCACCACATCACGCGGCGCGCCCAATGAGGCAACGCCACGTGGCGCCTCCACGCCGCCCCGCGCTAGCGCCGCGTGGTTTCCCTATACACTCACCTTGGACGCCGCACCGCCTCGAGAGCTGTGCCACCGCCACACACACTCTCTCACACTCCAAAAGTCTCCCCAAAATGCTCCCGGACTCTATTTTTCACACCGATTCACACAAAAATGGTTCCGGCTCAGTCTAGTAATTCCTTACAGTGCAAAAAATTAAAATCAACCTGACTGTGACTTTGCAATTTGCAAAAGTCCAGTACCCCACATCCTTCACCCCTACAAAGAGTTTCATCCTCGAAACTCAAACTACACCGAAAACACAACCACACTCACCTCAACCGACAGGCTACAGCCTCAAAACACGAACTCTAAGAACCCCAAGGTCAAAAAGATACCTACCGCTGTCACGTCGGCAGCCAATGCATCCGTCTCCTGCCCCATGTAGATCCGCCCACTCGGCAGTGGCTGATGCCGCCCAGGCACAGGTGCTACCAGCGATCTATCCATCCGGGAAGGAGGTGGTAGGACTCCCATCATCTGACGCAAAGTCGAAGGGGTGGAAGCTACAGACGCAGGTGGTGCAACTCCTCGGGGGCAATCTGTCCATCTATGTCCCATCTAACCTCAACGAAAGCATCTCCTCTGACGCTGTGCACACTCGTGAGGGAGGTGGGGTCCACTGCAAATCACACATCCCCTCGATCCATGCGGCAGCTGCTGCTAGTACTGTCTATACTCTCTAAAACTCTGTCCCGCAAAGGACTCTCTGCCCTGTGAATGCGAATGCTGGGATCTTGGTGGTCCTCTCACACTGGACGGTCCGGCCTCACTCTCCGCAGGTCTCTTCCGGTCGGTCTCTGGTCTGATCACCGCAGCTTGATCTCTCACAACTACATCTCCTCGCTCTACCCAAAAGGCCTGCTCAATCGATGCGTCCAGGTGTAATATCACAACTTTTCGTGTAACGTTTTACCCTCCTGCTAATAAAGTATAAGTAAGAGGAAACTGAATTAACGGATTTACTTAAGTTCATAATCTTGAGGTGCGGGTATTTTTCTGTGATAGAGCTCGAAAAACGGTGAACGGCGGTGCGATCGGATCCGAATTCCGACTTACGGATCCCCCAGAAAGGGATTTTTAGGATCGCGGTAACCGTAGTGTGCATCGGAATCCGTGCAAGAGATCGTGCACGCTTTTCGAGGAGATAAGAAATTATCTCTTACGAATAAATAAATAATTAATTAACTATTAAATACCCAATGTGGATTTCTACGGTACGTACCAAGAGAGAGGAAATCATTTGTCCCAAAAAGAAAACCCTAACCGGAAGAGAAAAGAAAGAAAGAATGAGAAAGCGGAGGGACCCGATCATCCCCGATCAACGTGCTGAAGCCGGGAGCGTGAACGGATCGCCTTCTCCGACAAAATCGGGTAAGCGACTCTTTCTTCCGAAATCATTTTGGGGTTTTTCTTTCGTCTTTGGTTTGGCCACCGCCGCCGTCCCGTACTACCACAGCGCCACGAGGGGCGGGCACCGGCGCCCGCGCTGCAGGTAGCCCCGCGCGGGGGCAAGCCCGGGCGGTCGGGCTTTCCGCAGCGCCGCGCGGGGCAGGCGCCCGCGCCCGCGCTACAGGCAGCGCCGCGCGGGGCAAGCCCGTGCGGTCGGGCTGCCCGCAGCACCGCGCGGGGCAGGCGCCCACACCCGCGCTGCAGGCAGCGCCGCGCGGGGCAAGCCGGGGTGGGAACCGGGACGACGGTGAGGCAGCGGTTAGAGGACCCTAGCTATTGAGGCTATTAAACTTTTCAATTTTATGGTTATCTCTCATTGTTTTTGGTTAGTATATCTGTGATTGCTTGTGAGTGGATTATTGTGGATGTTGGATTGAGATCTTAGCTTAGGAATGACTTCTTATATCTGTGATCGTTGAGATTTATGAATGCGGCTTATTTTCAAATATAAAAATAGTTTCAAATGCGTTTTCAAATTAAGTGTCGTGTGGGCACTGATTTCTAAACCCGTGGATTTATCCTTTCAAGCAATGTTGCCGTTCAAAAGAGATTGCGAAAACGTTTTGTAAAATCGGGTGTCGTGTGGACACCGTCTTTCAAACCTATAGATTTATCCTTTCATTTCAATGTGGTGATTATGATTGTATGGTTAAGTGTGATCTCTCCTTCTTATTGCTCAATGATTGCATGGTTAAAGTACTAGTCGTGTTCGGAACGCCGTACATATACAAAGGAGCCTCCGCCCGTTTGGGGAGTGAATTTGTATATGCGGCGGGTCTGGCGCGCACCGGAGGCAAGGTTCATTTAAAGAAAAATATATATATATATATATATACGTTTTCCACTCTTTTAGAACCTCCGGGGCGTGACAGATTATATGGTATCAGAGAAAAATGACTTTAACCACGGCGGTCATTGACCAACATCCACAGAGTGCAATACCACAAGTAACTAACCAATTTGATAACCAAGGTGTATGTGTGTAATGTACGAGCGTGAGCGCGGGGAAAAAAGGGATAGAGTCCCGGAGTTCGTAGGTCAAGGTGTTAGACCAATTGAACTAGGATTAATGTTGTTTTCTTTGCTTACAGTGGAGAATGGCTCGTACAAGACCGTCGACCGATAACGCCGGAGCAGACAACGTGGCTCCAGCAACCGCGGAGAATGAGCTACTCCGCCAACAGCTACGTGAGATGGCTGGACAGTTGTCGACCCTCACGGAGCACGTGCGTCAACTGACGCAACAGCAGCAGGCCCTGCCAGTGGAGGGCGTCCGGGTTCCGCTGCCCGAATCAACCGCACCTACGGCGGGACCATCGGGAACGGACGGTGAGACCGCGGCCGCCCCTCCCCAGACCGCGACTACCGGTGTATCAACGGACCAACCGACGGCACCTTCTGCCGCGCCAAGCCCTACGACTTCGGGACCAGTCACGGGGGAAGCCACTACCCAACGGACTGAACGGGACAGGGTGAGAGCGAATTTGGCATAATTCAAGAAACTCGACCCGCCTGTATTTGAGGGAGAGACGACCGATCCCTGGGTCGTGGAGAAATGGGTGGATACTATGGAAAAGTTGTTTGAGGACCTGATGATGGAGGATCATGAACGTGTTCCCCTCGCGGTTCACTGTCTCGAGGAAAACGCCCGGATGTGGTGGAAAACGGTGCGCCCGGACCCCTCGAAGGGTAACGCCCTACCATCATGGACCGAGTTCAGAGAAGAGTTGTTCGGGGCGTTCTTCTCCAACAGCGTTAAGCAACAAATGGAGGACGACCTGAAGCACATCAAACAAGGGAACCGATCCGTCATGGAGTATCAACGGGAATTCGTAAGGCTGGCCAACTGTGCTCCCTTTGTCATAAGGGATGAATCTCACAAAGCCCGCCTCTTCGTAGACGGATTGCGGAGCAATATTTTCTAAGTTGTGCAAGCAGCGGATCTTTTCACCTTCCAGAAAGTGGTGGATAGGGCCACCATAGTGGAGCACGGATCTTCACAACTTTTCGTGTAACGTTTTACCCTCCTACTAATAAAGTATAAGTTAGAGAAAACTGAATTAACGGGTTTACTTAAGTTGATAATATTGAGGTGCGGGTATTTTTTTATGATAGAGCTCGAAAAACGGTGAACGGCGGTGTGACCGGATCCGAATTCCGACTTACGGATCCCCCAGAAAGGGGTTTTTAGGATCGCGGTAACCGTAGTGTGCATCGGAATCCGTGCAAGAGATCATGCACGCTTTTCGAGGAGATAAGAAATTATCTCTTATGAATAAATAATTAATTAATTAACTATTAAATACCCGATGTGGATTTCTACGGTACATACCAAGAGAGAGAAATCATTTGTCCCGAAAAGAAAACCCTAACCGGAAGAGAAAAGAAAGAAAGAAGAAGAAAGCGGAGGGACCTGATCATCCCCGATCAACGTGCCGATGCCGGGAGCGTGAACAGATCGCCTTCTTCGACGAAATCGGGAAAGCGACTCTCTCTTCCGAAGTCGTTTTGGGATTTTTCTTCCGTCTTTGGTTTGGCCGCCGCCGCCGTCCCGGACTGCCGCAGCGCCGCGCGGGGGCAAGCCCGCGCGGTCAGGCTGCCCGCAGCGCCGCGCGGGGCAGGCGCCCGCGCCCCCGCTGCAGGCAGCGCTGCGCGGGGCAAGCCCGCGCGGTCGGGCTACCCGCAACGCCGCGCGGGGCAGGTACCCGCGCGGCCGCGCTTTGGGCAGGCGCCGCGCGGGGGCTAGCGCCCGCGCGACCGTGCCACGTGCGGCGCCGCGCGGGGCTGGTGCCCGCACGGCCGAGCCGCATGCGGTGCCGCGCGGGGCCAGTGCCCGCGCGGCTGCACGGCATGCAACGACGCGGTGATGGCCGCGTCGTCCGTCGCGTCGTCCGTCGTGCGTCGTTGCCACCGCCATGCCGAGTCTTTTGTCGTATTCTTGGGTTTTTGGACTCCGTTCCTTTACAGAATACATTTCAGTTCTGACTGTGGTTTTTTTGGGGACTTTCTTAGGTCCGGGTGCCGATTGTGAGCGTGATTCGGTCTCAGGTGTTCCAGTCAGAACATTTCGAGGTGGGTACCATTTCGGTATTTTCGGTGTATAGTCGTTCCCGTGTTTTTTGTGAGATTAAAGTAGATGTTTGGTAAACTGTCTAACCCCATTACATGAGAATCCCGTTTTATTTCTAACTGAGGCGGCTGAGGTCGCGGTGCTGTTTTATATGCTCATATTTGCTTACATGCACACCGACGGTCTGGCCACCGCACAGGGTGTATTTTTCCAGAAGGATGGTAGGATTACCCGTGTACCCCACGATTAGGGATGATGGGGACCCCGCACGGTGAGGCGACTGCTCCTTGGGCAGTAGAGGGGTTGGAGGCACCAAGAAATGAGCGTGGTATATGGGGTTGGTGCCCAGCTTGTTTTAAATTTGGGGTAGGTACCCAGCGTGTTTGTGACAGGGGATTTAGCGATCCATGAGGGGGAAGTGAATGCTCTGGTGTATCAGATTGTCTTTACAGTTTTATAGCATTTACTTGTTTATCATCTACTTTATCAGTCACTGACTACCCACACTGTGACAGGTCCGAGCAGGGGTGGGAACCGGGACGACGGTGAGGCAGCGTTTAGAGGACCCTAGCCATTGAGGCTATTAAACTTTTCAGTTTTATGGTTATCTCTCATTGTTTTTGGTTAGTATATCTGTGATTGCTTGTGAGTGGATTATTGTGGATGTTGGATTGAGATCTTAGCTTAGGAATGACTTCTTATATCTGTGATCGTTGAGATTTATGAATGCGGCTTGTTTTCAAATATAAAAATAGTTTCAAAAGCATTTTCAAACCAAGTGTCGTGTGGGCACTGATTTCTAAACCCGTGGATTTATCCTTTCAAGCAATGTTGCCGCTCAAAAGAGATTGCGAAAACGTTTTGTAAAATCGGGTGTCGTGTGGACACCGTCTTTCAAACCTATGGATTTATCCTTTCATTTCAATGTGGTGATTATGATTGTATGGTTAAGTGTGATATCTCCTTCTTATTGCTCAATGATTGCATGGTTAAAGTACTAGTCGTGTTCGGAACGCCGTACATATACAAAGGAGGCTCCGCCCGTTTGGGGAGTGAATTTGTATATGTGGCTGGTCTGGCGCGCACCGGAGGCAAGGTTCATTTAAAGAAATATATGTATATATATATATATATATACATTTTCCGCTCTTTTAGAACCTCCGGGGCATGACACCAGGGTCTGTAGACGATGTGACTGAACAAGCCGAAATATATCCGGTCGCAACCCTCGCTCGAACAAGTATACCCGGTGCGCCTCATCTCTCGCTGCGAATGGCACGTAGTCCAACAACTGCATGAACTCCTGAACGTACTCCTGCACCGTCCTGTCTCCCTTCTATAGGCACTGTGAATCCTCTTCATGTTTTTGCTTTACGCTGTGCGAGAAAGTGACCCCGTACAGCAAGTCACAAAACTCGGTCCATACCATTAGCTGTGAGCCTGGCGGTCCCGTCGGTCGAACTCTTTGGCACCATAACTCTGCATCTCTTTCTAGAAAATGAGCAACCAAGCGCACCTGATATTTCTCTTGCACAAATAGATCCTCGAATAGCTTTTCCATCGCTGCTACCCAAGCCTCTACTTCCCACGGCTCCGAAAGCCTGCCGCTAAAATGGGGAGGGTCAAATCTGCGAAACTGGATCAATTTACCCATAAGCTGCTCCTGCTCTACCTCCGTAAATGTCCTTCCTGTCTCTATGCCTCACAACCAGTCACCAATATAGAAGGGACTACTGGTACTACCGGCGCTTGTCACGCCCCGGGGGTAAACCAGAACCCGGGCCCGTCTACAGATCCGCCATGCACACGGAATTTCCCGCGTACACGAAGCGACCTGCTCAGATATAAGATAAGCAATAAAAGAGCACAAGTACAGAGCTGAACTAACAATACAATATCTTAGACTAAAACTAAAACTGAAACTGAAGGTAAAATACAATAGTAATAAATACAATAGTCTCTCCCAGCTCACCAAAATAATACAACTAGCTTGCTAAAGCCAGACCAAAAAAAAAAGTACATCAGTCTGAGAAAAAGGGGGTACACACAAAAGTCTAGCTACATACTCACTATCAGGCAGAAGATCATCTACTCAGCGATCCCCTTACCTCGATCAGCCGCTGAAGGCCCAGCAGCTCCCGCAGAAGACTCTGCAAAACGAAGGGGAGAAGAGAAAAAAAACAACAATGGGAGTGAGAACCCCTGATAAACCCAGTAGCCCCCAGTGGGTAAATCCTCAAGATTCGACGTACCCACTAAGTCTACCAGAGGCAAAAGGAAAGTAAAGTGGTAAGCAAAATAGACTACTAATAAGAAAAAACTACCACTACTATGTCTCGAATGCAGTATCGAATAAAATGACTGTATGCATGGATCGGTAAACAGTATCTGCCAAAATAAACCCAATCAGATGAACCGGTATAAAACTCAGTACTGCCTGCGCTGCTGTCGAACTCGAGATCCTAGTAGCGGAATCCGCACACGGCTCGAATCCCTATGTAACCAATGGACCGGCATGCGGCTCGGTCATAAGCCTACCTCCGGAGTGGCACTCGAGGGGCGCGACCCACACGAGTAAAGTAACCATATCACAAGTATCTCAAAATAGCAGGGCTTAGTCACGACTATACTCAAAGTGGGAAACTCTCTCTACTAAATAACCCTGATCCCCAATCCGATGCAGAAATAAACATCCGGTCAACAGCCCAATATCCGCAGTTGCCGCAACACCCCACAAGTCCCCAAAATCAGGTAAAAAAACTCCCGGCCTCAATAATCATGACTACACTATCCCAAGTCCCTGCTCGCAACCCGAGCAACATGAAACCCATGCCCAAAAAGAGAGGAAAGAAACAAGCATGTTTTCTCCTAAGTCAAGTCCCAATATGATAGTGTAGCAATAAAAGGTGGCCTATCTAGATGTCCATACAAGCATGCAATAGTTCTCAAGGTATAAGAAATGAAAAGCATCGAGTATCAATTTTACATAGAAATAAACTAACATGTCATAACCACTAACCAATCTGCACGTGTCCGCAATACATAAACATGGTGTACCGGTCTCACATAGATAGGCTAAGTAATAACCAGAATGATTCATCTATGTATGATCTACAATGGGGTGATGCAACAATATACATTATGTGTCGGGGTCACCCTAATAGACCTAGTGAGTAAGTCGTAAAAAGAGGTGCTCTACAACCCACCTGGAACGCACAGATCCGAAAACCAAACTGGTTGAAATCTGGCGTGCGCATTCCCTCAGCGTCTACGGTCCCAACGAATCCTAAATCTCCCAAAAACTCCTCCCGGATCAACGGTGGCGAGAAAAATAGTGAAGTACTGTCCAACAATGCAGTGCAAAAATCAGCGGGCGCGCGACAATGGTGAAGATGTAAAATCAAGCACAATTTCTATCCGGGGCCAAAAAGGAAAATGCTCACCTCAATTGTGATGAAAAGTTCCAACTTTCCCTTTCCTCGCGCAACACCAAAATCTCAGCAAAAACTATAACACAAGCCGAACACAGTGTAAACTTTAGTCCCAGAAAATCTGCATCTTGCTGTATGCGCAACACTCCCAAAAATAGCCATTTTCACCTCCGAAATGTCCTCCAAAATTCCAGAAAAATCACGGATGCGATCCTCGCGAAGTGTAGATGCAAATAGAGTATTTAAACTCCCCGTTCCGACACTCGTAGGCCGAGAAAAGGCATAAACTCTCCTCCACTGTCCAGAAATTGCTGCAGGAAAAGGGGGTCTAAAGATGCTGTGAGAAACCCAATGAAAACTCAAAATGGAGGGAAATGGTAAATATGGAAAACATAGGCCTACCTGTCATGAAAACGGAGACGCAAGAATCAGCTAAAACCACCTTCGGGGTAGCTCAGGGAAGCCCCCGGACTGAACTGCGACGGAAAAGGCCACCAAAAGAGCAACGTCGAAGCGCGCTGAATCACTGAAATCGTTAATGTCACAGCCTCCAAAAATCCTCATAATCCTTGGAAGAGTAGAGCAAAGGGTGAAGAAGGACTCTGCCAAAATTCCCACGAAGCAAACCTCCCAAAAAAACTGAAATGAGGGAGAGGAAATGCCTATTTATTGGCAAAACCCAAAAAAACCCAAAATTCGGGTTTGGGGGGTGTTTTTGGGCACCCGAAACATTCGGGCGTAGAAAGCACGGAAAATCTTCCCGCATGAGCAGCACCCGAAACCGCCCGAGCAGCGCCCGAAACCGTCCGGGTGCGACGCGTGTCCCGAATAGGGGACAGCAGGTGCGGGGCCGCTCGAGCCGCGCCGCGTGGCTCGACCAGCAGGGCGGGGCGGGTGGCGCTTGCCAGTCGCGGGGCGCCACGTGGCGCCCCCTGCATGCCCGCCATGCCGCCCCCGCCTACCCCCGCGCGTGCGTGGACCGTGCGCGCTGCGCCGGCCATTCTGGGGCCGCCACGTGGCCCCCCAGCCGGTCCACGACTCCCCCCGTGCACCAATCTGTGCAGTAAACTTTCGGGTGTCCGTTTCTGGGCGTCCGGACTCAGAAAAATAAAAGCAAATAGCCGTTTTTCAACATTTTTACGCGTTGAATCCAAATCGAGCCTCCATTTAGTGAAAAACCACTTCTAAAATTTCGGCGAAGGCAGCCGAAATGCAACATGATCCAACTCCGCGCTGAGTCTGTTTAACGCGTCCGTTTGATGTGTTACGTACCCGGTACACCAATAATAGGTGTTTCTCGCCGCAGACCACGGGGGCAAGGTACACGGGGATTTGGGCCATCACATCCTCCCCTATAAAAAATAAGTTTCGTCCTCGAAACAAAAGTCGTACCTCAAACCGAAGCCTCAAACAAGTAGAGGTAGGCGTCCATCATCAACGACTCAAGCACCCAAGTAGCCTCGCGCTCCTCGTGATTGCTCCATAAGATCTTCACATAGGGAATGGCCCGACTGTGCAATTCTCTCACCTCTCGATCCAGAATCCGCAGTGGGCGCTCCTCGTACCTCAAGTCCTCACTGATCTCGAGTGGGGTGAAGTCAATGATGTGCGACGGGTCGAAGACGTATCTCCTCAGAACAGAAACATGAAAAACCTCATGGACACTGGCAAGCCTCGGGGGAAGTGCAAGTCTGTTGGCAACTGGCCCAATACGCTTCAATACCTCGAAAGGTCCAATGTAACGGGGACTGAGCTTCCCACGGATGCCAAACCTCCTGATACCTTTGGACGATGAGACTTTCAAAAACACATGATTTCCAATCTGAAACTCTCAGTCTCGTCACCGTGTATCAGCGTAGCTCCTCTGTCGGCTCTGGGCGGTCTGAAGGTGCTGTCGAATCACTCTGACCTTCTCCTCTGCCTCTAACAATAAATCGGGCCCCAAAGTCTGTCTCTCACCCACGTCACTCTAATAAAGAGGTGATCGACACTTGCGTCCATACAACGCCTCAAACGGAGCCATCTGGATGCTCGCCTGAAAGCTGTTGTTGTACGCAAACTCTGCCAAGGATAAGTGTCGAATCTACCCTCCGCCAAAGTCCAAGACGCAAGCCCTCAGCATATCCTCGAGAATCTATATCGTCCGCTCTAACTGCCCATCAGTCTGTGGGTGAAGGGCTGTACTGAATCTGAGCTGAGCCCCCAAGGTTGTCTGTAAACTCTTCCAGAAACGCGAAGCAAACTTTGGGTCTTTATCTGATACTATAGAGGCGGGCACTCCATGTAACCTCACCACCTCGTCCAAATATAGTTGGGCTAGCTGCTCGAGTGACCAAGTAGTCTGCATCGGCAAAAAGTGGGCGGACTTGGTGAGTCGATCCACAACTACCCAAGTAGCATCTGCTCCTCCCTGTGCCCTCGATAATCCAACTACAAAGTCCATAGTAATGTGGTCACATTTCCACTCAGGGATTGGGAGACTCTGGAACTTGCCAGCTGGTACCCAATATTCAGCTTTTACTTGCTGACAAGTTAAACACTGAGCTACGAATCTCCCGATATCCCTCTTCATGCCGTTCCACCAAAAGTGTGCCTTGAGGTCCTTATACATCTTAGTCCTACCAGGATGAAAGGTATAAGGTGTATAATGGGCCTCCCTCAAAATCTGGTCTCTGATCTCTATGTCTAGTGGCACACATGCTCGGTCCCTGAACCTCAGTACTCCCGACGCATCCACTGTAAAGTCTCCTGTCTGATCGCTCAAAATCTAATCTCTAATCCTGGTCAAGTGGGTGTTACGGATTTTGTTTTGGCGCATTTCGTGAAAGTGTTAAGTCTTGAAGATTGAAGATGAATGAAGTTTGGATCATATACCTCAATCTCAAGAAAGAAGAATTCAAAAGGATCAGGTAAGTTTAACTAAATATTTTTGGTGATCCGAATACTTCTTGTAGTGTAGAAACACTTGGAAGAATTTTTTATCGCATAAAAATCAAGAACTGGACATGGGACATGTTTAGGATCCGGATCAGACAGTCCGATCCGGATCCCGAAGGGTGTTTGTTCATTGGCAAATCCGATCCGGATCATAGCTATTTCGATCCGGATCCCGAACATGGGAATTTGCTGAAATACATGAACGATCCGGATCGTGCATTACAATCCGGATCCCGAACTCTGTTTCTCTGGAATTGCCTGACTCGTTACGACGATCCGGATCACAGCTAATCCGATCCGGATCGCCGTCGTGAAAATTTCCAGAAACGGACAGTTTTTTATCCTTATCTTCTTCCTAGGGTTTCTAACCTATAAATAGACCCTATGATTCTTTTTCTAGGGTTAATCCAGAAAATTGCTATAAGCCGTAAATCCACATACAAGTCGTCATCTTTTATACGGCCTAGGATCCACATATAGAGAAGAAAGGAAATCATTAGATATTACTCTATGTTTCTTCATCTATATTGATTAGTTTGATTCTAGGTTTTCATACTCACATCTTGAGTTGAATCAAACTAATGAATACTTAGATGGTATTTCCTATCTATCTTTGATCTAAGTATTCGGCGGATCATCACCACCCAAAAACAACGATTTACCTCAAAACCGGCGCGTGGACTCGCGTGGCCTTGTGGATTCAAGGTGCAACCGCTCTCGTGGATTCGGAGCGAGGTACGTTCGTGGATTCGAAGCGTGCTACTGGGTGAAGACCGTGGATTCGGTCAGACGTCGTGGACTCGACGTTGGACGCCGTGGATTCGGCGTTGGACGCAGATCGTGGATTCGAGACGCGTTGCGGAGCGAGCGGAGAAGATCAACTAGGAGCGTATGGAAAAGGTTGAGTCGTCTGTGAGTACGGTATATCACCTTGTACGTGTTTAATTCTAGTGGATTTCACCGTGTTATCGGTCCCGTGGTTTTTTACTCCGGTTTGGAGTTTTCCACGTAAAAATC
This sequence comes from Tillandsia leiboldiana, assembly GCA_029204045.2. NCBI lineage: Eukaryota > Viridiplantae > Streptophyta > Magnoliopsida > Poales > Bromeliaceae > Tillandsia > Tillandsia leiboldiana. The sequence continues at coordinate 7,600,008 of CM055067.1, read as the reverse complement.
TTGCGTGTTCATTTATATTTCCGCATTGGGTTTTTATTGCGCAATGATTTTTTGAGTGTTTATTGTTTACACCTATTCACCCCCCTCTAGGTGTTTTTTCCCCTATTTAGATCCATTATTACATATAACCCAACAAGTGGTATCAGAGAGGGAATAGGGTTGTAAACAATGGTTGAAGGTGGAAACATTAACAGACCCCCATTCTTTGATGGAACAAATTATGCGTACTGGAGAGTACGGATGAAAGCCTTTTTTAATTTCCATCGACGAACGGGTGTGGCAATCAATTGAATTAGGATGGTCTAATCCAACTGAAATTATTGGTGATGTTCGCACCATCAAACCTAGGTCGAAATGGACCAAGGAAGAGATTGATATATCTTCTTACAATGGCAAGGGAATTAATGCTATTTTTAATGCCTTATCTCAAACTGAATTCTCTCGCGTCTCGGCATGTGAGACTGCAAAAGAAATCTAGGATGTTCTTCAGGTTACACATGAGGGAACTAACCTCGTGAAGATTCAAAAGCTGCAAATGCTTACGAGCAGATTTGACTCTATTTTCATGGCAGAAAATGAATCTTTCACGGACTACTATACACGATTGCAAGACATCGTAAACTCATGTGCTAACCTGGGAGAGAAGATTCCAGAATTTAAGGTTGTAAGAAAGATCTTAAGAACTCTTCCTGAACGATTTCGCCCAAAGGTTGCAGCCATTGAAACTATTAAATACCCGGACGAAATGCGTGTGGAAGAACTAGTTGGTTCATTACAAACTTATGAAATGACATTTACTACTAACTATTCTTCGGGAAAGGCATCCTCTTCTAAGTCTTCAGGTTATGCTTTGAAAACAACAAAGGAAGAAGACACGGATTCATCCTCCTCAGACGATGACGAAAACCTATCTATGGAGGAATTTGAGAAGCAGCTCGCTCTCTTGACAAGGAAGTTTCGCCGCAACTTTCGAAGGGGTAATTCAAGTAAAACTCCATCCTTCGGAAAGTCGAAGAAAGACAAGGGTATTTCAAGTTACAAGTCAAGAAAGCAAGAGAACTTTTCAAAGGATAAGAAAAGTTCAGAAGGACAAGTCCAATGCTTCAAGTGCCGAGGATACGGCCATATCTCAACGGAGTGTCCAACTAAGAATCCGTCGAAGAAGAAAGCGATGCAAGTCGTCACATGGGATGACAACTCAACGTCAAATGAGTCATCCTCAAGTGATGAAGAAGAAAGCGCAACGGCATTCCACGCGTCCACATCTTCACCCTTCATGTGCTTAATGGCAAGTACTTCAGATTCATTGTCCAACTCCTCCCGGGTTGAAAAAACTGCAACGGATGATGAATCAAGTAACTCTGAAGGTGAAGATTTTGTTTTAGCCTACCACAGACTTTTACGGGATTCAAAGAAACTGGCTAAACAAAACAAGGGGTTGAGAGGGAGATTACAGGATCTCGAAGAAGAAGTAAAAAGGGTAACTTCTCTCTCGACCGATCTTGAAGTGGAAAGGGATAATCTGTTAAAAGCAAATGTTTCCCTTCAAGAGTCCAATGAGCAACTCGAGAAGAATTATGTAGATATGGTGAACAAAGCGAATTACTTCTTGAAGCTCAACGGCGAGGCTCGACAGGAAAAACTGGAAATGACAGAGACCATTCTCCAACTCAAGGATGACTTACAGCAATTTTCATCAGGAAGGAGTAAGTTGGATAAGCTTCTTGGTCTTGGTCAATCAAACAAGTTCGGCCTCGGATACAATCGAACTGAAGACAATTTTAGTTCGGTTGGGACAGTCTTCGTGCCTCAGTCGGTATCTCCTCCTCCGACACCGGAATTCACGATTAGCAACGACAACAAGCCTACTTCACCCTCCTCGGGATCGTCAAGCACTAAGGTATGTTTTCGTTGTAATTTTACAGGGCACATTGAAAGAAATTGCAAGATTGGAGCTCAAAGATCAAATCAATCACATCTTGCAATTGCTACCAATGAGTTCACTCCCCGAAAATCAAAGAAGGACTTTTCAAAAGAAAAGAACATTGGTAGTACTTCAAGCAAGACGATGACAAAAGAAAAAGATCAATCATACAAGACGTCTTCATCAAGGAAAATTTCTCAACCATTGCCAACATACTCTAAAACTCAAAAGGTCTGGGTATGCAAAGGTGAAATCTTTCCTTGCCTTTAATCTTCCTACGATTAAATGTTGTGTAGTTTATGTAGACTTTTTTTTCTTTTTGGACCGACCCGTCAACCATCTTTGGGAGGTAAATGGTATATTTTCTTATTGGTTGATGATTTCTCTAGGTTTTCATGGGTAGCATTTTTAAAAGAGAAAGCTGATACGTTTGATTCTTTTCATGAGATTTGCCATCGTATTATGATTGAAAAGAATGAAAAGATCATTCGTGTTAGAAGTGATAGAGGTAGAGAATTCATAAGTTCCAAATTCATTGATTTTTGCACTTCCAACGGCATAAAACATGAATTCTCGGCACCCTATACACCTCAGCAGAATGGTGTTGTTGAGCGCAAAAACAGGGTTGTTCAAGAGATGGCGCGTGTGATGCCTCATAGCCGGAATTTAACGCTATATTTTTGGGCTGAGGCTGTGAACACCGCTGTCTATGTCATTAATCGAGTGTATTTGCGCCCAGGAACTTTAAATACACCATATGAGCTGTGGTTTAGTAGAAAACCGGATATCAAATACTTTCGTATCTTTGGGAGTCGATGTTTTATTTTGCGTGATCGCGAAAATCTTGGTAAGTTCGATTCTCGAAGTGACGAAGGGATCTTTTTGGGTTATTCTACAAATAGCAGAGCATATCGGGTATTTAACATGGAATCTAAAATGATTGTAGAATCTATAAATGTTAAAGTAGATGAAGCTTTTCACTTTGCATCTGAAAAATCTACCCTCGATATCTCTCTTGATGATGATACTCCTGTAAGTGCATCTTCTCATGATAATACTTCCAATATTAATGATGCATCTAATGGTTCTTCAAGTTTATCTGATGTGCAGGAATCATCTCATGTACCTCCGAGTACTCCGTTACAACAAACGTTACGCATCTCCAAGGATCATCCTGAATCAAACATCATTGGAGACCCACAAGAAGGAGTCAAAACTCGGAGACAGTTGGTTTGTGGATTCGCTTGCTACGTTTCCTTGATCGAACCAAAGAACATCGATGAAGCTCTTCAGGATGACTACTGGATTAAAGCAATGCAGGAAGAGCTCCATCAGTTTGAGCGAAACAAAGTCTGGGAATTAACAAAGCCTCCAAAGCAACACAATGTGATAGATACCAAATGGATTTTCAAGAATAAGAAAAATGAATATGGTACCATCATCAGGAACAAAGCACGTTTAGTTGCTCAAGGCTACTCTCAAGTAGAAGGTATAGACTTTGATGAAACTTTCGCCCCTGTAGCTAGACTCGAGTCCATTCGTATATTATTCGCGATAGCTTGTCATTTTAAAATAAAATTGTTTCAAATGGACGTTAAGAGCGCGTTTTTAAATGGGTTTTTAAATGAGGAAGTTTATGTGGCTCAACCGAAAGGTTTTGTAGACTGTAAACTACCTAACCATGTTTTTCGTTTGAAAAATGCTCTTTACGGTTTAAAACAAGCACCGCGAGCATGGTACGAAAGGCTAACAAAGCACCTATTGGATAAGGGCTATACTCGAGGGGGAGCTGACAGGACTCTCTTTGTGAAGCATTATCAAAATAACTTCATTGTTGCACAAATCTATGTCGATGACATTGTTTTTGGAGCAACAAAGGATAATAATGCTTCTAAATTCGCTGAAACCATGGAAAGCGAATTTGAGATGTCAATGATGGGCGAATTGACTTATTTCCTTGGATTGCAAGTGAAACAGTGTGACGAAGGCATCCATTTGTGTCAATCCAAGTATGCTTTGGAGTTGGTCAAAAAGTTTGATCTAGAAAATTGTAAAGATTTTCCAACTCCAATGGGAACTAGCAATAAAGGATTAGGAAGTGAATCTTTTAGTGAGAATGTAGACGAGAAACTTTATCGGAGTATGATTGGAAGTCTACTTTACCTCACGGCTAGTCGCCCGGATATATCTTTTGGTATTGGGATCTGCGCGAGATATCAATCTGCACTAAAGGAGGTTCACCTGAAAGCGGTGAAACGGATCATCCGGTACATTAAAGGAACCATAAATTTCGGAATTTGGTATCCTATGGGAACAAGTCTAGATATTATTGGATACTCAGATGCCGATTGGGCAGGATCTGTGGATGATCGGAAAAGTACGAGTGGTGCATGATTTTATTTAGGCCACTGCCTTGTTGCATGGCACAGTAAAAAGCAAAACTGCATTGCACTCTCGACTGCCGAAGCGGAATATATCTCAGCGGGTAGTTGTTCAACCCAACTCATTTGGATGAAAAGTGTGTTGAGCGACTTCCGAATTTCAGCAACTTCGGTAACAATTCTTTGTGACAACACTAGTGCTATAAACATTTCCAAAAACCCTGTGTTGCACTCTAGAACAAAACACATTGAACTTAGATATCATTTTCTTAGAGAGCTAGTTGAATCAAATACTCTTCAACTGTCATATATTTCAACTGAAGATCAATTAGCTGACATTTTAACAAAACATTTGAATCAAAAACGTTTTATTCATTTGCGTAAAGCAATTGGAATGCTTTCCTTGACATAAACTTCCTTTTGAAACTGTTGCTTAGGTTAGGTTTTGTTTTTGTGTTTTTGTTCTTTATCTATGTTTATACATAGTACATTAATTGAGCATGTGTATTATTGACTTTACTTGCATCCTTTCATATAATTAGAAATTTATTATGCTTTGGATATCATAATAATTCAGTTGATGCATTGATCATTTATTTAAATTAAATTATTTTTTAATTGATCAAAGTCAATTTCTCTCTCAATGATCTCTTGGTATTGTTTTTATCTTATTTGACTATTTGGTTGAGTATGAATTCGAGATCAATCCTTGGTTGAATACTTTATATCTTAAATTAATTGATAGCCAATTGAGGGGGAGTCAAAGAAATGTAAAATGCTCAAAAGATGTGGAAAGAGTTACATCCCAATGAGGAGTGTGAAAACTACCACCACATGGAGGAAAGAGCTATCACCTCGGTCGTCCGAGTACTGTGTGCAGCTACCACATGTATACCAAGCATGGGTTTGTAATTTTTGATTAAATAAAATGCATGATTGAAATACTTGACTCCGTCAAATTTCAAGGTTGGTATAAGGTAGGATTTTTAAATGAAAGATGCTCAAAGAGCCACTCTCTTCAACAGATTGACTAGATACATTATATAATTTATTTGGGATTTCAAACATCTATTGATCTTGGTAATTCATTTTCTTTATCATTTTAATGATTTGATAAACGCCGTACTCATAAGATCATGATGGATGTGTTTGAACTTGATCAACTTTAAAGGTTTTAATTTCTGTAAATTTTTATGTCATTATTTGAATGTTATTGATAGATTTAACATAATTTATTTCTCTTGACATGAAACGATGATTTTTGTTTAAAGTTGATGTGCTAAAATGCTTACATACTTTTTCCGAATTTTATTGAATTTTTCTAAATTATTCTGAAGAAAAAGTTGGAGCCGATCCGGATCGGACATGAATGATCCGGATCCCGAACGCAGGTGTTTCCTGCGGGTAGCCGATCCGGATCGAAATCTCGATCCGATCCGGATCACGGCTAGGGTTTTATTAGAACAAGAGGGATTTTGATTTCTTTTATTCCAATCTTTTGTTCTTAAGACTCCAGAGTTTCTCTCTCTAAATTTCATCCTTCTTGGAGCCTTTCAAACTCGAGTTCTTCGATTCCAAGTAAGTTTTATTGATCAAAATCTCGGTTTTTCACTGTTTTTCCTTGTTTACTCAAAACGTGAGTAGAAATCATGGAACTTTTTCATTTGTGAATGGTTTTTGGTCAAATTTCTTTTGAAATAAGAACTCTGGGTAGATTAGTTTTGATTATATGCTAGGTATTCTCTTGATTAACGAATTTTTGGGCTTCGATTTCTGAAAATTCGGTTTTAGGGCATATAATGGGAATTTTCCACAATCACGCAATTGATCTATTTTTAAATTTCCTTTTGCAAAACTAATTTGATTCCTAGTCTCTCTACACGATAATGATTGTTTGGGTACAATTTTTCTAATTTTTAAAAATTAATAATTTTTTCGTGTTCTTGAGTTGTTGCTCACAGGATTTCTTTTCTCAAGAAACCAATAGCAATGGTAATCGCTTGGATCATTCTTCTTCTGGCTACTATGGTTCATACTCGAGCAACCAATGAACTGAAAAGAGCCAAGAAACTTCAACGAAAAGGTGAATTTGATCTGATTAGTGACTCGAAAACTGAAGCAAATAATGATGAAGTAGACTGGGACGTGTTATGGGATGATGATGAATCAATGCCCGTTAAACCTGAACAAAAGCCTTCCAGTGGATCAAAAGGAAAGGCACCCATTGACACAGGAAAAGCACCTATGACGTCACCGACCGTCTCGGTAAAAAGGAAACGTCTTGCTCGACGCTTTGGACAAGCACGAGAGGCTAATGCTAGCAAGCCAATGGTTCCTGACTCCCCGCCTCGGGTGGAAGGAGTGTTCGTCAGCATTGATCACCTTCGAGCTTTTGAACATCGTGAATGTATCGGTGAACGACATGTCAACATTGAAGCTCTCCGAAATCACTCACCAGAGTTTGGAACTTTAATTGAGCAAGCAAATCTCATCCAAGTCTGCCGATTCCCCGAATTACTTGGGTATTGTCTGTATCGTGTAAGAACCTTTTACACGAATGCAAGGCATCTTCAAGACGATGAACGTGGCTCAGTGCATTTCTATACAAATATCCAAGGGATGAAACTTAAAATCACTCCGGAGTTAATCGGCGAAGTCCTTGGAATGGAATCCAAAACATCGGGGATTAACTATTTGACGGGAAGAAGTTTGACGAATACCTTGTGGCAGACCGTGATAGAAAAAATTTGTTTGGAAGGAACTAAATCAGCTGATGGCAAAAGTGTAAAATCCAAACATCTTCGACTGGAGTACCGATTTCTTAATTTCATCACATGTTACAACATTCTTCCTAACATGCAGACCAAGTTAGTGAGATGGGATAGAATGCTGTTCTTATATCTCATAGGTCATCCTTCTGAGGCTGTAGGATTGAACATGAGCATCCCCTACATAATTTGGAATAGAATGTCAAGATATGTTGTGCATCCTCATCCTTCTGAGCGACTTCCATTTCTATTAATCATCATGAGGATCTTGCAAAAGTTTGAAATTGATATAAGCTCGACATCATATCAATACTGTTGGGGGATGATAGATGAGCCAACGATTGTGAAGTCACTTCACAAATTACCACATGTTACTCCGACACCCTCCACTGGAAAGAAACATTGTGTCGGCACCTCTGCCTCACCGTCTCAACAAGCACCCGGCGCGGATGATCAAGCATCGGTAACTTCGATTCTCAAGCAACAACAGCGCCTATCTTTTCAACAAGAGCAGATCAACAAAGAGCAGAGGCGAATCTCCGAGGAACTCGAGATAATCACAGCATCCCAAATCACATTAACCAAGACGGTCTCGTCGATAAAGAAGTTAATGCAGAAAACGTTCTCGAAAATGGGATACACCGCCTCGGATGACTCAGATTCAAGTGTTTGAATCGTTTGACCACTAATTCTCTTGTGCAGGAACTTTATTTTCTTTAACCTCTTTCTTTGTGCAGGTTTTAAGTTTTCAGTTTTTCTTTAGTTTTAGTTCTCAGGTTTTTCTTGATTTTGAACTTTTTAACTCTCCTTAAATTTTGAATTTTTGTCTTAGTTTGTGACAAAAGGGGGGAGAGAGTTTAGAGTGAACTCTGTGTGAACTCTGTGAGAACTTTGAACTTTTGACTTTGGTGAAAGGTAAGTATCACAACTTCTGGTTTTATCTTGTGATTTGTTGCATGTCCCTACTAACTATTCGACTAACTATTTGGACATGTATTATTACTAACAAGTTGTTTGATTACTAACAAAGCAAAGTTATGACATTTGGAATCTTATTGCTTAGAAGATATGTCAATGTTTGATTGTGATCTTATTACATATCTGAATTACTCAATGTCATGGTGAGCATAAACTCTATCTCTGTTAGGTTTTGAATGCTAAATATTCTTGAGGTATCTAACGATCTCTTTTTGTCAAGAATGATTTCTTTTTGCAGAGAGTACAGATGTCTAAGTCTAGAGTCTGTTTTAGGAGTTTATCTCTTGTATTAGATCTCCATTGTAAATTTTTGTTGTATGGTGATAGCAACAAAAATATCTTTTTTGAATTTTCTTTAGTGGATCTGTGTTTTGTCACGAAACCGCCAAAGGGGGAGATTGTTACGGATTTTGTTTTGGCACATTTCGTGAAAGTGTTAAGTCTTGAAGATTGAAGATGAATGAAGTTTGGATCATATACCTCAATCTCAAGAAAGAAGAATTCAAAAGGATCAGGTAAGTTTAACTAAATATTTTTGGTGATCCGAATACTTCTTGTAGTGTAGAAACACTTGGAAGAATTTTTTATCGCATAAAAATCAAGAACTGGACATGGGACATGTTCAGGATCCGGATCAGACAGTCCGATCCGGATCCCGAAGGGTGTTTGTTCATTGGCAAATCCGATCCGGATCATAGCCATTTCGATCCGGATCCCGAACATGGGAATTTGCTGAAATACATGAACGATCCGGATCGTGCATTACAATCCGGATCCCGAACCCTGTTTCTCTGGAATTGCCTGACTCGTTACGACGATCCGGATCACAGCTAATCCGATCCGGATCGCCGTCGTGAAAATTTCTAGAAACTGACAGTTTTTTATCCTTATCTTCTTCCTAGGGTTTCTAACCTATAAATAGACCCTATGATTCTTTTTCTAGGGTTAATCCAGAAAATCGCTATAAGCCGTAAATCCACATACAAGTCGTCATCTTTTATACGGCCTAAGATCCACATATAGAGAAGAAAGGAAATCATTAGATATTACTCTATGTTTCTTCATCTATATTGATTAGTTTGATTCTAGGTTTTCATACTCACATCTTGAGTTGAATCAAACTAATGAATACCTAGATGGTATTTCCTATCTATCTTTGATCTAAGTATTCGGCGGATCATCACCACCCAAAAACAACGATTTACCCCAAAATCGGCGCGTGGACTCGCGTGGCCTTGTGGATTCAAGGTGCAACCGCTCTCGTGGATTCGGAGCGAGGTACGTTCGTGGATTCGAAGCGTGCTACTGGGTGAAGACCGTGGATTCGGTCAGACGTCGTGGACTCGACGTTGGACGCCGTGGATTCGGCGTTGGACGCAGATCGTGGATTCGAGACGCGTTGCGGAGCGAGCGGAGAAGATCAACTAGGAGCGTATGGAAAAGGTTGAGTCGTCTGTGAGTACGGTATATCACCTTGTACGTGTTTAATTCTAGTGGATTTCACCGTGTTATCGGTCCCGTGGTTTTTTACTCCGGTTTGGAGTTTTCCACGTAAAAATCTTGCGTGTTCATTTATATTTCCGCATTGGGTTTTTATTGCGCAATGATTTTTTGAGTGTTTATTGTTTACACCTATTCACCCCCCTCTAGGTATTTTTTCCCCTATTTAGATCCATTATTACATATAACCCAACAGTGGGGGTCCTCACTCTGTCTCTCTCTGATCCTATCCAGCAGGGTGGGCTGCACGACTAAAGACATCAGTTTAGCAGAGACCCCAAGGGATACAACCTCTAACTCGAGTCGCCTCATCTCCTCTAGTAGTGGCGTCTAGTTTGTGATCAACATAGTCAAGCTCTGCACAGCTCTCCTACTCAGTGCATCTGCAACCACATTAGCCTTGCCAGGATGGTAAAGGATATCCACATCATAATCCTTCAATAGCTCCAACCATCTGCGCTGCCTCAGGTTCAACTCTTTATGCGTGAACAAATACTTTAGGCTTTTGTGGTCAATATAAATCTCACAGTGCTCCCCATTTAGGAAGTGACGCCATAACTTCAGTGCAAATACCACTGCAGCAAGCTCTAAGTCATGAGTAGGGTAATTCTTCTCATAATCCTTAAGTTGTCGAGACGCATAAGCAATTACCCTACCCTCCTGCATCAGCACGCATCCAAGTCCACTGTGCGACGCATCACTGTAGATCACTTATCCTTTCCCCATGACAGGGAGGGAAAGGATAGGAGCTGACATCAATCTGCTTTTTAATTCCTCAAAGCTCCTCTGGCAATCCTCACTCCAAACAAACTTAATTCCTTTACGTGTCAAATGAGTGAGACGTGTGGAGAGCTTCACAAAGCCCTCCACAAACAGACAGTAATATCCAGCTAATCCCATGAAGCTGCGCACTTCAGTCACCGTCGTCGGTCGGGGCCAATCCCGGACTGCCTCTATCTTCGCCGGATCCACTGCCACACCTACGGCGGAAATCACATGGCCCAAGAAAATCATCTTTCGGAGCCAAAACTCGCACTTTACTAACTTGGCATACAACTTCCTCTCTCGTAGAAGTTGCAGCACGATCCTCAAGTGATCCTCATGCTCCACATCGCTCCGGGAGTAAACCAGGATGTCGTCGATGAACACCACTACGAAACAATCCAAATACGACCGAAAAATCCTGTTCATCAAGTCCATAAATACGACAGGGGCATTAGTCAATCCAAAAAGCATGACGATGAACTCATAATGCATGTACGACATCCTGAAAGCTGTCTTCGAAATGTCCGCGGCCTTCACCTTCAATTGGTGGTAACCAGATTGCAGATCAATCTTCGAGAAGACACAAGACCCTTGCAGCTGGTCAAACAGATCATCAATGCGCGGCAAAGGGTACATGTTCTTGATTGTCACTTTATTCAATTCTCGATAATCCACGCAGAGCCTAAGTGAACCATCCTTCTTCTTCACGAACAGCACCGGCGCTCCCCAAGGCGACACACTCAGTATAACAAAACCCTTATGTGCCTTTAACTCTCACAGCTCTGCCGGTGCCATCCGGTATGGTGCCTTAGAGATTGGCATAGTTTCCGAAGCTACGTCAATCATAAACTCAATCTCCCTATCCGGCGGTATGCACGTCAACTCTGGGGGGGGGAACATCCGGGAACTCGCGAACAATAGGGATATCCCCGAGTCACGGTGCCGCCGTAGGCCCTTCAACAACACTAGCCAAAAAGGCTACACATCCTCTGCGAATCATCTGTCTGGCCCGCGAAGTCGAAATCATAATGGCGAAGAAGGCGCTCATAGTGGCGAAGAAGGCGCTCTGGCATCCTCGATACACAAACACCTCCTGGCCTGGCTCCCTAAAAGTCACCGTCCTCGCGCACAGTCAATCGTCGTGAAGTACCGAGCCAGCCAATCCATCCCGAGCACCACATCAAAATCACGCAGCTGTCTCAAGACCATCAGGTCTGCTAGCATAATCCAGGACTCAAACTGCACCGGGCAGGACCAACAACACTCCTCCACGTGCAAAGTGTGATCGAAAATCTGAACCTCTCATGCACGCGGTAATCGTCCTACCTCTAACCCATGCAACAATGCAAATGCTCTACTAACAAATGAATGAGATGCTCCTGTATCAAATAAGGTGCAAACCCTAGTGCCAGAAAGTAAAGTGATACCTGCCACCACATGGTCGGCTGCTGCGAAGTCCTCCACCTGAGCAGCATAAACCCAACCGCTTTGAACTGGCGGCCGATAGTCAGAAGGGTGGAAGGAAGGTGATCTGCCCACTGGAGTATAAGGCCGCTGGGCTGACGACCTCAGCTGGGATGCGATAGGAGCCAACGCTGAAGAGGGTGCTGATGAGGTCAAAATGGGGCATGAAGCTCGCATGTGCCCAGACTGCCCACAACCGTAACAGCGTACCCACCGCTGATCACAAGTACTAGCAAAATACTGACCCCCGCAGAAGATACACCTGTCTGAGGACCATGACCTCTGCTGTCGCGGCTGTGACCGCTGCTGCTGCTGCTGTCTCTGTGACTACTGCTGAGACCTCTGCTGTCGCGGCTGTGACCGCTGCTGCTGCTGCTGCTGGTGCTGCGGTGGCCTCTGGGATCCACTAGGCCCTCGTCGATTAGAATGCCCACAGCCGTAAAATTGAGGCCGCAGCGGTCGTGGCAGTCTCCAAGAATTGGCCTGTCCCCTATCATCGGGCGCTGGCCGCTTCCTCTCAAAACTCTGCGCGGCCAACCCCCCCCCTCCCCTCCGAGCAACCACCACATCACCCCGCTCCACCCATAGGGTATGCTCAACGGCTTCATCAAGGGTCTGAAGCCTCTGAGCGTGCACCAGGGTATAAATCTCACTGCGAAGGCCACTCTCGAACAGATGAACCTGGTGTGGCCTAGTCGCGGGCGATGAAAGGCAAGTAGTTAAGCAACTGCATGAACTCCTGGTAGTACACCTGCACTGACCTGTTGCCTTGCTAAATGTTCTTCAAGTCATCCTCTAATTTCTACTTCACGCTGCTCAAAAAATAAGTCCCAAGTAGCATACGCCGAAACTCAGACCAGGGCAGCTGCCGGGTGGTGTGGAAGTCCACTGGCTCCACCCGACGCCACCAAGCATCAGCATCTCCATCAAGACAATGAACCGCCATGTGAACTCTATACTTTAGATCGATAAAGAAATCCCTGAACAACTTCTCCATCGCAGCTAACCATGTCTCCACCTCCCATGGCTCAGTATTCCGCCCCGAGAATCTAGGTGGACCAAATTGGCGGAACCTGGCCAGCTTCTCAACAACAAGCTCCTCCTCGGCAGGGGTCAAAGGCTGGGCCACTCCCTGGGCCCCACTACTCGAAGATGGTGCAGTCGGTACGAGAGGTACAACCGAAGGTGAAGGGGCCTCCAAAACAGTCAAGGGTGGCTCCTCTCTCTGGGCTAGTAGCTGATCTATCCGCTGCTTCTATAGGTGAGTGCTCTCCGTCAACTGGGCCACCAAGGCCCTCAACTGTCTCAACTCTGCGGATCCTGACTGCTCTGGCTCCTCAAGGGGTGTAGGGGTACCCCGGGTAGGAATACGGCGTCGGGGAGGCATCCTGTCACAGGAAAACCACAAGTCAGAAAATAACCACACTCGACCCAATCAAGCAAAAATCAAAGACATCCCCCTATTTCTGTAACTTTATGTTGTCTGCAACCAACATAATTGTCGAACAAGAATAGGATATGTTGATCCCTCTCCACTCACTGGAAGAGTCAAATAAATAAATCACCGACTTTCACAAAATATCACGCCCCTCATGCCCTATTATCCTAGGGTCTGTCAAGAGCCTAGGGTTTCCTAAGTCCCAACTGACCTATCCCTATGTGAGGTCCCGGAATCCCCCGCGTAGGAGTTGCTGGTTGTTGGGCAGCTTTTAGTGGCCGTTGGGGGTGTTTGTGCGCGTGTCGGGCCCAAGAAATGGATTTGTGATGCAATTTGGGATTTAGTTGCATCACTGGAGGCCTGCGTGATGTGTCGGTGGTGTTTGCGCGCATTTTGGACACAAGTGTTCGACTTCGGGCTTATAAGGAGACCCCGTGGGAATTTGGGGGACCCATCGGGTGTTTGGAAGTGATTTCGCGCGATTCAGATGTCAAAATTGGACTCCGGGCAAATTCTGGATTAATGTTGCCTCTCCGGCTGCCATCGGGAATTTTTTAGAGTTGTATTTTGGCAAATAGGACTTCAGATTTGGACCCGGCGTGGAGAATCGGATCAAGTGGGCTATCCGGGGGCACTCCGCAATTTTCGGATGAGAATTTGGGAAATTGGACATTGTTTTTGGATTCAGCGCGCGAAATCGCTAGGAATGGACTATTTATTTGTTGGATTTGGAGCCCGGATGAAGTGCGTGTTTTTCGAGGCAACGCGGCACGAATCTCGAGACGGCACGGTTATCGAGGCAGGCGCGCGGCTCGAGGAGCGTATGGACGCGACAGGGGGGCACGCTGACGCGCCTTCGGCACGGAACGCGCGGGGGCCGCCACGTGGCGGGCCCCCGTTGGCGCCCGCGCGGGCGCGGGGGCACGCGCGCCCGTGTAACTGGCGCGTGTCCCGCGCCTGCGCGTGGTGCGGTGCAACGCGCCCGTGTGGCGGGCACGTTGCCGCGCGCCACGTGGCGCGCTGGGCGCGTGCGTGGACCCGGCGCACGCGCCCAGCCCTGTGGACCGGCCGGTTGGAGCCCCCGGTTGGTTGGCGCCGTGGACCAGGCCCGTGGACCGGGACCGTGGACCACCCTCTTTCTCCCCTTTTTCTTTTTCTTCTTCCTCCCGCACCGCCATTGTTTCTCCCTTCTTTTCTTTCTTCTGCACCCGAGAGCGAGAGGGAGTGAGGGAGGAGGTTGCGTGAGGTGCGGCGGCGCGTCGTAGACTTCGTTTTGCGTACGAGGTCGCCCGGCGGAGCGTTTCGGCGACGGCGGCGCAATGGGGTAGGTCCCGTGTCTTGGTTTTTCTATATTTTTGTACAGTTTTTGGAGCGTTCTTTTAGACTGTTATTGACCCTCTTGCTCTTTTCTGTGTTGGGCACCGTGCACCGTTTAGCGTGCGAACTCCATTTTGCGTGCGGATCCTGGCACCGTGCACCGTTTTGCGTGCGGACTCCATTTTGCGTGCAGATCCTGGCACTGTGCACCGTTTTGCGTGCGGACTCTGGCACCGTGCACCGTTTTGCGTGCGGACTCCGTTTTGCATGCGGATCCTAGCACCGTGCACCGTTTTGCGTGCGCACTCCTGCACCGTGCACCGTTTTGCGTGCGGACTCCATTTTGTGTGCGGATCCTGGCACCGTGCACCGTTTTGCGTCCGGACTCCGGCACCGTGCGCCATTTTGCGTGCGGACTCCGTTTGGCGTGCGGATTCCGGCACCGTGCTCCGTTTTGCATGCGGACTCCGGCAGCGGACATCGTTTTGCGTGCGGATCGCCTGGAGGCCAATTGCAAGTGTCTACGAGCAATTGGTGGCAAATCGAGGTGGGTGACCTTATCTCCAAGTTTTATGGACTGTACATTAATTCTATTGATGTAGGACTATGCATGATAGTTTATTTCCTTGTGTAGCATGCTAGATTGTTGGAATGGTTATTCCTCTTTATCATCTGTTAATACAACTATCTTGGAACTTGACCTAGCACCCCCGTCATATGTTGCATGTGTAACCAGACCAGTAGAAAACCCTCACTTGGGCTAGGGTTAATTATGTTTAGACACCCACACTGTTTTGCTATCCCTGGACATAGTGTTATCCTCGCCCGGGTAGTGGGCCGAGAGGTCGGGATTTTCTTTTAGTGTGGGATGCGTTTGCACTCGTGCTTGGGAGCAGAGTGGAGTCTGGTAGTTGGAGCGGGTTGCTTATCTGTGCCGGGAGCCGTTTGGGTAAACGGTAGTCCCGGGAGGTCTAGTATCCCTGTTGCGCTGTCGTGGGAGGGAGCCGTTGAGCAGGCGATAGTCCCGGGCCGTCGAGTATCTTCCGCCCAGTGTTGTTGGGAACCGTTGGGGTTAACGGTGATCCCAGGTCGTTGAGTGTTGTCCGACCAGTATTGTTAGCTTGAGTTGTGGGTCGTTCCTGGCTGTGGAGTACCTCCAGCCAGTGTGCCTTGTGCTGCGAGCTGTTGGAGAGGCTAGTGTCTCATGTTCCGTGTGAGCTGATCAGCTGAGTCGTAGAGAGTGCTCCGACTGTTGTGCGAGATATTTGGGGATCTTGAGTCCTACCGTTCTGGGAGTGAGCGTGGTTTTGGCTACAGCCTGCTTATGCCAATTTGTGATACTCTATGCCGCGCCGTTTTCCTCAGTTAGAGTCGCGTCCCTGAGATGCCGCTGTGGATACGATGGGCCTGTTGAGGCAGTTTTGCGCGAGGGGTGAGTTAGTCGGGCAGGACGCCCCACGTAAATCCCGTCCTCATGGGGATGTGTGGTAGTGGGCAGGCGCGTTCCTAGTCGACAGGCGCAGGCTTGACTGGACCCTATGAGGCAGTCAGTTCGATTGGGTCTATTGAGCACCTTGGGTGCGAGTGGTCTCTTTTACTTTCATCTGTTTCACTTTTTGAGTATCTAGATAGAGGTATGGTAGCTGTAGAGTAGCTCCAGCTTTTCTTGTTCAGATTTCATTGCACTGTTATCTTTTACCTCTAGTAGACTTAGTGGGCGGACCGTTGGGCTTGTTGACGGCACCCACTGAGAACTACTGTGGGAAGTAGTTCTCACACCCGTCGTGGTGTCTTTTTCCCCAGGAACTTCTTCTCCTGTTCCTGTTGCTCCAGTTGCTGATCCTTCTGACCGAGGCGAGGGAGTCGCGAGCTAGTTCCCTACCCGTCATTGGAGTGTAGCGGTACCCCTTCAGATGAGAGCTTCAGTAGATTAGTTTACTTCTTTTTCCTCTGTTGAGAGACCTTTGTTGTGAGGTATAGAGTTGTACTTTATTTTACAGTTTGAGAGACTGTTGTAGTGAGGATGTTCTTGTATCGAGAGTCTGTACACTGATGTATTTATTGGAGTTACCTCCCTTTTGAGTTTTGTATCAGAGGACTTTGTATACGATCGTTTTTGGGAGATGGTTATTGTATTATTTTCAGTTGTACAGTGTTTGGTTTTCAGTTTTTAGTAGTTTACTTTCCGCTCTGATATCTGTATACTGTAGTTGATTCTTTCTGCAGGTTAGACGCTTCGTCTGTACGGCAGTTTCCGTACAGACGGCGGATCTGTTGGCGAGCCCGGGTCGCAGTTTCGACCCCGGGCATGACAGATTAGAGTGGTATCAGAGCCTAGGTTGTAGGTCGTGGTGGACTTAGAAACCCTAGGCTTGTGGTTGGATATTAGGATGACTACGTGAGAGTCGTTACTTTTAGCGAGAGTCCTGATTGAGTTTTTACCTCTCCCAAGAGACGGGATGAGTGTTTGGCATGCTTATATTCCTAAGCGATTATGTTGGCTGCCGACAACATAATACTCTGGAATGGATGACATGTCTTAGACTTTCGCTGGATTGGGTAGTATGGTTGTTGTGTCCTGGCGTTTGTTATTGTGCAGCGGATTGCGATACCCCGGAGACGTCGTGTCGTGAAGAGGACACACCCCTCTCCTGATGAATACCCCACAGCGGGAGGCTGAACTATCAGAGTCGCACAGCAGAAGCGTGGTGGGCCCATAACCCACAGGTCCCAGGATCGAAAACTTCGATAGGCTGAGCCTAGAAGAGCCTAGAATCTGTTCTTGTTTGATTGGGGTTCTAGGCACTGGTCTATCGGGATTTTCGGATTTTTGCCGCGTCAGTCGGTTCTTCTCGCCTATGAGTGGGGTGTTATTGTGGGAGCCGTTTGGAGTGACGGCGGTCCCAGCTGTGTGGGCATTTTTCCCTGGCTGAGTTACCAGGAGGGCATTTTCCCCTGGCTGAGTTACCAGGAGGGCATTTTTCCCTGGCTGAGTTACCAGGAGGGCATTTTCCCTGGCTGAGTTACCAGGAGGGCATTTTTCTCTGGCTGAGTTACTAGGAGGGCATTTTTCCCTGGCTGAGTTACCAGGAGGGCATTTTCCCTGACTGAGTTACTAGGAGGGCATTTTCCCCTGGCTGAGTTACCAGGAGGGCATTTTTCCCTGGCTGAGTTACCAGGAGGGCATTTTTCCCTGGCTGAGTTACCAGGAGGGCATTTTCCCTGGCTGAGTTACCAGGAGGGCATTTTTCCCTGGCTGAGTTACCAGGAGGGCATTTTTCCCTGGCTGAGTTACGAGGAGGGCATTTTCCCTGGCTGAGTTACCAGGAGGGCATTTTTCCCTGGCTGAGTTACCAGGAGGGCATTTTCCCTCGCTGAGTTACCAGGAGGGCATTTTTCCCTGGCTGAGTTATCAGGAGGGCATTTTTCCCTGGCTGAGTTACCAGGAGGGCATTTTCCCTGGCTGAGTAACCAGGAGGGCATTTTTCCCTGGCTGAGTTACCAGGTGGGCACATGCCCTGGCCGAGTTACCAGGAGGACACTTTCCACTGGCCGAGCTACCAGATGGATACATTGCCCCTGGCTGAGTTACCAGGTGGGCACATGCCCTGGCTGAGTTACCAGGTGGACACATGTCCTGACCGAGTTACCAGGAGGACACTTTTCACTGGCCGAACTACCAGATGTATACATTACTCCTGGCTGAGTTACCAGGTGGGCACATGCCCTGGCTGAGTTACCAGGAGGACACATGCCCTGGCCGAGTTACCAGGAGGACACCTTCCACTGGCCGAGCTACCAGATGGGTACATACCCCTGGCCGGGTTACCAGGTGGGTACATGCCCTGGTCGAGTTACCAGGTGGTTGCTTTACTGAGATTGAGATGGTCTAACAGGACGCCGAGATTTGGTGGCGTCGAGTTCGTCCTGTTGGACTACCAGGAGCTCGGTTGTTGACTTGGAACCAGTTTCGTGCTTTGCGGCTCAGGGCCTTCTTTCCTGACAGTGTAAGCAGAAACTGGAAGGGGATCTTAGACTCCTGCAGCAGGGGAGTCGACCTCTTTTGGAGTATGTTCGCGAGTTTTGCGATTATTGAGCCGGGTACCCTTTGTCGCCTGGATGAGGCCCAGGAGGTTGAGCTAGTTGAGAAAGGACTGCATCGGAATATCTATCACTTGGGGTATTCTCGGCGGGTGCCGACATTAGATGCAGCGATTGAGCATGCTTAGCGGGTTGACCGAGGATCAGTGATCATGTCAGAGATAGACGGAGCGCCAGGGACCAGCTCCGGGGAGAGGCATCCAGTGCCGCCTGAGTTTGGACAGTCGAGTAGATCGAGACCCCGGGGCCGCCACGATTCCAGTCTGAGGGTCGTGAGTCTCAGAGGAGACAGAGATCAGAAGGTTCTCCACCGCCGATGTATCAGCAGCAGCAGCGGGATGACTGTGTCCATTGTGGTAGGCCGCACTTTGCGCCGCAGTGTGACCACAGGCAGGAAACAGATCAGGGTCTTGTCCTAAAGCAGGATCATCAGTCGCTTGGGCAGCTTCGGCTCCTCCTCCTCCGCTCTTCCAGACAGGCGGAGCTTCGGCAGGTTATGGCCAGATAGTTAGTGCCACTTCTTCACGGCAGTCCGACGGATGACCACACCCGAGCGGGAGCGTCTATGTCGCACAGGATGAGGATTCGGGGGCGGCTAGCCACGTGGTGGCAGGTATTAATCTTATCTCCCCTACACGCACTTGAGCGTTATTTGTTACCGGAGCAGCATCGCATTCATTTCTTCTGTAGGGCATTTGCATTGTTGTATGGGCTAGAGATAGGACCCTTAGCTTGTGCTCGTGAGGTTCAGATACCTGATCACGTGTTGCACATAGATGGGTGTTGTTGGTCCTGCCCAGTGCAGTAGGGCCCTGGTTTTTGCCTGTTGATCTTTTGGCCCTTCCTCAGCTCCGGGATTCT
This sequence comes from Tillandsia leiboldiana, assembly GCA_029204045.2. NCBI lineage: Eukaryota > Viridiplantae > Streptophyta > Magnoliopsida > Poales > Bromeliaceae > Tillandsia > Tillandsia leiboldiana. Next base: position 7,580,511 of record CM055067.1, on the reverse strand, counting down.
GAGGTAGTGTAGGGTATGTTACTGTGAGGATCTAAGGCCTTGATGCTTGAGTGATGCCACACCGTTGATACACGGTGATGATGCCACACCGTTGATACACGTGGTGATGCCACACCGTTAATACACGGTGGTGATGCCACGTCGTTGGTGCACGGCAGTGATGCCACGCCGTTGGTGCACGGCAGTGATGCCACGCCGTTGGTGCACGGCAGTGATGCCACACCGTTGATACACGGTGATGATGCCACACCGTTGATACACGGCAGTGATGCCACACCATTGATACGCGGTGATGATGCCACACCGTTGATACACGGCAGTGATGCCACACCATTGATACACGGTGATGATGCCACACCGTTGATACACGGTGGTGATGCCACACCGTTGATACACGGTGGTGATGCCACGCCGTTGGTGCACGGCAGTGATGCCATGTTGTAGGTATACAACGGTGAGAGTTTTGTGGATGTTTTGGACTTTGACCGCGAGTTTGGGCATCAGCTTTATGATCGCCTTGTGAGCCTGTTTCCAGTCCCGTTCACCGACGGTTTGGTTTCCGTCAGGGTGTTCTTTATTAGTTAAGGGATCGACTTCGACCCGTGGGTCCGTTGGGGTTATGATAGCATTTTGAGCGACCAACTGTGGCACGAGATTGTGTCTCTTGTGGATCCCTTCTGAGGGTAGCCTGCAGTTGTGTTGTCCACTCGAGTGGTTTCGGATCGGGAGGTAACCGAGTGAAGACCCCAGCGTATTGGATTCCCTTCCTTATTGGATTAATTTGCGGGTATGCTCGGGTCGTCTTGTTGAGGTTGGCACCATGTTGTGGTTTGGTCCGTGTTACACTTGTGGTTATTTCAGTTTCCCCCAGCCTTTTAGTGGAGCCCTTTAGTTTTTCACGTCTCAGCTCAGTGGTGATGTGTTTTTCCTCGCCCGTGATTGACTTGCCTCTTGAGATCTGTGATTGTTGGAGTACGAGGGACGCCCGTAGCAATTTCTGGCTCGAGAGATGAGAGAATTGCACATCGGGTCATACCGTACTTGTTGATGTTGTTGCGGAGTAATCACGAGGAGTGAGTGGGGTTTAGGGAGCTGGAGGCGTATTGTTAGATACCTAGCCGTGGTATTCTTGACTCCTGATGGGCTTGATCTAGTTTCGAGGATGAAACTTTTGTTTAGTGGGGGAGGATGTGAGGTCCCGGAATCCCCCGCGTAGGAGTTGCTGGTTGTTGGGCAGCTTTTAGTGGCCGTTGGGGGTGTTTGTGCCGTGTCGGGCCCAAGAAATGGATTTGTGATGCAATTTGGGATTTAGTTGCATCACTGGAGGCCTGCGTGATGTGTCGGTGGTGTTTGCGTGCATTTTGGACACAAGTGTTGGACTTCGGGCTTATAAGGAGACCCCGTGGGAATTTGGGGGACCCGTCGGGTGTTTGGAAGTGATTTCGCTCGATTCAGATGTCAAAATTGGACTCCGGGCAAATTCTGGATTAATGTTACCTCTCCGGCTGCCATCGGGAATTTTTTAGAGTTGTATTTTGGCAAATCGGACTTCAGATTTGGACCCGGCGTGGAGAATCGGATCAAGTGGGCTATCCGGGGGCACTCCGCAATTTTCGGATGAGAATTTGGGAAATTGGACATCGTTTTTGGATTCAGCGTGCGAAATCGCTAGGAATGGACTATTTATTTGTTGGATTTGGAGCCCGGATGAAGTGCGCGTTTTTCGATGCAACGCGGCACGAATCTCGAGACGGCACGGTTATCGAGGCAGGCGCGCGGCTCGAGGAGCGTACGGACGCGACAGGGGGGCACGCTGACGCGCCTTCGGCACTGAACGCGCGGGGGCCGCCACGTGGCGGGCCCCCGTTGGCGCCCGCGCGGGCGCGGGGGCACGCGCGCCCGTGTAACGGGCGCGTGTCCCGCGCCTGCGCGTGGTGCGGTGCAACGCGCCCGTGTGGCGGGCGCGTTGCCGCGCGCCACGTGGCGCGCTGGGCGCGTGCGTGGACCCGGCGCACGTGCCCAGCCCTGTGGACCGGCCGGTTGGAGCCCCCGGTTGGTTGGCGCCGTGGACCAGGCCCGTGGACCGGGACCGTGGACCACCCTCTTTCTCCCCTTTTTCTTTTTCTTCTTCCTCCCCGCACCGCCATTGTTTCTCCCTTCTTTTCTTTCTTCTGCACCCGAGAGCGAGAGGGAGTGAGGGAGGAGGTTGCGTGAGGTGCGGCGGCGCGTCGTAGACCTCGTTTTCCATACGAGGTCGCCCGGCGGAGCGTTTCGGCGACGGCGGCGCAATGGGGTAGGTCCCGTGTGTTGGTTTTTCTGTATTTTTGTACAGTTTTTGGAGCGTTCTTTTAGACTGTTATTGACCCTCTTGCTCTTTTCTGTGTTGGGCACCGTGCACCGTTTTGCGTGCGGACTCCGTTTTGCGTGCGGATCCTGGCACCGTTTTGCGTGCGGACTCTATTTTGTGTGCGGATCCTGGCACCGTGCACCGTTTTGCGTGCGGACTCTGGCACCGTGCACCGTTTTGCGTGCGGACTCCGTTTTGCATGCGGATCCTGGCACCGTGCACCGTTTTGCGTGCGAACTCCGGCACCATGCACCGTTTTACGTGCGGACTCCGTTTTGCGTGCGGATTCTGGCACCGTGCACCGTTTTGCATGCGGACTCCGGCACCGTGCACCATCTTGCGTGCGGACTCCGTTTGGCGTGCGGATTCCGGCACCGTGCTCTGTTTTGCGTGCGGACTCCGGCAGCGGACATCGTTTTGCGTGCGGATCGCCTGGAGGCCAATTGCAAGTGTCTACGAGCAATTGGTGGCAAATCGAGGTGGGTGGCCTTATCTCCAAGTTTTATGGACTGTACATTAATTCTATTGATGTAGGACTATGCATGATAGTTTATTTCCTTGTGTAGCATGCTAGATTGTTGGAATGGTTATTCCTCTTTATCATCTGTTAATACAGCTATCTTGGAACTTGACCTAGCACCCCCGTCATATGTTGCATGTGTAACCAGACCAGTAGAAAACCCTCACTTGGGCTAGGGTTAATTATGTTTAGACACCCACACTGTTTTGCTATCCCTGGACATAGTGTTATCCTCGCCCGGGTAGTGGGCCGAGAGGTCAGGATTTTCTTTTAGTGTGGGATGCGTTTGCACTCGTGCTTGGGAGCAAAGTGGAGTCTGGTAGTTGGAGCGGGTTGCTTATCTGTGCCGGGAGCCGTTTGGGTAAACGGTAGTCCCGGGAGGTCTAGTATCCCTGTTGCGCTGTCGTGGGAGGGAGCCGTTGAGCAGGCGGTAGTCCCGGGCCGTCGAGTATCTTCCGGCCAGTGTTGTTGGGAACCGTTGGGGTTAACGGTGATCCCAAGTCGTTGAGTGTTGTCCGACCAGTATTGTTAGCTTGAGTTGTGGGTCGTTCCTGGCTGTGGAGTACCTCCAGCCAGTGTGCCTTGTGCTGCGAGCTGTTGGAGAGGCTAGTGTCTCGTGTTCCGTGTGAGCTGATCAGCTGAGTCGTAGAGAGTGCTCCGACTGTTGTGCGAGATATTTGGGGATCTTGAGTCCTACCGTTCTGGGAGTGAGCGTGGTTTTGGCTACAGCCTGCTTATGCCAATTTGTGATACTCTATGCCGCGCCGTTTTCCTCAGTTAGAGTCGCGTCCCTGAGATGCCGCTGTGGATACGATGGGCCTGTTGAGGCAGTTTTGCGCGAGGGGTGAGTTAGTCGGGCAGGACGCCCCACGTAAATCCCGTCCTCATGGGGATGTGTGGTAGTGGGCAGGCGCGTTCCTTGTCGGCAGGCGCAGGCTTGACTGGACCCTATGAGGCAGTCAGTTCGATTGGGTCTATTAAGCACCTTTGGTGCGAGTGGTCTCTTTTACTTTCATCTGTTCCACTTTTTGAGTATCTAGATAGAGGTATGGTAGCTGTAGAGTAGCTCCAGCTTTTCTTGTTCAGATTTCATTGCACTGTTATCTTTTACCTCTAGTAGACTTAGTGGGCGGACCGTTGGGCTTGTTGACGGCACCCACTGAGAACTACTGTGGGAAGTAGTTCTCACACCCGTCGTGGTGTCTTTTTCCCCAGGAACTTCTTCTCCTGTTCCTGTTGCTCCAGTTGCTGATCCTTCTGACCGAGGCGAGGGAGTCGCGAGCTAGTTCCCTACCCGTCATTGGAGTGTAGCGGTACCCCTTCAGAGGAGAGCTTCAGTAGATTAGTTTACTTCTTTTTCCTCTGTTGAGAGACCTTTGTTGTGAGGTATAGAGTTGTACTTTATTTTACAGTTTGAGAGACTGTTGTAGTGAGGATGTTCTTGTATCGAGAGTTTGTACACTGATGTATTTATTGGAGTTACCTCCCTTTTGAGTTTTGTATCAGAGGACTTTGTATACGATCGTTTTTGGGAGATGGTTATTGTATTATTTTCAGTTGTACAGTGTTTGGTTTTCAGTTTTTAGTAGTTTACTTTCCGCTCTGATATCTGTATACTGTAGTTGATTCTTTCTGCAGGTTAGACGCTTCGTCTGTACGGCAGTTTCCGTACAGACGGCGGATCTGTTGGCGAGCCCGGGTCGCAGTTTCGACCCTGGGGCGTGACACCCTAAGCTCTGATACCAACCTAATCTGTCATGCCCCAAGGGTAAACCAGAACCCGGTCCCATCTACAGATCCGCCATGCATACGGAATTTCCCCCGTACACGAAGCGACGAAAACCTGCTCAGATATAAGATAAGCAATAAAAGAGCACAAGTACAGAGCTGAACTAACAACTACAACATCTCATATTGAAACTGAAACTGAAAATGAAGATAAAATACAACAGTAATAAATAAAATAGTCTCTCCCAGCTCACCAAAATAATACAACTAGTTGACTAAAGCTAGACCAAAAAAAAAAAGTACATCAGTCTGAGAAAAGGGGGTACACCCAAAAGTCTAGCTACATACTCACTATCAGGCAGAAGATCTATCTACTCATCGATCCCCTTACTTCGATCAGCCACTGAAGGCCCAGCAGCTCCCGCAGAAGACTCTGCAAAACAAATGGGAGAAGAGAAAACAAAACAACAATGGGAGTGAGAACCACTGATAAAACCAGTAGCCCCCAGTGGGTAAATCCTCAAGATCCGACGTACCCACTAAATCTACGAGAGGCAAAAGGAAAGTAAAGCGTAAGCTAAATAAACTACTAATAAGAAAAAACTACCAGTACTATGCCTCGAATGCAGTATTGAATAAAATGACTGTATGCATGGATCAGTAAACAGTATCTGCCAAAATAAACCCAATCAGATGGACCGGTATAAAACCCAGTACTGCCGCGCTGCTGTCGAACTCAAGATCCTAGTAGCAGAATCGGCACACGGCTCGAATCCCTAGGTAACCAATGGATCGGCACGCGGCTCGGTCATAAGCCTACCTCCAGAGTGGCACTCGAGGGGCGCGACCCACTCGAGTAAAGTAACCATGTCACAACTATCTCAAAATAACAGGGCTTAGTCACGACTATGCTCAAAGTGGGAAACTCTCTCCACTAAATAACCCAGATCCCCAATCCGATGCAGAAGTAAACATCCGGTCAACCGCCCAATATCCGCAGTTGCCGCAACACCCCACAAGTCCCCAAAATCAGGTAAAAATCCTCCCAGCCTCAATAATCATGACTACACTATCCCAAGTCCCTGCTCGCAACCCGAGCAATATGAAACCCATGCCCAAAAAGAGAGGAAAGAAACAAGCATATTTTCTCCTTAGTCAAGTCCCAATATGATAGTGTAGCAATAAAAGGTGACCTATCTAGATGTCCATACAAGCATGCAATAGTTCTCAAGGTATAAGAAATGAAAAGGATCAAGTATCAATTTTACATAGAAATAAACTAGCATGTCATAACCACTAACCAATCTGCACGTGTCCGCAATACATAAACATGGTGTACCAGTCTCACATAGATAGGCTAAGTAATAACCATAATGATTCATCTATGTATGATCTACAATGGGGTGATGCAACAATATACATTATGTGTCGGGCTCACCCTAATAGCCCTAGTGAGTAAGTCGTAAAAGGAGGTGCTCAACAACCCACCTGGAACACGCAGATCCGAAAACCAAACGGGCTGAAATCTGGCGTGCGCGTTCCCTCGGCGTCTACGGTCCCAACGAATCCTAAATCTCCCAAAAACTCCTCCCGGATCAACGGTGGTGAGCAAAACAGTGAAGTGATGTCCAACAATGGTGAAGATGTAAAATCAAGCACAATTTCTGTCCGGGACCAAAAAAGGAAAATGCTCACCTCGATCGTGATGAAAAGTTTCAACTTTCCCTTTCCTCGCGCAACACCAAAATCTCAGCGAAAACTGTAACACAAGCCGAACACAGTGTAAAATTTAGTCCCAGAAAATTCGCATCTTCCTGTTTACGCAACAATCCCAAAAATAGCCATTTTCACCTGCGAAATGTCCTCCAAAAATTCTAGAAAAATCACGGATGCGATCCTCGCGAAGTCTAGATGCAAATCGAGTATTTAAACTCCCCGTTCCGACACTCGTAGGCCGAGAAAAGGCATAAACTCTCCTCCGGTGTCCAGAAATTGCTGCAGAAAAAGGGGGTCTAAAGATGCAGCAAAAAACCCAATGAAAACTCAAAATGGAGGGAAATGGTAAATACGGAAAACGTAGGCCTACCTGTCATGAAAATGGTGATGCAAAAATCGGCTAAAAACTATTTTGTGGTAGCTCAGGGAAGCCCGCGGACTGAACTGCGACGGAAAAGGCCACCAAAAGAGCAACATCGAAGTGCGCCGAATCGCTGAAATCGTCGATGTCGCGGCTTCCAAAAATCCTCACAATCCTTGGAAGAGTAGAGCAAAGGGTGGAGAAGGGCTCTACCAAAATTCCCATGAATCCAACCTCCCAAAAAAATCGAAATGAGGGACAGGAAATGCCTATTTATAGGCAAAACCCAAAAAAAAAACAAAATTCGGGTTTGGGGGGTGTTTTCGGGCGCCTGAAACATTCGGGCGCTGAAAACGTGGAAAATCATCCCGCCCGAGCAGCGCCCGAAATCGGCCTGGCGCGACGTGTGTCCCGAACAGGGGACAGTGGGTGCGGAGCCGCTCGGGCCGCGTCGCATGGCCCGACCAGCAGGGAGGGGCGGATGGCGCTGGCCAGTCGCGGGGGGCCATGTGGCGCCCCCCGCGTGCCCGCCATGGCGCCCCCGCCTGCCCCCGCGAGTGCGTGGACCGCGCGCACTGCGCCGGCCAATCCGGGGCTGCCACGTGGTCCCCCAGCCCGTCCACGACTCCCCCGGTGCACCAATCTGCGCAGTAAACTTCTGTGTGTCCCTTTTTGGGCGTCCGAACTCAGAAAAATACAAGCAACTAGCCGTTTTTTAATGTTTTTCCGCGTTGAATCCAAATCCGGCCTCCGTTTAGCGAAAAACCACTTCTAAAATTTTGGTAAAAGCAGCCGAAATGCAACATGATCCAACTCCCCGCTGAGTCCGTTTAACGCGTCTGTTTGATGCGTTACGGACCCGGCACACCAATAATAGGTGTTTCTCGCCACGGACCACCGGGGCAAGCTACACGGGGATTTGGGCCATCACAGCGCTGCCGCTACTAAGGGTGCTTCTACTGGAGGAATGTCGACCAGTGAAGCCGCATGTGGTGCTAGAACCTCAGAAGCCTGCTGCGCTAATAACTGGACTTTACGATCCAGGGTCTCTCCCTATAGCCTATATGCCTCGGTCAAACTGGCCATCTGTGCAAGTATCTCCCCAAGCTCGCCCTACCCTACTTGTCCAGACCCAAAATGCTCATTCCCCTCAAAAGGTCCATCCTGAACTGGCTCGTCGTGGGGTAGATCCTGTACCGGCACCTCAACGGGCCCCTCCTGAACTGGTACATCAACGAGTCCCTCCTGAGCCGGCGCCTCAAAGGGGGCAGGAGTGGCTCCTGCTATCGTCAGTCGACGTGGTCGTTCGTGCAATTGTCCGCGCCCCGGTGGCAACGGTGGTCGCCCCCGACGGAGCATAGCAACCTCCTGTGAAACAAAACTCATGTCAATCACACAACCACAACTATCCAGCTTGATCCAATCCTACGAAAGTCTGGAAGGACACCCCTTTTCTTCTGCGATATTATGTTATCTGCAGCCAACATAATCATCCAGCAAAAAAAGACACATGCCCCACAATCACCCTTCATTTCCCTTTAAGAGTATACGCAGTCAATCAATCAACTTTCGCCACAAGTCACGTCACTCACGTCATAACCCCTAAGGTCTGCCAATAGCCTAGGTCTCCTATGTCCACTTGACCTATAACCTGGCTCTGATATCACTCTAATCTGTAACTCCCCGAGCCCACAGCGGAAGCCCTCGGGTACGCAACAGACCCGCCACATGTGCGAGGACGCACCCCACACACGCGAAGCGACAAAAACTACCCTGCAAAAGAACTATTGTAGTAGCCCCGATCCCCGTGTAGCTTCTCCCATGACCCATGATGTGGAACACCTATTATTGGTGTGTCGGACCCGCAACGCGTCAAATGGACTCGTTAGACGGACTCTGTGAGGCCTCTGGATTGAGCCTGCCCTTCAGCTGTTTTTGTCGAAATTTAGAAAGGTCTTTAGGCTAATCCGAGGTCATATTTGGATTCAGCGCTGAAAAACATGGAAAATCGGCTATTTAGTTGCCTTTTTCGGAGTCCGGATGCCCAAAAAGGGACTCCCGAATGTTTTCTGCGCATTTTGGTGCATGGGGGAAGCCGTGGACCAGCCTTGTGCCACGTGGCAGCCTCGGATTGGCCAGCGCATGTGGCGCGGTCCACAGAGTGTTGGCGCTGGTGCATGGACCGGGCGCGGGGGACACGTGGCATCCTGCGATTGGCGGGCTCTCGCGACGCGGTCCACGGAAACGCTCCGGCTGGCGCATGGACCAGGGCAGGCCACGTGGCGGCCTCGGAGTGGCCGTCTCACGCGCAAGCGGTCCACGCGCCAGGAGGAGTAGGCGGGGCAGGTGGGGCAGGTGACCGACCGACGTGGGGGCGCCACGTGGCGCCCTGCGATTGGCCGGCGCCACCGCCCCACGTTCGGCGGTCGGGGCCACGTGGCGCACGCCTGCTGGCTCCGCACGCGCTGTCCGCTATTCGGGACAAGTGTCGGAGCCAGGAGGATTCGGGCACTGATCGTGGGCCGGGCCGGGGGAGCTTTTGGGCGCACTGTAGCATCCCGAAAGTTCCGGGCGCCCGGAAATTGGGCCCAAAAGCCCAATAAAGGGGGATTTTGTGGGTTTTGGGTGAGGGCTATAAATAGGCCGTGTTCTTTGGCCTGTTACCCTTTTTTCCCGAGCTCCTCTGCCTCTGAGCCCTCAAGTTACTTTGATCTTCATCTTGTTTTGCATCTTGCGAAGGAGTTTCAGAATTTTTGGAGGCCGCGGCATCGACGTCTTCGGCGAGTTAGCGCAGTGCGACGTTCTTTCGTTGGTGGCCCATTTCCGTCGTGTTTCGGTCCACGAGGTCCACAGAGCTACTCAGATGGAATTCTTGGACAATTTTTGCGGCGTCGGATTCACGAGAGGTAAATCTACGATTTTTGTACTTTTTACTCCTCCTAGATTTGAGTTTTTTTTGGGGGTTTCGGGTACATTTTTTAGCCCTATTTTGCTGGTGGTTGTTCCTGGATAGTAGCACCTTGTTGGATTTTTATCTCTGCACTCGAGTATCGGAATTCGACATATAAGGACTTTATTGACATCTACGCTTCGCGAGGATCGCTATCGTATTTTTATAGGAATTTTTAGAATTTTTCTCACAGGTGATAATTAGGCTTCTCTGGGACTAAAATTTCAGCAAATTGTACACTTGGAAATTTTGTGTTGACTGTAACTTTGGACTATATCTTTGTACCCAGGAGGAGTTTTTGAGTGCTTTTGGACCCGTTGGAATTGTGGGAATTGGAGGATTATTCCCGTGTAGTTTCAGCTTTTTGGACTTTGGACAGCTTTGCACTTCCAGGTGGGTTGCTTCGTCTTCAAACTGGCGGACTGATCAGTAATTCTATATTGTAGGAAACATGCATGATTGTGAGTATATTAGGAAGCATGCTAGGAAGAGAGAATTGATGTTACTTGTGTTGCTTTGATGATCATATTGATTTATTGCTTCCTAAATCTGTAAATTAAATGCTATCTTTGGAACTTGACCTAGCACCCCGTCATATACTACATGTTTAACCAGACTAGTAGAAAACTCCAACTTGGGCTAGGTTATTTATGCTTTAGACATTCCCACACTATTATCTATTATTTTACCTGGACTTAGAGTTTCCTCGCCCGGATAGTGGGCCGAGTGGTCGGGTTGTTGTGGGATGCATGTTACACTCGCGCCTGGGGGCCGAGTGGAGTCTGGTAGCAGTGTTAGATCAGTGTTTTATTTTTGGGAGCCGTTTGAGTCGACGGTGGTTCCCGGCTGTGTGGTTTCCAGCCTGTGAGTGAGAGTTAGTGTTGTTGGTTACTGTCGATCTTGTTGATCGTGGATTTGGACTATAACCTGCATGAGCCACATTTGAGCTCGACAGAGATGTGCGGATACTTTTCTCGGTGGGGTCGCGCCCCTCGAGTGCCACTCCGGAGCTGGGCTTGTTACTTGCTATCGCGACTTGTCGACGCAGTCCCTCTGGCTGGGCCAGTTTTGGCAGTCACGGACGCCCAACGTAAGTCCGGTCCTCCTTGGATGTAACGACAGTAGGTAGGCGCAGGTTTGACTGGACCCTATATGGGAGTCAGTGTAGATTGGGTGATTATGTTTGAGAGATAGTAGATGCATCATATTTCCATCTGTTCCACTTCTTGAGCATTTAGATAGAGGCATAGTAGCTGTAGAGTTATTTTCCAGCCTTTACTTTCAATACTGCATTTGTTACTTTATGCCTCTAGTAGACTGAGTGGGCAGACCGTCGGGCTTGTTGGCGGTACCCACTGAGAACTACTGTGGGATGTAGTTCTCACACCCGCCGCGGTGATTTTTCCCCAGGGACCTCTACTCCAGTTCCTGCTGCTCCAGTTGCTGATCCTGCTGATCGAGGTAAGGGAGTCGCGAGCTAGATCCCTACCAGTCTTCTTCCTGTGAGAGTAGATGTACCGTTTTGGTGATGTACTAGTACTGTCAGTGATTTTGGGATGTATCATGTATATTTTTACTTTTGAGAGCTTTAGTTTTGGAGTGACTTATGTTGTGTGAGGACCTGGCATGTACTATTTGAGGATTTGTATATTTTTTATTTCAGCAGTTTACTTTTCAGCTCTGATATCTGTATAGTGTAGCTGATCTTTTGCAGGTTAGTCGCTTCGTCTATACGGGGCTTCCCGTATGGGCGGCGGATCTGTTGGCGAGCCCGGGTCACAGTTTCGACGCCGGGACGTGACAACTATAATCTACAACTACACATGTATCAGAGCGAGAAATAAAACTATACAAAAATCTACCACTATGCAAAAATACAAACAAGATCCACCTCTCAAAACAAATAAATACAAGTAAAAGGCCCTAGCCTGGCCAGTCCCGATGTACAGTGCACAAAACTAAACTATCAGCGGGGTGGACTACCTCTAACAAAATATGCTGGGTAGGGATTGCTATCTACGATACAATCGCCTTACCTCAGTCCGAAGCTGGCATGGATGGCCCTGAAAAAGGTAGACCACAACGGGCGTGAGAACTACAAAATAGCAGTTCCTAGTAGGTACGGTCGGCGACAATCACGGCCTACCCACTAGGTCTACCTGAGGCAAGATAGTAAAACTGTAAAATAAGTAATGACTGATAATAAATAAAAGCATCACTACACTACACTATCCTACCTCAAATCCCAAAATCTAGAAATCGTCACCCAAAACCAAACGCAACAGAAAATCTATCACTAGCCATCCCAATAGAACACTGAACCCAATCGTGAATTGATCGTCTCAACTGCCCGGTCAAGCCTGCGCCGCCTACGAATAGGCCTCTGTCCAACTCTCCCTACTGTCCGGGTTGCACTGCCAATGGTGGCCCATCAACAGTAGATGCCACCCTACCCTCCTAACACCCTCTATCTGGCCTTTTGGCCGAATCAATCCCCAGTAAAGCTCAAAGTGGCATGCAGGCTATGATCAAACGGTGACTTCTCGAATCACCGACGACACAAAATGCGAATCCCAAGATCAACCCCCGAACATCAGACTAACCCGATCCACTATAAAACAACATATATCCCCAAAACACATCCAACCCAAAATGTCCGTGCGCCCATATCAAGTACGAAACCCCTTAAATCACTAATATGGATTTCCCGACAAAAGATAAATCCAATCGTGCAAACACGAAGCCTATCTCAAAATTCGCACAACTAAAAGCCCTTAAAAATTCTCTAGTAATAAAATAATAATATTCTAAACCCCCAGTCTCAAATAGCCCAAGAACAGGTAAAACATGCATTTTTCTACAACTAAAAGCAATATTAAAGTAGATAAAATTCCTACATCTCGCAAATAGACATAAAAAGTAGTCCGTCATTCTCGGCGACACGGAACCCTCTTGGAATGCAGATACTAGGAGAACTCGGTCGGCGAAAGGATTGCACGCCCAACGATGATCACCACGCGCGAACGGCATAATCCGAAAAGCCCGGCGGTACACCGCCTAGCAAATCGGCACAGAACACTACGACCCTAACAGTTAAAAAACGGGCACAAGGTTCAAAATCCAAAAACTCTAACGGGCCAAACCAAAAACATCCAAAAATTACATCAAAAAATCCAAGGAAATAATAAAAAACAAAATAAAATAAACTTACCCCGAAAATGACACGCCGTCAAAACTAACGCGCACGCGCTCGCTCGACTCCCCGGAATGCTCCGCGCGCGCTCCACGACACTCCCGGCGCGCCCGTGGCCCCTCTCTTTCTCTCCCCCGCATTGTCTCTCTCTCTCTCTCTCTAGAACCTCACGGTTTGAATTGGAGGAGAAAACAAGGAAAAAAAGAGGTCTCGGGACTTAAAAAGGCCAAAACACGGGTTCAGCTACTATAGTGTTGGCCGCGAGCGCCCGGTCACGTGCCTACGACCACCCCGAGGCCGCCACGTGGCGCCCCACGCACCCACGCCCGTGCCCGCACCCGCGCGGGTCAACCCGCGCGTCAGGGCGTGTTGCATCCCGCGCCACATCATGCGGCCCGCCCAACGGGGCAACACCACGTGACGCCTCCACACCGGCCCACGCTAGCATCGCGCGTGGTTTCCTTATGCAATCGCCTCAGACGCCATGCTGCCTCGGGAGCCGTGCCATCGCCACACACACTCTCTCACTCCAAAAGTCTTCCCAAAACACACCCCAGACTCTATTTTTCACGCCGATTCACACAAAAATGGTTCCGGCTCAGTCTAGCAATTCCTTACAGTGCAGAAAAATCAACCTGATTGCCACTTTGCAATTTGCAAAAGTCCAGTACCTTACATCGCGTCTTAGTTAAGACCGGTCTTAGCTGCGTGGAGGCACAGCGCACGACGTGTGCCATCGGCTGAGAGCATCAACCGATAGAAGGAGAAGCCGACAAGAAGGTCATCGTCCCATCCGAGGTCAAACTTCGGCTGAAAGCGACCACCGGACCACTCCAATCAAGTGACGAAAAGGGGGAAGTCAGAATCAGCCTTCGGCTGCTCGGGCCGAAAATGGGGAGACTTCGGAAAGAAGTAGTGCGGGATTTGGGCGCGAATCCCGCAACTGACCCGTAACGGCAAGCAGCGCTTAACATTGGAAAGCGCCGAGAATTATGCTCAGGTGCGATGCTAAGGGGATGAATTTGGACAAAAATTGATGACTATCCGATTTGAGGGATATTTGACTCAAAAGGAAGTAGTTGGTAAATATCCGATAACTTCCCCCAAATTACGCCGATAATTCAAATCGATGCCTAATAACGTGGTTCGAGAAGTGTATAAATACCCGAACCATCAAAAAATAAAGGGGTCCGGCAACCTCGTAAGCCCTATACCACCCCCCTGTTTTTTCATGCCTTTACTGCTTTCTTAGGAGTAGGTTAACTTACCATTTCATATCTGCATTTATCGCTTTCCTAGATAAGTTTCATACCAGCATTTACCGCATTTTCTAGGAGTAGATTACTTGTAATTTCTATCTCTTTCCTCCTCCTTGTATCCCCTTTCTATACAATACAATTCCTAATCGGCTCCTTAGTCGTGTCCAATTATTATCTCTTTTATCCGGTTCGACTACTCTAAGTCAAACCCAACCTCTCTCTGCCTCCATATCCCGTCTTCGGCTATTCTAAGCCAAACGGTCGTGAGAGTTATCAAAGAAGAACCCCACCGAGCAAATCCCTCCTCGGCCCGATCGCTTGATCCTTTAGCACGCGGCGCATTCACATCAAGAGAGTTAACCGACACCCAGGGCCGATCCCTGATCACTATTTTCGGCCCCAACCGGCTCATTTTCCATATGGAATAGTGACTTAACTATAAAGTTTAATCATATTGATTGTTGAATTAATAAAGATGAAAATAAGTTATTCATTAATTTATCACAAAATCTTCTATATTAAATAGTTATAGCATTACTTTCTCTATATTTTATGAGTTGTATAATACTTATTTCTCCTTACTATCATATATGATCAAAAAAAAATTATGAAAATATATTTTAATAAAATCTACCCGCTGCATCGCGCGGGTAACTACACTAGTATATATATATATAAAATCTACCCGGTGCATCGCGCGGGTAACTACACTAGTATATATATATATATATATATATATATATATATATATATATATATATATATATATATATATATATATAGAGAGAGAGAGAGAGAGAGAGAGAGAGAGAGAGAGAGAGAGAAAGAAAGAAAGAGAGAGAGAGAAAGAGAGAGAGAGAGAGAGAGAGAGAGAGACCTAGGCTACTATGCTATTAATAGCACCAACTCATGGTGCTATTAAGTTTTTGACCATTGACTTAAGAGATGTGTGGTTAGGATGATAGTGGGCCCTTAGTGTTTAATGGGTGGTTGGAAAAATATAATAATCTAATAAGTGAAAATGATCAAAGCGGTTGATCTAGCAGTGGAAAACTTGATAACACCAAATGCTTGGTGCTATCGATAGTATAGTAGCAGAAATCTCGCTCTCTCTCTCTCTCTCTCTCTCTCTCTCTCTCTTTCTCTCTCTCTATATATATATATATATATATATATATATATATATATATATATGTTGTATCGATAGCACCAAGCAATTGGTGCTATCGATTTTTTAGCCCTTGGATGAAGGAACGTGCGGTTAGGATGATAGTGATCTCCTAGAATTTAGTGGGTGGTTGGTTAAATAGTAAAAATTCTAGAGGCCCACAATAATCCCAACCGCACATCCTTTCATCCAAGGGCTGGAAGCTTGATCGCACCAATTGCTTGGTGCTATTGATAATATTCCAGACGGACTATATATATATATATATATATATATATATATATATATATATATATATATATATATACATATACATATATATATATATATATATATATATATATATATATATATATATATATATATATATATATATATATATATACATATATATATATATATATATATACATATATATATATATATATATACATATATATATATATATATATATACATATATATATATATATGTATATATATATATATATATATGTATATATATATGTATATATATATATATATATATATATATATATATATATATATGTATGTATATATATATATATATATATATATATATATATATATATATATATATATATAGTAGAGCTTATATGCTTTTAAAAGCACAAGTCTAACTATAGTTATAAATTTTTTACCATTGGATTTGTATTGGAATTTGTGTTTTTCACTTTTTTTTCTCTCTTTAGTTGACTTTACAATTGCACAAATCTCAATGCAAATCCAATGGTAAAAAAATTCACAAGCAAAGTTTGACCTGTGCATTTAAAAGTATAAAAGCTCTATTTATATATATATATATATATATATATATATATATATATATATATATATATATATATATATATATATATATATATATATATATATATATATAGTGCTATCAAGTTTTCTACCCTTAGATCAACCCCTTTGATCATTTACATCTGTTAGATTTTACTATTTCCCCAACCACCCATTAAACCCCAGGGCCCATTACCATCTCAACCACACATCTTTTAATCTAAGGGTTAAAAACTTAATAGCGCCATTGACTTGGTGTTATTAATAGCATTCCAGCCTAGCTATATATATATATATATGTCCGGCTACTATATACTATTAATAGTACCAAATTATTAGTACTATCAAGTTTTCTACCCTTAAATCAACCCCTTTGATCACTTTTATCCGTTAGATTTTACTATTTTTCCAACCACCTATTAAACCCAAGAGGCCCACTATCATCTCAGCCACACATATTTTAATCCAAGGGTCAAAAACTTAATAGCACCAATGACTTGGTACTATTAATAGTATTCCAGCCTAGCTCTATATATATATATATATATATATATATATATATATATATATATATATATATATATATATATATATATATATATATATATATATATATAGAGAGAGAGAGAGAGAGAGAGAGAGAGAGAGAGATAGAGAGAGAGAGAGTGTGTGTGTGTGTGTGTGTGTCCGGCTATTACGCTTGTAAAAGTACCAAACACTTGGTGCTTGTAAGTTTTTCATCGTGAGATCTAACCCTTTGACTAATTTCACCCCTTAGATCATACTATTCCACCAACCACCCACAAAACCCATGGGGCCCACTATCATCTTAACAACACATCCTTTCATCCAAGAGCTAAAAATCTACAAGAACCAATGACTTGGTACTTTTAAAAGTACATGAGCAATTATATATATATATATATATATATATATATATATAGAGTTGGGCTGGAATGCTATTGATAGCACCAACCCAACTTTGCCACCCACTTTTTAGCCATTGGATCGCATTGAGATTCGTGCAAACTCTTTAATTAAAAAGAATAGCTTTTTACTTTTTGCTTTTTCTTTTTATTTTTTTTTTCATTAAAGAGCCTTCACAAATCTCAATGCGATCCAATGGCTACAAAGTGGGTGGCAAAATTGGGTTGGTGCTATCAATAGCATTCCAGCCCAACTCTATATATATATATATATGCTTGTGTTCTTTTAAAAGCACATAGGCTTTCGTGCCAAATTATTTTTGATGCTGGGACTTCCGAATGGACGATCGGCTCCGTTAAACTTGATCTAAAGTATTTAAAAATCCTAGAAATTAAATTTTGTAAATTTTCAATATCATTTGCCTAGTGATCAAAGTGGCTCAAAATTAATAATTTTAATAGTCGCAATGAGCCGTTTGCAAGTTTAACTGTGTAGAAGTATTCAAATCGCATAAAATTTTAATAAAAAATTTTTTATACTATATAGAATAAGATCAATATCTTTGATCTAAAATTTTAGTATCATATCATCACATTTTGTGAGATTTTTATTTTCAGCCGTTGATTTTGAGCCCTTTCGATCACCATGTAATAATATCGAAAAATTACAAAATTTATTTTCTAGATATTTCAAATATTTTAGATCAAGTCTAACGTAGTCGATCGTCCATTTGGATGTCCCAACATTAAAAACAACTTGAGAGCACGAATGGCTCTGTGCTTCTAAAAGTACACAAATCATACTATATATATATATATATATGTAGAGAGAGAGAGAGAGAGAGAGAGAGAGAGAGAGAGAGAGAGAGTCCGGCTGCTATGCTATCGATAGCACCAAGAATTTGGTGCTATCAAGTTTTCTCCCCTTTCTACCCTTTGATCATTTTCAACCGTTAGATTTTACTATTTTCCCAACAACCCATTAAACCCAAGGGACCCACTATCATCTCAACCACACATCTTTTAATTTAAAGGTTAAAAACTTAATATCACCAATGACTTGGTGCTATCAAGTTTTCTATCCTTAGATCAACCCCTTTGATCATTTTCACCCGTTAGATTTTACTATTTTTCCAACCACACATTAAACCCAAGGGGCCCACTATCATATCTACCACACATCTTTTAATCCAAGAGTTAAAAACTTAATAGCACCAATGACTTGGTGCTATTAATAGCATTCCAGCCTAGCGCTCTCTCTGTCACGCCCCGGGTGTAAACCGGAACCCGGGCTCGCCAATAGATCCGCCGTGCACACGGAATTTTCCGTGTACACGAAGCGCTGGTAACCTGCTCAGATATAAGATAAACAATAAAAGAGCATAATACAGAGCTGAAATAGAAGAACCACATAGTATCTCAGACTGGAACTAAAATAAAGCTGTAATAAATACAATAATCTCCCAGCTCACCAAAATAGTACAACCAGCTGGCTAAGGCCAGACCCAAAATAAAAGGAAAATACAACAGTCTGAGTGAAGGGTACAACATCTGTCTAATAAAAACTCTCAGTCTCACAGGAGATCTATCTACTCAGCGATCCCCTTACCTCGATCAGCTGCCGATGGCCTAGCAGCTCCCGCAGACGACTCTGCAAAATAAAGGGAAAGAGACAGAAAACAACAATGGGGGTGAGAACTACTAGATAAACCAGTAGCCTCCCCCTAGTGGGTAAATCCTCAACTCTGACGGACCCACTAGGACTATTAGAGGCAAAAAGGAAAGAACAGAGGTAAGCTATAAAGACTGCTGATAAACAGGAAACTACCACTACTAAGCCTCTAAATACCATGTCGAACGAAGTGACTGAATGTATGCATCAACATCTAACATGCCTGCCTGAAATAACCCAATCAATGAACCAGTAAGAACTGGTACTGCCTGTTGTGCCTTGCCGTATCGGGTATGCTGGCCGACGCATAACACCGATAAAAGGAGTCTCAATGACTCAAAGCCTGCCTGTCGCACACTCCGGAGTGGCACTCGAGGGGAGCGACCCACACGAGTAAAGTATCTCAGTAATAAGCATCATAAGTGTCATAAAACAGCAGGATTGGATCACGACTCTGATCAAAGTGGGAAAGCTCATCCACTAAAGAAAACTCCGATCTGATGCAATAGTACCCAATAGGTGGGGAATCACCATCCACTAGCAAAAAGCCCGATCCCCAATCTGATGCACAAGTAAACATCCGGTCAACCGCCTGATGTCCGCGGTCGCCGCAATACCCCATAAGTCCAAAGCCTGATAAAGTAATCAACATCTGGCCAACCGCCTGATGTCCGCGGTTACCACAATACCTCACAACCCATAATCGAGTCTAACCTGTCTCAGAATCAATGTCCTCAACTACACTACCCCCAAAACCCTGCTCAAACCGAGCAACATGCATCTGAATGTAAAGGAGAATAATAAAACATGGTTTCTCCTAAGTCAAGTCCCAGTATGATAGTGTAGCAATAAATAGTGGCCTAACTAGATGTCCATACAAGTATGCAATTGTCCTCTTTTAAAACTGTAGGAAAGTGTCTGATGTTTATTTTAAAAAGATTGATCCTAATATACCAACATGATAAGTCACTTGCATCCGAGGTTATGATATAGCATTTGTCTCAACCACAGTGTCCCAATTTAACATAAATAAGCTATCATATAATCTGTGGGGTCAACATGTATGGTTCTCAAATAGGGTATCAATTGTCACATTTAATTTAGGGGAGTTCTAATAATCCTAGTGAGCAAGTCAAAAATGAGGTAAGCAACAACCACCCACCTAGGAAAGCGCAATCCACCCCCAAATAGTCTCCTCGCCGTCCACAATACTCTAATCCCGCAACTCACTGAAAACAGTGCACAACTGTACAGAACAACGCACCCGGTATAAATACAAATCCCAAAAATACAGTATTTGCTATTTTCCAAATAGCACGGAAAAAGAGGAGTTTTCACCTCTATATAGTGCTCCGAAAAATCCAGAAAAATATGGTTGCGTTCCTTGCGACGAGTACATCGAAATCGACTACTTATACGCCTTGATCCGATGCTCCTAGCCCAAGATATAAATCGAACAAGTTGGTGCTGTCCAGAGTTCATCACAGAAAAAGAGGGGTCAAAGCTTCCTCGGGAACCGTGCCATAAGTACGAAACGGAGCAAAGTGATTAACACAAAAAACGAAGCCTTACCTCTTAGAAACGCGCTGCCGCAAAAATCGCTCAAAAATTCCACCCGGTTAGAGCACAGGAATTTTCCGACTGAACTGCGACGAAAACGGGCCGAAAACGGGGAAACGTCGAAGCGCGCCGCGTCGCAGATAACTCGCTGTCGGCAACTCCAAAAATTCTGAAACTTCTAGGGGAGAGGGAGGACAGAGAGGGTAACAATTCTCATATAGGCCACAAGCTCACTTTCTCTCTCTATAATTCAGAAATGGCAAAGAGAGAGAGATGTGGCTTATATAATGGGCCAAAACTCATTCGGCTCCACACCAAATCCGGGCCCAAAATAGGAAACAGCAAAACTATCCAACCAGGCCTCGCCACGTGTCCCCAAAATACGAAACAGCCATTCGGGAAGCGCCATGCAAGGCCATTCGGGAAGCGCCACGTGTCACCCGGGGCGCACGCGCCCGGTCCTCGCGCCGGGTCTTCCGGATCTTGTCGGCCAATAGGATGCTGCCACGTGTCGCCGTCCCGCCGCCGCGAAACCCAACCAATCAGGAGTCGCCACGTGGCAATCCCAAAACTCTAAGGTCCCGGTGCACGCCTTTCCTGTGGACCAGCCGCCTGCGCGCCTGCCCGCGCCTGCCCGCGCTGCCCGCGGCCGCGCTCCGCCGCTGCACCACGGCGCTCCGCCGCTCGCCGCTGCCGCCGATCTCCGGAATAGTGTTTCCGGCGGCCGGAGTTATTGTTCTGACGTGAACAGTGATTTTGGCGCCGAAAACAAGTAAATAGCCCATTTTGATCGTTTTCACGCGCTGTGTCCAAATCCGCTGTCTGTTTTGCCAAATTCTCATCCGAAATTTTGCCGAAAGCCCCCGGAAAAGCCCACTTGATCCGATTTTCGCGCCGAGTCTATTTCTAAGGTCCAATTTCGACACTACTAGCTCCGTTACACCGTGTAAGCTTCCTATAGTCACTGTTAACGTTGCAAAAGTCCCTGCGGAAGTCCGGATCATCACACTAATATATATATATATATATATATATATATATATATATATTAGTAATGCTCCTATACTATTGATAGTATTAGGGCCTTATTACTATAGTCCCATTTTTTATTTTAAAATGTTCAAATCAACGATCCACATCGTTAAATATAATATAAGGTATATGAACTTCTTACAAAAAAAAAATTATAACTTTTCGACATCGTCTAAGTGTATTAGGGCCTTATTATTATAGTCCCATTTTTTATTTTAAAATGTTCAAATCAACGATCCACATCGTTAAATATAATATAAGGTATATGAACTTCTTACAAAAAAAAATTTATAACTTTTCGACATCGTCTACTTAGTAAGTAAATCATGTCAGAATGAACGGTAAAAATTGAACAATTTTAAAATTTGAGGATAGCACTTTTGAATTCAAAATCAAGAATACTGATTTTGATTTAAATAGTTTAAAGTATTTTCTATCAAAATTTAAATAAATAAATATTTTTTTACACCGTTAAACTACAACCTCGTCATAATAGCCATTAAAAATTAATAATTTTGTAATTATTTGATCATAAAGTAAACTACGTCTAAAAGTTATAAAAAAAATTTCTAAAAACTTCATATATTCTAGATCATATTTAACGGTGTGGATCATTAATTTAAACACTCTAAAATAAAAAATGGGACTATAGTAATAAGACCCTAATACTATCCATTGTATAGAAAAATTACTATATATATATATATATATATATATATATATATATATATATATATATATATATATATATATATATATATATAGAGAGAGAGAGAGAGAGAGAGCGCGCGCGCGCTAGGCTGAAATACTATTAATAGCACCAAGCCATTGGTGCTATTAAATTTTTAACTCTTGGATTAAAAGATGTGTGGCTGAGATGATAGTGGGCCTCTTGGGTTTAATAGGTGATTGGAGAAATAGTAAAATCTAACGGATGAAAATGATCAAAGGGCTTGATCTAATGATAGAAAACTTGATAACACCAAATGTTTGGTGCTATCGATAGTTTAGTAGCCGGATTATATATATATAAAGTCCAGTTATACAAAGTAATTGGTATTTATAAATTTTTTACCAACCACCCACTAAATCCAAGAGGCTCATTATCATCCTAACCACACATCCTTTCATTAAAGAGCTAAAAACTTACAAACACTAATAACTTGATATTTTTAAAATCATAATAGACCAATTATATATATATATATACTGGAAATGATAGTAAATAAAAAGCTCAAAAAGCTCAAAACAGTCATAAATAAATCATCAAGACAGGCATGTTCGTTGGAATATTTTCTCGTATCAAGTTCTTAAGTAACGTGGTGTTAGAGCTCATCGTAGCTTACCTCGGTATATCTCTGCATCTCATGATTCTCATCTACACCATACATACAAAGTAAAAGATTACGCTCTAGGACTATTCATAAACATTTCTCTGTATTCCATTGTCGAGGTAGAATACTAATCTCAAAAGGGGCACATCCGAAAACTCACTGACTCGCGCCGGCAAATCAAACCCTGCCAATTATTTTTCTATTTATTTTTCCATACAAATTCGGCCGCACTTTAATTATATCTGGCTTATTTAAGTAATGTAAAAATTAAAATCAAAATAAAGGTAAGTACTGCTAGGAGCAATTCTCTCCTAAAATACATTCAATTCCAGGGGACCTACAACTCAAATAAAATTAAATACAGATTTAGCATAGAACGGAAAATAGATTTCAGACTGATTAATTTTCCTTTTTTGAGATAAATACTAATGTATACTTTAAAAGCTTACAAATAACTGATATATCTTTTTAAATTTTAAAATAATTTTTGTCCTTTCAAATTTTCAATATCTTAAAAGTGAATAAGAAAGAAAAGTAGCTTTTAGTAAATACTTCTTTTGATGAATGATTGATATCCAAACTTTCATATTTTCAACTTAAATTTATTAATATATATATATAGCATGCTAACATTCTCTTAAAAAAAAAGGGCAAAAAAAAATATACTACTGCAAAATTAAAGAAATAAAAAGAAAAATCATAACACGCGCTCATGCAAAAGTGCGCCTTCGTGGCAAACAAGAGAATAATGGCTTCTCCTCCGAAGAAGTACAGATCAACTTCGTTTCACCGATTCATAACACCAAAACATCACCGTACTACTCCCGTAGAAAGGACACAAAAGGGCTGATAAGAAAGTGATGGCGAAACCCTGCATATCGGGCCTTGCTATTAATCAATGATAACATAACACTCATTAACAAGAATTAGTAAAGACATGATGCATAGCGGCAATCCCGTCATTTCAAATGGAAAAGTTATAGTGTTTGCAGAATACTACAAATCTGTGAAACGAAAGCATCGTATATTTCATGCAGAGCACAAAGATTGCTTTCTATTCACACAGCCACAAAGAATTGCATCCACACTATACATACAGTATGACTGAATACTAACCATAAAGAACGCAATTGCTAACAAGAAAAAGAAAATGAAAAAGGTTAAAAAAATAAAGAACAAAAAGCATTTGAGAAAACGAATATTCGACTCGACTCGCAAAGGAGAATACTAGATCACAAGGTAGCAATAGAGATCCTATGAAGTACCAAGCACCACTATATTCAGACAAGTACCAGTTGTATATATGGTAAGAGCTATATCTTTGGGTGGTTGAAGGCCAATTACTTGCATTTGAAACCATGGCACACAGACAGGACTATGATAAGGATAAGAGCAATTATGATTCCGAGGACAATTAGCTTTATCTTCATGTTCTGAAGCCACATCTTCCTCTGCAACCTCGTCCCTTTCTGTCGGAAATCGTGTGCCTGCAAAGTGCAAAGGGTAGGAAAGAAGTTTCACTACCGAGCTCCTAAAGAAGAGGGGCTATGGTGCTTAGAACATGCTTCGAAATATATTCCCTTTAAATGTAATTGCTGTAATGCTTCAACACCCCCAAGAAGTCCAATAAAGCACATTGGAGATACCACGAATGGCAGTGGAAACCTCCTAAGAAGCATTCCACCAGAGATACACTTCCGGTGGAAGTTCCCACCACCATTCTTTTGTATCAAAGAGCGGAACTCCAAAGCTTTAGGGTTTTGTGGGGTGTTCTACAAGCATCAAAGCAGTTAGTTTATGGAATGCATCAACAAAATAGGCCTTTATATGTTATGCATAAGTGCTGTTCAAGTATAGTTTCTTAAAGGAAGAACAAGCAGCTTTATGGGTCACAAATCATCTCAACAGCTTCCTGCTACAGTAAGAAGCTTCAATAGGTTCTGTTCTTCTGAGGGTCACAAATTATCTGAGTATTGCTTCTCTAAGTAGAGAAGCTATTCAATAAAGAAGGGGATCCTAACCACAACATAAGATAAAAAGCATAACAGACCTGGGAATGAAGGTTTTCTGTCTTGTCAACAAGACTGTCGACAACCTCCCCGCGGACTAGAACCTAGTGTCAAGAAAGATTTTTCATAAAGGCTCAGAAGAATTTAAAAAATAATAATAAAAAAAAAAACCTTTGATCCCAATTGAATAATAGGTAGCATTTACTACTGGAAAGGCAACAGCAGTACCTTCTCGATATTTTCCCTCATGACTCCTTTGACTTCTGAAACCTGAGCTTTCACCTGCGCCAGCTTGCCAATCTCCTCAGGGTGGTCCACACAATATTGCATGTGCTCTTTAAGTTTCGGCCTGCAAAGTAACAGCCATAGTTTTGTTGCTGAATATTCTGAGATATACAGCATCCTTTATTCTTCTTAAATTGGTTCGGGAATAAAAGAGGTACCCAAACTCTCGGTTTAGGCTGTTGGCTGCAGCTGTTGCGGCTTTGCCTCCACCATATCTTTTGGTGAAATCCTCCTTGATCCTCTCCAAGAAGGCCATGGGTATTTGTCTGCCTAATGATTCAACTGCAACTACACAATATGCTGCAAATTTGATCCAATATTAGCTCCTCATGTGTAGATTGAATAGTTTTCACAAAAATAATGCTAAAAGTGGAAATAAAAAAAACAAATAAGCTGTTCACAAAATTTAACTCGAAGAGGAAGAAATGTACCATTTGCTCGACTAGTTCAGCAAGAGGCAAATGCTGTAGAACCATCTTTAAGAGGACAGCAGTAAAACGAATTCAACAATATGGGTATTCAATGAACTTCTCAAGTCACTAAATTGGAAGTACGTTTGTCGATGAAGAACGATGTGGTCCGGCAATGGTCGGAGTGGTTCAGGGTGGTTGACACTTGGGGGGGGGGGGGAGGGGGGGGGGGGGGGGGGGGAGCACTAGTTTGTGAGTTGAATGTTAGGGACTTGGAATTTTCCCCCAGCCTACTCCTTTGCAATCACCTAAACTCCAAAGGTGATTATTGCCAGAGATTTTGCTAGAATCTTCTAGAAGTATCTATGGGTATCGAAACTGCAGACGCGAACGCCGAGAAGTCAAAAGTCCCTTAGGGTTTCTAGAAGATTTAATAAATGTAGGCTCTTAGGAGTCTATAGCCTCCTGTTTTGGCTTGTAGCTTTGCACCACTTGGCGCCTTTCTAGTTGCTCTATTGGGCAGCGAGTAGCCTATATATACTTTGTGGCCTCTACCCCCTCAGGATAACTCAATTGTACTTATCTACTTTCAAGTAATAGAATACTATATTTATCCTCTCTCTCTCTCTCTCTCTCTCTCTCTCTCTCTCTCTCTCTCTCTCTCTCTCTCTCTCTCTCTCGCATTTAGTCATAGGACGAGTAGGTCCCGACAAGCAAGCAGAGAGGCAAGCTTGCTCACTTCGCGAAAAAAGGTAAGCGTCGTACGGGCTTGACAAGCGACTTTGCTTAAGTCCATGATAGTTGGTATCAAAGCGAGTTCGAGAACTGGGAACCATGTCACTATTAGATACTGTCGTCATAGGCGTCGTCCCTAAGCCCAAGCAGTCCAAGCGCAGCAAGAGCAAGGAATCGCGGACCCTTGCGAGGGAGTCTGCTCCACTCGAGAATTGTGTGGGCTTGACGGAGGATGATATTGCGAGAGTGGAAGAGCAATATTTCATTCTATCCCAACAAAGAAAGGATAATGGAATATGGACTGCATGTCATGGAAGGCAGTGTTGCAGCTGCCATGGCAAGCTTTTGCCAACAACTCAAGCAGGTTCGAAGTGACGTCGCTCATCGTGAGGATGAGACGGAACAACCGAGGATGTACGCGTTAAGGATTGTCAATGCAGTTCGTGGGCAGTGAAGCAATGTCAAGCTCCCCGAGAAGGAGCTGATGTTCATCGATTTGACCCCAATGGGAGGGCCACGTAAACGATGATCGACACTAACGCAACACACAACTTCGTCATTGAGGCAAAGGCCAAGCGATTAAGGCCTTCGGCTGGAGAAGGATGTGAGTCGCATCAAAGTTGTCAACTCCGAGGCAAGACCTATCACAGGAGTTGCAAAGGGCGTGGAGATAGCAATCGGCCCATGGAGGGGGCACAACTAATCTCACTATAGGGTCGCTCGATGGCTTTGGCATGATCTTAGGGATGGGCTTCTTAGCGTCGAGCCGTCGACGAATGCGATACCCATACCACACTTGTGGGTGCTGAGCATACATTGATAAGTCAACCCTATGTATGGTCTTGATGTGTCAGGGAGAGCCGACGAAGGACCAAACCCTTACTACCCTAGAGGTTTGCGAGGAGGTAAAGTGCGAGAGGGTTGTCTACCATAAAGGCCTCAAGGAGGAGAACTTGAACAAGAGCGAGGCTGTCGAGCCTCAAGTATTGCTGGAGCAATTTTTATCTGATCAAGGGGTGGATCACACAGTCGAGCACAAGGCAAAGAAGCGCAAGAGGATCACTACCCTGAGCCTAAGGGTGGAGCAATCTACTAACAGGCGTCAACAAGGTGCGTGAGTGGGATGGATCCGTAAATGGACCTATGGGAACCCCGTGGCTTGACAGCCTGTCTGCTTGTCGCAGAGGACAAGTTCCCTCGACAATTCGGATTCAACAACAGACTTCTCCGCACTACAAACTGAGTGGTGATCATGCTCAGTAGGGCAAGGCACTAGGAGCGAGTGCGAAAGCAAAAGCGGATTACTGTAGCGGTACTCCAGACCACATGAGCACGAAGGCACGACGGACTACAAGCAAGGCTACATCAACCAAGACTAGCACAGGCGTGACAAGGGCATCTACGCAATAGGTAGGGGAGGTTGTCAGGGACTGAAGGACTTAGAATTTTCCTCCAGTCTACTCCTTTGCAATCACCCAAACTCAAAAAGAGATTATTGCCTGAATCTTCTAGACGACGAATGCGGCAGAAGAGGAATCAAGAGTCCCTTAAGGTTTCTAGAAGATGTAATAAATGTAGGTTCTTGGGATAGCCTCCCGTTTTGGTTTGTAGCTTTGCGTCACTTGGTGCCTTTCTAGTTGCTCTCTTGGGCGGCGAGTAGCCTATATATACTTGTGGGCCTGTGGCCTCCACCCCCTCAAGATAACTCAGTTGTGCCTATGTACTCTCAAGTCTCAAGAAATAAAAAACTACATTCCTCCATACTCTCTCTCTCTCTCTCTCTCTCTCTCTCTCTCTCTCTCTCCCCCTCTCTCTCTCTCTCGTACTTAATCGTAGGACGAGTAGGTCCGGACTAGCAAGCAAAAAGGCAAGCTTGCTTACTTAGCGAAGGAAGGTGAGCGCCACACAGACTTGACAAATGATTTTACTTAAGTCCATGAAAGGAAGTTTCTAAGTTACGCCCACTTCTAAATTACGCTACAACAACTCCTAGGATAAAAATAAAAGATTAGTTGGTAATGCTGATTCCGAATCCCTTCCCCTGTAGCCTTTCCTTCTTTTATATCCCTTCAGCGGTCATAACCGGAGTAAATTCTCCGCGATGCATTATCTTCCCTTTCCAAACTGCTCTCGGACTTCTCGCTCATTCCCGATTTCATCATGATATCTCTATTCACATTTTAAATTTCAAATTTTAAATTTCAAATGAATCCACAGATCCACACTTCTTAGCGCTACCAAAGCATGGGGGCCGAAACCTTCGGCCCTCAGCATTTCTCGCAACTTCTTTTCACTGAGGTCCCCATTCTATTGGCAATTAGGATTTTGGCACACCCACAACTCGTTTGCTGCTCAAAAGCGTCGTGCCATCGCAAATGGGTGTCAACAGCTTCCAATCCCCAATAGAAACTTAAAACAAAGCCTACTCTCATCAAACCCTACTACATACAAAACACAATCCAACCGCAAAAGAACCACAAAAATTGCAGTCATGTCGCCGACGATCCGATCAAGAAACGGATCAAACAAACGAGGAAAATAGCAAAAACACAAAACGGGAAGAGAGAGAGATTGGATCGGGAGCTCACTGTATCCGTCCTCGACGAGAAAGTTGAAGGTGTGGCCGTCGCTGGTATGGGTGAACCTGTTGTTGCTCGCGGGGAGCTTCATGAGGCACTGCAACGCGATGGTGGTGAAGTTGCCCTTGAACTCCGTGTACTCCGCGAGGATCACCGTCCCCCGCGCCACGAAGCTGTAGATCAGCGACGGTTGCGCCATCTCCTCTCCTCCCTCCTCCTCCGAGGACCAAACCCTAACCCGAACCCTAGAAATCGCCTGCGGCGAAGAGGGGGAAACGAAGGAATTCGCCCACTGTTGTTTTTGATTTGGTAGAAAACGGTAGGCGAGACTAGCACCGGAGAAAAGTATATATTACTGTAAAAAATGATCTAATTTCGTAGTGTGGAAGGGGTTTAGATGTGAAAGGCTGTTGGGGGAAAGGAAACGGTCCAGAGGAAGCTTCCTTTCTTTAAAAAAATATGGGATTGCCGGCTGCTGCACGGATCGCCCAACGAAATGGCTTTTTTCTTTTTCTTTTTCTTTTTTGTGCTAAAACACAAAAAAAAAAAAAAAAAAAAAAAAAAAAAAAAAAAAAAAAAAATCAAAAATCAAAAATACCCGCCATTTTTTTACTTTAAAAAAATTATATTTTATCCCATTAAAATTTTAGTTAATATATTTACACTGTGTTTGGGTACAAAAGAAGAATAAGTCCCCTTTGTATCCAAACACAATTGGTTTAAGAGGGGAGGATGGAACACCTCTCCTCCTGTTACCGAGTTGTCCCGGAATACCTATCCCCCCCCCCCGAACAAGCCCGGGCCCTCCCCCGAACAAGCCCCACCCCCTTCTCTCTCCACTGTGCCCCTCCACTTTCCGAGACTTCTCTTTTTTTTTTAGGTATTTTTAGAAAATTATTCTTTAAAAATTTGTATTTTTGAAAATAACCCTACAAAATTTATATTTACCAAAATGATATTATGGGTGCCAACTGGGCGCCACATGTGCGTGCCACGTGAGCGGCTGAGGATGACTGTGAAAGAGTTGAACACGCGTACTGGGAACGTGTGTCTAGACATGCGCCACGCGTTCTCAGAGCGTGTCTTTAGACAGCTCAGAGCGTGTCTTTAGACACACGCTCTAAGAACGCGTGTCTAAACACGCGCTCTGAGAACGCGTGTTTAGACACGCTTCCTAGAGTGCGTGTCTAGACTGCTTTTACAACCCAACACCATTTATGTCAACGAGAATTACTTAATATAATTCTAACAAACCTGCATAAAGAGCTGCAAAATAGTTGCTTGTTGAACAGCTAGCCTTCTATATCTTGCCAAGCTCTGTGCATTCAAAGTCCAGTATGATGTTCGAATCGCTTGGATGCATCCACAGTTGGCCATCATCATGGCCTCCTCACAAAGAAACATGTAAAATATGCCTCTGATAAAGAAAAGCAGGCCCAGATCCATCATTTTCTTTTACACTAAGGCTCCGTTTGGTAACGGGGATAAGGGGGAGATAACCCCCTTATCCCCATTCTTATTCCTAAACGGGAATGGTTTTGGGTGGGAACTGCTGTTCCTACCCCCAAACGGGTTATCCTGGGATAACCCGTTTGGGGGTAGGAACAGCAGTTCCCACCCCTGGGTGGAATAAGCCCGGTTTAAATGGGAGGCACAGTTTCCCAAGCCCCCCATTCACGTGGGGTTGCTTCCCCCACAAGCTTCCTTCTCTCTCTCCTCTCTCTCTCTCTCTCTCTCGTCCAGACACTTTTTTATTTTTTTTTATTTTTTTTTCTTCCTTTTGCATACACCCTTTTTAATTAGTTTTTTTATTTTTTTAATTAGAATTTTTAAATTTTAAAAGATATTTAAATTTATAAAATTTAAAATTTAAATTTTTTTATTTTATAAATTTTAATTTTTTAACTGTATTTTTTAATAAATCTAAAAATTTTATTTTATTTCATTTTTGTAAATTTTTAAATATTTAAATACTATTTAATATTTAAATATTTTTTATTTAATTTTTAAAATTTTAAATATTTAATATTTAATTTTAAAATTTTTATTTTATTTCATTTTTTAAAATTTTTAAATATTTAATATTTAATTTTTAAATATTTTTTAATTAATATTCAAATATTTTTTATTTAATTTTAAAATTTTTAAATATTTAATATTTAATTTTAAAAAATTTAAATATTTAATATTTAATATTTAATTTTAAAAAAAATAATAATTTTTTAATGTTAATCTAAATTTATTATAAGGTTGATTAATACTATAATTTTTTTTATTTTAAAATTATATTATAGAGGGTAAAATAGTAAATACATATATTTATCCCCTCTCAATTCTTCTTATTCCTCTATACCCAACCAAACACAATTTTTTTTATCCCCGGTATAACTCTTATAACCAACCAAACGTAAATTTACATTAGTTCTTGCTTATTTCATAACTTATACTTATCTCCGGTACAATCAAAATTTTCTTATCCCCGAACCAAACGCAGCCTAAGAATTGCCCTTCATATGAGTAGGCACATATCTAGGTGATGAACTGAGAATAAATTCCAGCACATGGCTGCCCAAAATAAGAGTACGAGTCTATTGTTAGAAAGTGGTGGAGTGCAGGGTTAATATTGCTCCTATTATTATGCGAGGCTTAATTGAGATGCACACAAAAGTGCAAGGGATTTTCTGTAATTGAACCTTTTAATGGCCAGAAAATGAATAAGAGAAAGAACTCGTATACAGCCAAAGGCCAATACTTGACAGCCAACACCAAGCAATGGCAACAACCCGGCTGCCAACATCTGTAAATAACTAGCCATCCAGGCCATCTAGGGTTTCTGAATAGGACAATGAACCAAATTGAACGGCGTATTAATAAATATTACATTAAACAATGATTGCAATAAGTTTCAACATTTCAAATAATAAGCAAAATACCTGATTACGAGCACATTTAGGAACTGAGAAAAATAAAACAGAGTTTAAAATTACAGTAGAATAAAACTAACGGGATACATTACTACTTTAGGTCAATTTACTTTAGGTCACACATTAGTACACAAAATAAATTTTTGCACAATATATGTCACGCCCCGAGTTCGAAAATAGAGTCTAATTTTTTTTTTTTTTTTCCAATCAGAGTTTAAAAGCAAGCCAGTGCACGACAGACCGTCACATATATAAAAAATTCCCAATCCCCTTGGATTGAGCCTTTTCTATACATGCACGGCTAAGCACTTACAGCCAATACCAGAGTAGTCTAAACTACGCACTAACTATAAAAGATTACAAAAGATTATTATTTAATATTTACAATATCTTTACATAAATATGCGGAAGAATAAAAGGTAACGGCTGTCACAGATCATTTGCTATCACGGAACCTCACCAACACGTCCCGAGATCCCAGCACCCAATCGACCTGAAAAATGGTCACCCAGGGGGTGTGAGATACATCGACAGTGTATCCCAGTGGGCACGACGAGCCGAGAAATAGCAGATCGTACCTACTGGCATACAATAACTAGCGGATAGTAAGAGATCAGTAGGTAAGGCAGGTATAACAAGCTGATAACTGAATCAAGAAACTGAGCAATCATAAGAGTATAATGACTAAACATGCTAAACAGGCAATCAATGCATCAAAGGTAGAACAACCAAATACCCAATCGAAGCCACCATATTGGTCAACCAGACCTCAGGGAAAATTTCACCTGTACACCAATCTGCTGTCATAACCCTCTGGGCTCACGGGTCGCCACTGCTAACCACTTTACCGGTAAAGTACACCACTGCGGGTAGCAATTCCACTAGTGTACGTGAAAGAACAGCTGGCTCTGTGGAGATCAAAATGCTAATGCTCAAGCTCACGGTCCACCGACCGAGTAATCGGCAATAAGCCGGGAAATCCCAACATGGATGCAATAGCAGAAAGCCAACAAATCTCGACTCAAGGTAATCGTCAACAAGCCGGGAAAAATCCCAACAGGAATACAATAGCAGAAAGCCAACAAATCTCGACTCATGGTAATCGGCAACAAGCCGGGAAAAATCCCAACAGGAATGCAATGGCAGAAAGCGAACTGAATCTCAACATATGCAAGATATAACTAAACAATCACTATAACATGGATCAGGATATACTGATAATCAAGTAAAGGTGTGCAAGCTAGCTAATGACCAATCAAGCATGGCAAATGTCCAGGAATAAAATCATAATATCTAGAAGCAAGCTAAGGATCAATCATACAGGCATAACATAAAATGATAACTGATAAAGATCATAAGTAAGACAAATATAGCAATATGAGGTAATGCTGATCAATAAAAAGGCAGGCTCAATAAGAAATCTAGGCAATAACAAGAACAGGTGTAGTGGTCCAGGTTCCCATGCAACCTTTCCGGTGAATCCATTGTGTAGAACACCTGGTGTTGGTGTGTCTGGCCCATAGTGCATCAAACGGATGCCACAGATGGACCCTGTGAGGTATCTTTAGTTGGATTGGCCTTCGGCTACATTTGCCGAATTTTTGAATAGGTTTTGGACCAAACAGAGGTTGGATTTGGATTTAGCGCGGAAAAACGCTTGATAACGGCTATTTGCTTGTTTATTTCTGAGTCCGGATGCCCAAAAACGGACTTCCGGAAGTTTTTAGTGATTTTTGGTGCATGGGGGGACTGTGGATCGCCGGCGTGCCACGTGGCAGCCTATTATTGGCTGGCTCGTAGCGCGCGGTCCACGGAGCAGCGTGGCTGGGTGCATGGGCCCGGCGCAGGACACGTGGCAGGCGCTGGTTGACTGGCTCGTAGCGCGCGGTCACGGAGCTTGCGCGGCGGTGCATGGACCAGGCGGGGGGGGACATGTGTCACCTCTTGGTTGGTCGGTGCACGCGGCGCGGTCCACGGAACCCAAAATTAGGTGCGTGGACCGGGTGTAGGGGACATGTGGCGACTTGTGATTGGGTGGCTCACCGGGCTCGGTTCACGGAGGCGCGGGGGAGCGCCTCGGGCCGCGTGCGCGACAGGGCGCCAGGCGGCGCTGTCGCTGCACGTGGGCACTGTGCGCGCCACGTGGCGCTCGCTGATGGGCGGGCGCCAAATTGCGGTTTACCACGATTGGGACACGCGGCAGCCCCGGAGAGGCCTTCTACCCGTGTTGCCTGTTCGGGGTACACATATGGTATTTTTCAATTTGTTTTTTTTTTGAGTTTTGGTTCCTTTTCTTCTCTTTAGCATCCGAGGGAGTTTGAGGTTGGCTTTCTTCCTCCCCTGCCCACTTTCACACTGAGGGTGAAGAAGAGAGTTTGCTCCCCTGCCAGTGCTGGTACCACCTGAGGATTCCCGGATTTTTTCGTGGTACGCTTTTCGAGGTTTCCATTTCTTCGGCGCATCGCGACGTTCCTTCGCCGGTGATCCCTTCCGCCGTGTTTCGGTGCGCGAGCTCCCTCGGCCTACTCCGACCATCGTTTTTGACGATTCTTGCCCCGTTGGCTTCACGACTGGCAGGGCTTCGATTCTCGTGTTTTGAGGTTCCCCTTATTTCGAGCATTTATTAGAGTTTTGTGAGCCTTCTTATGACCCATTTTCTGTGGTGGAGTTTTGGACAGCATCTCGGTATTTCGGCTATATCTTCGCGCTCGGGCATTGGATTTGGATGCTCAAGTACTCTTTTTGCATCTACGCATCGCAAGGAACGTCCTTGTAATTTTTCTGGATTTTACTAAATTTTCCCGAAGGTAAGAAAATTCCATTTTTCTGGACAGAGTTGTACAGTTTTTGTACTTGGGAATTTCGGGATGGTCACCTTGTGGATTTTGTAACTTGACCTACAAAACTCGGATTGGGACGTGCAGGTACTCGTTTCGAAGGGCTCGACGCGACGATCGTAGCGATATTTTTGTCGGATTTTTCAGACTCCTTTCTGTAGGTAAAAATTTCGCATCTTTGGGACTGTTACCAGCAGTTTGTGTGTACTTGGATATTTTTGGAATAAAGTGTAACTTTGGACCTTATTGTTGTACCCAGGAGAGTTTGCGGGTGTTTCTGAACCCGTTGGAGTCGGGAAAAATTGGAGTTATTTGTTCTTGGGTATTTTCAGCTGCTGGACTTTGGACAGTTTAGCACTTTCAGGTGGGTTGCCTCGTCTTCAAGATCTATGGACTGTACATTAATTCTATTGATGTAGGATCATGCATGGTTGTGAATGTACTATGTAGCATGCTAGAATGTGAGAATTGATATTCCTAGTGTTATTTGATGATCATGTGATTTTTCTGCTTCCTACAATATATTAAATTATTGTTATCTTGGAACTTGACCTAGCACCCCCGTCATATGTTACATGTGTAACCAGACTAATAGAAAACTCTCACTTGGGCTAGGTTTATTTATGTTTTAGACATCCACACATTATACTCTATTCCTGGACATAGTGTCATCCTCGCCCGGGTAGTGGGCCGAGTGGTCGAGATTCTTCTTAGTGTGGGATGCATGTTACACTCGTGCTTGGGAGCAGAGTGGAGTCTGGTAGTTGTAGCTAATCTTTTATTTGTGGCGGGAGCCGTTTGGGTGAACGGTAGTCCCGGGATGTCTTGTTCTTTATTTCATTTGTCGCCACTGTGTTAGTGGCAGCAGTATACCAGTGATGGCAGGACCTTGAACCCAGAACCTTTTCTGGACACACATGATTTTAGTCAACCAATGTTTTTCTTCCAAACATCGAAGGGTCGCCAGAGTCTGTTCTTGTTTGATTGGACAAAGGTATTAGCCCCTCGGGGTTTGGAAATAAAAAACTATTTTCTACCTGTTTTTCCTAAAGGAATTAAAAATCATTAAAAATGGGTTTTCCTCAAATCAAAATGGTTTTCAGTAACAAATGTCATATTTTTCCTGTAAACTTCCCCACTCGAGAGGATTCGAGTGGTCTGGGTTCTAAGGGCTGCCTTTTTTTTTTTCTTTGGGTCGAGAACAACGAGAGGCTATGCCTAGAGCCTATTCTTGTTTGATTTGGGTTGTAGGTTCTAGTCCTTCGGGGTTCCCGGACTGTGACGCCCCACTTCCCAAGGGGTCACCTATCCTAGAACTACTCTAGCTCTAGCACGCTTAACTCTCATGTTCCTCTTGGATCTTGCTACCATCCAAAATGCTATAGCCGGGTTAGAGATTTAGTCCTATTATATCATTTATATAGAGGACTAATCCAAATTCCGGGGGTGTCACATTCTTCCCCCCTTTAAGCCCTGACGTCCACGTCAGGCTCAAGCACACTCACAAGCACCAGGCGATGTGAGACTCGTCTCGCTAGCCTTAGCCGACCATGTGAGGAGCTGCACTCCACTCACAACGGTCATTAGCCGGGGAGCCTCGCTCTACCCGCTATATAACCCTGGCTCAGCCGAGACTCATCTCACATTTTCGGCTGGTGAATGGCTCTGATACCAACTGTGACGCCCCACTTCCCAGGGGGTCACCCATCCTAGAACTACTCTAGCTCTAGCACGCTTAACTCTCATGTTCCTCTTGGATCTTGCTACCATCCAAAATGCTATAGCCGGGTTAGAGATTTAGTCCTATTATATCATTTATATAGAGGACTAATCCAAATTCCGGGGGTGTCACACGGACTCTTCATTGTTGACGGCTGTGGAGTGTACCCAGCTAGTGAGTTTGCATGTCGAGTTGATGTTCTTATAGGGAGTCGTTGGGCTGACAGCGGTCCTGACTTTTCGAGTATTTTCTGTGAGTGAGTTTGAGAGGTGACTTGGGTACTGTCGATCTTGTTGATTGAGAATTTGGACTATACCCTGCATGAGCCACATTTGAGCTCGACAGAAATGCGCGGATACTTTCCTCGGTGGGGTCGCGCCCCTGGAGTGCCACTCCGGAGTTGGGCCTGTTACTTTGCTATCGCGACTTGTCGACGCAGTCCCTCTGGCTGGGCCAGTTTTGGCAGTCACGGACACCCTACGGTAGACCCGTCCTCTTGTGGATGTGCGGCAGTAGGTGGGCGCAGGTTTGACTGGACCCTATGTGGCAGTCAGTGTAGATTAGGTGACTGTATTCGAGAGTTAGTAGATGCATTATGTTTCCATCTGTTCCACTTCTTGAGCATTTAGATGGAGGCATAGTAGCTGTAGAGTTATTTTCCAGCTCTTTCCTTTCAGTATTACATTTGTTACTTCATGACTCTAGTAGACTTAGTGGGCAGACCGTCGGGCTTGTTGGCGGCACCCACTGAGAACTACTGTGGGATGTAGTTCTCACACCCACCGTGGTGTAATTTTCCCTAGGGACCTCTACTCCTGTTCCTGCTGCTCCAGTTGCTGATCCTGCTGATTGAGATGAGGGAGTCGCGAGATAGATCCCTACCAGTCGTCTTTCCAGAGAGAGTAGATGTACCCCCTTTTTGGTGATGTTTTAGTATTGTCTGTATTTTTGGGACATATCTTGTATATTCTTTTTACTTTTGAGAGTTTTATTTTGAGAGACCTTTGTAGTGAGGTTCATACTTGTATTTTTTTTCTTTTGAAGACAGTATTTATTTTATTTTGTTTCAGTAGTTTACTTTTCAGCTCTGATATCTGTATAGCTATAGTATCTTTCGTTTGCAGGTTAGACGCTTCGTCTATACGGGGTTCACCGTATGGGCGGCGGATCTGTTGGCGAGCCCGGGGTGGCAGTTTCGACCCCGGGGCGTGACAGATTTGAGTGGTATCAGAGCCTAGGATGTAGGTCATTGTGGACTTAGAAACCCTAGGCTTGTGGTTGAACCCTCTGATGACTCACGTGAGAGTCGTGATTGTTAGCGAGAGTCCTGATTGAGTCCTTAACTCACCCAAGGGATGGGATGAGTGATTGACATATCTTC
Organism: Tillandsia leiboldiana; assembly: GCA_029204045.2. Taxonomy (NCBI): domain Eukaryota; kingdom Viridiplantae; phylum Streptophyta; class Magnoliopsida; order Poales; family Bromeliaceae; genus Tillandsia; species Tillandsia leiboldiana. Next base: position 7,543,059 of record CM055067.1, on the reverse strand, counting down.
TCTCGGTGGCGACTATGTTGGCTGCAGACAACATAGTGCTACATGAAGGGGGACATGTCTTTGACTTTTGCTAGATTGGGTCGAGTGTTGTTTTTGTTCTGTCCTGATGTTTGAATGTTGCTGCAGGTGAGCACGATGCCGCCCCGACGCAGGATGCGGACGCGTTCTCAGCATTCCTCCTCCGATGAGCCTGAGAAGGAGGGAGTCAGCACAGGGTCAGCAGATTGAGGTACAGGAGCTTCGGGCTCAGATGGCCCATTTGTCAGAGGCTTTCCGACGTCAGGAGGAGGCTTCCCGGCGCCAGGAGGAGACCATGGACCGGATGATGCGCATGTTGGAGCAGAGAGCGCAGCCTGTTGTAGCACCCCCTGAGAGTTTCCCCGCACCTCCTTCACCAGCCGTGGCACCCCCAGTTGTACCAGCAGCACAGGCAGCCCCTATTGCACCGGTTACCAGTAGACAGCCATCCGGGACGGTAGGATAGTTGACCCCTGTAGAGCAGCGTGAGGTGGTTGATTTGTTGTTGAGGTTTCGTCAGTTTGACCTACCTCGTTTTTCGGGGCAGAGTTCGGAGCCGTGGGAGGCAGAGTCGTGGATCACGGCGATGGAGCGACATTTTGAGAGCCTGTTTATCGAGGAGCGGTTTCAGGTGCTGCTGGCGACGAACTTCTTGGAGCACAACGCCGAGGCCTGGTGGCGGCGTGTTCGACCTGTTGGTCCATCCGGGACTCAGCTTCTTACTTAGGCAGAGTTTCGCAGTCTACTTCTTGGAGCCTTTTTCCCGGAGAGTGTTAGGCAGAGATTGGAGGAGGAGCTGAAGAATCTCTGACAGGGAAACCGTCCTGTCCACCTGTACATCGCAGATTTCAACCGACTGTTGGCTTGTGTACCGCACGTGGCCAGGGACGAGGTGCATCGGATCTACATGTTCGAGCGTGGGTTGCGCCGGGATCTTTACCAGTTTGTCCGTTCGTGCCGATTGCAGACTTTGGACGCGTCTATGGAGCAGGCACTCTATGTTGAGCGCGGGGAGGCGGTGATGGACGAGGTGGCTCCAGCTCCCGCAGTGATTCCGGGGGCGAAGCGCCCAGCACAGGATGACGAGGGACATACGAGTCGGCAGGGACCTCTGAGACCTCCACGATCTCACCCTGAGGATCATGGGTTTCAGAGGCGCCAGAGATCATGTGGGCCCCCGCAGCAGCCGCAGTATCAGCAGCATCAACAGCAACAGCAGTCTCAGCAGCAGTACCCCCGACAGCAACAGTATCGGCATCCACGGCAGGAGCGGTGTGTTATCTGTGGCGGACCCCATCCACCGTCGCAGTGTGACCAGAGGCAGGGATGGTGCTTCCTATGTGGAGAGTTGGGACATTTTCGCGCAGCTTGCCCCCGAGCCATTCTGTCAGTGCGGCCTATCGCGACAGCACCCCCCTTGCCTATTTAGGAAGCGGAAGCCCCTCCGGCACACCGTCAGACAGAGTGGGTCACGACTTTGGGACAGATGGGACGACGACCCTCAGTACCCAGTGGACGGGTTTATGCGACCCAGGTGGAGGGCACTCCGGCAGCGGATCGTGTCGTCGCAGGGACGATTTTATTTTTCAGCCAGCTGAGCTTGAGCATTTCTGTACTGCTATTTTTCCTGCATGTGTTAGTAGGGCATTTGCATCTTTGCATGGATAAGAGATAGGATTATCACTTCATGCATTAGCGGTTAGATTCTTGACGGTATCCTACGAGTAGAGGATTGCGGTGCATGATCAGTACAGTTGAGACTTGGGACTATACCGGCAGGTGTGACAGTTTAGGGACGGCTCCAAGACTTTGATTGAACACACGGGTTGGACCGGTTGGTGCGGTATCGTGCAACGACTGATTGTGGAATGAGAGCGGCCACCCTTCCGTGAGTTGGACAGGAGGAGTTCATTTTCACGGGTTGCCGAAGTATCCTTCCTGCAACGTTGGCTTCAACGGCATTGGACAGACGCCACCTCGGGAGCAGATGTGATGATTAGGACTAGAGGTTGTGTCCTTAGAGGTCTCGGTTAGATTATAGCTTTCGTGTTTGTAGCCACAGCAGAAACGACATCAACACATCTCTCCCTTTTTCTCGCCTGTGCTGAAGTTTACGAATGGGACGAAAACTTCGAAAGGCTGCTCCAGAAATGGAGACAGTGCCCGAACCTGTTCTTGTTTGATTGGGGCGAAGGCACTAGCCTTTCGGAATTTTCAGACTTTTCGCTAATTTCAGCTGTTTTCTAAATAGAGGGTTAGGGTTGATGACTTTCCTGCTGGTGGGGCCTTACCTTTCTTGTTAGATTGTGTTGGCGTTCTTTGTGTTGTTTTAGTCGGGTTGGTCTTGTTGTTGTGGTGTGTTTTAGTTTCGAGGATGAAACTTCCTTTTAGTGGGGGAGGATGTAGTGGTCCAGGTTCCCATGCAACCTTTCCGGTGAATCCACTGTGTAGAACACCTGGTGTTGGTGTGTCTGGCCCACAGTGCATCAAACGGATGCCACAGATGGACCCTGTGAGGTATCTTTAGCTGGATTGGCGTTCAGCTACATTTGCCAAATTTTTGAATAGGTTTTGGGCCAAATAGAGGTTGGATTTGGATTCAGCGCGGAAAAACGCTTGAAAACGGCTATTTGCTTGTTTATTTCTGAGTCCGGATGCCCAAAAACGGACTCCCGAAAGTTTTTAGTGATTTTTGGTGCATGGGGGGGACCGTGGACCGCCGGCGTGCCACGTGGCAGCCTATTATTGGCTGGGTCGTACCGCAAGGTCCACGGAGCGGCGCGGCTGGGTGCATGGGCCCGACGCAGGACACGTGGCAGGCGCTGGTTGGCTGGCTCGTAGCGCGCGGTCCACGGAGCTTGCGCGGCGGTGCATGGACCAGGCGGGGGGAGACACGTGTCACCTCTTGGTTGGTCGGTGCACGCGGCGCAGTCCACGGAACCCAAAATCGGGTGCGTGGACCGGGTGTAGGGGACACGTGGCGACTTGTGATTGGGTGGCTCACTGGGCTCGGTTCACGGAGGCGCGGGGGAGCACCTCGGGCCGCGTGCGCGACAGGGCGCCAGGCGGCGCTGTCGCCGCACGTGGGCACTGTGTGCGCCACGTGGCGCCCGCTGATTGGCAGGCGCCAAATCGCGGTTGACCGCGATTGGGACACGCGGCAGCCCCGGAGAGGCCTTCTACCCGAGTTCCCTGTTCGGGAGACACAGATGGTATTTTTCAATTTGTTTTTTTTTTTGAGTTTTGGTTCCTTTTCTTCTCTTTAGCATCCGAGGGAGTTTGAGGTTGGCTTTCTTCCTCCTCTGCACACTTTCACACTGAGGGTGAAGAAGAGAGTTTTCTACCCTACCAGTGCTGGTACCACATGAGGATTCCCGGATTTTTCCGTGGCACATTTTTTGAGGTTTCCATTTCTTCGGCGCATCGCGATGTTCCTTCGCCGGTGATCCCTTCCGTCGCGTTTCGGTACGCGAGCTCCCTCGGCCTACTCCGACCATCGTTTTTGACGATTCTTGCGCCGTTGGCCTCATGACTAGCAGGGCTTCGATTCTCATGTTTTGAGCTCCCCCTTATTTCGAGCATTTATTGGAGTTTTCTGAGCCTTCTTATGACCCATTTTCTGTGGTGGAGTTTTTGACAGCATCTTGGTATTTCGGCTATATCTTCGCGCTCGGGCATCGGATTTGGACGCTCAAGTATCTTTTTGCATCTACGCATCGCAAGGAACATCCTCGTAATTTTTATGGATTTTACTGAATTTTCTCGAAGGTAAGAATATTCCATTTTTCTGGACAGAGTTGTACAGTTTTTGTACTTGGGAATTTCGGGATGGTCACCTTGTGGATTTTGTAACTTGACCTACAAGACTCGGATTGGGACGTGCAGATACTCGTTTCGAAGGGCTCGACGCGACGATCGCAGAGGTATTTTTGCCGAATTTTTTAGAGTCCTTTCTGCAGGTGAAAATTTTGCATCTTTGGATCTGTTACTAGCAGTTTGTGTGTACTTGGATATTTTTGGAATAAAGTGTAACTTTGGACCTTATTGTTGTACCCAGGAGAGTTTGCGGGTGTTTCTGAACCCGTTGGGGTCGGGCAAAATTGGAGTTATTTGTTCCTGGGTATTTTCAGCTGTTGGACTTTGGACAGTTTAGCACTTTCAGGTGGGTTGCCTCGTCTTCAAGATATATGGACTGTACATTAATTCTATTGATGTAGGATCATGCATGGTTGTGAATGTACTATGTAGCATGCTAGAATGTGAGAATTGATATTCCTAGTGTTATTTGATGATCATGTGATTTTTCTGCTTCCTACAATCTGTTAAATTATTGTTATCTTGGAACTTGACCTAGCACCCCCGTCATATGTTATATGTGTAACCAGACTAGTAGAAAACTCTCACTTGGGCTAGGTTTATTTATGTTTTAGACATCCACACATTATACTCTATTCCTGGACATAGTGTCATCCTCGCCCGGGTAGTGGGCCGAGTGGTCGAGATTCTTCTTAGTGTGGGATGCATATTACACTCGTGCTTGGGAGCAGAGTGGAGTCTGGTAGTTGTAGCTAGTCTTTTATCTGTGGCGGGTGCCGTTTGGGTGAACGGTAGTCCCGGGATGTCTTGTTCTTTATTTCATTTGTCGCCACTGTGTTAGTGGCAGCAGTATACCAGTGATGGCAGGCCCTTGAACCCAGAACCTTTTCTGGACATACATGATTTTAGTCAACCAATGTTTTTCTTCCAAACATCGAAGGGTCGCCTGAGTATGTTCTTGTTTGATTGGACAAAGGTATTAGCCCCTCAGGGTTTGGAAATAAAAAACTATTTTCTACCTGTTTTTCCTAAAGGAACTAAAAATCATTAAAAATGGGTTTTCCTCAAATCAAAATGGTTTTCAGTAACAAATGTCATATTTTTCCTGTAAACTTCCCCACTCGAGAGGATTCGAGTGGTCTGGGTTCTAAGGGCGGCGTTTTTTTTTCCTTGGGTCGAGAACAACGAGAGGCTATGCCTAGAGCCTGTTCTTGTTTGATTTGGGTTGTAGGTTCTAGTCCTTCGGGATTCCCGGACCCTTCATTGTTGACGGCTGTGGAGTGTACCCAGCTAGTGAGTTTGCATGTCGAGTTGATGTTCTTTTAGGGAGTCGTTGGGCTGACAGCGGTCCTGACTTTCCGAGTATTTTCTGTGAGTGAGTTTGAGAGGTGACTTGGGTACTGTCGATCTTGTTGATTGAGGATTTGGACTATAGCCTGCATGAACCACATTTGAGCTCGACAGAGATGCGCGAATACTTTCCTCGGTGGGGTCGCGCCCCTGGAGTGCCACTCCGGAGTTGGGCCTGTTACTTTGCTATCGCGACTTGTCGACGCAGTCCCTCTGGCTGGGCCAGTTTTGGCAGTCACGGACACCCTACGGTAGACCCGTCCTCTTGTGGATGTGCGGCAATAGATGGGCGCAGGTTTGACTGGACCCTATGTGGCAGTCAGTGTAGATTGGGTGACTGTATTCGAGAGTTAGTCGATGCATCATGTTTCCATCTGTTCCACTTCTTGAGCATTTAGATAGAGGCATAGTAGCTGTAGAGTTATTTTCCAGCTCTTTCCTTTCAGTATTACATTTGTTACTTCATGCCTCTAGTAGACTTAGTGGGCAGACCGTCGGGCTTGTTGGCGGCACCCACTGAGAACTACTGTGGGATGTAGTTCTCACACCCGCCGTGGTGTATTTTTCCCCAGGGACCTCTACTCCTGTTCCTGCTGCTCCAGTTGATGATCCTGCTGATCGAGGTGAGGGAGTCGCGAGATAGATCCCTACCAGTCGTCTTCCAGAGAGAGTAGATGTACCCTCTTTTTGGTGATGTTTTAGTATTGTCTGTATTTTTGGGACATATCTTGTATATTATTTTTACTTTTGAGAGTTTTATTTTGAGAGACCTTTGTATTGAGGTTCAGATTTGTATTTTTTTTCTTTTGAAGACTGTATTTATTTTATTTTGTTTCAGTAGTTTACTTTTCAGCTCTGATATCTGTATAGCTATAGTATCTTTCCTTTGCAGGTTAGACGCTTCGTCTATACGGGGTTCATCGTATAGGCGGCGGATCTGTTGGCGAGCCCGGGGTCGCAGTTTCGACCCCGGGGCGTGACAACAGGGGTCCGACCAATTACGATACCCCAGAGGGCCGAATGATAAAGCCCGGACCGAAGATAAACTCACCTGTCTGCAGGCGAACTATCGACTCCAACAGAATGCTTGAAGACTGTGCCAACCTGAATCATATGTTTTGATCAGGGAACAACTCACACATACCCAAACCACAGACTCACTATTCTTACTTAAATCTGGATCTTTTCCAGATTGACGCCAAATTTACTAAAATACCCCTCTCGAAAATTCATTTTAGATTTTCGGGAGATACGGGCATCAACCCTATGTCGCTGGCTCAACCAAATTCTACTGGGACACATCAGACAGCAAGGCGTAATCGCCGCAATTCCTCGAATTGCGTGATTACCACCGGGGTGCCGTTAAACCGACTGGTTTGCTGATTTACGGACCGATAATCAATTTCTGCTCAACGAAAGCCGTTGGATCCCTAACGAAAAGCTTAGAGATCATGGACACACAGTCCAAGATAGCACGTGAGGTTACAATTACATTTAGACCCCTAGGGTTTTCTAAAATTGCTAAAATACGCGCCTTTTAGAGCCTTTTTCGCTCGTATTAATTATCGGTGTATCAGTTTAACGAACCGTCACCACCAGTAGGTGGCCCTCAACTTGCTGGACATCGTGCTCATCATTTGGCAGCAACACAAATCCCAAGGAAAACTTCGGCCTATGATTTTCTTTTCTAACATAGGCCGGATGGCATTTTTCAATTTTTCACTCGACCATTTCCATTTTTAAGGTGAGCATCACATCCAGTGACCTCAAATTAGTCAACGGCTCACTGCTGCGAAGTTGCTAAGTCACTAAAACAGCCCCGGGATCAATTCGACCCACATATGGCTCTAATTACCATAACTTAATTTTCTGCTTGTGCCAACCACCAACCAAGTTGAGCATCATGCTCAGGACATCACAGGGAACTGAGGGCTCACCCAATTGCAGCCTAGTTGCTGCTGGATCAAAAGATCCAAGCTCCCAAGCTCACTAATGGCCATAGATGCTCCACACAAAAATCCACTCAGTAAAAATTGTAACTGAAGTGAGCATCAAGCTCAGGGGATCATGTGAAGACATTGGATCAAATTCTGGATGCCTAACAATAGCTAAAACCAACTTCGAGCTCTGTCAGGCAATTCATTAAACACTTGGTGGGCACAACTTCTTAATACACAAGCTTCCCAACTAAGATGGCAAGTAGAGCATGCATGGATCTGAGGGTTCTAACTTGGTTGGAAAAACTTTACAAGGCAGCAGGAGCATTTCTCATCCAAGCTCGACATCATGCACCCATGCAAACCGAGAAAAAGAAGAAGATGATGAAGCTCGGGCACCACCTTGGGCAACAATGGTGGATTTCCATTCACAGCCACTGGGCCACATGCAACAACACCTACAGGTGCTTCTCGACCCTACTAAAGTCATTTGGACCCGTGCCTGGCCACAGGACACGGCGGCGGCAGCGTGGAGCAAGCTCGGTTTGAGCTTCCACCATTAATGGTGAATTTTTGCCCGGGCAACATGGAACCCATAAAAGTGCATGGCCAGGTTCCTCTTGGTCCCAGCAACTGTTCTGGGCATGCCATCCCCGTCAGCGACGGCCGGAAGGCCGGCCACCGCGGTTTGAACCCAACTCGGGTCATCCATGGCACCCGGCGTTTCGGGCTTCATGGATGCCATGCAAAGGCATGGCTGGACTCCTCCCATTCCCAGGAAGCTTCTCAGCCACTTGGCCGGAGGTTGGGAGCCTCGCCGGCGCCGGAGCAACAAGCTCAACCAAGGAGCAAAAAAAACCCGAAAACTAGGGCTCCCGTTTGCGAGGCACAGGGCCAACTAAACTCCACCAAATTTGGTGGAGATGATCCTCTAGTCCTACAGTTTTTACCCATGATTTTATTTTTTCGTTTGGACGAGCGGTTGTGATGCAAGGCCGAGGCGGAGCAAAGCTAGGTTTCCGGCGAGAACCTTCTCCCGCCGGCAACCGGGGCCATCCCAAGGGCTAGGGCTCGACAGGGAGCATCCTTACAACCTACAGTGGCTACTTCCTAAGGTCCTAAGGGCTAAGAACCAGAGAGAAGAAGAGACTTACCTCGCCGGAGTTGGTGAAGAAAAGGGTTGTGGCCGGTTCACCTCCCCCGCGCTGCGCAGCCACCAGCAAGCTTGGCTCGATCACAAGACGCAGGAGAACACTCAAGAAGTCACCAGGAGCAAGTTGGGAAAACTTTGATCCAACTTCCCTCTTCCTCACTCTCTCTCGGGTTGGCTTCAATGGTGATGGCTCCTCAGCTATCCCCGCACCCAGGGGTTATGAGGAATAACTCATTGGAGTTAGGAAGCCCAAACAACCAGAGTTGGCCCCTCGTGTAACCACCCAAAGGAGACCAAAAGCCACATGCATTAATGCATGGAATTTTGCAAAAATTTGCAAATAACTCCCTACACAGCCAACTACAAGCCCATAGGTCCCTGCTGTAGATTAAAATTTCCACTAAGACCCTAACCTTAAAGCCCTAAAACCTGTGGTCCAAGAAAAGTATAGGTTTTAGTAGAAAAGATTAGTTTTTCGACACTTTTTGGGTATTTCGAGACAAACGGTTCGTCGAATTGCGAAACGGACTTTGCCACGACGTCCGGCTCGTCGAGACCTATCAAATAGTGCCCTTGCTTGTTTGATTTGGTGCTCGAATAAAATCTCGGGCTATAATATACTGTAGGCTATACTGTAATGCACGTATTTCGATGCACCAGAATCGCCAAACGTGAATTCTGTCAGTGCCATTGTGCTCAGAACGTCAAAATTAGTTAGAATCGACTATTTATACCGCTATGTTTGAATTTTAAACAGTGAAACGGCTGACGGTTGATCGAGAGGGGACCGAAATCAGGGATTACTATTCACAACTTAAGTTGTGGGCCCCGTTTTTCTTCGCTGATTTGCGGAAGATCCGACCGTCGGATCGAAAACATGTGAATATCAATCTTTCTTGTTTCGACGAGACGGTCGCACAGGTAATCTCAGATTTTCATGACCAGACTCCGATCAAAAGTCAATATTTTTGGGCCACATTTACACTATTAACAATCCATTTTTGCTAATCAAATAATCCAGAAAATTATTTAAAATTAATTTCGGTTTCAAAAATCATGGTTACTACAATATAGCACACAAAATACATCATATCATACATTAGCACAACACAACAACACAACAAAACACAACAAAGCACAACAAAGCACAACACAACACATCACATCACATCGCACAACACAACTACACAACAACACATCACATCACATCACATCACATCACATCACACAATAGCACAACACAACAACACAACAAAACACAACAAAAACAACACAACACAGCACATCACAACACATCACATAATAGCACAACAACACAACAAAACACAACATAGCACATCACAACACATCACACAATAGCACAACAACACAACAAAGCACAACACAACATAGCACAGCACATCAAATACGGACCACATCACATCACAACAAAAAAATATAAATATAACAATACATAACGACAATATAGACTAATCAAATGGCTCTATACTGTCGAATTGGTCCAGATGTGAGATAGCCGTGCCCTCTGGCTGTGGAGGAGCTAAAGATGAGGGATGATCGGTATGGGAGGGCTGTCGGTGCCGTGTTCGCCTAAAATAAATAAGATCACGTTCTCGTTGACGACGACCAAGTGGTACATACCCCGATGGTGGCGTAGTATCTGATTGCGCATGCCCCGACGTCCATGCTCCACCATGATCTACTGGCTGTGTCCCCGATGTCGATGCTCCACCATGATCTGCTGGGCGTGGAGGTGTAGTATGTGGTAATGTCTGTACAGTCAGTAAACCTACCTCCAATTCAGCAGCAGCACGTGTCAGAGTGTCGAAAGGTGCTCCAGTATATGAAATATGGGGTAGTACACTTCTGATCGTATATTCAGCTCTCTAAATGAGATCGACCCAAAATCAAAACAGTATCACAAAAATTACATTGACTTTTGTTTGAATATTAAAATAATTATTATATCATACCAAAAATCTCTCGTGATGTCCATGGGGCTGATATGCAAGGGGTGGACACTGTACTGGAGTAGATATCCACCTCCTAGTGATACTCCAATACCACTACATGTACATAGAAGTGGCGCGTATATAATCGGGATCTACATAGGGGTCCACCTCTACTATATACTGCAATCGATCATCCCAATGCTAAATGTGTATAGCATGAAATGCCGCCCAGTTCTCATCCGCTCTACCTCGTGAAGTGATGCGAGGTAGAGCAACTACTGCGTCGGGTATATGCTGTCGAAATCCAAAATGACGAAGCACCCGATCTGGAAGATGTAGCTCAATAATATGAAAACATAGTAGGGTGGTCCGTGATCGCCATACCAGGGACCCCACTAGACAAAAGGGTAGAAGTGACCCTAGTATATCATCTGTATATAGCCTCTATATAATATGATAAGTAACTTGTATTAAAATGAAAGTTATGTGAATGAAAACTTATGATAATTAACTTATGTACCTAGGACTCTAACTAGCAATCAAGCTGATCACGATAAAACTCAATGTCAGCCGTCATGACATTATCCCGAAAAGCCAACCTATTATTCCACCTGTTTCATTTATATCATATTAGTAATGATAATATAAAATACTGAAAACTTAAAAGTTAATACATACCTGCAACCTAGGGGTTCATCAATAAGATCAGGCTGCGGTCCGACTATCTCTGGTTGACCGATGTGCAGATGGTCCCATGCCCAAATCTACATTAAAAGCTACTTAGAAATAATAAATAAATTTCATGAATGAAATTAGTAATAAAGGAATGTACCTGAAGTAATGTCGCAAAACAACAACACCACGCTTTCCCCCTCATGCAAGCAGTCGCTAATGCTCGATAGAGATGAGCTAGCATCGCAGCACCCCATGCCAACTCACCGCAAGCGTCAAAATCCTCTAATAAAGGCAACAACTTTAAATGCACTCTAGTTCTGCTTGGGTTTGGCATTAGACTACAACCAATCTGAAACAAAATGTATGCTCTTGTTGTAGCCTCTATGATTGTGGGCTGTGCATCTAAGGCGATATCATGAAACTGATGATACAACCAGTCAAGTTTGATCTCTCCGCCTCTAATATCTCCGGGCACTACCCCAAGCAACAGTTCACATAGCGCCGGCCACTGATACGAGCCCCCTCCGGTCACAGCCCCCCCCCCCCCCATCGATGCGGAGTCCAGTAATAACAGCCACATCCATCAAGGTGACTGTCATCTCCCCATGCCTCAAATGAAACGACTACGTCTCCCTCCGCCACCGCTCGACTAAAGATCCTAGCAATGCCTGATCTGGCATGACGCGCCTCAATCGCGGCACATAATAGAATCCCGCTCATTGCAGTAGCTCCAAAACAGCAGGATGTTCAATTTGCCAGCGGTTCAATGAACGACTGTGCTCCATAAATTCAACCGAAGAATAACCCTACAATAATATAAAAATCACATAATATTAGTACATGAAATTTCAAAGTAATAAAAAGGTTAATTAAAAAAAAAATTATAACCTCATCTCTAATGCAAGTACATATGTGGTGGGGCTGATCAGTCAATACAGAGGCATCAATCGGTCCTGCCTCCTCGTGATCGTCTATCTGTAATAATACCAATAAGTAAAACAAAAATTATATTACGCGTGAAGTATTGTAAATTAATCAAAACAATCTACAACAATCAAGATATCAAACAATCAAGATATTAAACAAAGAACCTAAATGACGACGCCTTTCGGTCCTTCTTTGTTGATTTTCAGGACATGTGCTTTTATAATGGCCGGGTTGTTTACACATACTGCACTTGCTCCTACTACTTCCAGCGCCTTCGTCCATAATATTACGAATGCGAGTAGATTTGGATCGTCATTTCTTTCTTCTCTCGTGTAGTAGAAGTATAGGTCTGTCATATGACTCAACCCAATAACGCCGATCGAGGACCGAATGGAATTGTGGTTCGTATGTATTACGGAAGAATTCGGCAGTATACCAACGTAGCATAGACTATAATAATCTATGTTCATGTATAAGGAACTACAACAAGATAATATATGCGAACAAGATAATCCCGTTAGTTGCAAACACAAACATGAACATGTAGAATTTATTCCATTGATAATCACTTGGTATTGCAAATCCCTTCCAGTAAGAACTTCAAATTCTTGAGCTCCATATCGCCTAACTGTATGTGCTCTAGCAATTGACATTCGGCTATTGATAGTTTTATCCACATTTGATACAAATTGAGTAAACATTGCTGCTACCTCTTCACGATATTTTAGAAAGAATTCAACCACTCAATGTAATGTTGCCATTACAAAAGCGGTAATTGGTAAGCCATGAACTCCCCTCAACACTTCATTTAAACTTTCCGAACGGTTCATAGTCATAATGCCGAATCGTCGACCACCATCGAAAGCCTTAGCCCAATATGCCCTATCGGCATGAAGTCTGTCAACCCATTGGCAAGCATCATCATCCATTGCTTTCAATTCTTCCTTTAACGTGTTATATTCTCGTTCTTCTGAGGCACTCCCGATGGCATAAAATTTTCTAAGTAGGTATTTTCCTTTAAAATGAATATTCATATTAGCTTTCATGTGTCGCAAACACCATCGATGAGCATGGCCTTCTGATTGTGGGAATACAAGTGCAACAAGGTTCGCAAGTCCTTTAAAGCGATCAGAAATTATTGTAATAACTCAAGATCGTATTATGTATCTCCGTAGACAATTTAGAAACCACTCCCAACTCGAGCCATTCTCCCCCTCGCATATTGCGAATGCTAGCGGGTACAAACCACCATTGCCATCAACACCTGTGGCAATTAATGTATGGCCTCCATATTTTCCATACAAGTGCGTGGCATCGATACTATGTATTGGCCGGCAATACGTCCAACCATGAATCGAGGGTCCAAAAGCCCAAAAGGTGCGTGCAAACATTCTTGAAGTACTCGTCACTCTTATAGTCTTAATCTTGGTAATAGTTCCGGGATTTGTTGTTTCTAACATTAAGAAATATCGAGGAAGGTCACAATATGATTGCTCCCAACTACCGTATATAATTTGTAATGCTTTATTCCGTGCCCGCCAAGCCTTACTTTATGAAATGGTAACGTGGAACTCACTCCGAACTCATGTTTGAACTTCTGTAGGACTCATAGCAAGCCTTGCCTTCATTGTGGGTAGTATATGTTGGCATATAAAAGAAGATGTATAATTTCGATGCATTGTATTCAAAATAGGAATCATGCATGTATGTGGTCCTGCATAAGTCCTTACTTTAAAATGTGATGAACCTTTGGGTCGAGAGGCATGTAATCTCCATGGGCAAGAATTGACCAAACATCTCACAGTATATCTAGTTGTATTTGATTTAACAACTCTAAGTTGCACATTATGTTCAATGTTCCATCGATCCAAAGCATTCACCAATGACGTCTTGTCAGAAAATACTCGATCTTTTCATTGATCGTCACTCGGAGGACCTTGATCAATGTTTTGTTCAACAACGGTTTGATGAATTAATTCATTACCCAGTAGAAAACGCTGTCGGTGATCTTCAAATTCTTCGAATTCTACCGGGTCCTCCACATCATCGTTGTTGGCAAATGAATTTTCAATCCATTCAATACCTTCATCTTGAATGGCGCAAGTGAGAGAATTCAAACCGCCATCATGATCAAAATCCATAGATTGTGGGATATCATCACTATCCTCATCTGTAGAGTCCATATCAGTTTCACTTACATGCTCATCGTCACTCCTATCCCCAACAACCTCTCACTCTCTATTCGCAGACAACAAGCTACTACGGATGGTCGGCTAGACTCCTAACTCCGCTACTCAACCACGTTCTTGTCACGATCCCCGGTAACTCCTTCGAGAAAACATTCAGGTACTCTCATACTATAGGCATACCATCGAGTACTGGAAGTTTCGCTCGCTCCATCACCACCGTGGCTAGGTAAGTCGTTTTCCTGCCGATGATCAATTTCCTAGCTCGGATCGGAGAGATCATTAGGGCGAAAAGCGTACTCTTTTGACCTCGAAAGACTTAACTCCTTCTGTCACGGCTCACGAAAGACCATGGTTCGGCTCTTGCTCTTGATTGAAGTATAGTACCGAGTGAGCCAATCCATTCCCAACACAACATCAAATCCCTCCAATCGCCTTAACACTAGAAGATCCACTGGTATGATCCAATTGCCGATCTGTACTGGGTAGGTGAGGCGAAGCTTGGTGATGTAGAAGGCATGGTCAGGGGCTTTGTACCTTCTTAAAATCACCTATATCCACTATACTAACCCCATGGGTCGAAACAAACACTCTACTTATGAAGGAGTGCGATGCCCCCGTATCAAACAAAACTTTACATCTAACACTATATAAGAGAATAGTACCTACCATAACGTTGGTTGTTGCGGGTTCCTCCTCTTCCACCTGAGTGGTGAATACCCGTCCACTAAGTGCTTGTCGCGAGTCTTCCGATTGCCTTGGCACAGTGGGTTGTCGAGCCGATGAAGCTGCAGGGGACCAATCTGAGAGTTACCTCGGCAACGCAAGAACAGAAGTCGATGATGGTGCTGGTAGAGCTCCTCGATGACACTCGGCTACGACGTGGCTCGTCCTGCCACATTTGAAGCACCAGCCCTCGCGATTGTTGCAATGATACGCTTAGTGGCCCCCACCACAGATCGCACACCGCTCTGAGGACTGAGAACGGTGGGATCCTCCAGATTGGGACTGCGAGCGTGAAAACTTAAGAGGTAGTTTGCCACTCAACTATTGTCGCTTCTCCTTTTCTTTTTTTCTCTCAAATATCTCGCAGTCCTAACGCATGATCGCCTCCCCCCGCTTGACTAGTCGGGCGCGATCCACAATCTCCCAAAAAGTTCTGAATGTTGAGCGGCTGGATTTTGAAGAAAATACTTGGGTGAAGACCTCACTCAAAACAACGGGCCTTATCCGCCTCGCTTCAAACAACCGAAGGAAGACAAGACACGATGCGGGAAAACTTCAACTCATATTCCTGCACCATTCGGTTCCCTTGCCGCAGATTCTTAAAAGTTTCCTCAATCTGCTGCTTGACGCTATCGGATAAGTAGGTTGCAAACAACAATCCTAGGAACTCCTCCTAGGTTGCAAGACAAGGTCGCTTGGTCGCGCTTGCTCTTCTCAGCCTTCTACCATCGACGAGCCATCTTGTTTACGAGAGGGAGAGCCAGAGTGATCTGATCCCGATTCGAAATCCAAAGGTTCTCGAATAGCTGCTCTATTGAGTCGATCCACGACTCGACAGCCATCGGGTCTCCTCCTTCGCCACTAAATACTGGCGGGTTGAACATATGAAAATTAGCCAGACTCTCCATCGCTCGGTCCTGCTCCGCCCTCTGAGCTTCATACTGAGCTATCAAAGCTTCGGACCCTGTCCTTTGGGGCGCTTCTCGGGTTGTCCCTACGGAAGGTGGTCCCGTGGGTCCCCGAGCTGGTCGTGCGGCTCCCGTCTGAGGTAAGAACGTGTCACGCCCCGAGTTTAAAAATCAGCGTCTAAAATTTCTTCTTTTTTTTTATATCAGAGTTACAAAATCATCTAGGGCGCAACAGACCGCCACATATATAGAAGAGTCCCAATCCCCTTTGGAATTGAGCCTTTTCTATATATGCACGGCTAACAGGCAACAACATCAGAGTACTAACTACGTACTACAACTAATAAAATTACAAAGATTACAAATTAACTTTTCAATTATTTACATATGTATTACAACTCTTTCCTTTAACATCAAATGTTACATGAACTTTCGGCTGTCCAGGGTCAATATCTAACACGGAACCTCACCAAACACGTCCCGACATCTCAACACCCGCTCGACCTGAAAAACAGTCACCCGAGGGTGTGAGACACACCGGAGTGTATCCCAGTGGGCACAACGAGCCGAGAAATAGCAGATCGTACCTACTGGTATACAATACTAGAGGATAGTAATAATCACATGTTAGGTATAGCAGATATATATTTGGAGCTACAATTTAAAGCAACTTTCAAAATCTTTAAGCGAGCTTAGGATAACAACCATAGATCAGGCAATCTACTAAAGGATAGTAATAGTCAAGATTAAGTAAACAAGATTAAGATTATAAAGCGAATGAATAATCAACAAGGAAATACATCAATATCTCAGCAGGGGTAAACTGGATAAACAATCAGCAGGTCTACTGATATCATGAATACTGAATTAAGCATGCTGAGAAATTGTATAGGCAGGTATCAAACAAATGAATATCTTCAAACCGAAATCAGGAATCATGAGATACGACAAAAGCATACTAAAAGCAACATATGCATCAAATAAATGATATATCAAATTACCCAATTACAAGCCACCATATTGGTCCCACAAGACCTCAGGTAAATTTGCCCACTTGGCACCACCTGGTTGACATTCCCCCCACAAGGGGTCACGGGTTGCTACTGCTAACCACTTTACCGGTAAAGTACACCGCTACGGGGGATCAGCCCGCTAGTGTACGTGAAGAACAACGGTGCGGGCGATCACAATGCAAATGCTCAAGCTCTCGGTCCACTGACCGGGTAATCGGCAACGAGCCGGGAAATCCCCACTGGGATGCAACAATGATATGATAACAACATCTCAACTCAATGCAAGATCAACAACAACAACTGAATACCAATCATGCAGACTAACCAGTCATGCAGACCAAACACATGTTTTTGAGAAAAACATTTTGAAAAGTCCAAACCTCGAAGAGCGTTGCCCTCGTCCTATCAAACAAGAACAGACTCAGGCGACCCTACGAAGCTCGGTAGGTTTTAGGTCCAAACCTCGAAGAGCGTTGCCCTTGTCCTATCAAACAAGAACAGATTCAGGCTACCCTACGAAGCTCGGTAAAAACATTTATTTAATAAAATCATGTATTTAGCAGCATAACGGGTGAACAACAAGCCGAAACAATCCAATCAACGATGCAACGTCAGAATCAACTGAATCTCAACTCATATGTAGGAATAATCATCCACTCCTATAACATGGATCAAAATAATCAGGGGGTACTGATAAACAGGTATGCAAACTAGCAAATGACCAAAATCCCAATAAGGGTGCAATGCAGAGTATAATCAATAACCTCTAAAGCATAGATCAGGATATACTGATAATCAAGTATAAATGTGCAAGCTAGCTAATGACCAATCAGGCATGGCAAATATCCAGGAATAGAGTCATTATATCTGGGAACCGATTATGCGAATTAAAATCTTTTTAGAAAAACAATTTTGAAAACATGTTTTATGTCCAAACCTCGAAGAGCGATACCTTCGTCCTATCAAACAAGAACAGACTCCGGCGACTCTGCGATGCTTGGAGACAAAACATGGGTTGATTAAAAACACGTTTTTTTTTTTTTAGAAAAATAAAACTGATCAAAAAGAAGGCAGGCTCAAATATCATCTAGGCTAACAAGAACAGGGGTCCAACCAATACTATACCCCAGAGGGCCGAAATGATAAAGCCCGGACCGAAGATAAACCCACCTGTCAAATCGCAGGCGACTAAACTGAATCCACTGTACGCTCAGAACCAGAGACAATTGAATAAACCTGAATCAGACATATTGATCAGGGATCAACTCTAACTTTAACTTATTCCAAATCAACTTAAACCTTTTAATTACTTAACATTAGTGTTTAACGACAACACCTAGACCAACATAATCTTTATGTTTAATATTTGGTAAAATTACCAAATTGCCCCTCCCGGGAATTCCCTTTTGGACTTCCGGGAGACTCGGCCTTAATCTTTGCCGCTGGCTCAACCAGATTCTACTGGGACTCAACAGTCGGCTTGGTGAAACCGCCGCAATTTCTCAAATTGCGCGATTGCCACCCGGACGCCGTAAAATCGACGATTTTGCCGATTCTCGGACCGATATCCGATTTCCGCTCAACGAGAGCCGTTGGAATCCTAACAAAAAGTTTAGAAATCACCAACACACTGTACTAAACAGTACACGCTGTCATATTTGCACTTAGACCCCTAGGGTTTCTAAAAATTGCATTTTTAGTGTCATTTGAGCACTGTTTTCGCTCGTTCTCTCAACTGGAAATTAATTTTTACGAACCGTCACTTCCAGCGGGTGACATTTAACTTGCTGAACACCGTGCTCACACATTTGCGGCAGCACGGAACCCGAGGAAAACTTCGGGCCATGAAACACTCCTCTAACATAGACTTAAATACATTTTTGTTTCTTTGGATCAACAAAACCTAATTTAAACGCGAGCATCGCGTCCAGTGACCCCAAATTAGCCAGGAGCTCACTGTCGCAACTTCGCAAACTGCCCAGAACAAACCTTGGGCCAAAACTCTAACCTAGAGCTTGTTTTTACTATAACTTTTAATTTACCTGTGCAAACCTGAAATAAATTGGAGCATTAGCCTCCTGAGAACAGGAGAACACCTAGGCTCACCATTTGGCAGCCCAGAATTTGCTGGATTAACAGAATCAACACTAAGCTCTCAATCAACATTCATAATGCTCCAAACATCAATCCACACAGATCCACTTTGATCTGAAGTGAGCATCAAGCTCAGGGAACCATTTGAAGCATTTTTCATTTTTACATCGAAGCCTAATTCTGTATAAAATTTCACGGTGGCATTTTATCAAATATCTGGTGTGCACCATTCACATATAAGCACACAAGCCAAAGTTCAAGCTTGATCTCTGCAAATACTGGACCAAATGCTATAAGACTTGGAGGGAAATGATCTATATAGCTTCCTCTACCTTCTCTGCAAGCCTGGGCCAAGATTGCATGGATGGAATGGCCGGAGTAACGAAGAAGATGAAGTATGCTTGCTTTGAAAATCGTGACCATCCAACCATAGCATATGGGACCAAATAACTTGACCAAAAAGTTGCTAAATATTATATCAAACTCACCTGGACCCGTGCCCGGCGACAGGACACGGCGGCGGAGCAAGCTCGGATTGGAGCTTCTTCACCTCCAATGGCGGATTTCCACAGAAACAATTTGAAGCTCTCCAACATGGATGGAAGTGTTCTATTGGATCACAGGAAGCTTCCCGACCATCTTACCCCGGCCAAAGATGGCCGGAGCGCCGGCGGCCGCGTTGAAGCTCGAATTCGGGTCATCCATGGCCGCACCCCTTTGGTGCTGCATGGATGCCATGCAAGTGCATGGTTGAAGTCCCCTTGGTCTCAGCAATACTTCTGGGCAAGTGACCGGCGGTGGGGAGCGTCACCGGCGCCGGAAAGAGGTGCTCGGCCGAAGTTCAATAAAACCCGAAACTAGGGTTTCGATTTTCTCTCTAAATACTTAGCTATATTTATTAAAACTTTGCAGATTTAAAGTACTTGTCCTACAGTAATTTTCCTTTTTTTTAGATTCCATTTTGGTTCAATGTTTGCAGAGATATGATGCGACGGAGCATTATTAGGTTTCCGGCGAGACTTTGCTCCCGTCGGCCAACCGACGTGCATGGAAAGCTCTGGCTTGGCAGGGAGTATACTAAAAACCTAAGAACTCTACTGCTAGGGGTCCCAGGTGCAAAGAACCATTGGTTGAAAAGTTCTCACCGTGGCCGAAGTTGGTGAAGAGAGGAAGAAGCCGGAATTGGTTCCGCTTCTACGCGCGGCCTCGGCAAGCTCCAGCAAAGTTCTCCAAGCACCAGGAACACCACAGGAACTCTCCAATCTAAACTTGAAGAAATTTGGTTCCAACCTCCTTCTCCTCTTTCTCTCTCGGTTTGGTCTTAATGGTTTAGTGTTCCTCGGCCACCAGCACTTCGGGGATTAGATCTAGGAGATACAGAGGGTCAAGTGATGCTTCAGACTCCCCCTGACCCCTCGTGCATGCATCCAAGAGAATCCAAGAGTCACTTGACATTAAATGCAATATTCCTTTACAAAATAACCCCAACCCGGTTCAAACCTAAACCTCATCCTCTGGGTTCTTCACAGCAGATGCAAAATGCACCCAAGTTCCTCACATTTAAGCCCCTAAGTGTTTGGTACACAAAAGACGTAGGTTTAATAGAAAAATACTGATTTTTTGACGCTTTTTACGTAT
Organism: Tillandsia leiboldiana; assembly: GCA_029204045.2. NCBI lineage: Eukaryota > Viridiplantae > Streptophyta > Magnoliopsida > Poales > Bromeliaceae > Tillandsia > Tillandsia leiboldiana. Next base: position 7,522,666 of record CM055067.1, on the reverse strand, counting down.
TTCGAGACAAACCGTTCGTCGAAATGCGAAACAGACTTCGCCACGACGTCCGGCCTGTCGAGACCTGTCAAGTAGCGTATTTGTTTGACTAGTTTGGCGCTCGTATAAAAATCTCCGGTCATTTATTTTAGTATTTTGCGATACAGCGCACGCACTTCGATGTACCCGTGTCGCCAAACGCGAAATCCGTCAGTGCCATTGTGCTCAGAACGATGAAAATAGTTAGGTTTGACTACTCATGCTCCTATATGGGATTTCTAGATGGTGAATCGGCCACTAGTAAATAGGAGGGAATTAAAATAAAGGGGTTTACTATTCACTTAAGTTGTGGGGCCTGCCTGCTTCTTTTCTGATTTCTGGAAGATCCGATCCTCGGATCGATGACATATGAATAAGAAATTTTTGTGTTTCGACGAGACGATCACAATGGTGATCAGGGATTTTCCAGATCAGGCTCCGTTCAAAAGTCGATATTTCTGGCCACTAATGATCCACTATGTTTCAAATTTAGCCAAAATTACTAATTTAGTATATTCAAAAACAAACAGAGGTCTTTAAATTTCTAGATTACTACAGAACGTGTCATGGAGCCTCCGAATTTGCTCCCCCTACCGCCACAGGGTTTTCTCTTGTCGTTGGGAAGTCTCTGTCTCCTACTGGACCACACTGAGGAGTGTGGCAACTTGATCTTGTAGCTCGTGCACATCTCTCGGCTCAGTTAGAGCCAGCAGAGGGTTATTTCGCGGTCGTCCTCGGGGTGCCATACTCACCGCATAAAACAACATTAGTAACAACAGTCGAAAACTACGACTCGGCCCCAAAACAAATCAGCCAAACATGACCCAATTAAGCGAAAGTTCTTGAGGGACATTCCTTTTCACTTCAGTCATTGCGTTGTCAGCCACCAATATAATGATCCAAAATATGAAAGTTCGGTTCCCTCGATCGGCCCCCAACATCCTGCTTGGAAACACTACTGACCCAATATTTTGCTTTTGCCAGAGGTCACGAACCACTCACGTTCTCAACCTTCTAGCGCCTTCCTATAGTTCACATCTCCTTATCATCTACGGTTCAACAATCTAATACTAACCACCCAGGACTCTTCCTAGGTTCTGATACCACTACAAAGTCTGTTACGCTACAGAACTGTTGATTGATCTATTCGGTGCATGCATAGACTTCCCACCGAATAGGTAAGCCACGCTCAACCCAAACGGAACGGTCAATCCCACTCGCACTCATTAAATGGAAGCGTAAGGATGCATGATATCAAAGTATAAGGGATAAAATATCAAAATAATAATCTTATTCATTCTATCGGTTCAGTTACAAAAGAAACAAACAACCGATCCCTCGGCTCAACAAACAACAACAACCGAACAACAAGCTACTACGGACAGTCAACTAGACTCTTAGCTCCGCTACTCGACCACATTCTTGCCGCGGTCCCGCCCCTCACCAACCGATCTGACACCTGAAATGAGTAAACCATAAGGAGTGAGAACTAATTAAAGTTCCTAGTGGGTTTAACCACCGAGAAAAAATGTTCTACACTTACTTGGTCTACAGGAGGCATATACAAAAGAAAATCAGAGATAAAGTATACAGATAAGGAAACAATAAAGGATAAAGAAACACCCCAAATGCCTCACCAACTCCCAACCAAAATCACAGCACCTACCAGCGCCTTCGGCTCAGATCTGCCAAGTATCTAACCTGCGTTGAAGCCGAAATAGTCTCACCTCCCCGATCGGTTGACATATACGAACCCCAAGTGGAGGTCGAATCATCGAACTGCACTCCCATTGGCGACCCGTACAATCATCTAAGCGAAATCCGCTGTCCATACGTTCCCTAGATTGGTATTGAGTGCCAAGTGGGACGCCGAAAGAACTCGCACTCGCCATCTCCTAGTTAAACAATCCTACTGCCAAGAGAGTCGGGACCCAATCCACGTCACCCTCAGTGGGTATTTTACCAAAAACTGCACTACACCTGGAGAACCGAGACATACCCACATCATCCTCCAGTGAGTATTTCACTACAACACCGAATGGGAGGTCGGGTTACACCCATGTCACCACACCCATCATTAACTTTGTACACTCATTTTCAGAGGAGCCAAAAGCATCGACCTTCTCCTCAGAAGCACTCTCACGCCACACAACAACCCGAAGGCCAGCTACCCAGCTCACCAATACACCAAAGTACTTGCCTCTAGTTCTTCTTAGGCTACTCTTAAGACAGAGTCTACCGCACTCTCACTTTCAACAGACCCCTCATTTCCACAACCCATATAGTTCTACCCTGAGGTTCACAAAGCAAAACACTCAAACATAGGGTCACTAACCTCTACCGCTCAAATCCTCAAGGCTCAGGGAGTTCTGTACAACACTCCCTCCACAACCCCTACTCACAACTAGAGATAAAAAACTAACAACAAACCAAATCTCAAAAATAGTAGACAAGGTAAGAGATTATCTCTTCTTGATGATATCTCCCTGTTGAGACCAAAATTTTCTGCCATGAGAAGAGGCGACCCGCGGCGTTGAAAGACATCAGCCGACAGAATTTGAGTCAAAAATGAAGGACTTGCGTCTCGATTGAGACCAGCCCCGAATACGGAGGCGTACCGCATGTGGTACATTATCGGTTGAAGGCATCAGCCAATAGGAGAAGAAGCCGACAAAGAGAACTAATGGCTCATCCAGGACTAGCTTCGGCTGCCACCAGACATTCGTCTGATCCGATCGGTCGACGAAGAAGGCGGAGTCAAAATCAACCTTTGGTTAATCCAGACAAAGAAGAGTCCGCATGCCGATCTGGATCGGTTTCAGTCACGCTACACCCACCATTAGCTAAGGGTACCACCCAACATGAGAAACATCGACGTAAGAATCTGTCGACGAAAAGAGTCACAGATCATGCAAGACCGACTTCAGTTGACAGCATCCACTAAACCTCTTCGGTCAATTGACGGAAGAGGCAGGGATCGGAGTCACCGTGCGGGGATTCAAAACGATGAAGGAAAGACTTCAACAGGAAAAGTTTGGGCGCGAATCTTGCAACCAACCCAGAACGGCAAGCAATGTCCACCAGTGGAAGGCGCCGAAGATCACGCTCCGACGCAACAATCAGGGAATGAACCTAGACGGGAGATAGCTACTATCCAACCGAGGCTAGTCAGGAAGCCGTTCAGGATTTCACGATGATTTCCCCCAATTAACATCGATAATTTAAATCGGTGCCTAATAAGTCGGTTCGGGATATATATAAATACCTGAACAATCGAAGAGATCGGGGTCCGGCAATCTCGTAAGCCCGGTACCACCCCAGCTTCTTCATTTATCTAGGAGTAGGTTAACTTAACACTTTTTTCTTCTTTTTTACTGCTTTCCTAGGAGTAGGCTTAATTGTAATCCTTCTATCCCTTTTCCCCACTTGTATCACCTTCTCTTATCAATATAAAGTGTAAACCGACCATTCGGTCGTGTCTTTATTTCTTGCATTTAGAGTGTAAACCAGCTCAGTCATATCTTTATTTGCTTTTCTTGCATTTAGAGTGTAAACCGGCCAATCAGTCATGTCTTTATCGGTGTTTCTTATGCTTCAAAGTTACAATCGGCTCATCAGCCGTACATTTATCTGCTAAACCGGTTCAACTCATATAAGTCGAAATCGGCGATCCCTCTCTACCTCCGTGAACCCGCTTCGGCAATTACAGGTCGTTGCAGTTGCGAGGAGTTACCAGAGGAGAACTCGGCTGAGCGGATCCCTCCTCGGCCTAATCGCTTGATTGTTGGCACGCGGCGCACTTCAACACCTCTGGAGGGTCACCGACGGGCCGATCGCGCGCAAGCCACATTTTGGCCCCAACAACCTTCTTGGCACGCCCGGTGGGACACTCAGGTATTTTTTTACCTAGTTCTACTGTCAGCATGTCACAGCTCCCAGAGCTATATGGGGAGTTGGCACAGCCGGAGCCGTCCCTATCAAAGATATATGGGCAGTTGGCCAAAACGATGAGGTCTCTAGAGAGATGAATCCGAGCCTGGGACGCTGACGCCCCAGCTACGGATGAAAGCCTCTCTCGGTTTGGGCAATTCCTAACCCAAAACGAGTCAGGCCAGGGAAACCCGCAGGAGTCTCCATTAGTCCTGCTTCCACGAGTACCGACACAATCGGTCCTGTCAGCGTCGGCGGCACCGAAGGCACTACAGATTACGCCCCCCACAATGGCACTTATGCCAGGTGCAGGGCAGTCACAGATAGCTCCTATCACAGCTTAGGATAGGCCGACAAGTTTGAGTGTCGGCCACCAGCAGGAAACCAACTAGAGGGTGCCTGTGTCGCCCCTTACGTTGGTGCATCAACCCCATGCTGGGGGTGAGGAGACCAGGGGGCAGACTCTAGAGGGGGAATCTGCCCAGAAACAGGGAAGCCTAGACGTGTTGTTGCCTGCAAACGTGAAAAATATGCCGCCGGTGACATTGACTCACCCGGCAAGAAATACTGAGCCAAGTGCTTAGAAGGAAAAAGTAAAAAGTACTTTTGGCAGAAAGGCCAGGTCGGATATGCGGCCGGCCCACGGATCCCCGTGTTCCGCAAGAACGAGTGTGGCGCACTCGTACCTGGCCGATTGGAAAGCACTAATGTTCGACAAGTTCTCGAGAGAAGTAACCGAGGACGCAGTCGGACATACTGACCGAGGATAAATCAGTCCCAGTTTACAAGGCTACGATCAGCCAGAAGGGCCGAAAGTGGTTTGGATAGCCGGAGCTATTCTGTTAGAATGCTTCGGTGAAAGCTTTGGCAAAAAAGGGCCGAGAAATGGCGAAAAAAGTGCTGGCTGAAAACTAAAGCCAGCGGAGTGATGAAGGTCGGCCTATATTTGCCGACCACGATAATAAACTAAAACTAATTCTTTCCTTCCGCAGGCAAACATGTTGGAGACGAAAAAAGATGAGCCGCCGTTGAAATCTGAATGCCCTTGGAAGGGGGCACCGGTGAGTAACAGTCCTCGGCTCTGCACCCGATGCAAGACCAAGATGATAGTTGAAGAGTGGGGCAAATTCCTTCTCGGCTTGCCTGAGGAAGTCAAGAGACGGTTCGCTTTCCCCAATTTGGTCAAAGACAAAGTTGGCCGTGGCCCGATGCTGGAGCAACTTTCAACTGGAAGGTTCAACAAGCAACCCCCTAAGAAAGAGGAGAAGGACCACGCAATTCAGTAGGTTCTAGGTGATTTCAACGGCCTAGGTAGGCCGAGGCCGCAAACAGGCAGTCATAGAGGGTCGGGGGTCCCACCTTTACAACCAAGCTTCCACTTCGGTTGTCAGGGGGGGCCGCAGCCAGGGGGCATCTAGAGGGGCCTTCAGCCGAAGGGCTGGGTATGATAAAGGTATGAGCTACTATCGTGCCCACGATAAGATAGCTTGGGGATGAATGTAGAGTACCGGGGCTAAGTAACTGTTTGGGTGTGCCCATGTAAGCATCTGGAGATGCTTGGATAGTGTGAGTGCCGTTGGATGCGCAAATGGTGTGAAAAACGGAATCGGGACCGCAAAATAGCTGAAACTGTATGTTTCAGAGTTTTCGGGCACCCTAGGAGAAATTCCGGACGCCCGAAAGTTGCGGAACTCAGGTACGGGCGCCCGAAAGTTACTGTAGCATGCCGAGAATTGGATGGCTGTGATTTCTTTAGATTTTGGCTGATGGTGAGATCTGTGATGTTGCACTATAGCACCGAACCCTTGATTAGGGCACCCGCGGGACTAAAGAGAGGATCCGATACTCCGACGTGGATTCGGGCTGTTTACTATAGCGGAGCGGGTGGCCAGGGGAGCGCCCGAGAGTTACTATGCCGCGGTTTAGGACGCCCGGTCCTAGATTTAGGGCGCCCGAAATTTGATTTTTCTTGCGTGGACAAGTTAGTGTTTCTAGTTGTTCCGTGGGTTTTCTCACCAACTAACGTGATGGTGTACTTGTAGGCTGCAGGTGTGATGCCAGAGAATGGGAGGGGAGTTGGTCTACTTATATCCCATCACCATCTCATCCATCTTTATCTTCTCCATTTTCTTCTTCCTCCCTTAGCCGCAGCAGGCCACCATTGCTGCCCGAGGAGCTCACCAGGGGAGTTTCAACGGGGAGTCTTGGAGGATTTTCTTCGGTGTGAAGCTTCGAATTTTGATCGTGAGCTTGGAGGAGAGCTTGTCCTGTTGAGGAAAGTTTGTATTGGAGCTTACGCGTGGAGTTCGGCATCGGAGGTGAGTACGGTGCCTTTTTCGAGTTTTCAAATTTTTCTCGAATTTTTGGCTGAGACCTTTGATTTTGAGATTGGAATTGGTTTTCCTTTCTCCTTTCTTCTTCTCTGTGCTGTGAGGAGCAGCTGTGTGAGGACCCAAAATTCCCACTTATGGATTACTTTTACATCTGCAGCTTCTGGAGGCCTATGTGGCGTGTCGGCGGTGTTGGTGCACCAATTGAACATAAGTGATGGACTCCGGGTGTTAAATGGATTACGTGGGTAGTCAGTTGACCCCGTCGGATATTTAGAAGTGGTTTCGCGCAAAGCGGATATTAAAAATGGACTCAGCGCAAAGTTTGGACCAAACAACACCTTCCCGGATGCCTTCGACAATTTTTAGAGTTGGAATTTGGCAAAACGGATATCGGATTTGGATTCAGCGCGCGAAAATGATAAAAATGTACTATTTACTTGTATTTTTCGGAGCCGGATGATGCGCATGGATTTCGAGGCACTTGACACTGTTCCGGCAACCGGCGGACAGCGGCGGAGCGCGGCAGCGCGGGCTCGGGCAGGCGGCGGAGCAGGCGCGGGAAGCGCGCGGGCGTGGGCAGTGCGCGGGCAGCACGCGGTGCAGCGGGGTGGTGTGCCACGTGGCGTTTTTCCATTGGGCTAGGTTGGACACGTGGCAGTTTCGGAGTGGTCGGTGCAGTGGTCGCGGTTCACGGAGGAGCGTGGAGAGCCGTGGACCGGGCTGGGCCACGTTGCGGCCACTGGTTGGCCGGTCCATGTGCGCTCGGTCCACGGAGCTGGTGTAGCTGGCCTCGGGAAGCATGCCTGGCAGGGGGCGCAGGCTCGCAGGTGGGCGCGTTGACGCCGTTTCCCGTGTTCGGGCGCGCCACGCGTCGGCGTGTGCGGTGGGCCACGTGGCGCAAGGGTAGTGGCGGAGCTGGATGTTGGCTGTTCGGGGCTGATGTGGCGGAACCGGATTGTTTCGGGCGCTCCGCGGGGCAGCGGAACGGCGCACTGTTGGCGCCCGAATTGATTCGGGCGCCCGAAACCTAGGACTTGGGTGTCATTAATCCAATTGTTTTCCCAGCCTATAAATAGGCCCAGTTCAAGCCCAGAGAACTCTTTCCTTGCTTGGATTCTCGCAGTGCAACCTTCAGCAAAGTTCTTCCTCTTTCAGAGCTGCTTCCATCTGTGGATTCCTGGGATTTTTGGTGGCACACACTTCGAGGTTTCCATTTTTATGGCGCGGCGCGACGCTCGTTCATTGGTGATCTCCTTCATCGCGTTTCGGTACGAGGACTCCCCCGGCCTACTCCGACCACCTCTTCGAACGATTCTTGCGTCGTTAGATCCGCGACAGGTAGGGCTACGATATTGGTTTTTTCTTTATCCCCTAGTTTTGGGTTCTTCTTGGAGTTTTTCCATGCTTACTGGGACCCATTGTTTGTTGTGAGGATTTCGGGGACAGCAGGTGGTTTTGCGGATTTCTCCGTGCTCAGGCATTGGATTGAGACGTACCTATACACTTTTTGCATCTACGCGTCGCAAGGATTCTTGTTGTATTTTTCTGAGGCTTGCCCGGAGGTATATTTTCTCCCTTTATCTGTGCATGGGATTACAGTTGTGTTGTTGTGAGGTTTTGCGCACCCTGTGTTGCGGAATTTGTAACTCGGCCTCCGGGGCTCGGATTGGGACGTGCAGATACTCGTTTCGAAGGGCTCGACGCGACGCTCGCGGAAGTATTTTTGTTGGATTTTTTCAGAGTCCTTTCTGTAGGTGAAAATATTGCTTCTTTGGGACTGAAGTTTCAACTTGGACAGCACCCTTGGAATGTTGTATAATTTGTAATATCGGACTATGTTTTGTATCCAGGGGTATTTGTGGGAGTTTTTGGAGCACTGCTTGGAGCCGAGGCTTGCGCGACATGTACCGTGGATACGGGTTCAGCATATATTGTTAGCAAGTTGCCAGGCTCTTCACCGACCTCAGGTTTACCTTGGTTTAAGCACTTCAGGTGGGTAAACTTAGTAATGGTAACTGTATAAGGGAATGGCAAGGTTTATATGCATGTTGTGCCTTATGGGAGTTGTAATAGTGGATGTTTATGTATGGTTAAGGTAAGCTTACCTGTGGGAATGTCACCCTCTATAATTGATAGCATGCATAATTTAATGTACAACCAATATGAGTGAGAGGTAAGCATGGAAATGGCCTAGATCATGTGGATTGATGCTTACCTGATTATTGTACATGTTTGGTGGATTAGAGACTTAGTATGTGGTAGATAGGTTATATTTATCCCACACTAGATGATATAGAGATCATACATGATTATTCATTGGCCTATTTATGTGAGATTGGTATATCATAGTAGGAATACTTTAGTATGCCTTGCTATTATATGTTTCATTCTCTTTTATCGTTTCTGAGGACAAAAGCATGCTTGAATGGACATCTAGATAGGCCATCTTTTACTGCTACACTACTTATTGGAACTTGACTTAGGAGAAACCATGTTATCCTTTTCTCCTTCTTTGTCAGTCAGGCGGTCTGTGTTGCTCGGGTGCGAGCAGGGGTCTGGGGTAGTGTAGCCGGGACATTGGTGTCAGGGACGGGTTGTGCTGGATTGCGGTTGGCAGGGTTTGTCACGCCCCGGGGCGATACTGCGCCCCGGCTCGCCAACAGATCCGCCGCCCATACGGGAAGCCCCGTATAGGCGTAGCGACTAACCTGCAAAGAAACATATACACTAGCAGATATCAGAGCTGAAAGAGAAAAAGCTGGAATAAAATACATAAAATAAAACTACAACTCACAAATATACATACCAACCTCACCATAACACAAGAGTCTCTCAGAAAAGCAGGAAAGAAAGGTACAACTCAAAATCTCACTACAAAGTCACTCGACATAGTACACACCAAAATAGTACAGGGGTACATCTACTCACACACTGAAGATGACAGGAAGGGAACTATCTCGCGACTCCCTTACCTCGGTCAGAAGGAGCTGGATCAGCAACAGGAGCTGCAGGAATCGGAGCAGAAGTCCCTGGGGAGAAGACACCACGACGGGTGTGAGAACTACATCCCACAGTAGTTCTCAGTGGGTGTCGCCAACAAGCCCGACGGTCTGCCCACTAAGTCTACCAGAGGCAAAAAGTAACATATGCAGTGCTATATGGAAAGCTGGGAAAAGTAACTCTACAGCTACTATGCCTCTAACTAGATGCTCAAAAGTGGAACAGAAAGACATAATGCCACAACTAACTCTCCTCCCTGATCACCGAATCTAAACTGACTGCCTCATCGGGTCCAGTCAAACCTGCGCCAACCTACTGCCGTTACGTCCCGGAGGAGCGGACTTACGTAGGACGTCCATGGCTGCCAACAAAAGCACAGCCAGAGGGACAAATGCAACAACAAGTCGCGAAAGAACATCTCAAACTCACGCCGGTATAACAACCCGGTCTCGCCTACTCCGGAGTGGCACTCGAGGGGAGCGACCCGCTCGAGTCAAAGTAACCCATAACAAGTATCTCTGTAAAGTATCTCTGTAAAGCTCAAATGTGGCTCATGCAGGCTATGATCCAAATCCTCGATCAACAAGATCGGCTAACAAACAAATCACTGACTCACTCACTGGCTGGAATCTACACAGCTGAGACTCACTGTCACTCTGACAGTTTCCAAGAACCCAGATCTACCATCACTATCACTCTCCCAAAGAAATCAGATCTACAGACTGCTATCAACTCCACTCGGTCCCCAGACACGAGTGCAAATGCATCCCACAACCACCCGACCTCTCGGCCCACAACTCGGGCGAGGAAAAGCTAAGTCCATAGTGAAATGAAGTATCGTGATGTGGAATGTCTAGAGCAATAAAAACCTAGCCCAAGTTGGAGTTTTGTACAGACTGGCTGAACATGATACATATGACAGGGGTGCTAGGTCAAGTTCCAAGATTTCACTACTTAACATAGAGTAGGAATCAAAAGATTCAACAACTGATATACAAGATACAACATACAGTTTTACACATGCTAATCCTCCAATTTCTAACATGCATGATCCTACACACATAGAATTAGTACACAGTCCAGAGTTCTTGGAAGCAAGGTCACCCACCTGAAAGTGCTAACTGCCCGGAATCGTACAGCTGAGAAAGCCCAAAACAGTCAAATCACAAATCCCACCAAGCCAACAACACGGTAGAAGTGCTCACAACCTCCTGGGTACAAACATACACCAAAATTACACTTTAATCCACAAAAATTCCACATTTCCAAAATCTGTGGTGAACAGTCCCATTAACATGAAATTTTCACCTGAAAACCTCCTCCAAAAATTCCAATAAAAATATGACGGCGATCCTCGCGAAGACTAGATGTCGATAGATTACTGAAACGTCGAATTCCGATGTCCAGATGAGGAGATAAAAATCCGACAAGCAGGTGCTGTCCAAATCAACCAACAGTCGCAAAGGGGGTTAAAAATGTACCCAGAACCCCAAGAAAAGCTCGGATCCAGAAAAAGTGTCCAACATGGAAAATGTAGATTTACCTCTTACGAAACCGTCACCGCAGAAATCGTCCAAAAATAACGTCGGGGTAGCCCGGTAGACCTCCCAGACTAAACTGCGATGGAAAAGGGACTCCAACAGTAAATCGTCGCTCCGCACCCCGAAGCAGAAGTCGCCGTCGTCGCGGCCTCTAAAAATCCTGAGCTTCCGCCAAAAGATGCACAAGAGGGAGAGAAACAACTTTGGTGAAGAACACAAGTGGAGAAACCCTCGGGAAAAGGCTCCAAGGCGAGGCCCAAGAGGCCTATTTATAGGCCTCACCCGGAAAAAGCCAAAAAAACAAGTCATTGGGCTTTTGGGCCCAACTTTCGGGCGCCCGGTACATTCGGGCGGCTACAGTGTTGGGCCGGCCCAACACTGTTCACGCCCGAATCCTCTTGGTGCCGCCACGTGGCCCGCCGAACAACAAACAGCTGTTCGGGCCACTCCCTGGCTGCCACGTGTCTAGCCCCCGCACAGGAAGGCGGTTGGCGCCCGCCAATCAGGCGGTGACACGTGGCCACCCGGTTGACCCGCCAGCCGGTCGGCGGCCCCGCCGGGCGCGCGGCATGGCCCCGACGTGCGCACGCGCCCCTTGGCGCCAGCCCAGGCCCCGTGCACCGCGCACGGTGCGCCCGCGAATCAAAAAGCGACACGTGTCCCCTACACCCGGTCCACGCATTCCACTTCGGAATTCCGTGGACCGCGCCGCGTGCACCGACCAACCGGAGGCTGCCACGTGCCCCCGCCTTGGTCCATGCACCGCCGCGCTCACCCGGTAGACCGCGCGCCTTGCGCCCGCCAATCAGGCGGTGCCACGTGTCCCTGCGCCGGGTCTGTGCACCCCGCCGCGCTGCTCTGTGGACCGCGCGCCGTAAACCGGCCAATGATAGGCCGCCACGTGGCATGCCGGCGGTCTACGGCCCCTCCTATGCACCAAAACCCACTGAAAACTTCCGGGAGTCCTTTTTGGGCATCCGGACTCAGAATCCAACAAACAAATAGCCGTTTTCAAGCATTTTTCTGTGCTGAATCCATTTCCGACCTCTGTTGGGCCTAATTCTTTTCCGAAATTTCGGCAAACCCAGCCGAAGGCCAACACAGCCAAAATATCTCAAAGGGTCCATCTGTGGCATCCCATTGATGCACCATGGGCCAGATACACCAACACTAGGTGCTCCAACAATGGATTCATCGGAAGAACGTTGCATGGGAATCAGGGCCACTACAGGGTTTTGCGGTAACCGCGGACTTTGGGCGGTTGACCGGAGGTCGGTTATAGGACTTGATTATAGACGGCAGGGTATTGCGGCAACCGCGGATATTAGGCGGTTGACCGGATATTTATTTATGCATCAGATTAGGTACCAAGTTTCTCTAGTGGACGGAGTTTCCCACTTATTGAGTACTTTTGCATCTAATTGAGGACCGAGGCTTACTTTAGTGGTTGGGTTTTCCCACGTTGATCAGAGTCGTGATCCAGTCCTGCTATATTATGATACATATGATACTGGTTACAGTGATACTTTACTTGCGTGGGTCGCTCCCCTCGAGTGCCACTCCGGAGTAGGCTTTAGACCGTGTTTGGTGCCGGTCAAACATGGAAAATGTAGATTTACCTCTTACAAAACCGTCACCGTAGAAATCGTCCAAAAATAACATCGGGGTAGCCCGGTAGACCTCCCAGACTAAACTGCGACGGAAAAGGAACTCCAACAGTAAATCGTCGCTCCGCACCCCGAAGCAGAAGTCGCCATCGTTGCGGCCTCCAAAAATCCTGAGCTTCCGCCAAAAGATGCACAAGACGGAGAGAAACAACTTTTGTAAAGAACACAAGTGGAGAAACCCTCGGGAAAAGGCTCCAAGGCGAGGCCCAAGAGGCCTATTTATAGGCCTCACCCGGAAAAAGCCAAAAAAACAAGTCATTGGGCTTTTGGGCCCAACTTTCGGGCGCCCGGTACATTCGGGTGGCTACAGTGTTGGGCCGGCCCAACACTGTTCACGCCCGAATCCTCCTGGTGCCGCCACGTGGCCCGCCGAACAGCAAACAGCTGTTCGGGCCACTCCCAGGCTGCCACGTGGCCCGCCCCCGCACAGGAAGGCGGTTGGCGCCCGCCAATCAGGCGGTGACACGTGGCCACCCGGTTGACCCGCCAGCCGGTTGGCGGCCCCGCCGGGCGCGCGGCATGGCCCCGACGTGCGCACGCGCCCCGAGGCGCCAGCCCAGGCCCCGCGCACCGCGCACGGTGCGCCCGCGAATCAAAAAGCGACACGTGTCCCCTACACCCGGTCCACGCATTCCACTTCGGAATTCCGTGGACCGCGCCGCGTGCACCGACCAACCGGAGGCTGCCACGTGCCCCCGCCTTGGTCCATGCACCGCCGCGCTCACCCGGTAGACCGCGCGCCTTGCGCCCGCCAATCAGGCGGTGCCACGTGTCCCTGCGCCGGGTCTGTGCACCCCGCCGCGCTGCTCTGTGGACCGCGCGCCATAAACCGGCCAATGATAGGCCGCCACGTGGCATGCCGGCGGTCTACGGCCCCTCCCATGCACCAAAACCCACTGAAAACTTCCGGGAGTCCGTTTTTGTGCATCCGGACTCAGAATCCAACAAGCAAATAGCCGTTTTCAAGCGTTTTTCCGTGCTGAATCCATTTCCGACCTCTGTTGGGCCTAATTCTTTTCCGAAATTTCGGCAAACCCAGCCGAAGGCCAACACATCCAAAATATCTCAAAGGGTCCATCTGTGGCATCCCATTGATGCACCATGGGCCAGATACACCAACACTAGGTGCTCCAACAATGGATTCATCGGAAGAATGTTGCATGGGAATCAGGGCCACTACATCCTCCCCCACTAAAAGGAAGTTTCGTCCTCGAAACAAAGTAAGGTAGAACAGGCGTACCTCAACCAGTAGTCTCGAACAGAAAAGGGTAGGCAGATCTCATCTCTGTCTCTAGCTCCCAAGTAGCCTCTCGCTCTTCGTGATTGCTCCATAAGATCTTCACATACGGGATGGCTCGGTTGCGCAATTCCCTCACCTCACGAGCAAGAATCCGCAACGGGCGCTCCTCATAAACCTGGTCCTCACCGATCTCCAAGGGAGTGAAGTCAACCACATGCGACGGATCAAAGACATATCTCCTCAGGGCTGAGACATGAAAAACATCGTGTACACCGGCCAAGCATAGAGGAAGAGCAACTCTATAAGCCACAGGGCCTACCCTCTCAAGTACCTCAAAGGGTCCAACAAAACGGGGACTAAGCTTCCCACGCACTCCAAATCTCCGGACCCCTTTCGAAGGCGAGACCTTCAAGAATACATGGTCACCAATCTGAAACTCTATGTCTCGCCGACGAGTGTCAGCATAACTCCTCTGACGACTCTGGGCTACCTCAAGGTGTCGACGAACAACTCTGACTTTTGCCTCAGCCTCCAAAAGAAGATCTGGTCCCAAAGTCCTCCTCTCACCCACGTCACTCCAATACAAGGGTGACCGACACTTGCGTCCATACAACGCCTCAAACGGAGCCATCTGAATGCTCGCCTGATAGCTGTTGTTGTACGCAAACTCAACCAAAGATAAGTGTCGATACCACCCCCCTCCAAAATCCATAACGCACGCTCTCAGCATATCCTCGAGGGTCTGTATAGTGCGCTCAGACTGGCCATCAGTCTGTGGGTGGAAAGCAGTGCTGAAACTGAGCTGGGTCCCCAAAGCTGACTGTAAACTCCCCCAGAATCGTGACACAAACCTCGGATCCCGATCTGAGACAATCGACGCCGGTACACCGTGCAGCCTCACTATCTCGTCCAAATACAACTGTGCCAGACGCTCCAATGACCAAGTCATCTGAACAGGCAAGAAGTGTGCAGACTTGGTGAGTCTATCTACAATAACCCAAATCGCGTCGGCTCCACTCTGCGCTCTCGGCAGCCCTGTAACAAAGTCCATGGTGATGTGGTCCCACTTCCACTCGGGAATTGGAAAACTTTGTAACTTGCCAGCAGGAACCCGGTGCTCTGCTTTCACTTGCTGGCAAGTTAAACAGTGAGCCACAAATCTTCCAATGTCCCGCTTCATTCCGGACCACCAAAAATGTGTCTTGAGGTCCTTATACATCTTAGTACCACCAGGATGAACGGTATAAGGTGTATAATGGGCCTCTCTCAGAATCTGGTCTCTGATCTCAGGATCCGAAGGCACACAAACTCGGTCCCTGTACCGCAGTACTCCCGAGCTATCCACTGAAAAATCCCCTATCTGATCTGCACGTATCTGGGATCTGATCCTCTCCAAGTGGGGGTCCTCACTCTGCGTCTCCCCAATCCTGTCCAACAGAGTGGGCTGCAAGACCATAGACATCAATCTAGCAGAGACCCCAGGGGATACAACCTCAATCTGGAGTCGCCTCAACTGCTCAATCAGTGGGGCCTGCTGTGTGACCAACATGCTCAAGCTCTGCACTGACCTCCGACTCAAAGCATCTGCTACCACATTGGCCTTGCCGGGATGATAGAGGATACTCACATCGTAATCCTTCAGTAACTCCAACCACCGGCGTTGCCTCAGGTTCAGCTCCTTTTGAGTAAACAGATACTTTAAGCTCTTATGATCCGTGTAGATCTCACAATGCTCACCGTAGAGGTAATGCCGCCACAGCTTCAATGCAAACACCACAGCTGCCAGCTCTAAATCATGAGTAGGGTAATTCTTCTCATAATCCTTTAATTGCCGTGAAGCATAAGCAATTACCCTCCCATGCTGCATCAAGACACAACCCAAACCGCTGTGCGAGGCGTCACTGTAAATCACGTAGCCATCTCCCATCACTGGCAGTGTAAGAACTGGCACTGAAATCAGTCTCCTCTTCAGCTCCTCAAAACTCTGCTGACACTGCTCAGTCCAAATAAACCTCATCCCCTTCCTAGTCAAACAGGTCAGGGGAGTAGAGAGCTTCGCAAAGCCCTCTACGAACCGACGGTAGTAGCCAGCCAAGCCCAGAAAGCTCTGGACCTCCGTAACCGTCGTCGGTCTCGGCCAATCCCGAACTGTGTCGATCTTCGTCGGGTCAACTGCCACTCCTGCGGCTGATACCAAGTGGCCCAAGAATGCAACCTCCCGAAGACAGAACTCGCACTTTTTTTAGCTTGGCATACAGCTTCTTCTCACGTAGAAGCTGTAGCACTATCCTCAAGTGCTCCTCATGATCCACATCGCTCCGGGAGTAGATCAAGATGTCATCAATGAACACAACCACAAACAGGTCCAAGTACGGCTGAAATACCCGGTTCATCAAATCCATGAATGCAGCTGGGGCATTAGTCAAACCAAACGGCATAACCGTAAACTCATAATGCCCATACCGGGATCGAAAAACCGTCTTGGGGATGTCCTCGGCCCTCACCCTCAACTGGTGGTAACCTGACTGAAGATCAATCTTCGAAAACACTGTGGCTCCCTGGAACTGATCAAATAAATCATCTATCCGTGGGAGGGGATACTTGTTCCGGATGGTCACTTTATTCAACTCCCGATAATCCACACACAAACGAAGCGACCCATCCTTCTTCTTCACAAATAAAACTGGCGCTCCCCACGGAGAAACACTAGGCCTGACAAAGCCCCTGTCCATAAGATCCTGAAGCTGGGCCTTCAACTCCCTCAACTCGGCAGGTGCCATCCTATAAGGCGCCTTTGAGATTGGTGCGGTTCCCGGTACCACATCAATCACAAACTCCACCTCCCTCTCCGGCGGCATAGTCGTCAACTCAGGGGGAAACACATCTGGGAACTCGCGGACAACAGGAATATCCTCGAGTCCCAGTGCCGCCGTAGGCACCTCCACAATCGTCGCTAAGAAAGCAGTGCAGCCTCTACTAATCATCCGCCTAGCCCTCGCCGAAGAAACAGTCATCGCAAAGAAGGTGCTCTGGCAGCCTCTGAAAACGAACTCCTCCTGTCCAGGCTCGCGGAGGGTCACCGTCCTCTCTCTGCAGTCTATAATAGCATAGTACCTCGACAACCAATCCATACCTAGCACGACGTCGAAATCCTGGAGCTGCCGCAAGACAAGCAAGTCAGCCGGCAAAATCCAGGATCCCAACTGCACAGGGCAATCCCTACAATACTCCTCGACATGCAAGACATGATCTGGTATCTGAACCTCTAATGCATGCGATAAAGAAACTACCTCTATACCATGAAGGGATGCAAATGCTCTACTGATAAAAGAATGCGATGCACCGGTATCAAAGAGAGTACGAGTACGAACTGCAGAAATCAAAATAATACCTGCGACGACATGCTCTGCTGCTGTAGCATCCTCTACCTGAGCGGCATAAACTCGACCGCTCGGCGCCGGGGGATGTCGCTCTGGCTGTCGCGAGGACGATGAAGCAAAGTCTGGCCTACCGGAGGCCGCCGAAGGTCCTGCTGACTGACGAGGAACAAAGGATGCAGAAGCTGAGGAAGGAGCTGGATAACCTGCCCTGGGGCACGCCCTCGCGAAGTGACCGGTCTGCCCGCAACGAAAGCAGCGGCCCTGACTCTGCGGGCACTGGGTCGGTGGGTGCGGTCCTCCACAAATGATACAACGGTCGGGGCGCGGCTGCCGCGAAGTCTGCTGCTGCTGCGAAGACTGCTGCTGCGAAGACTGCTGCTGTCGAGGTGGTCGACGCTGCTGCTGCTGAGACTGACGAGATGCCCCAGATCTCTGCCGCCCCCGATACCCCCGTCCCTGAGAGTGGAAACGGGGAGGTCTCGGGGGTCCCTGTCTACTCGACTGCCCTTCCTCAAACAGCGCCGGGCGCTTTGCCCCAGGAGTCACTACGGGGGCTGGAGCCACCTCTGCCATCACGACCTCACCACTCTCCACATAAAGTGCCTGCTCCATCGAGGCCTCCAAAGTCTGTAATCTGCGGGAGCGGACCAACTGATAAATGTCCCGACGCAACCCTCTCTCGAACATGTAGATCCGGTGGGTCTCATCTCTGGCCACGTGGGGCATACAAGCTAATAACCGATTGAAATCGGCTATGTACATGTGTACGGGCCTATCTCCCTGGCGGAGATTCCTCAGCTGCTCCTCCAAACTCTGTCGAACACTCTCAGGAAAGAAGGCCCCAAGAAGCATACCGCGAAACTCTGCCCATGAGATAAACTGGGTCCCAGGCGGACCTGCGGGTCGTACACGCCGCCACCATGCCTCGGCGTTGCTCTCCAGAAAATGAGTAGCCAACAGAACTCGAAACCTCTCATCAATAAAAAAGGCTCTCAAAATGGCACTCCATGGCCGTAACCCAAGACTCAGCCGCCTACGGCTCAGCACTCATACCCGAAAAGCGGGGTGGATCAAACTTGCGAAACCTCAACAAAAGATCCACCATCACCCGCTGCTCTGCCAAAGTCAAAGATCCCGTCGTCCCAGACGGTGGCCTACTGGAAACTGGCTCAGCCGGAACTGCTGGTGCAGGCTGCACAACCGAGGGTGCCACAACAGGGGAAGAAGGCACCGGTGAACTCTCAGAGGGTGCTACCGCCGGCTGCGCTCTCTGCTCCAACAAGAGCGTCAACCGACTCACAGCCTCCTCCTGACGTCGAGACTCCTCAGCCAACTGTGCCATCTAGGCACGGAGCTCCAGAACCTCGCTCTGCTGTCCCTGCCCCGAGTCCTCCTGCTCGGGCTCAGAGGACGAAGGCTGCGAACGCGTCACCATCGAGCGTCGAGGAGGCATCCCCACCTGAGGGACAAGACAAACAGTCAGAACCCAAATCATCTCTCGACCCAATCTAGCGAAAGTCAGAAGGCATGTCCCCCTTCCAGAAGCACTATGTTGTCTGCAGCCAACATAGTTGCCACCGAAGGAAGACATGTCAATCACTCATCCCGAACCGCTCGGGAGAGTTAGAAATCCAATCAGGACTCTCGCTAAAATCACGGCTCTCACACGAGTCATCCTAGGGTCCAACCACAAGCCTAGGGTTCCTAAGTCCTCCAAGACCTACATCCTAGGCTCTGATACCACTCTAATCTGTCACGCCCCGGGGCGATACTGCGCCCCGGCTCGCCAACAGATCCGCCGCCCAAACGGGAAGCCCCGTATAGGCGTAGCGACTAACCTGCAAAGAAACATCTACACTAGCAGATATCAGAGCTGAAAGAGAAAAAGCTGGAATAAAATACATAAAATAAAACTACAACTCACAAATATACAGACCAACCTCACCATAACACAAGAGTCTCTCAGAAAAGTAGAAAAGAAAGGTACAACTCAAAACCTCACTACAAAGTCACTCGACATAGTACACACCAAAATAGTACAGGGGTACATCTACTCACACACTGAAGATGACAGGAAGGGAACTATCTCGCGACTCCCTTACCTCGGTCAGAAGGAGCTGGATCAGCAACAGGAGCTGCAGGAACCGGAGCAGAAGTCCCTGGGGAGAAGACACCACGACGGGTGTGAGAACTACATCCCACAGTAGTTCTCAGTGGGTGCCGCCAACAAGCCCGACGGTCTGCCCACTAAGTCTACCAGAGGCAAAAAGTAACATATGCAGTGCTGTATGGAAAGCTGGGAAAAGTAACTCTACAGCTACTATGCCTCTAACTAGATGCTCAAAAGTGGAACAGAAAGACATGATGCCACAACTAACTCTCCTCCCTGATCACCCAATCTAAACTGACTGCCTCATCGGGTCCAGTCAAACCTGCGCCAACCTACTGCCGTTACGTCCCGGAGGAACGGACTTACGTAGGACGTCCATGGCTGCCAACAAAAGCACAGCCAGATGGACAAATGCAACAACAAGTCGCGAAAGAACATCTCAAACTCACGCCGGTATAACAACCCGGTCTCGCCTACTCCGGAGTGGCACTCGAGGGGAGCGACCCGCTCGAGTCAAAGTAACCCATAACAAGTATCTCTGTAAAGTATCTCTGTAAAGCTCAAATGTGGCTCATGCAGGCTATGATCCAAATCCTCGATCAACAAGATCGGCTAACAAACAAATCACTGACTCACTCACTGGCTGGAATCTACACAGCTGAGACTCACTGTCACTCTGACAGTTTCCAAGAACCCAGATCTACCATCACTATCACTCTCCCAAAGAAATCAGATCTACAGACTGCTATCAACTCCACTCGGTCCCCAGACACGAGTGCAAATGCATCCCACAACCACCCGACCTCTCGGCCCACAACTCGGGCGAGGAAAAGCTAAGTCCATAGTGAAATGAAGTATCGTGATGTGGAATGTCTAGAGCAATAAAAACCTAGCCCAAGTTGGAGTTTTCTACAGACTGGCTGAACATGATACATATGACAGGGGTGCTAGGTCAAGTTCCAAGATTTCACTACTTAACATAGAGTAGGAATCAAAAGATTCAACAACTGATATACAAGATACAACATACAGTTTTACACATGCTAATCCTCCAATTTCTAACATGCATGATCCTACACACATAGAATTAGTACACAGTCCAGAGTTCTTGGAAGCAAGGTCACCCACCTGAAAGTGCTAACTGCCCGGAATCGTACAGTTGAGAAAGCCCAAAACAGTCAAATCACAAATCCCACCAAGCCAACAACACGGTAGAAGTGCTCACAACCTCCTGGGTACAAACATACACCAAAATTACACTTTAATCCGCAAAAATTCCACATTTCCAAAATCTGTGGTGAACAGTCCCATTAACACGAAATTTTCACCTGAATAACCTCCTCCAAAAATTCCAATAAAAATATGACGGCGATCCTCGCGAAGAGTAGATGTCGATAGATTCCTGAAACGTCAAATTCCGATGTCCGGATGAGGAGATAAAAATCCGACAAGCAGGTGCTGTCCAAATCAACCAACAGTCGCAAAGGGGGTTAAAAATGTACCCAGAACCCCAAGAAAAGCTCGGATCCAGAAAAAGTGTCCAACATGGAAAATGTAGATTTACCTCTTACGAAACCGTCACCGTAGAAATCGTCCAAAAATAACGTCGGGGTAGCCCGGTAGACCTCCCAGACTAAACTGCGATGGAAAAGGGACTCCAACAGTAAATCGTCGCTCCGCACCCCGAAGCAGAAGTCGCCGTCGTCGCGGCCTCCAAAAATCCTGAGCTTCCGCCAAAAGATGCACAAGAGGGAGAGAAACAACTTTGGTGAAGAACACAAGTGGAGAAACCCTCGGGAAAAGGCTCCAAGGCGAGGCCCAAGAGGCCTATTTATAGGCCTCACCCGGAAAAAGCCAAAAAAACAAGTCATTGGGCTTTTGGGCCCAACTTTCGGGCGCCCGGTACATTCGGGCGGCTACAGTGTTGGGCCGGCCCAACACTGTTCACGCCCGAATCCTCTTGGTGCCGCCACGTGGCCCGCCGAACAGCAAACAGCTGTTCGGGCCACTCCCTGGCTGCCACGTGTCTAGCCCCCGCACAGGAAGGCGGTTGGCGCCCGCCAATCAGGCGGTGACACGTGGCCACCCGGTTGACCCGCCAGCCGGTCGGCGGCCCCGCCGGGCACGCGGCATGGCCCCGACGTGCGCACGCGCCCCGAGGCGCCAGCCCAGGCCCCGTGCACCGCGCACGGTGCGCCCGCGAATCAAAAAGCGACACGTGTCCCCTACACCCGATCCACGCATTCCACTTCGGAATTCCGTGGACCGCGCCGCGTGCACCGACCAACCGGAGGCTGCCACGTGCCCCCGCCTTGGTCCATGCACCGCCGCGCTCACCCGGTAGACCGCGCGCCTTGCGCCCGCCAATCAGGCGGTGCCACGTGTCCCTGCGCCGGGTCTGTGCACCCCGCCGCGCTGCTCTGTGGACCGCGCGCCGTAAACCGGCCAATGATAGGCCGCCACGTGGCATGCCGGCTGTCTACGGCCCCTCCTATGCACCAAAACCCACTGAAAACTTCCGGGAGTCCTTTTTGGGCATCCGGACTCAGAATCCAACAAACAAATAGCCGTTTTCAAGCGTTTTTCCGTGCTGAATCCATTTCCGACCTCTATTGGGCCTAATTCTTTTCCGAAATTTCGGCAAACCCAGCCGAAGGCCAACACAGCCAAAATATCTCAAAGGGTCCATCTGTGGCATCCCATTGATGCACTATGGGCCAGATACACCAACACTAGGTGCTCCAACAGTGGATTTATCGGAAGAACGTTGCATGGGAATCAGGGCCACTACAGGGTTTTGCGGTAACCGCGGACTTTGGGCGGTTGACCGGAGGTCGGTTATAGGACTTAATTATAGACGGCAGGGTATTGCGGCAACCGCGGATATTGGGCAGTTGACCGGATATTTATTTATGCATCAGATTAGGTACCAAGTTTCTCTAGTGGACGGAGTTTCCCACTTATTGAGTACATTTGCTTCTAATTGAGGACCGAGGCTTACTTTAGTGGTTGGGTTTTCCCACGTTGATCAGAGTCGTGATCCAGTCCTGCTATATTATGATACATATGATACTGGTTACAGTGATACTTTACTCGCGTGGGTCGCTCCCCTCGAGTGCCACTCCGGAGTAGGCTTTAGACCATGTTTGGTGCCGGTCAAACAGTTATCGATAGTTTTTGTCATCACATCGGTGCGGTTATTGCCCGATGATGAGGACGACAGCGAGAGTTTTGCTATCACATCGGCGCGGTTATTGCCCGATGATGAGGGCGGCAGCAGGCAGTACAAGTTTTACTGGTGGCACTAGATTGGGTTTATTACGGGCATTTACTTTATTGTTGCACTCGTGTCAGGGGGACTGAGTGGAGTCTAGTAGCTGTGTTTAGACCAGTGCTAGTGTTGTTGGGAGTCGTTTGGTTTGACGGTGGTCCCGTGTCGTTGAGAGTACTTTGACCATTGTGTGTGAGGTTGTGGACCTTGAGTCTATCCGTTCTGAGAGAGAGCGTGGATTTCGACTATAGCCTGCATGAGCCACTACTCGATAGCGAGTTAGTCCGTTTGGACACCCTACGTAATTCCTGCCCCGCAGTGGGAGGTGGTTGTAGGTGGGCGCAGGTTTGACTGGACCAGATGTGGCGGTCAGCTCTATTGGGTTGATTGTGCACTTCATGTGCTAGTAGTTGCATACCATTCTTTGATTCTCCCCTCATGAGCATTTAGATGGAGGCATGGTAGCTGTAGATTATCTCCAGCCTTTCTAGTTCAGTTTTTACTACATGGTTATTTATTGCCTTTAGTAGGCTTGGTGGACAGATCGCCGGGTCTGGCGGTGGTACCCACTGAGAACTCCCTTTTTTGGTGTAGTTCTCACACCCGCTGGGGGTTCTCCCCCTCCTTTTTTCTTTCTCTCCTTTGTTTTGCAGAGTCTTAGCGGGTGCTGCTGATTCTGCGGTTGTTGATCGTGGCGAGGGAGTCGCGAGCTAGATCCCTACCCATCGTTGGAGAGTAGCGGTACCCTTCAGAGGAGATCTTCAGTAGATTAGTTATTTTATTTTCTCTTTTGAGAGATTGATGTAGTGAGGATATGATATGTATTGAGAGACTATACACTGATGTATTTATTGGAGATACCTCCCTGTTCACTTTTGTATCATTGTATCTGAGGACTTGTATGATTATCTTTTTGGGAGTTGGACATTGTTGTATTATTTCTAGTTGTACATTGGTTGATTTTAGTTTTACAGCAGATTTTTATTTTTAGCTCTGATATTTGTTAGTTGTAGTACCTTTTCTTGCAGGTTGGACGCTTCGCCTGTGCGGGGCTTTGCATAGGCGGCGGATCTGTTGGCGAGCCGGGTCACAGTTTCGACCCCGGGGCGTGACAGATTAGAGTGGTATCAGAGCCTAGGTTGTAGGTCATGGTGGACTTAGAAACCCTAGGCTTATGGTTTGGCCCTTGGCTGACTTCGTGAGAGTCGTGATTTATAGAGAGAGTCCTGATTGAGTTTTATACCTCTCCCAGAGGACGGGACGAGTGATCGGCATGTTTATTCTCCTAAGTGATTATGTAGGATGCAGACAACATAATGCTGCGGAATGGGTAACATGCTCTAGACTTTCGCTGGATTGGGTCGAGTGGCTTTTGTGTGCTGATTTGCAGTTTCGTCGTGGCGAGCTGTGTCTCCCCGACGCTGGGTTTTGACCCGTGTGCATCCTGTCACAGCAGTTGAGCTTGAGCGGTTGGTTTTGGGCCGGATACCCGGATTGAGGTCAGAGAGCTCCGGACCCAGATGACAGGATCGTCAGAGGCCTATCAGCGACTGAGCGAGCAGCTGGTTTTAGTGACACAGTTGTCGGAGCACTGAGTAACCCCCTCCGTGCCAACGTTTAGTGCCGAGGCACCGAGGCAGGGTGGATAGTTGACAGCAGAGGAGCTGTGGGACATGATCGATCTATTGAGCCAGATTTGGCAGATGAACCACCCCGAATCGTAAGATTGAGTTTGGAGCCTTTGGAGGCAGAGTCGTGGTTGGTGGTGATGGAGTGATCAATTGAGAGCCTCCCTGTGCTAGAGAGTTTATGCAATTGTTGAACTGCGCGCTCCAGGTTTCGAGGGACGAGGCGCATAGGATATGTGAGGCTGGGAGTGGATTGCGCTAGGATACCTCTCAGTTTATTCAGTCCCTCCGTTATAGGTTTTGATGCCTCGTTGGAGTAGGCATTGTGTATGGAGCGTGGCGCTGCAGTTCCTTTGGATAGGGATCTGCCGCCAGAGGCGAGTTCTGGATATTGGCGCTTGGCGCCGGGTGATGGAGGACAGATCGGCCGGCAGAGACATTTCTGATTTCTTTTCCTGGATAACGAATTCCCGAGATGCCAGAGATCGGGCGGATTCCGATGGCAGCATCAGCATCTACATCAGAGTGGCGCGGTGGTAGCATGGATTGGTGATCTGCGGAGGACCGCATTTGTCACCCCTGTGTGAGCAGAGACAGAGGTCGTGCTCCCTATATGGATAGTCTTTATTTTCAGGCAGACTGAGCGACGACACTTGCATTGAGCGGATGAATCTGTGCCGCCCGGTTGGAGGGCGTCACAGCAGCGGATCGGGTTGTCGCAGATGTGATTTTATCACAGCAGTCGGAGTTAGAGCAGGTTGCATTCCTGCATGGACTAGAGGTAGAGTCGTTACCACATGCACTTGAGATCCAGGTCTTTGTTGTTGTTGTGCATGTGAAGGAGGCTTTTGGAATCATGTCCAGTGCAGCTGAGACCGCGAGTTACCGGCAGACTTATTGGTAATTGTGGTAGTTCGGTGTTTTGACCTAGTGCTTGGGATTGGTTGGCACAGTGCCACAGGATGTTTGGCTGTGGAAAGAGATGACTTTGACCTTCTGCAAGGCAGACGAGAGGAGGCTTGGTGGTTGAGTTTGTTAGAGCACACAGGTTATAGCGATAGTGTGAGAGGTGCTTATGGCGGCACCAGGACTCAAGGATATCCCTGTTGCCCACGAGATCCCGGGTGTGATTTCACCTCAGCTGTTGATGATGCCCGCCGGTTAGGGAGATAGAGTTTGAGATTGACGTGGTTCGGGGAACCGCGCCACCCTCGACAGTACCTCAATGGATATCGCCAGTGGAGCAGTTAGAGACCTGATGGCGGAGTTACAGGATCTGATGGATCGAGGGTTCTTTTGGTGAGTTGATTACTTGCCACGTCGTTGATACACGACGATGGGGGTTCGTTGTGACTTGAGCACAGGCAGGTCCGGATATTATTTAGGACCTTTTGGTGGAGTTCTACTCCGGCAGTTGTTGTTATGATGCGAGTACCTATTTGGAATCATACAGCTGAGTATTTTGCCTAGACGGCGTTCAGGACACGGTAGGGCATTATGAGCTCACAGTGAGGCCAATTGGATTGATTAATGCCCTGCCGCTCTTATGATTTGAGAAATGGTGTGTTCCAGTTGTACTTGGACAGGTTGGGAGTGGTGTTCCCCAAGGATATTATGATTTACTCCCTGAGTGACCTAGAATAAGAGGAGCACTTATGGATGTGCTACAATGCCTGTGTGGATGAAGCTGTATGCCAAGTTATTGAGGTACAAGTTTAAGCTTCAGAAGCTTATTTCTTGGGTCACCTTGTTTTAGCCGTAGGGGCGGCTGTAGAAACCCAGCCAAAGTGGATGCCGTTCGTTATTGGCCAAGATCTATGTTGTTGTTGAGGTAAGGAGCTTCTTGGACTTGGCAGTGCCAGGAGAGCATGGCTAATGGATAATGAGACTGATACCAGCGACATTGCCAGTATTTCCAGTGTTGGGAGAAGGATCTGTGAGTTATGGTGATGCCTCCCATAGTGACCGTGGAGTTACCGTTGGGTTATTGTTGAGCATTCTGGATTACCCCGACAGGGCCACTGTGTTGGCAGATACCTGGAGCAGGAGTGTTGTCTGGGGTTGAGTTTGATGATTCCACAGCTGGCGCTGTGTGGACTGTTGAGGCAAACATGGCTTGTGGTTGTGTCCCTGAGGGCCCCTTTTGATGGTAGACCGTAGCTGAGCAGTCCACTCGGATGGTCTGGATTCGGGAGTGACCGAGTGAGGGCCCTAGTTGTGAGGGCTTCTTTCCTTCTTGGATGATCGCGGGGATGTGTTTCGGATTGCCTTGGTTGAGTTGGCACAGGATGTGGTTTGGTGCCTGTTGCACTGGTGGTTATTTTGTTTCCCCCAACTTTTTGATGGAGCACCTGTAGTGTTTCATGTCTCAGCTCAGGAGTGTTTTGCTTTTGGATCCCTCGCCCGTGATTGACTCGCTCCATTTGAGATCTGTGAGTGTTTGGAGTACGAGGGACGCCCGTTGCGTATTCTGGCTCGTGAGGTGAGGGAATTGCGCAATCGAGCCATGCCGTATTGGTCATTGTTGTTATTGGGAAGTAATCACGGGGAGTGAGTGGTGACTTGGGAGCTAGAGACGGTGATTATGAGTACCTACCCTTGATTTTGAGACACCTTTTGAGTTATGTTAGTTTCGAGGACGAAACTTTCTTTTAGTGGGGAAGGATGCGAGGACCCGAAATTCCCAATTATAGATTACTATTACATCTGCAGCTTCTGGAGGCCTATGTGGCATGTCGGCGGTGTTGGTGCACCAATTGGACATAAGTGATGGACTCCGGGTGTTAAATGGATTACGTGGGTAGTCAGTTGACCCCGTCGGATGTTTAGAAGTGGTTTCGCGCGAAGCAGATATTAAAAATGGACTCAGCGCAAAGTTTGGACCAAAGAACACCTTCCCGGATGCCTTCGACAATTTTTAGAGTTGGAATTTGGCAAAACGGATATCGGATTTGGATTCAGCGCGCGAAAATGATGAAAATTGACTATTTACCTGTATTTTTCGGAGCCCGGATGACGCGCATGGATTTCGAGGCACTTGACACTGTTCCGGCAACCGGCGGGCAGCGGCGGCGGCGGTGGGCAGCGGCGGAGCGCGGCGGCGCGGGCTCGGGCAGGCGGCGGAGCAGGCATGGGCAGCGCGCGGGCGGGGGCAGTGCGCGGTGCAGCGGGGTGGTGTGCCACGTGGCGTTTTTCCATTGGGCTAGGTTGGACACGTGGCAGTTTCGGAGTGGTCGGTGCAGTGGTCGCGGTCCACGGAGGAGCCTGGAGAGCCGTGGACCGGGCTGGGCCACGTGGCGGCCACTGGTTGGCCGGTCCACGTGCGCTCGGTCCACGGAGCTGGTGTAGCTGGCCTTGGGAAGCATGCCTGGCAGGGGGCGCAGGCGGCTGGCACAGGTGCGCACGTGGGCGCGTTGACGCCGTTTCCCGCGTTCGGGCGTGCGACGCGTCGGCGTGTGCGGTGGGCCACGTGGCGCAAGGGTAGTGGCGGAGCTGGCTGTTGGCTGTTCGGGGCTGACGTGGCAGAACCGGATTATTTCGGGCGCTCCGCGGGGCAGCGGAATGGCGCACTGTTGGCGCTCGAATTGATTCGGGCGCCCGAAACCTAGGACTTGGGTGTCATTAATCCAATTGTTTTCCCAGCCTATAAATAGGCCCAGTTCAAGCCAAGAGAACTCTTTCCCTGCTCAGATTCTCGCAGTGCAACCTTCAGTAAAGTTCTTCCACATCCAGAGCTGCTTCCATTTGTGGATTCCTGGGATTTTTGGTGGCACGCACTTCGAGGTTTCCATTTTTACGGCGCGGCGCGACGCTCGTTCATTTGTGATCTCCTTCGTCGTGTTTTGTGTGCAGACAACATAATGCTGCGGAATGGTTAGATCCGCGACAGGTAGGGCTACGATATTGGTTGTTTCTTTATCCCCTAGTTTCGGGTTCTTCTTGGAGTTTTTCCATGCTTACTGGGACCCATTGTTTGTTGTGAGGATTTCGGGGACAGCAGGTGGTTTTGCGGATTTCTCCGCCCTCAGGCATCGGATTGAGATGTGCCTATACACATTTTGCATCTACGCGTCGCAAGGATTCTCGTCGTATTTTTCTGGGATTTTTTTGAGCCTTGCCCGGAGGTATATTTTCTCCCTTTATCTGTGTATGGGATTATAGTTGTGTTGTTGTGAGGTTTTGCGCACCCTGTGTTGTAGAATTTGTAACTCGACCTCCGGGGCTCGGATTGGGACGTGCAGGTACTCGTTACGAAGGGCTCGACGCGACGCTCGCGGTAGTATTTTTTTTGGATTTTTTCAGAGTCCTTTCTGCAGGTGAAAATATTGCTTCTTTGGGACTGAAGTTTCAACTTGGACAGCACCCTTGGAATGTTGTATAAATTGTAATATCGGACTATATTTTGTATCCAGGGGTATTTGTGGGAGTTTTTGGAGCACTGCTTGGAGCCGAGGCTTGCGCGACATGTACCGTGGATACGGGTTCAGCAGATATTGTTAGCAAGTGGCCACGCTCTTCACCGACCTCAGGTTTGCCTTGGTTTAAGCACTTCAGGTGGGTAAACTTAGTAATGGTAACTGTATAAGGCAATGGCAAGGTTTATATGCATGTTGTGCCTTATGGGAGTTGTAATAGTGGATGTTTATGTATGGTTAAGGTAAGCTTACCTGTGGGAATGTCACCCTCTATGATTGATAGCATGCATAATTTAATGTACAACCAATATGAGTGAGAGGTAAGCATGGAAATGGCCTAGATCATGTGGATTGATGCTTACCTGATTATTGTACATGTTTGGTGGATTAGAGACTTAGCATGTGGTAGACAGGTTATATTTATCCCACACTAGATGATATAGAGATCATACATGATTATTCATTGGCCTATTTATGTGAGATTGGTATATCATAGTAGGAATACTTTAGTATGCCTTGCTATTATATGTTTCATTCTCTTTTATCGTTTCTGAGGATAAAAGCATGCCTGAATGGACATCTAGATAGGCCATCTTTTACTGCTACACTACTTATTGGAACTTGACTTAGGAGAAACCATGTTATCCTTTTCTCCTTCTTTGTTAGTCAGGCGGTCTGTGTTGCTCGAGTGCGAGAAGGGGTCTGGGGTTGTGTAGCCGGGACATTGGTGTCAGGGACGGGTTGTGCTGGATTGCGGTTGGCAGGGTTTTGTGGTAACCGCGGACTTTGGGCGGTTGACCGGAGGTCGGTTATAGGACTTGATTATAGACGGCAGGATATTGCGGCAACCGCGGATATTGGGCGGTTGACCGGATATTTATTTATGCAGCAGATTGGGTACCAGGTTTCTCTAGTGGATGGAGTTTCCCACTTATTGAGTACTTTTGCATCTGATTGAGGACCGAGGCTTACTTTAGTGGTTGGGTTTTCCCACTTTGATCAGAGTCGCGATCCAGTGCTGCTATATTATGATACATATGATACTGGTTACAGTGATACTTTACTCGTGTGGGTCGCTCCCATCGAGTGCCACTCCGGAGTAGGCTTTAAACCGTGTTTGGTGCCGATCAGACAGTTATCGACAGTTTTTGTCATCACATCGGCGCGGTTATTGCCCAATGATGAGGACGACGGCGAGAGTTTTGCTATCACATCGGCGCGGTTATTGCCCGATGATGAGGGTGGCAGCAGGCAGTACCAGTTTTACTGGTGGCACTAGATTGGGTTTATTACAGGCATTTACTTTATTGTTGCACTCGTGTCAGGGGGACTGAGTGGAGTCTAGTAGCTATGTTTAGACCAGTGCTAGTGTTGTTGGGAGCCGTTTGGTTTGACGGTGGTCCCGTGTCGTTGAGAGTACTTTGACCGTTGTGTGTGAGGTTGTGGACCTTGAGTCTATCCGTTCTGAGAGAGAGCGTGGATTTTGACTATAGCCTGCATGAGCCACTACTCGATAGAGAGTTAGTCCGTTTGGACACCCTACGTAATTCCTGCCCCGCAGTGGGAGGTGGTTGTAGGTGGGCGCAGGTTTGACTGGACCAGATGTGGCAGTCAGCTCGATTGGGTCGATTGTGCACTTCATGTGCTAGTAGTTGCATACCATTCTTTGATTCTCCCCTCATGAGCATTTAGATGGAGGCATGGTAGCTGTAGAGTATCTCCAGACTTTCTAGTTCAGTTTTTACTGCATGGTTATTTATTGCCTTTAGTAGGCTTGGTGGGCAGATCACCGGGTCTGGCGGTGGTACCCACTGAGAACTCCCTCTTTTGGTGTAGTTCTCACAGCCGCTGGGGGTTCTCCCCCTCCTTTTTCCTTTCTCTCCTTTGTTTTGCAGAGTCTTAGCGGGTGCTGCTGATTCTGCGGTTGTTGTCGAGGCGAGGGAGTCGCGAGCTAGATCCCTACCCATCGTTGGAAAGTAGCGGTACCCTTCAGAGGAGATCTTCAGTAGATTAGTTATTTTATTTCCTTTTTTTAGAGATTGATGTAGTCAGGATATGATATGTATTGAGAGACTGTACACTGATGTATTTATTGGAGATACCTCCCTGTTCACTTTTGGGTTGTAGTACCTTTCCTTGCAGGTTGGACGCTTCGCCTGTGCGGGGTTTTGCATAGGCGGCGGATCTGTTGGCGAGCCGGGTCGCAGTTTCGACCCCGGGGCGTGACAAGCTGGGTGCTGCGTGAGCCGAGGAGCGAGGCGTTGCCCTGTTCACTGTGTGGAGCGACAGGGAGCGCGTGCCGAGCATGCTGTGGGCTTGGTGGAGTTGGGCTGTGGTGTTGACCTAAGCCTAGAGGGACATGACTTGAGGCCTTTGGAGTGTATTGTGAGCTCCTGGAGGTTTCCCTTGGACGTTGGCAGAGGTGCACGCGACCGGGGTGCCGAGGTGTTGTTCCGGCTGATACTTGAAAGAGAGCGACTCCGCACTTCATCGACTTCGGCTTGGCCTGTGGATGGCGATCCAGGTGGGTTGGAATTCTTCCAAAATTTGTGGAATGCCCTCTAATGCTATTATATGCATGTTTAGCATGTCTAGTTTATCTGTTGTTATAGCTGGTAAATCTGATAGTTGTCTAGAAAATTACAAAATGACAACATGAACCCCAGAATATTTTTAGTATACTCCTGACACCATATGACACTAGATTGCATGGTTAGTTGATATCAGAACTGCATCTGAACCGTTTTAAAAATCGCGGAACCTGTTTTAATGAAAAACTGGCTTTAAAAATAGTTTTTAAACATTGAGATCGCCCATAGGGGTTGGATAGTTTGGGATGCATGTACCTTCGTGCCTGGGGGCCGAGTGGGTTTTATTGACTCAGTGGATGGGTTTTCTAGTGTCTTGGGAGTTTTGTGGGTTTTATCAGATTGAGTCGTGGAGGGTTCTCCGACCTAGACATTATTATGGGATAGTTGGGCATTCGAGTTTCCGATCTGTTTGATCGTGGATTATAGCCTGCATGTGCCGCTTA
Organism: Tillandsia leiboldiana; assembly: GCA_029204045.2. Lineage (NCBI taxonomy): Eukaryota > Viridiplantae > Streptophyta > Magnoliopsida > Poales > Bromeliaceae > Tillandsia > Tillandsia leiboldiana. Next base: position 7,491,099 of record CM055067.1, on the reverse strand, counting down.
TTGAGACTGACTTGATACGCTTGTTCCTCGATGGGGTCGCTCCCCTCGAGTTGCCACTCCGGATGCGATGATGATGATGCGCCTGATGAGGTTGCTTTGCATGGTATTGTGATAGTCCGATTGGACACCCTACGTTGATACACTAGGGGCGTAGGCTTGACTGGACCAGATTTGGCAGTCAGTGAGATTGGGTTGATGTGAGCACCTCGCGAGTGGATTGATGCATAGCATTGTAGTATCCTAACTTTTCTGGTGTCGTTGTTGACCCTTGTCGTTTAATGTTAGTTGTAGGTGCCCTCTCTTATCGACTTTTGGTGAGTTGTGTTTTGGTGCACGTTAGTAATTTTCGGTAATAGAGCTCGAAAAATGATGAGCGGCGGTGCGATCAGATCTGAAATCGGACTTACGGATCTCCCGAAATAGGGGTTTGAAGCTCCCGGTGACCGTAAAGTGCACCGAGATTCGTGCATGGTAATTTGCACGATTTTCGAGGAAGTCTGAGTCGGATCTTGACCTAGGGTTGAGTGGATGTATTTATATAAATAGCACCCTTTTGGTAGTAACCCCTTTTTCTTTTCCTTTCGAGAACTTGAACGGAGAGGGAGATTTCGAAATTTGAAAATCCAAATTCGGGGAGCGAGCGAAAAATGAGAAGGAAGAAAAGGGGAATCCATCTCTCGGGGAGCTTTACGCTGAAGACGAGAGGGACGATCCACCTTCTCCTTCCTCGCAGGATCACGGTAAGCGATCGGGGGAAACCCCTCTTGTTGTTTTCCTTTTTTGCAATTTTCGTGGGGTCGAGGGTTTGGGTGTCGGTTGTTCGGGTGTCGCACGCGTTGTGGGTGTTGTGGTAACGGGAAGCCGCCGCCGCCGTTGTTAAACGGGAGGCTGCCGCCGCCGTTGTTAAACAGGCTGCCGCCGCCGTTATCGTGTTCTCAGGGTCGTCGCCGCAGTCGCCGTGGTCGCGGGGTCGCAACTGGAGCCGCGAAGGGCGGAAACGGATATGTACTGTTCATCCCGTACGGCCGCACTCACGCGGTCCACCGGACCGGCGTGCACCCGGCGCACGCGTCCGCGGCCCGAAGGCGCGGACCTGGCGCACGGGCGCGTGCGCCAGCCCGCCCCCACACCCGCGCGGTCCACCGGGCCGGCGTGCACCCGACGCACGTGCCCGCAGCCCGAAGGCGCGGACCCGGCGCACGAGCGCGTGCGCCAGCCCGGCCCGCAGGCGCGGTCCACGCCTGGGCGTGCACCCGGCGCTGCCGCCGCGACCGGGAATGCGTGAGCCCGGTGCGCGCTCTGCCCGTGCACCGGCCCGGCCCATTTTGCCTGGTGCATGCGCCCGGGGTGAGCCCGGTCTACGCCGCCGCCTCCTCTGCGCTGTGAACCTGGTCCACGCCTCTGCCCATGCACCAGCCCCCAGCCCGGAAGCCCGGTAACTCTGTTTTGGCCCGTTTTTGGCCCGTTTCGCCTTGTTTTTGAACGTTTTCGACCACGACGATACTTTTAACAGCGTTTCTTAATGTAGTTTCTTTCGGGTCAGAGTTTGGGGGTTACGGGTTTCGCAGGGGACAATGCTAGCTTATTAATGTTTATCTTGGGGACTTTCTAGGTCCGCGTGCCGATCGAGTGGGGACAGGTCAACTTTGGGTGTTCCGACCAAACGCTGTTCAGGTGGGTGCTCTTCTCTGTCACTTCGGGAATGTGTAAAAGAAATTATGTCTTAACATGAATAAAGCAACATATAATTTATAATCTCATCTAACCCCTGTTTTACATAAGCATGTTTACTGTTCATATCTCTGGCGACTGCGGGTCGCTCTGGGTACGACACACCCACTTACACATGTATGAGCCCAAGGTTTGCTTGCACGCACACCGGCAGTTTGGCCGCCGCACTGGTGTATTTTTCTGGAAAGATGGCACGTTGGCCCGTGTACCCCAGTGGTGTTGGGGACCTCTCACGGCTGCTCACGTACCGCACGAGCGTCGTGGAGGGGTATAGGCAAATCACGAGAGGCAGGTGCACATGTTTGATTATTACAGGAGCAAGGGCATATGTTTGATTATTATAGGAGCAGATGTACGTGTCTGGTTCATTACAGGGTACCGTGGCTCTCTTGGGAGGGGGTAAACATGGACATGTTGGTGGCTCGGTTTGCACTATTTTTCAGTTTCCCAATCATCGCATATATATATATATATATATATATATATATATATATATATATATATATATATATATATATATATATATATATATATATATATATATATATATATTGTTTACCCTAGTTTATGTGCATCCTGGTAGTGTCACTGACTCCCCACTCTGTGACAGGTTGGTCGGGCGCGGGCACGAGACGGATGTGAGGACGGTTCACGAGGACGTGTCGTTTGTTTAGCTTTACAATGAGTGACATCTGTAAGGTTTCATTTGTGTTATCTTCGTAGTTTCTGTTTTGTGTGAGTGGTTGTGGCTGTGGATGTTCAAACTACTGTGGTGACTCTATTTCCTTTCATACTCTATGGTTTCAGCCCACTTTCAAACCAGGAAGAAAATGTTTGCGAAAACGGTTTTTAAAACAACGAGTGTCGTGTAGGCACCGATTTGAAAATCCATGGATTTATCCTTTCTAAATATCGACGGCCGGGTTAAGTAGTTATAGTACTCTCTCTTACTATTGTGAACGATGATTGTGGTTAAAGTGTGAACGAGATTACATGCGGGTTGGTATGCCTGTCTAAGTTGAAACCGCCGTGCACGTGCAGAGGAGACTCCGCTCTCGGGGTCGAGGAATTTACACGTGTGGCGGGTCTGGCGCGCACTGGGGGACAATGCAAAGAAAATTTTTAATATTTCACATTTTTCGCTCAACCGAAAAACCCCCGGGGCGTTACAAGCATGTTCTTAGTTGAGTACTTTCCTTTGAGCATGATACTTGAGGCATATTAGTTGTAGTTTTATTTCAGCTTTTAATATTACCTGTTTACCTATTATATTGCCTCCAGTAGACTAAGTGGGCATACCATGGATATTGGTGATGGTACCCACTGAGAACTACATGTTGGTGTAGTTCTCATACCCGCTGTGGTGACTGATTTTCAAAGGTAGCTGTTCCGACTTCGGTTCGAGCGGAGGCAGCAGATCGAGGTAAGGGCGTGGCCGAGTAGTTCCTTACCAGCTTATTTTGAGAGTCAGGGGTAGATGTACCCTATATGTGAGATTTTATTTTGTACTGGGCAGTCTGAGAGTTATGATGTATCTTTTATCATAGTGGGAGATGACTATGTATTTTGGATTTTGTATATTCAGATATTCAGTTTATAATTCTGTAGCTACTTATCCTTATTTCAGCTATGATACATGTATAGCTATAGATTTGACTTTGCAGGTTAGACGCTTGGTCTGTGCGGGGATTCCCGTACAGATGGCGGATATGTTGGCGAGCCCGGCTCGCAGTTTCGACCGCAGGGCGTGATTGATTAGGGTGGTATCGGAGCCTAGGTTATAGGTCATTGAGGACTTAGTAACCCTAGGCTTTTGGTTGGACAGTAGGATGACTGTCGTGAGACACGTGACTTTAGCGAAAGTCCTGATTGAGTTTGTACCTCCCCCAGGGGATTAAGGTGAGTGATTTTACATGTTTATTCTATAAAGTGGTTATGTTGGCTGCAGACAACATAATGCTTTAGAATGGGTAATATGTTTTAGACTTTCGCTTGATCGGGTTGAGAGATTTTTGTGTTCTAACGTTTGGTTTGGTTGCAGTTGTCTATAATGCCTCCGAGACATCGTGTAGCGACGAGGAGACATCCTGCATCAGATGAGGAGCCCGAGCAGCTGGAGGCCGAGCAGACAGAGTAGGGTGAGGTCCTGGAGTTACGAGCCTAGGTAGCGCAGATATCAGAGGCGATGCGACGCCAGGAGAAGAATATGAAGCACATGATGCGCATTCTTGAGCAGAGAGCATCCCTTGCAGTACCGCCAGTTGTACCTCCTGCCACGACATCATCGACTTCGACCCTGATTGCACCGTTGTCAGTGCAGGAGCAGCGAGAGCTTACTGATCGATTGACTTATTTCAGTCAGTTCCATCCCCCGCAGTTTTCTGGGCAGAGTTTGGAGCCTTGGGAGACAGAGAACTGGATCGTTGCAATGGAAAAGTTGTTTGAGAACTTGTTCATCCAGGAAAAGTATCAAGTGTGCTTGGCTACGTACTTTCTGGAGAAGGACGCCGAGACTTGGTGGCGTCGAGTTTGTCCTGTGGGACCACCTAGAGTTCAATTGATGACTTGGAGCGAGTTTCGTGCTTTGCTGCTCGGGGCCTTCTTTCCCGACAGTGCAAAGCAGAAACTGGAAAGGGATTTGAGACACCTACAGCAGGGGACTCGGCCACTTCAGGAGTATATTCGCGAGTTTACGCGATTGTTGAACAGTGTACCCCATGTTGCACGGGATGAGGCCCAGCGGATTGATCTCTTTGAGAGAGAACTGCATCGGGATATTTATCAGTTTGTGCATTCTCAGCGAGCGCCGACTCTGGATGCAGCAATTGAGCACGCCCGGTGGGTTGATCGAGAATTTGTGATTTTATTTGAGAGGGACGGAGCGCCAGGGACCAGCTCCGGAGAGAAGCGTCCAGCGCCGCCTGATTTGGGACAGTCTAGCAGATCGAGACCTCCGAGGCCGCCACGATTTTAGTCTCAGGGTCGTGGGTCTCAGAGGAGACAGAGATCAGGAGGTTTTCGACCGCCGAGACAGCAGTAGCCGCAGTATCAGAGGCGTCCTGACAGATGTGTCATTTACGGCGGACCTCATGCACCCCAGCAGTGCGAGCAGCGGTAGGGCTAGTGTTTTCGATGCTGCCAAATAGGGCACTACTCGTCATCTTGCCCGAGAACAGGGTTGCCAGCACCATCGTCAGCATCGACACCTCTCTCACCTTTGTAGGTAGCAGGAGCTTTGCAGAGTTTTGGCCAGGCAGATCGGGCCACCTCATCGCGACAGCCGGACAGACGACCACCTCCGAGCGGGCGAGTGTATACCGCTCAAGTAGAGGACTCTTTGGCAGCCAACCAGGTGGTAGCAGGTATTATACTTATCTCCTCTACTCGCACTAGAGCATTGTTTGATACTAAAGCATCGCACTCATTCACCAGTAGAGCATTTGCATCATTGCATGGGCTAGAGATAGGATCATTAGCTTGTGCACGTGAGGTTCAGATTCCAGATCACGTGTTGCACGTAGATGAGTGTTGTTAGTCCTGCCCAGTGCAGTTAGGACCCTAAATTTTACCAGTTGATTTGTTGGTCCTACGTCAGCTCTGAGATTTTGATGTAGTGTTGGGTATGGATCGGTTGTCCCAGTATTATGCTACTATTGATTGTAGAGAGAGGACGGTGACACTCCGTGAGCAGGGTCGGGAGGAGTACATTTATAGAGGATGCCAGAGTACGTTACTTGCAGCGACTATATCGTCCGCCAGAGCACGACAAATGTTGAGCCGTGGTTGCATCGCTTTTCTAGCGACTGTAGTGGAGGTGCCTACGGCGATGCCCGGACTTGAGGACATCCCTATTGTTCAGGAGTACCCAGATGTATTTCCACTAGAGTTATCTTCTATGCCGCCGGACAGAGAGATAGAGTTTGTGATTGATGTACTCCTGAAACTGCACCAATCTCCAAGGCACCCTACAGGATGGCTCCTGCCGAGTTGAGAGAGTTGAAGGCTCAGTTGCAAAACTTAATGGATAGAGAGTTTGTCAGACCCAGTGTATCTCCGTGGGGAGCACCAATTTTATTTGTGAAGAAGAAGGATGGGTTACTCAGATTGTTTGTGGATTACAGAGAGCTGAACAAAGTGACCATCCGAAACAAGTATCTCCTACCACGGATTGATGATTTGTTTGATCAGCTTCAGGGAGCTACGGTGTTTTCAAAGATAGAACTCTAGTTTGGTTACCACCAGCTGAGGGTGAAGGCCGAGGATATATCCAAGACGACATTCAGGGCACAGTACGGGCATTATGAGTTCACAGTGATGCCATTTGGATTGACTAATGCCCCTGCCGCCTTTATGGATCTGATAAACTGAGTATTTCAGCCGTACTTGGACCGGTTCTTAGTGGTGTTTATTGATGATATTCTGGTTTACTCCCGAAGTGACATGGAGAATGAGGAGCACTTGAGGATAGTGCTACAACTTCTGAGAGAGAAGAAGTTGTATGCCAAGTTGAAAAAGTGTGCCTTTTGGCTTCGGGAGATTTTATTTTTAGGCCATGTGGTTTCAGCCACTGGAGTGGCAGTGGACCCGACGAAGATTGATGCCGTTCGGGATTGGCCTAGACCTACGACGGTTACTGAGGTTCGGAGCTTTTTGGGCTTAGCGGGATATTACCGTCGATTCGTGGAGGGCTTTGCGAAGCTCTCTACTCCCCTCACCCGATTGACTAGGAAGGGGACCAGATTTGTTTGAATTGAGCAGTGCCAGCAGAGCTTTGATGAGCTGAAGTTGAGGTTGATATCGGCGCCGATTCTTGCATTGCCAGTGATGGAAGAGGGATTCGTGATCTACAGTGATGCCTCCAACAGCGGTTTAGGATGTGCGTTGATGCAGCATGGAAGGGTAATTGCTTATGCTTCACGCCAATTAAAGGATTATGAGAAGAATTACCCTACGCATGATTTGTAGCTAGCCGCGATTGTATTTGCATTGAAACTGTGGCGACATTACCTTTATGGCGAGCACTGTGAGATATTTACCGACCACAAAAGTTTGAAGGACTTATTTACTCAGAAGGAGCTCAATTTGAGGCAACGCCGTGTGGGTTATGGGATCCGAAGATCTAAATAGGGAAAAAACTACCTAGAGGGGGGTGAATAGGTGTAAACAATAAAATTCAAAAATCTTTGCGTAAAAATAACCCAATGCGGAAAAATAAATAAAGTACGCAAGATTTTACGTGAAAAACTCCGTCACAGGAGTAAAAAACCATAGGACCGATAACACGGTGAAATCCACTGAGATTAAACACGTACAAGGTGATATAACGTAACACTACGACTCAACCTTTTCCATATGCACCGAGTAGATCTTCTCTGCTCGCTCCGCAACGCACCTCGAATCCACGATTTGCGTCCAACGCCGAATCCATGACGTCCAACCGAGTCCACAGTCTTCACCAATTTTGGTATGAATCGATCACACGAACGCACCTCGCTCCGAATCCACGAAAGCGATAGCACCTTGAATCCACAAGGCCACGAGAATCCACGCGTCGATTGTCCTTTCGGAAATCGTTGTTTTGTTTATTGGTGGTGATGATATTTGAATACTCAGATCATATAGATAGACAACAAAAACACCATCTAAGTATTCATCGATTTGATTCTTCAAAAGAAATAAAGAGTTTTGAAATCCTAGAATCAAATCGATCAATAGAGAAAGAAAACCTAAAATAAACGGTGTTTACCTTTTCTTCTCTATATATGGATTACCTTTTAGGGCCCGTTTGGTAATTACAGAAAAAAAAAATAGTTTTATATTTTGTTGTAATAGGTTGGTATGAAATTCTAAATACAGTGTAATATTTTACTCTATTTTTTCGTGTTTGGATAAAATACTGTATTTTTACGGGATTTAAACAATAGCTAATTTTTTAAAAAAATTAGTTGTTAGCTTTTTCAAAAACTAGTTGTTGGAGTATTTTGAAGATATATATATATATATATATATATATATATATATATATATATATATATATATATGTGTGTGTGTGTGTGTGTGTGTGTGTGTGTGTATGTATATATAATAATAATAATAATCAAACTAGTGATATAAAATTAATAAAATAATTTTATAATATTTAAAAATGGTCAAACTACCCGTTAAAAAGTGATTTGAACTAATCATACTAAACTTTAATTAAGTAATTTAAACTAGTCAAACTAGTCGTTAGAGGAGAATTTTTTGAATTTAACAAAATCCTCTAACCTTTATATAATGGTAAAGTTTTTTACTAGAATGGATATAAATAATTTCTTATATATTCTCTCTATCTATATTCAAATTTTCTATACCCTTTGTAAAAACATATGGATCAAAATTATTGGAGAAGAATGCAAGAAAATGATGATTATTGGAGGAAGATGCAAAAAGATGATGATGATTTCGTGACCAACCATTTTTCTATGATAAACAATCATATGGCAACGAGAACACCTATTTACACCTCAAGTCAAACAGGAGCACGGTATGCCAATGAAGTTCTCCAAGGTCATGAACTTAGATGCAAGAGAGAGTTTCGAATGGAAATTCATGTTTTTTATTTGTTAGTGAAATGTTTGAAAGATAAAGGTCTTTTGCGAGATAGAAGATACGTTACCGTTGAAGAGCAGGTAGCTATGTTTTTACATACATTAGCAAAAAATGCAAGTAACCGAACTATACAAGAGCGGTTTCAACATAGTGGCGAAACTGCTAGTCGACATTTTCGTCAAGTGTTTTATGCAGTTACACAACTCCGTAGAGATTTTATTCGTTTACCACGACCTCTCACCCCGCCAAAAATCAGAAACAATTCAAAAATTTTTCCTTCTTTTGAGGTAATTTTGATTTTTTTTTTTTACTTTTTTATATTTAATTTAATATTGAAAATGGGTATTATAAAAGTAATATTTTTTTTTTCAAATTTCAGGACTGTATTGGTGCTATAGATGGCACGCATATTCCAATAACAATCTCTATAAGTTTGCAAGAACCATATTGTAATAGAAAGCAAACCTTATCACAAAATGTAATGGTTGCTTGTGACTTTAATCTTCATCAGCTTCTGATGCGAGGATACGCGAGGATACTACAAGATTCACTTGATAACGACTTTGAGGTTTCACAGGGCAAATACTATTTGGTTGATGCTGGGTACGCAAATACTCTCAACTTTATTGCATCTTATCGCAACACACGATATCACATAAAAGAGCAGGGGCAAAGTCAAGAAAAGCCTAAAGATTATAAGGAGCTATTCAATTTACGTCATGCACAACTGCGAAATCATGTAGAGCGTATTATTGGTATTTTAAAGATGTGTTTTCCAATTCTTAAGGTAGCTACTTTCCACCCAATTGAATCACAAACAAATATTGCAATTGCATCATGTGTTTTACACAATTTTATACGAATTCATAATGGTGAAACCAATTGGCTTAACGAGAATTCCACCGGCATAAATCAAGCACATGTGATAGTGATGCCTGACGGCGATGAAGAATATACTGCTAATATTGAATATATGAACAATCAAAGACAAGCCGACAATCGAAAACGAGATGATATTGCACACAATATGTGGAATGACTATGTTGCAAGACGTAATGTTAGAAATTCTTAAACTACAATTCCCTATTTTGTATTTGTATGATTAGTTCATTTTATATGTAACAGATTGAAATATTTATCTATCTTATTTGTATTATTAGTTCATTTTATATGTAACAGATTGAAATATTTATCTTATATCAAATGAGGGTATAAAATGAGGAAAAGGAAAAAAAAATGTATATCATATCAAAATATTACATATTGTGTCATAATCCAGATTATTTTATACTCAACAATATCGATATTATATTTTCAACATCGATATTATATTTTCAACATAATATCAAAATATACAATATCGATATTATATTTTCAACATAATACCAAAATAGCTCATTATATTTTCAACTGAAGATATCAAATGAGGAAAGGAAAGGAAAATATTACAGTAAAGGAAAATATTACAGTATCATTAACAGGATATCAAAATATTACACTGCCATAGTCCAAAACAGGATATTGTATCATAATCCAAATTACATACAAAACATTGATATTATATTTTCAATATAATACCATTCAAATGACATACAAAACATTCATATTATATTTTCAATATAATACCAAAATAAGGAGAAGAAATGTCTTAAATATATTAAATGAAATCGTAGGTTTTCAACCATATTTCCCGATCACTTTCTTCAATGGAAAGAAATATTTCATGATTTTCTTTACTTGTAAAAATTTGTGTCTCCTTACTTAGATTTGGAATTGCATAAAGTGCCTTGATACATTTACTTATAGAAAATGCATGCTCTGCATGTCCATGCAAACAATGTTCTTCTTCTCTCAATGCAAAATAACGATCATCATATTGTTTCTTCAGTTCGATAAATTCAGCTCCAAATCGACTAATAGGATTATCTTTTACTTTGGGCCTCTTTCTTTGTTGGCATTCTTCATGCTCTGAGGGAGACGTTGTTGGCCTCGAAGGTTGTAATCGTGTCTGAGTTGTAGGAGGAGATACTTGGGACATTGGTGGATTAACTAAGTCGGTATCAATATCTTCACTTTCATTCTCCCAATCAAAATGATGAGTATAATCTCCAGGGGCGGAAATACTTGAATTTGGAGATGTTGGTTGTGATGGTAAGTCCAGTTGCGAAAGAAAATTAGTTGGAGGTATTTCAGAGTTACTTCCACGAGCACGCTTCCCTTCTGCATATTTACCTATAATATATTTAAGAACAAAATAATAAATTATAATATCAACTTTACATTTTATATTATTTCCATATATATAAACTGATCATAACTCGAATAACTAACCTACATAAATCTCGAAAAGTATGTCGAAATGTGAAAAGGACTTATTATACCATTTCCTTGCTTCCTTGTTAGAATTCAATAAGACAAACAAAATATAATTATTTTATAGAATGCCTCAAATATAAAAAATATATAAATATTAAGAAAATAATATTTGACTAACCTCTAGAATAGGTTCCTAAACATCTTTCGGTGCAGAAACTATATTGGTGGTTGCATCCCATCCAAAACCACTAAGCTCAGTCAACGATTTCACTATTCGAAAAGTTCTCTTTAATTGTTGTTCTTGATATTTAATCTGATCCATTTGTAATTGAGCAGAAAAAAATTTTGTACTCATTACTTTCGAAATATTGAACCAAGCTTATTTGGTCCAACCATTTTGAGCACGAAATCTAGGGTTATTGTGCTCTTTCAATAATGATACTAAATAAATTTTTTGCATTTCAGTCCATTTTGCTCTACTTTTAAATTTTGGATCATTACCTGTATGAAACATATCAAATATATATGGAAAAAGTCACGCATACAACTAAAAAAATAAAACACATGATTAAATTAAGAATTATATCAATATTTTTAGTAAATAAATATATGAAATAAGACATGTATTAATAATACAATAATATGCAAAAATTTTAAAAATTAAAGAAATTTCACCATTAATGGATGCTGATATGTATATGCATGAAATAAATAAATAAATAAATATATATATATATATATATATATATATAAGATGGATGTAAAATTAGGGTAAAAGAGATTTTAGTAAGCTTAATTAGGGCACATATATAAAGAAGGAGAAGAAGGAGAAGGAGGAGGAGAAGGAGGAGGAGGAGAAAATAGAGAGAAAAAATTTACCTGAAGACATTATATGAGAAGGAAGGTTGATGGAAATGGAGAGGGATGGGGGCGGCGAGGAGCGGGAATGAGCGAAATGCGAAAGAGGGTGAGTGAGAAGTCGTACGCGAAAAATGGGGAATTTTTTTTCGCCGCTCGGAGCACTTTTTTTTTTCCCTAAAAAAACGTCGAAACAGCAAACTTACCCTGTTATGTTTTTACGTTGTTGGGCCACCCAAACGGACCAACTAATAAAAAAACAAGATTTTTTATAATGGGGCAATTTCCTACATACCCCTAAAAATTTTCCTGTTTTCAGATTTACTCCTCTTAGAAGGCTAATATTAAAACTACCCTTCTTACGTTCCAACTTCTTTCCAAAATACCCCTGAAGTTAAACTCTGTTAGTGTACCGTTTGGAACTGCCGTTATCTGTGTGTAATTACTATTTTGCCCTTTCAAATATACCCTAAAACTCTAAACCCGTAAACCCTAAAACCCTAAACCCTAAACCCTAAACCCTAAACCCTAAAACCCTAAACCCTAAACCCTAAAATCCTAAAAAACTCTAAACCCTAAACCCTAAAACCCTAAACCCTAAACCCTAGAACCCTAAAAAACCCTAAACCCTAAACCCTAAAACCCTAAACCCTAAACCCTAAAACCCTAAAAAATTCTAAACCCTAAACCCTAAACCCTAAACCCGGGCAAAATAGGTATATCTGATAGTTTTCAACTCCGATTATTATTTAACTCTAGTTTAACCCTAGTTAACTTAACAAAGGGAAACGATAGGGGTATTTTTAATAACGGTGGAACGTATGAAGGGTATATTGGAAAGAAAAAAATAAGAGGGGTAAATCAGATATTTCTTCATATTTCAGGGATACACAGGCAATTATCCCTTTTATAAAACATAGTAAAATAGCTTAAAACGGATTTTAAAGGATTCCCAAACGGGCCCTTATTCCTTTTGGGATATAAGAAATTTAGGATCCTTTCGAATAATAGGAATACCCTAAAAGATTATATTAGGGTCTATTTATAGGTTAGAAACGTTTTGGAAGAGGATAAGAATAAAAAACTGACTTAACAGATTTTTTCCCGCACGGCGGTCCGGACTGGATTAGGCTGATCCGGACTGTCGTCTTTTTTCAGAAAATTTCCTGAAAAAATAGGTTCGGGGTCTGGACTGGATTTCCTGATCCGGACTTATTCATGTGTTTTATCAAAAATAATGTTCGGGGTCCGAACTGGATAGGGGTTGAACCGGACTAGAATTTCGCATGAACCCAACCATGTTCGAGGTCCGGACTGGATGTGGCTGATCCGGATCCAGAACATATAAAGTGTCCAGTTTTTTATTTTTATGCAATGAAAATTATTCCAAGTGTTTCTAAACTATAAGAATGTATTCAAATCGTCACAAAAATTTAATTTAACGTACCTGATCATTTTGAATCCATTCTTTTTGAGATTGATGTATGTGATCTTCAATTTTTCAACTTCAATCTTCAAGACTCAAAACACTTCACGAAATACGCCAATACAAAAATCCTTAACAATCTCCCCCTTTGGTAGTTTCGTGACAAAAGATGTAATCCACATAAAAAAAATAAAAAATAATTTTTGTTGCTATCACCATACAACAAAAATACACAAAAAAGATCCAAAAATGAATGAATACAAGATTTAACTCCTAAAACAAACTCTAGACTTCGACAAAACGAAGGAGTGTTCAAATCTTGTGCTCTCTGCAAAAGAAATAATTCTTGACACAAGAAATCATTAATACCTCAAGAATTTTAATTCAATAAGTAACCAGAGAGTTTACATTCATTTAACTTATGACATTAATTATCAGATATGTATGAAAATAGGCAATCAAAGATTCACATATCATATATCAATAAAGTTTCAAATGTCATAGTTCAAGGTTCATAAAAATTAACAAGTTCAAAGTCAAAGTGTTTTGCCAGTTGTCGCTAGTCACTTGTTAGAAATATTACATGCCCAAATAGTTAGTCAAATAGTTAGTCACAATGCATGTTATCACAAGTTTCGTCCTACTTACCTTCAAAGTTCAAAATTCTCTCCTCCTTTTTTGTCACCATCGCCAAAAAAGAATATTAAAGAGGAAAAAAAAAAGTTCAAAAGTTAAAAAAAACTTTCGATAAAAGAAACGAAAAACCTGCAAAAGATCGTTAGAGAAACATAAAAAAATTTCATCCTGAATCAGAATCTTCAGAACTGCTGTAGCATCCTAATTTATCAAATATTGTCTTTACCAACTTTGAAAGTTTGGAATATTTCTTTCGAAGATCATGTTGGTTGGCAGAGATGTACTGCAAGTCAAAAGACATTCTTTCTTGCTCCGAAGAAAGTCGTTGTTGTTCTCGATAAATAGAGGACACGGATTCATCATCCTCTGGTGTGTCTCTTATTGGTGTCGATGTAGGTAACGAGGGTGCAGATGGTGCAACAGATACTGGAGTTGACGACGCATGTCTATCTCCAATCCATTAAGAATCTTTCATCTGGATGATGTTTTCTCTAGTTGGAGATTGTATACCTGCAAGAGACTCATTAATATGAAATTCACTACCCCGTATTTGCTTCCTTCTAACATACTTCCTCATCATCGAGTAAGATTCCATAGGTGCCTTGTTCTTTAACGTAGACCTATCATTAGCCGCGGCAGCATGTTGTGCTTCTTTGACTGTCTTCTCCCAGTCTTCCGATTCAGTCTCCGAGCCATCCAATGGTACGAGTTCGGGTTCTCCTTGATTCTTTTTCTCTCGCTTTAATTTATTGGTCACACGAGTGCTGACCAGAGCAGTGATGAACACAATTATCCATTCAAGTGCCATCTTGAACAGTTTGCCGAAAAGGTTCCTCTGTGAGCAAGACTCAAAAACATTGAAAAAATTATTTAATTCCAAAATTTGAAAGAAAATTCCTAAACAATTCTTAATATGTATAGAGCATAGGAATCAAGACAATTTTGCAAAAAGAATTTTAAAAATAGATCAATTCCATGATTTTTGAAAATTCTAAAAATATGCCATAAAACCGAAATTTCAGAAATCGAAGCCTAAAAATCCGTTTATAAAATCACAAACAATCATAGAAAGGTTTCTTAGGCATCCAGAGTTCAATTTGTGCAAGAAATTTCAGAGAAAAATATCAAAAATTGAATTTGGGGCATGATTTCTATCTCGTTTTGAAGAAAATAACATGAACTGTGAATAAACCGAGATTTTGATGCAAATACTTACTTGATTTGAGAGAAATCGAGTCAAGAGAAATCCAATAGTCCTTGGTTCTAGAGAGAGAAACTCAGGAAATCAAAAATGAAAGTTTGGAGTGAATAAGAAATCAAAAACCATTCGTTTTGATATAAAACCTAGCCGCGGTCCGGATCGGATTAAGAGGTCAGCCCGGATCGGCTTCGCGCAGAAAATCCCATCGTTCGGGATCCGGACTGAATCATCCAGTCCGGACTGCCTGCAACTTTTTCTTCAGAAAAATTTCAAAAAATTCTAGAAAATTCAGAAAAAGTATGTAAGCATTCTTGCATATCAACTTTAAACAAAAAGTATCATTTCACATAAAAGGAATAAATTATGATAAATCTATCAATAATACCCAAATAATGAAACGAAAAATTTATAAAAGTTATATTCTCTAAAGTTGAGCAAGTTCAAAACACCAAACACGATCTTATGAGTAATGACTTTATCGAATCATCAATTGAGCAAAGAAAATGAAGCACCAAGATCGATAGATGTTTGAACTCCCTAATAAGTCAAATAATATTATCTAGTCAATATACTTAGGGAGTGGCTCTTTGAGCATCCTTCAATCTAAAATCCCACCTTATACCAACCTTGGAATTTGACAGAGTCAAGTATTCCAATAAGTATTTTATCTAATAAAAAAGAACACCATACTTGGTAAACATGTGGTAGCTACATACAGTACTCGGACGACCGATGTGGTAGCTCTTTCCTCTATGTGGTGGTAGTTTTCACACTCTACTAAGGGATGTAACTCTTTCCACATCTTTTGAGCATGAAAATTTTAAATAGACTCCCCCTCAATTGGCTATCAATTATATGAGATATTAAGTATTCAACCAAAATTTGATTTCGTGTTCATACTTATTTCAATTATCAAATAAGATAAAAATAATACCAAGAGATCATTGAATGAGGGATTGATTTTGATCAATTAAAGATGAAATAATTGATATAAATGATCATTGCATCAAATGAATTATAATGATATCTAAATCATAATAAATTTCTCAAACCATGAAAAGATGCAATTAAAGTCAATTTAGCAAATACTCATTTAAAGTTCTATATTATAAACAAAAGAATAAAAACACAAACAAAACCTAACCTAAGCAATAGTTCAAAAATTGGTTATTTCAAAGAAAACATACCAATTGCTTTTCGCAAATGAATAAAACATTTTTAATCCAAAGGTTTTGTTAAAATATCAGCTAATTGATCATCAATTGAAACATAAGCAATTTGCAAAGTACTTGATTCAACTAGCTCTCTTAAGAAATGATATCTCATTTCAATGTATTTTATTCTAGAGTGCAACACAAGATTTTCAGAAATGTTAATGGCATTAGTGTTGTCACACAAAATAGTTACCGAGGTCGCAGGAATGCAGAAATCACTCAATACACTCTTCATCCAAATCAAAGCGGAAATCACTCAACTCTTCATCCAAATCCATTGAGTTGAGCAACTTCCCGCAGAAATATATTCCGCTTCGGCAGTCGAGGGAGCAATGCAGTTTTACTTTTTACTATGCCATGCAACGAGACAATGACCAAGGTAAAAATATGCACCACTCGTGCTCTTTCGATCATCCACTGATCCAGCCCAATCGGCATCTGAATATCCTATAATATCGAGAGATGTACCGATAGGATACCAAATTCTGAAATTGATTGTACCTTTGACATACCGGATGATCCTTTTCACCACTTTCAGGTGAATTTCCTTCCGTGCTGATTGATATCTCGCGCAAATCCCAATACTGAAGAAAATATTCGAGCGACTAGCAGTAAGGTAGAGTAGACTTCCAATCATACTTCGATACAGCTTCTCGTCTACTTTTTCTTCGTGAGATTCACTACCAAGTCCCTTATTACTAGTTCCCATAGGAGTCGGATGGTCTTTAGAATCTTCTAATCCGAATTTCGTAACCAGCTCCTTCGCATACTTGGATTGACACAAATGAATACCATCTTCACATTGTTTAACCTGCAATCCAAGAAAATACGTAAGCTCGCCCATCATGGACATCTCATATTCGCTTTCCATTATTTCGGCGAATTTTGAAGCATCGTTGTTTCTCGTAGCTCCAAACACGATGTCATCCACATAGATTTGAGCCACAATGAAGTTATCCTGAGAATGCTTCACAAAGAGTGTTCGATCGGCTCCCCCTCGAGTATAGCCTTTTTTCAAAAGATATTTCGTCAATCTTTCGTACCATGCTCGCGGTGCTTGTTTTAGTCCGTAAAGAGTCTTTTTCAATTGAAAAATATAGTTTGGAAATTTATGATTAATGAAACCTTTCGGTTGAGCAACATAAACTTCTTCGTTTAAAAAAACTATTTAAAAACGCGCTCTTAACGTCCATCTAAAAAAGCTTAATTTTGAAAAGACAAGCAATAGCGAAAAGGATACGAATGGACTCGAGACGGGCAACCGGGGCGAAAGTCTCATCAAAGTCTATTCCTTCAATTTGTGAGTAGCCCTAAGAAACCAACCGTGCTTTGTTCCTCACAATGGTACCGTCTTTATTTTTTTCTTGTTCTTGAAAATTCATTTTGTACCAATAATGTTTTGGTGCTTAGGGGGCTTCGTTAATTCCCAGACTTTGTTCCTTTCAAATTGATTAAGCTCTTCTTGCATTGCTTCTATCTAGTAGTCATCCTGAAGAGCTTCATAAATATTTTTCGGTTCTACCATGGAGACATAGCAGGCGACTCCACATTCTAACTGCCTCCGTGTTCTAACTCCTTCATGAGGATCTCCAATAATATTTGATTCCGGATGGTCCTTGGATATTCAAAGCATTTGAGGTAACGGAGTACTCGGGAAAAGTTGCAATGATTCCTGCACGTTAGATGAACTAGAAGAACCACGAGATGCATCACAATTTTCAGAAAATGTATCATGTACCGATGCTGTCACGCCCCGGGTGTAAACCAAAACCCGGGCCCGTCTACAGATCCACCGTGCACACGGAATTTCCCGCGTACACGAAGCGCCAGTAACCTGCTCAAATAAAGGAGATAATAATAAAGAGCATAAAACAGAGCTGAACTAAAAACTAATACATCTCAGACTGAAACTGAAAATAAAATACAGTACATCTGTAAAAATAATACATCTGTCTCTCCCAGCTCACCAAAAACGATACAAACAGCTGGCTAAAGCCAGACCCAAAAGTAAAGTACAACCGTCTGAGGAAAAAGAGTACACCAACAGTCCAGCTAACTCGCTCATTCTGCCTCGAGATCTATCTACTCAGCCGTCCTCTCTCCTCGACCCGCCGCTGAAAACCTATCAGCACCGGCAGAAGACACTGCAAAACAAAGGAGAAGAAAAAGAGGAAAGAAGAATGGGGGTGAGAACTACTAGTAAACCAGTAGCCTCCCCTAGTGGGTAAAGCCTCAAACTCCGACGCACCCACTAGGTCTACCAGAGGCAAAAAGGGCAAGAAGAGTGGTAAGCAATGAAACTGCTGAAAAAGGAAACTACCAGTACTATGCATCTAAATGCATCAGTAACCAAACTGTCCCGGTAACCCAATCTAACCGCCAGTAAAAATTGGTGAGCCAATCATCACCGAGCATATAAAGCCGCGCCGGTGTGATAGAAAAACTCCTGCTGCCACCCTCATCATCGGGCAAATAAAACCGCGCCGATGTGATAGCAAAACTCCTGCTACCGCCCTCATCATCGGCCAAATAAAGCCGCGCCGATGTGATAGCAAAAACTCAATCACTGTCTGACCCCCACGCTCCGGAGGGGAACTCGAGGGGAGCTACCCACACGAGGAAAGTAACCATGCCATAAGTATCATAAAAGTAGGACTGGATCACTATAATGCCTAAGTGGAACAAATCCCTCCACTAAAGAAAACCCCGATCCCCAATCTGATGCATAAGTAAACATCCGATCAATCGCCCAATATCCGCAATTGCCGCAATACCCCCCAATCCACAATCAGGTCAAACAACCGACCTCCGGTCAACCGCCCAATATCCGTGGTTGCCACAAAACCCCCTATTCCATAATCATGTCCTACAACCGATGTCCTATAGCCGACATCCGGTCAACCGCCCAATATCCGCAGTTGCCGCAAAACCCACAATCCACAATCCAGGCCCCAGCTACACTATCCCAAATCCCTGCTCGAACCCGAGCAACATGAACCACCTGACTAACGAAAAGGAGAAAAGAAGCAAACATGGTTTCTCCTAAGTCAAGTTCCAACATGATAGTGTAGCAATAAAAGATGGCCTAACTAGATGTCCATATAGGCATGCAAGTATTCTCTTTGGAAAGGAAATAAAAGAGTAGCAATAATCAAAAACCTCACATAAACCGCTACTCACCCTCACATAAACCATCCACCTATGCATGTCCAAAAATATTCCCAAGTGGTACCCACCATCAAGGTAAACCAATTTGTCCCAATTTAATATTCAATACCACATGCAAGGTTAAGTGTTAACATAGTAATCCATAAATCCACACAAGCATGCATAAACCCAACCACGAGCATGATTAATCAATAAGTCTAATATAGGGATCTATCCAATGTTCCTAGTGAGCTCATCAAAGTAGAGGGATATAGCAACCACCCACCTCGATCGCAAATCACGTGAAGCATAGCCCAAGTACGCTCTCACTCTAGGTAAACACGGCACACTGCAAAGGTAACCCAAACGGCGTACAATTAATCCAAATAATGCACAATCTACCGCTGTCAACAACCAGTCCCGAGAATGGCTAAATTTTACCTACGAGATGAACTCGAAAAAATCCAGAAAAATAACCGTTGCGATCCACGCGATGAGTAGATCCAAAACGAGTATTTATACACCCTGATCCAATGCTCATAGGCCAAGATATAAATCGAACAAGTCCGTGCTGTCTAGAAATTCCCCACAAAAAAGGGGTCAAAAAGTGCCTCGGGAACTATGCCAAAAATCCAGAATGAGGTGAATCGACCAACACGGAAAACGAAGCCTTACCTCTCAGGAACACACTGCCGTAAAAATCATCGAAAAATTCCTTCGGTGCTGGACAGAGGGCTTCTCGGACTGAAAAGCGACGAAAACGGGCCGAAAAAGGGGAACGTCGAGGCGCACTGTAAAACCAAGATCACCGTTGCCGAGCCTCCAAAAATCCTGGGGATCCACCACGAGATTAAAAACATCAAGAGGAACAAGTTTTCTAAAGGGCTCTCCCTCTCTCTCCCTCTCTAAGTCTAAGAAAAAGCAGAAAAAGAGAGAGATGAGGGATATAAATAGGCCCAGCCCAGCCCACCAGGCTTCCTGGATTCGGGCGCCCGAATCCGGCCGAGGCCCACTACAGTGCGCGCCCGAAACAACCTCGGCGCGCCACGTCACCCTGCTCCGCGCCTCGCGCGCCCGGCGCACTCGTGCCCACCAATCGCGGCGCGCCGCGTGGCGACACGGTCCACGGCGGGGAGCGTGGGCCGCGGTTCACGCCGGATCCGTCGGGTCACTGCGCCCGCCAATAAGCGGGCGACACGTGGCCCGAGGCGGTCCATCGTGCGCCGCGCCCGGCGCGGCTGTCGCGCGTGTGTTGACTGGCCAATCCCTGCGCGCCACGTGTCACCGCCTCAACTCGCTGCGCACGGTGCACTCACCCGATGCACCCGCCGAACCCGAAGCCGCCACGTGTCCCCAGCGCGCCCAATGGGGAGCCGCCACATGGCACACCCAACTTTGAACACCGCGCCAGCCTGCGCACCTGCCCGCGCTCGCTCCCGTGGGCCGAGCCCACTGCGCCGCCTCTCCAGCTCCGCCACGTGGCGTACGGCACCACTAGAAAGCCACCACGTGGCACACTCCTCGGTCCACCGGTCCACTGTGCACCCGAAAACACTGAAAACTTTCGGGTGTCCGTTTTCGGGCGTCCGGACTCAGAAAATACATTCAAGTAGTTGATTTCCATCGTTTTTCCCCGCTGAATCCAAATCCGATGTCCATTTCGCGCAAAACCACTTCTAAAATTTCGACGGGTGCCTCCGACTACACTCGGGATCAATTCAACACACTAAGTCCATCTCTTGAGTCCGAAACGCACACAAACAACTCTAACACTGTCACGCCCCTATTTCAAAACCAACGTCTAAATTTTTTTTTTTAAATCAGAGTTAAAACCAAGCCAGGGCATGACAGACCGCCACATATATAGGAGAGTCCCAAACCCCCTTTGGGATTGGGCCTTTTCTATATATGCACGGCTAAGCTTTACAACAACATCAGAGTAGACTAACTATGTATTACTAAAACAAGTATTACAATACTTTACATTCTAATTACAATATCTCTCTTTGACAAATACTATTACATAACACGGCTGTCCAGGGTTGATTGCTAACTCGGAACCTCACCAACTCGTCCCGACATCCCAACACCCGCTTGACCTGAAAAACAGTCACCCGATGGTGTGAGACACACCGGAGTGTATCCCAGTGGGCACGACGAGCCGAGAAATAGCAGATCGTACCTACTGGTATACAATACTAGAGGATAGTAATAATCACATGCTAGGTAAAGCAGATATACCTTTGGAGCTGTAATTTAAAGCAACTTTCAAAATCTTTAAGCAAGCATAGGTTGATAACCATAACAGGATTAGGAACCAGGGAATCATGAGATATGATAAAACAGGCTAAACAGGCAACATATGCATCAATCAATGATCGAATAACAAAATACCCAATCTAATGCCACTATCGGTCTCACAGAACCTCAGGCAATGCCACTATTGGTCACACAGAACCTCAGGCAAAATACCACTTTCGGTCTCACAGAACCTAAGCCAAATGCCACTATTGGTCACACAGAACCTCAGGCAATGCCATTATTGGTCACACAGAACCTCAGGCAAAACATGCTATCATAACCCACGCACTCACAGATGCTGGGCTCACGGGTCGATGTGACCCTTTACTAGCAAAGAACACCATGACGGTGGCCAAACCGTCGGTGTACGTGACTGAAAGCTGGCGCAGTGGTGATCACAATGCTGATGCTGAAATTTACTGTCAAAACCAGGTAATTGGCAGAAAGCCAAAACAATTCCAACAGGAATGCATAATCAACTGAATTTCAACTCATATACAGGAATAATCATCAACTAATCCAACCAAGGATGCAATATCAGAATCAACTGAATCTCAACTCATATGCAGGAATAATCATCAACTACTATAGCATGGATCAGAATATACTGATAATCAAGTATAAATGTGCAAGCTAGCTAATGACCAATCAGGCATGGCAAATGTCCAGGAATAGAGTCATAATATCTGGAAGCAACTAAAGATCAGTCATGCAAGGCAACAGGTAACTGATAAAGATAATAATCAGGCAGATAACAGTATGAACTGAACAAAAGGAAAGGCAGGCTCAAGGTAATAATTAGGCTACAACAACAGAGGTCCAACCAATACTGTACCCCAGAGGGCCGAAATGATAAAGCCCGGACCGAAGATAAACCCACCTGACAAATTGCAGGCGACAACTGTATCCACTGTATGCTCAGAACCAGAGTCACCGAGTAAACCTGAATCAAAATAATGATCAGGGATCAACTTTGTCCCACTAACCCTAACTTAAACCTAGATCTTCTCCAGATCAACTTAAAACCTCTAATTATTTAAATAATAGTGTCAATTGAGCACTGTTTTCGCTCGTTCTTTCAACTGGAAGCTCATTTTTACGAACCGTCACTTCCAGCGAGTGACCTTTAGCTTGCTGAACACCGTGCTCACCCTATTGCAGCAGCACGGAACCCGAGGAATACTTCGGGCCATAAAATACTCCTCTAACATAGCCTTATTGCATTTTTGTTTCTCCGGTTTATCAAAATCAATTTTTAACGCGAGCATCGCGTCCAGTGACCCCAAATTAGCCAGGAGCTCACTGCCGCTACTTCGCAAACAGCCCAGAACCAACCTTGGGCCATAACACTGACCCTAGAGCTTGACAACCTTATAACTTAACTTTTACTGTGCCATTTCAAAATCTGCTTGAGACTTATACTCACAGCAACCCAAAAACACTGGGGCTTGCCCTATTTGCAGGCCAGCCTTACTGGATCACCCAGATCCAACACCTTGCCCACTTAAAGGTTCACAATGCTCCAAACACATTTCCTCACAGATCAGATTTGATCTGAAGTGAGCATCAAGCTCAGGAAACAATTTGGAACAACATTCATATTTTATTCGAATTCCAATTTCATCTTTTTCTTCTCTGTGGCATTTAATCGAACACTTGGTGTGCACATTTCATATACAAGCACACAAGCTTAATCCCGAGTTGGTTCTTAGCCTACACTGCACCTGAGGCATTCCAATTTGGAAGGAAATGTTCCTTGGAGTTTACTCTACATTTCCTGCAACTTGGAGCAAGCCAAAACCCATGGTTGGCCGCGGGCTCAAGGTTGAAGATGAAGCATATAGCTTCGAATTTCGTGACCAACAACCCAGAGCATTTGAGACCAAACCACTTGTACAAACCTTCCCCAAAACTCAAAGCAAACCTACCTGTACCCGTGCCCGGTGACAGGACACGGCGGCGGCGGCGGGGAGCAAAACTCCATTTTGGAGCTCAAGACCGTTAATTGCGGATTTTTTCAGAGGCTATAAGAAGCCTTCTAACTTTCATGGAAGTTTCCCCTGGTCCATACAAAGCTTCCCGACACTTTCGCCCCGGCCGGAGATGGCCGGATCGCCGGCGGCGACGTTGGGGTTCACTTTCGGGTCAACCATGGCCGACCCTTATTCGGGCTGCAGGGGAGCCATGCAAAAGCATGGTTGGGATCCTCTTGGTCCCAGCAAGTGATCTGGGTAGGTGGCCGGCGTCGGAGAAGCCCTCCGGCGCCGGAGCATGAAGGTTCGGCCATTATGCAATAATTTCGAAAGCTAGGGCATCAATTATCTCTTGAAATACTTAACCATATTAATTCAAATTTTTCAGAATTATTAGGCATGTCCTACAGTCCCTACATACCAATTTTCAGCTTGTTTGGTTCATTATTTACATAGTTATGTCAAGGTGGAGCCTTATTAGGTTTCCGGCCATAGTTGGCTCCCGCCGGCCATGCGTTTTGCATGGGGAGCTCGGGTCCTGCAGGGAGCATACTAACCACTTATAAAACATACTGCTAGGGGTCCCGGGTCCAAACAACCTTTGGTTCGGGAATCCTTACCTTGGCCTAGGTTGAAGAAGATGGGATGAAGCCGGAACTTGTCCCTCATGCACGCGCGGCCACGGCAACTCCAGCAAGGTTCTCTGGCACAGAGGAACACCACCAAAGCTCCAGAACAAGGTTTGGTGAGGTTTGGTTCCAACTTTCTCCTTCCTCTCACTCCCTCGGTTTGGTCTCTCAAAGGAATGGTGTCCCACAGCCACCCCCACACTTGGGTTTGATATGGAAGAAGCTGAGACTCCCAAGAAGCTAGAGGACCTCCAAAGGTCCAGAGAAAAATGAGTTGAAGCCTTTGTTCCCACCCCACTCTCTCGGGTTCACTATCAATGGCTTGGTGTTAGTTGGCTGTCCCGCAATTCGAGGCTAAGTCTGGAAGGTGCAGAAGCTCTAGGTGATGCCTCGTATCCTCCCTCAGACCCCTCGTACACCACCCAAGGTAGATCAAGAGCCCTTTACACTTAAATGCAAAGATACCTTTGCAAATTCTCCTCAAACCGGGTTCACACCCAACCTCAACCTCCGAGACCTTCACAGGAGGTGTAAAATGCATCTAGAACCTTAAAGAATTAAGCTTGTTAACTTTGGTTCATAATATATTTAGGTTTTCTTAGAAAACATTGATTTTTCGATGCTTTTCACGCAATTCGAGAAAATCAGCTCGACGATTTGCGAATCGGACTTCGCCACGACGTCCGGCTCGTCGAGACCTGTCAAGTAGGCTATTCATTTGTTTGATTTGGCGCTCGTACGAAATCTCGGGCCAACTAGTTCTTGTAGGTCGCATTCCGACGCACGCACTTCGATGCACTCGGATTGCCAGACGCGAAAACCGTCAGTGCCATTGCGCTCAGAACGTCGAAATTAGCTAGGTTCGACTACTCATACCCCTATGTCAGGGTTTCAGACAGCGAATCGGCCAACAGTGGTCGAAAGGGGATTTGAAATACAAAGTTACTATTCACAACTTAAGTTGTGGGACCCATTCTTCTTCGCTGTTTTGCGGAAGATCCGCCCGTCAGATCGTCGACAAGTGTATATGAACTTTTCATGTTTCGACGAGACGGTCGAAATGGTAATCTCGGATTTTCGAGATCAGGCTCCGATCAAAAGTCGATATTTTCGGGCCACTATTGCACTACTAATATCCTATTTTTGCCATTTAAATAATTCCGAAATTATTTAAACTTAGATTTTTGATTTCAAAATTTACGGTTACTACAAACACCCAACAAAGGCCTCCAGAAGCTGTTGATCCAACAGTAATCCTCTTGCGGGAATTCAGGTCCTCACATCCTCCCCCACTAAAAGAAAGTTTCGTCCTCGAAACTAAAGTCATTCCTCAAACCGGAACCTCAACCAAGTAGGGGGGGGGGGGGGGGGGGGGGGGGGGGGGGTAGATATCCAATCATCCACGACTCAAGCTCCCAAGGTTGTCTAATACCTCATCCAGAGACGCGAAGCAATCCTCGGGCCTCTATCTGATACAAAATAGAGGAGGGCACTACAGGAAACCGCACCACCTCATCCAAGTACAGCTGGGCTAACCGCTCGAGCTACCAAGTAGTCTGCATCGGCAAAAGCATCCGCTCCTCCCAGGGCCCCCGGTAATCCAACCACATGTCCATCGGCACAAAAGCTCGATCCGAGTACCTCCGTACCCCCGAGGTATCCAATAAAAGTCCCCCAACTGATCGCGCAGACTCTGATCTCTAATCCTTAAACCGTCGGGATGTAAAAGCAATTCCCCAACTCTCCTGCATTAACACACAGCCATATACGGTCGAGAAAACCAGATTGTAAATCAATCTTCGAGAAGACCCAGGACCCTTGCAGCTGGTAAATCAAATCCTCCATGCTCGACAAAAGGGTACTTGTTCCTGATGGTCACTTCATCTAATTCCCGGTAATCCACACAGAGCCGAAGTGAACCAACCTTCCACATCTCGAATAGCACCGACACCTCCAAAGGCGACACACTTGGTCTGACAAAATTCCCCATCCATCAAATCCTGGAGTTTTGTCCTCAACTCCCAAACTGGTGGCATGCTAGATAACTCTGATAGGAGAACATCAGGGAACTCACAATCCAAAGGGGGTATCCCCGAGTCCCGGTGCCGCCGTAGGCCCCTCAACCACACCAGCCAAAAGGCTACGCATCCCCTGCGAATCATCTGCCTCGCCCGCGCAGTTCAACCCATAGAGGCGAAGAAAGCCCTCTGGCGTCCCGTGGTACAACAACCCCTCCTAGCCTGGCTCCCAAGAAAACCGTCCTCGCGGCACCATCAACCGTCATGAAAAGAGTGGAAAAGAAACCGAGCCAGCCAAACCATCCTAAGTACCACAATCCAAGTCCCACAGCTGAGTCAAGACCATCAGGTCTACCGGCACAATCCAGGACTCCAACTACACCGGGCAGGACCAACAACATTCCTCTACGTGCAAAGTGTGATCGGGAATCTGAACCTCCCGTGCATGTAGTATCCATCCTACCCCTAACTCATGCTGCTGAAATATAATCATACCTGCGATAACCAAATCCTCTGCCGTGGCGCCCTACAATCGGGCGGCACGGGCTCATCCGCTCGATACAGGTGGTCGTCGCTCAGTCTGCCTGCAAAATCACATCTAACCACACAAAGGGAGCACGACCTTTGCCTCTGGTCACCCCGGGCGACAAAAGTGGCCCTCCTCAGGTAACACATCCATGCCACTGCTGCTGCCAATACTGATGCTGATGCTGCCATCGGGGTCCGCGCGACTTCTGGCGTCTCAAAAATCCACTATCCTGGGAAAAGAAATCGGGAATGCCTCATCCGATTGATTTGTCCTCCATCACCCGGCGCCAAGCGCCTCAATCAGAACTCGCCTCTGGCGGCAAATCCCAATCCAAAGGAACTACAATGCCACGCTCCATACCCGGCGCCTACTCCAATGAGGCGTCCTAAATCCGTAATGGAGGGATCCAACGAGCTAAAAGGTATCCAAGCGCAATCCACTCTTAGACACACATATCCTATGCGCCTCGTCCCTCTACACATGGAGCGCACAGTTCAGCAACTGCGTTAACTCTTGACACAAAGAGGCTTTCAAGTACTCTCTCCATCCCCACCGAACACGACCCTGCCTCCAAAGGTTCCCTACTCAAACCCACAAATAGGGATGACTCATCCGCCAAAGCTGGCTCACTCGATCAATGCAGTCCCACAGCTTACCCGCTGTCAACTGTCCACCCTGCCTCGGTGCCCCAGCACTGAACGTCGGCACGGAGGGGGCTACTCGCTACTCCGACAACTGTGTCGCCTCACTGCTCGGACAACTGTGCCACTGCGCTGCTCCGACAACTGTGCCACTACGCTGCTCCGACAACTGTGTCACTATGCTGCTCCGACAACTGTATTACTATGCTGCTTCGACAACTGTGTCACTGCTCCGACAACTGTGCCACTACGCTGCTCCGACAACTGTGTCACTACGCTCAGCTACCCACATCGTCGCTGATATGCCTCCAACACTCCTACCCTTCAGGTCCGGAGCTCTCAGACTCCAATCTGGGTATCCGGATCGAAACTGTCACGCCCCGGGGCGATACTGCGCCCCGGCTCGCCAACAGATCCGCCGCCCGTACGGGAAGCCCCGTATAGGCGTAGCGACTAACCTGCAAAGAAACATCTACACTAGCAGATATCAGAGCTGAAAGAGAAAAGCTGGAAAGAAATACATAAAATAAGACTACAACTTTTAAATATACAGACCATCCTCACCAGAATACAGGAGTCTCTCATAAAAGCAGGAAAGGAAGGTACAACTCAAAACCTCACTACAAAAGTCACTCGACATAACACACACCAAAATGGAACTGGGGTACATCTACTCACACACAGAAGACGACAGGAGGGGATCTATCTCGCGACGCCCTTACCTCGGTCAGAAGGAGCTGGATCAGCAACAGGAGCTGCAGGAACAGGAGCAGAAGTCCCTGGGGAGAAAACACCACGACGGGTGTGAGAACTACATCCCACAGTAGTTCTCAGTGGGTGCCGCCAACAAGCCCGACGGTCTGCCCACTAAGTCTACCAGAGGCAAAAGTAACATATGCAGTGCTATAAGGAGAGCTAGGAAAGGTAACTCTACAGCTACTATGCCTCTAACTAGATGCTCAACAGTGGAACAGAAAGAACATAATGCCACAACTAACTCTCATCCCTGATCACCCAATCAAAACTGACTGCCACAACGGGTCCAGTCAAACCTGCGCCAACCTACTGCCGTTACGTCCCGGAGGAGCGGACTTACGTAGGGCGTCCGTGGCTGCCAACGAAAGCACAGCCAGAGGGACCACTGCGACGACAAGTCGCTAAAGAACATCTCAAACTCACACCGGTACACAACCCGGTCTCGCCTACTCCGGAGTGGCCCTCGAGGGGAGCGACCCGCTCGAGTCAAAGTAACCCATAAGTATCACTGTATAGTATCACTGTAAAGCTCAAATGTGGCTCATGCAGGCTATGATCCAATCCTCGATCAATAAGATCGACTACCAAACAAATCACTGACTCACACACTAGCTGGAATCTACGCAGCTGAAACCCACTGTCACTCTGACAGTTTCCAAGAACCCAGATCTACCATCACTATCACTCTCCCAAAGAAATCAAATCTACAGACTGCTATCAACTCCACTCGGTCCCCAGACACGAGTGCAAAAGCATCCCACAACCGACCGACCTCTCGGCCCACAACACGGGCGAGGAAAAGCTAAGTCCATAGTGAAATGAAGTATCGTGATGTGGAATGTCTAGAGCAATAAAAACCTAGCCCAAGTTGGAGTTTTTCTACAGACTGGCTGAACATGATACATATGACAGGGGTGCTAGGTCAAATTCCAAGATTTCATTACTTAACATAGTGCAGGAATCAAAAGATTCAACAACTGATATACAAGATACAACATACAGTTTTACACATGCTAATACTCCAATTTCTAACATGCATGATCCTACACACATAGAATTAGTACACAGTCCAGAGTTCTTGGAAGCAAGGTCACCCACCTGAAAGTGCTAACTGTCCAAAATCGCACAGCTGAGAAAGCCCACAACTGTCAAATCACAAATCCCACCAAGCCAACATCACGGTAGAAGTGCTCACAAACTCCTGGGTACAAACATACACCAAAATTACACTTTAATTCACACAAATTCCACATTCCCCAAAATCTGTGGTGAACAGTCCCACTAACACGAAATTTTCACCTGAAAAACTTCCTCCAAAAATTCCAATAAAAAATATGACGGCGATCCTCGCGAAGAGTAGATGTCGATAGAGTCCTGAAACGTCGAATTCCGATGTCCAGATGAGGAGATAAAAATCCGACAAGTAGGTGCTGTCCAAATCAATCAACAGTCGCAAAGGGGGTTAAAAATGTACCCAGAACCCCAAGAAAAGCTCGGATCCAGAAAAAGTGTCCAACACGAAAAATGTAGATTTACCTCTTACGAAACCGTCACCGCAGAAATCGTCCAAAAATAATGTCGGGGTAGCCCGGTAGACCTCCCGGACTAAACTGCGACGGAAATGGGCCTCCAACAGTAGATCGTCGCTCCGCACCCCGATGCAGAAGTCGCCGTCGTCGCGGCCTCCAAAAATTCTGAATTTCCGCCAAGAGATGCACAAGAGGGAAAGGAAGAGAATTGGTGAAGGGCTCCAAGCGAAAAGCTTTCGGGAAAAGCTTCAAAACGAGGCCCCTTGAGGCCTTTTATAGGCCTCACCCGAAACAGCCCGGAAAAACAAGTCAATGGGCTTTGGGCCCAAAATTTCGGGCGCCCGGAACATTCGGGCGGCTACAGTGTTGGGCCGGGCCCAACACTGTTCACGCCCGAATCCACCAGGAGCCGCCACGTGGCCCGCCGAACAGCAAACAGCTGTTCGGCCCACCCGCTGGCTGCCACGTGGCCCGCCCCCGCACAGTGAGGCGGTTGGCGCCCGCCAATCAGCGGGCGACACGTGTCCACCCCGGTTGACCCGCTGACCGGTCGGCGGCCGCGCCGGGCGCGCGGCATGGCCCCGACGTGGGCACGCGCCCCGAGGCACCGACCCCGACACCGTGCGCCGCGCACGGTGCGCCCGCGAACCAGAGGGCGACACGTGTCCCCTACACCCGGTCCACGCATTCAACTGGAATTCAGTGGACCGCGCCGCATGCACCGACCAACCGGAGGCTGCCACGTGGCCCCGCATTGGTCCATGCACCGCCGCGCTCACCCGGTAGACCGCGCGCCTTGCGCCCGCCAATCAGGCGGTGCCACGTGTCCATGCGCCGGGTCTGTGCACCCCGCCGCGCAGCTCTGTGGACCGCGCATCCTGAACCGGCCAATGACAGGCCGCCACGTGGCATCCCGGCGGTCTACGGCCCCTCCCATGCACCATTTTCCACTGAAAACTTCCGGGAGTCCCTTTTTGGGCATCCGGACTCAGAAATAAACAAGCAAATAGCCGTTTTCAAGCGTTTTTCCGTGCTGAATCCATTTCCGACCTCTGTTGGGCCTAATTCTTTTCCGAAATTTCGGCAAACTCAGCCGAAGGCCTACACAGCTAATAATAACACACAGGGTCCATCTGTGGCATCCCATTGACGCACCATGGGCCAGATACACCAACGCTAGGTGCTCTAACAGTGGATTCATCGGAAGAACGCTGCATGGGAATTTGGGCCACTACATCCTCCCCCACTAAAAGGAAGTTTCGTCCTCGAAACGAAGTAAGGTAGAACAGGCGTACCTCAACCAGTAGTCTCGAACAGAAAAGGGTAAGCAGATCTCATCTCTGTCTCTAGCTCCCAAGTAGCCTCTCGCTCATCGTGATTGCTCCATAAGATCTTCACATACGGAATGGTCCGGTTGCGCAATTCCCTCACCTCACGAGCAAGAATCCGCAACGGCCGCTCCTCGTAAACCAGGTCCTCACCGATCTCCAAGGGAGTGAAGTCAACCACATGCGACGGATCAAAGACATATCTCCTCAGGGCGGAGACATGAAAAACATCGTGTACACCGGCCAAACGTGGAGGAAGAGCAACTCTATAAGCCACAGGGCCTACCCTCTCAAGTACCTCAAAGGGTCCAACAAAACGGGGACTAAGCTTCCCACGCACTCCAAATCTCCGGACCCCTTTCGAAGGCGAGACCTTTAAGAATACATGGTCACCAATCTGAAACTCCAGGTCTCGCCGTCGAGTATCTGCATAACTCCTCTGACGACTCTGGGCTACCTCAAGGTGTCGACGAACAACTCTGACCTTCTCCTCAGCCTCCAAAAGAAGATCAGGTCCCAAAGTCTTCCTCTCACCCACGTCACTCCAATACAAGGGTGACCGACACTTGCGTCCATACAACGCCTCAAACGGAGCCATCTGGATGCTCGCCTGATAGCTGTTGTTGTACGCAAACTCAACCAAAGATAAGTGTCGGTACCACCCCCCTCCAAAATCCATAACGCACGCTCTCAGCATATCCTCAAGGGTCTGTATAATGCGCTCAGACTGGCCATCAGTCTGTGGGTGGAATGCAGTGCTGAATCTGAGCTGGGTCCCCAAAGCTGACTGTAAACTCCCCCAGAATCGTGACACAAACCTCGGATCCCGATCTGAAACAATCGACGCAGGTATCCCGTGTAGCCTCACTATCTCGTCCAAATACAACTGTGCCAGACGCTCCAGTGACCAAGTCATCAGAACAGGCAAGAAATGCGCTGACTTGGTGAGTCTATCAACAATAACCCAAATCGCGTCAGCTCCACTCTGCGCTCTCGGCAGCCCTGTAACAAAGTCCATGGTGATGTGGTCCCATTTCCACTCGGGAATTGGAAGACTTTGCAACTTGCCAGCAGGAACCCGGTGCTCTGCTTTCACTTGCTGGCAAGTTAAACAGTGAGCCACGAATCTTCCAACGTCCCGCTTCATTCCGGACCACCAAAAATGTGCCTTGAGGTCCTTATACATCTTAGTACCACCAGGATGAATGGTATAAGGTGTATAATGAGCCTCACCCAAAATCAGGTCTCTGATCTCTGAATCCGAAGGCACACACACTCGGTCCCTGTACCGCAGTACTCCCGAGCTATCCACTGTAAAATCCCCTATAAGATCTGCCTGAATCTGTGATCTAATCCTCTCCAAGTGGGGGTCCTCACTCTGCGTCTCCCTAATCCTGTCCAACAGAGTGGGCTGCAAGACCATAGACATCAGTCTAGCAGAGACCCCAGGGGATACAACCTCAATCTGGAGTCGCCTCAACTGCTCAATCAACGGGGCCTGCTGCGTGACCAACATGCTCAAGCTCTGCACTGACCTCCGACTCAAAGCATCTGCTACCACATTGGCCTTGCCGGGATGATAGAGGATACTCACATCGTAATCCTTCAGTAACTCCAACCACCGGCGTTGCCTCAGGTTCAGCTCCTTTTGAGTAAACAGATACTTTAAGCTCTTATGATCCGTGTAGATCTCACAATGCTCACCGTAGAGGTAATGCCGCCACAACTTCAATGCGAACACCACAGCTGCCAGCTCTAAATCATGAGTAGGGTAATTCTTCTCATAATCCTTTAGTTGCCGTGAAGCATAAGCAATTACCCTCCCATGCTGCATCAAGACACAACCCAAACCGCTGTGCGAGGCGTCACTGTAAATCACGTAGCCATCACCCATCACTGGCAGTGTAAGAACTGGTGCTGAAATCAGTCTCTTCTTCAGCTCCTCAAAACTCCGCTGACACTGCTCAGTCCAAATGAACCTCATCCCCTTCCTAGTCAAACAGGTCAGGGGAGTAGAGAGCTTCGCAAAGCCCTCTACAAACCGACGGTAGTAGCCTGCCAAGCCCAGAAAGCTCCGGACCTCAGTCACCGTCGTCGGTCTCGGCCAATCCCGAACTGTATCAATCTTCGTCGGGTCAACTGCCACTCCTGCGGCTGATACCAAGTGGCCCAAGAATGCAACCTCCCGAAGCCAAACTCGCACTTCTTAAGCTTGGCATACAGCTTCTTCTCACGTAGAAGCTGCAGCACTATCCTCAAGTGCTCCTCATGATCCACATCGCTCGGGAGTAGATCAAGATGTCATCAATGAACACAACCACAAACAAGTCTAAGTACGGCTGAAATACCCGGTTCATCAAATCCCATGAAAGCAGCTGGGGCATTAGTCAACCAAACGGCATAACCGTAAACTCATAATGCCCATACCGGGATCGAAAAGCCGTCTTAGGGATGTCCTCGGCCCTCACCCTCAACTGGTGGTAACCTGACTGAAGATCAATCTTCGAAACACTGTGGCTCCCTGCAACTGATCAAATAAATCATCTATCCGTGGAAGAGGGTACTTGTTCCGGATGGTCACTTTATTCAACTCCGATAATCCACACACAAACGAAGCGACCCATCCTTCTTCTTCACAAATAAAACTGGCGCTCCCCACGGAGAAACACTAGGCCTGACAAAGCCCCTATCCATAAGATCCTGAAGCTGGGCCTTCAACTCCCTCAACTCGGCAGGTGCCATCCTATAAGGCGCCTTCGAGATTGGTGCGGTTCCCGGTACCACATCAATCACAAACTCCACCTCCCTCTCCGGCGGCATCGTCGTCAACTCAGGGGGAAACACATCTGGGAACTCGCGGACAACAGGAATATCCTCGAGTCCCAGTGCCGCCGTAGGCACCTCCACAATCGTCGCTAAGAAAGCGGTGCAGCCCCTACTAATCAACCGCCTAGCCCTCGCCGAAGAAACAGTCATCGCAAGAAGGTGCTCTGGCAGCCTCTGAAGACAAACTCCTCCTGTCCAGGCTCGCGGAGGGTCACCGTCCTCTCTCTGCAGTCTATAACAGCATAGTACCTCGACAACCAATCCATACCTAGCACGACGTCGAAATCCTGGAGCTGCCGCAAGACAAGCAAGTCTGCGGCAAAATCCAGGATTCCCAACTGCACAGGGCAATCCCTACAATACTCCTCGACATGCAAGACATGATCTGGTATCTGAACCTCTAATGCATGCGATAAAGAAACTACCTCTATACCATGAAGGGATGCAAATGCTCTACTGATAAAAGAATGCGATGCACGGTATCAAAGAGAGTACGAGTACGAACTGCAGAAATCAAAATAATACCTGCGACGACATGCTCTGCTGCTGTAGCATCCTCTACCTGAGCGGCATAGACTCGACCGCTCGGCGCCGGGGGATGTCGCTCTGGCTGTCGCGAGGACGATGGAGCAAAATCTGGCCTACCGGAGGTCGCCGAAGGTCCTGCTGACTGACGAGGAACGAAGGATGCAGAAGCTGATGAAGGAGCTGGGTAACCTGCCTGGGGCACGCCCTCGCGAAGTGACCGGTCTGCCCGCAACGGAAGCAGCGGCCCTGACTCTGCGGGCACTGGGCTGGTGAGTGCGGTCCTCCACAGATGATACAACGGTCGGGGCGCGGCTGCCGCGAAGTCTGCTGCTGCTGCGAAGGCTGATGCTGCTGAGAAGACTGCTGCTGTCGAGGTGGTCGACGCTGCTGCTGCTGGAACTGACGAGATCCCCCAGATCGCTGCCGCCCCTGATACCCCCGTCCCTGAGAGTGGAAACGGGGTGGTCTCGGGGGTCCCTGTCTACTCGACTGCCCCTCCTCAAACTGCGCGGGCGCTTCGCCCCAGGAGTCACAACGGGGGCTGGAGTCACCTCTGCCATCACGGCCTCACCACCCTCCACATAAAGTGCCTGCTCCATCGAGGCCCTCTAAAGTCTGTAATCTGAGGGAGCGGACCAACTGATAAATGTCCCGACGCAACCCTCTCTCGAACATGTAGATCCGGTGGGTCTCATCTCTGGCCACGTGGGGCATACTAGCCAACAGCCGATTGAAATCGGCTATGTACGCGTGTACGGGCCTATCTCCCTGGCGGCGATTCCTCAGCTGCTCCTCCAAGCTCTGTCGAACGCTCTCGGGAAAGAAGGCCCCAAGAAGCATACCGCGAAACTCTGCCCAAGAGATAAACTGGGTCCCAGGCGGGACCCTGCGGGTCGCACACGCCGCCACCATGCCTCGGCGTTTGCTCTCCAGAAAATGAGTAGCCAACAGAACTCGAAACCTCTCATCAATAAAAAGGCTCTCGAAATGGCGCTCCATAGCTGTAACCCAAGACTCAGCCGCCCACGGCTCAGCACTCATGCCCGAAAAGCGGGGTGGATCGAACTTGCGAAACCTCAACAAAAGACCCACCAAAACCTGCTGCTCTGCCAAAGTCAAAGATCCCATCGTCCCAGACGGTGGCCTACTGGAAACAGGCTCAGCCGGAACTGCTGGTGCAGGCTGCACAACCGGGGGTGCCACCACAGGGGAAGAAGGCACCGGAGAACTCTCAGGGGGTACCACCGCCGGCTGCGCTCTCTGCTCCAACAAGAGCGTCAACCGACTCACAGCCTCCTCCTGGCGTCGAGACGCCTCAGTCAACTGTGCCACCTGGGCACGGAGCTCCAAAACCTCGCTCTGTTGTCCCCTGCTCCGAGTCCTCCTGCTCGGGCTCAGAGGACGAAGGCTGCGAACGCGTCACCATCGAGCGTCGAGGAGGCATCCCCACCTGAGGGACAAGGCAAACAATCAGAACCCAAATCATCTCTCGACCCAATCTAGCGAAAGTCAGAAGGCATGTCCCCCTTTCCGAAGTACTATGTTGTCTGCAGCCAACATAGTTGCCACCGAAGGAAGACATGTCAATCGCTCACCCCGAACCGCTCGGGAGAGTTAGAAATCCAATCAGGACTCTCGCTAAATCACGGCTCTCACGCGAGTCATCCTAGGGTCCCAACCACAAGCCTAGGGTTCCTAAGTCCTCCAAGACCTACATCCTAGGCTCTGATACCACTCTAATCTGTCACGCCCCGGGGCGATACTGCGCCCCGGCTCGCCAACAGATCCGCCGCCCGTACGGGAAGCCCCGTATAGGCGTAGCGACTAACCTGCAAAGAAAATCTACACTAGCAGATATCAGAGCTGAAAGAGAAAAGCTGGAAAGAAATACATAAATAAGACTACAACTTTTAAATATACAGACCATCCTCACCAGAATACAGGAGTCTCTCATAAAAGCAGGAAAGGAAGGTACAACTCAAAACCTCACTACAAAAAGTCACTCGACATAACACACACCAAAATGGAACGGGGTACATCTACTACACCACAGAAGACGACAGGAGGGGATCTATCTCGCGACGCCCTTACCTCGGTCAGAAGGAGCGGATCAGCAACAGGAGCTGCAGGAACGGAGCAGAAGTCCCTCCCTGGGGAGAAAACACCACGACGGGGTGAGAACTACATCCCACAGTAGTTCTCAGTGGGTGCCGCCAAAAGCCCGACGGTCTGCCCACTAAGTCTACCAGAGGCAAAAGTAACATATGCAGTGTGCTATAAGGAAAGCTGGAAAGGTAACTCTACAGCTACTATGCCTCTATCTAGATGCTCAACAGTGGCAAACAGAGACATAATGCCACAACTAACTCTCCTCCCTGATCACCCAATCAAAACTGACTGCCACAACGGGTCCAGTCAACCTGCGCCAACCTACTGCCGTTACGTCCGGAGGAGCGGACTTACGTAGGGCGTCGTGGCTGCCACAACGAAGCACAGCCAGAGGGACCACTGCAACAACAAGTCGCTAAAGAACATCTCAAATCACACCGGTACACAACCCGGTCTCGCCTACTCGGAGTGGCCCTCGAGGGAGCGACCCGCTCGAGTCAAAGTAACCCATAAGTATCACTGTAAAGTATCACTGTAAAGCTCAAATGTGGCTCATGCAGGCTATGATCAATCCTCGATCAATAAGATCGACTACCAAACAAATCACCTTCACCACTAGTGGATCTACAGCTGAAAACCACTGTCATCTGACAGTTTCCAAGAACCAGATCACCATCACTATCACTCTCCCAAAGAAATAAATTA
>CM055067.1:7340377-7454007 GCA_029204045.2 Tillandsia leiboldiana | reverse complement strand
GTAAGTTTCGTGGACGAAACTTTTAAAGTTTGGGTGATGTAGAAATCTAGAATTTGAAAGTCTCTGTTTGCCTTTAATGTTTAAAATTTGTCATTTTGGCAAAAGTGGAGTGTTAGTGGGCCAATAGTGGGCCCAGAAATATCGACTTTTGATCGGGGTCTGATCTGGAAAATCCGAGATCACCATTGCGATCGTCTCGTCGAAACATAGAAGTTTCATATTCATATGTTTTCGATCCGACGGTCGGATCTTCCAGAAATCAGAAATCAAAAAGTGGGCCCCGCGACTTAAGTGAATAGTAACCTTTGAATTTTTAATCCCTTGTGATCATGAATGGTCGAACCACTATCTAGAATTTTAACATAGGAGTATGAGTAATGGATCCTAGCTAATTTCGACGTTCTGAGCGTAATGGCACTGACGGATTTCGCGTTTGGCGACCCGTGTGCATCGAAGTGCGTGCGTCAATTTGCGACATACAGAACAAGATGGCCCGAGATTTCATACGAGCACCAAATCAAACAAATGATTAGCCTATTTTGAAGGTCTCGACGAGCCGGACGTCGTGGCGAAGTCCATTTTCAGTTTCGGCGACTCGAGTGCCTCGAAAAGCGTGAAATACATTGAAAAAGTGGGTATTTTTGAAGAAACCCTAATATTTTATGTACCAAAAATTATGAGGCTTATAAGTTGGGGTGCTGGGTGCATTTGTCACCTATAGAGGGACCTTAGAGTTTTAGGATCTTTGTGTAGGGGGTTTTGTGCAAATGTGCATTTAAACACTTGTATTCACGTGTTGGAGTGTACCCTGCCTCTTCCCCTTCGTAACTGAAGCTCCACCAGCCTCTCCAGCTCGCAACCGCCGCGTCCCTTCAGCTGCCGAAACGGCCGGCCGCTCGGGTCGCCGGGGTTAAAGGTAAGAAGCCTAGTTTGGAGTTTCCCTTGAGTTGTGAAGGAGAGATCAACCAAAGCCATAGGGATTAGCCAACCTTCCTCTGAGAGCTTCATTAAGAGGCCGCAACCGAGCCCTGGTGTACCCGACCCCAGCCGCCACCGAGTGCCGCCGCAGCCACTTTCCTCTTCTTCCTTTCTCCGACGAGGTGTGAAGTTGGACGGGATCTCTTCAAAGTTGGATTGGGAGGTGTCTGAGGAGTTCCTGGTGCTTGGCGGACCCTGCTGGAGCAAGCCTTGGCCGCGCGTAGTGAGGGAACCAAGAATCCGGCTTCCTCCTTCTTCCCCGAGCTCGGCTAAGGTGAGGGTCCTTAACCAACGGTTTCTAGCACCCCGGACCATTAGCAGTGGACTTCTTAGGTCCTTAGCTTCCTCCCTGCAAAGCCCCGAGGTCCCATGCAGCATGGTTAGCCGGCGGCCACAATGGTCGCCGGAAACCTAACCTAGCTCCGCCCCTAAAGAACTCGGCAACCGCTGAATATAAACGCACCAAAATTGGTGTGCTTGGACTGTAGGAGGAGAGGACCAAATCCACCAAATTTGATGGAGTATGGTTGTCCCGTTGAGTGGCAGATTCGTGCCCTAGCTTTCGGGTTTTCTTGCACTCGGCCGAGCTTGATGCTCCGGCGCCGGCGGCCCTCTCCGACGCCGGCCACCTACCCAGAAGCCTTACTGGGAATGAGAGGAGTGCTCCCATGCATTTGCATGGCACCCATGCAGCATCAAAATGATGCGGCCATGGATGAACCCGAAATTGATAACTTTGCGGCCGCCGGAGCTCCGGCCACTTCCGGCCGGGGGGGAGATGGTTGGGAAGCTTCGTGGTGACCCAGGGAGCCTTCCCTCTAAGTTATAGAGCTCCAGGTTGCCTCTGTAAAATTCCGCCATTAGAGGTGGAGGAGCTCGAAACCGAGCTTTCTCCAGCCGCGCCGCCGCCGTGCCCTGTCGCCGGACACGGGTCCAGGTGAGTTTGTTGTGTGTTTTAGCGTCCAAATGGCCAAGTGGTTGGGTCCCAGATGTTTTGGTTGGATGGTCACGATTTTCAAAACAAGCACACTTCATCTTCTTCGTTGCCCCGACCATTCCATCCATGCAAACTTGGCCCAGGCTTGCAGAGAAGGTAGAGAGAGTTATATAGATCATTTCCCTCCAAGTCTTATAGCATTTGGTTCAGTGTTTGCAGAGATCAACCTGGGATTGGTGTTTGTGTGGTTGTATGTAAATGTTGCCCACCAAGTGTTTGTATAAATGCATGAATGAAGAAATAATGGGAATTGGACAAAGTTATGAATATAAAAGATGCTCAAACTTATCCCCTGAGCTTAGTGCTCACTTCAGATCAAAGTGATTTTGTGTGGATTAAAGTTTGGTGCTTTATGAACTTGTTTGAGTGCATGGCTTTGGTTCTGGTTGAACCAGCAGATCTGGGCTGCAACTAGGGTGAGCCCTGTGATCCTTGCAATATTTAAAGACCTTTTCATATACAAAGTTTGCTGGTTTGAAGTTTAAATTAAAAGATGTAGTTGAATCAACCTTTTAGTGAAATGTTTAAATAAAACATGGTTCCGGGCTGTTTGCGAAGCCGCGATAGTGTGCCCTAGGCTAATTTGGGGTCACTGAACGCGATGCTCGCGTTAGAAACAGTGTTTGAAGTCCCGGAGAAACAAAAATTCATTTGGGCTATGTTAGAGAGGGTTTTTATGGCCCGAAGTTTGCCTCGGGTTCCGTGCTGCTGCAAATTAGTGAGCACGATGTTCAGCATGGTAAATGTCACCTGCTGGAAGTGACGGTTCGTCAAAATTATTTTCCAGTTGAAAGAACGAGCGAAAACAGTGCTCAAATGGCACTAAAATGTAAATTCTGAAAACTTTAAGGGTTTTAATGCAAATTAGACAATGAGTACTGGTTAGTAAAATGTTTAAATGATTCCTAAGCTTTTCGTTGGGAATCCATCGGCTTTCGTTGAGCGGAAATCGGATAATAGTCCGAGAATCGGCAAAATCGTCGATTTAACGGTATCCGGGTGACAATTAAAATAACTAAGAGGGTTTCAAATTGATCTGGGTTTAGGTTAGAGTTAGCGGGACTGAATTGATCCCTGATTGGTGATTTTTGATCCAGGTTGATTCAGTTTGCACCTGGAGTTGAGCATTTAGAGGATTACAGATTAATTGCCTGCGCATTGACAGGTGGGTTATCTTCGGTCCGGGTTTTATCAGTTCGGCCCTCTGGGGTGCGATACTGGTTGTACCCCTGTTTTTGGTAGTTTAACTTGATTACTTTGAGCCTGCCTTTCTTTGATATATTATATCTGCTATCTGCCTGATCTATGCCTGTTATCTGTTCTATTTTGCCTTACATGATTGTCTATAGCACCTCTAGTATTCATACTTTTACTCGGACATTTTCATGGTTGATTAGTGAGCCTGTTTGTTCTGTTGATCAAATGATACATCTCTGAGCACATAGATTTATTTAACTGAGGTTTTAACCCGAGCTTCGTAGGATCGCCGGAGTCTGTTCTTGTTTGATAGGACAAAGGACACTGCTCTGCGAGGTTTGGACCTAAACCCAAGCTTCGTAGTGTCGCCTGAGTCTGTTCTTGTTTGATAGGACAAGGGCAATGCTCTTCGAGGTTTGGACTTTTCAAAACAGTTTTCTTAA
Organism: Tillandsia leiboldiana; assembly: GCA_029204045.2. NCBI lineage: Eukaryota > Viridiplantae > Streptophyta > Magnoliopsida > Poales > Bromeliaceae > Tillandsia > Tillandsia leiboldiana. Next base: position 7,450,392 of record CM055067.1, on the reverse strand, counting down.
AATATGTGTTTAAGTTTTGTATCATTTGGTTGGTTTGTGTGGTTGAGTTGAGTTTATCTGTGAGCTTCTGTTGAGAGAGATTTGCCTTGATCTTGCATATGAGTTGACATTTATTGCTGAGTGTTCCTGCATGAGTGTTGAGATTCAGTTGGTTTTTTTCCCTTGCATCCCAGTGGGGATTTTCCCGGCTTATTGCCGATTACCCGGTCAGTGGACCGTGAGCTTGAGCATTTGCATATGATTCGCCCGCACCGTTGTACTTCACGAATATCAGCGGATTTGCTACCCGTAGCGATGTTCTTTACCGGTAAAGTGGTTAGCTGAGGCAACCCGTGACCCTAGTTTGGGGAATGTCAACCAGGTGGTGCCAAGAGGGCAGCCTCGCCTGAGGTCTTGTGAAGGCCAATATGGTAGCTTGTGATTGGGTCTTTGCGTTTTCATCTATTTGATGCATGAGTTGTTAAGTTGCTTTATGTGATGCCTCTGATTATAGTTCTATTGTTATCTTGCTGATTGTCCTAACTCCTTGATGTGTTGATTATCCTGATACATGTTTTAAATATTGCTAAAATTATCTCCTATGCTTGTACCCAGATTATGAGTTTTGCTTTCATTACAGCACCAGTTATATATCTGCTTTACCCTAACCCCTGATCTATTACTATCCTCTAGCATTGTATACCAGTAGGTACGATCTGCTATTTCTCGGCTCGTCGTGCCCACTGGGATACACTCCGGTGTGTCTCACACCCTCGGGTGACTGTTTTTCAGGTCGAGCGGGTGTTGAGACGTCGGGACGAGTTGGTGAGATCACGAGATAGAGCTTGACCCTGGACAGCCGATAAGATCAAGTATTTAATTATTTGTTGTATCAAATGTAATGCAATGTAATTGAGAAGTTGTTGATATTGTAATTTAATCTTGCTTAGTAGATGTACGTAGTTAGTACTCTGGTTGTATGCCAAGTGAGCCGTGCATATATAGAAAAGGGCTCAATCCCCAGTGGGATTGGGACTCTTCTATATATGTGGCGGTCTGTTGCGCCCTGGCCGGTTTTAAACTCTGATTTCAAAAAAAAAAAAAAAATTAGACGCTGGTTTTTAAACTCGGGGCGTGACAGATTAGATGGTATCAGAGCAATAGGAAACGCAGATGTCTAGGTTTGGCTAGGAACGAACCCTAGGATGACTCGTGTTACGAGAGAGCGCTGGGTAGTGTTCTAAGTCTGATAGGTCAAAACAGAAGTTGTGGGTCGACCGTACTAAAATAAATTAATACTTAGAAAACTGATATTTTGGGTGTTTTAGAAAACTTTTAAAGTATGTTTTGTTAAGTTTCGGGGACGAAACTTTTTAAAAGTTGTGGGTGATGTAGAAATCTAGAATTTGAAAGTCTCTGTTTGCCTTTAATGTTTAAAATTTGTCATTTTGGCAAAAGTGGAGTGTTAGTGGGCCAATAGTGGGCCCAGAAATATCGACTTTTGATCGGGGTCTGATCTGGAAAATCCGAGATCACCATTGCGATCGTCTCGTCGAAACATAGAAGTTTCATATTCATATGTTTTCGATCCGACGGTCGGATCTTCCAGAAATCAGAAATCAAAAAGTGGGCCCCGCGACTTAAGTGAATAGTAACCTTTGAATTTTTAATCCCTTGTGATCATGAATGGTCGAACCACTATCTAGAATTTTAACATAGGAGTATGAGTAATGGATCCTAGCTAATTTCGACATTCTGAGCGTAATGGCACTGACGGATTTTGCGTTTGGCGACCCGTGTGCATCGAAGTGCGTGCGTCGATTTGCGACATACAGAACAAGATGGCCCGAGATTTCATACGAGCACCAAATCAAACAAATGATTAGCCTATTTTGAAGGTCTCGACGAGCCGGACGTCGTGGCGAAGTCCATTTTCAGTTTCGGCGACTCGAGTGCCTCAAAAAGCGTGAAATACATTGAAAAAGTGGGTATTTTTGAAGAAACCCTAATATTTTATGTACCAAAAATTATGAGGCTTATAAGTTGGGGTGCTGGGTGCATTTGTCACCTACAGAGGGACCTTAGAGTTTTAGGATCTTTGTGTAGGGGGTTTTGTGCAAATGTGCATTTAAACACTTGTATTCACGTGTTGGAGTGTACCCTGCCTCTTCCCCTTCGTAACTGAAGCTCCACCAGCCTCTCCAGCTCGCAACCGCCGCGTCCCTTCAGCTGCCGAAACGGCCGGCCGCTCGGGTCGCCGGGGTTAAAGGTAAGAAGCCTAGTTTGGAGTTTCCCTTGAGTTGTGAAGGAGAGATCAACCAAAGCCATAGGGATTAGCCAACCTTCCTCTGAGAGCTTCATTAAGAGGCCGCAACCGAGCCCTGGTGTACCCGACCCCAGCCGCCGCCGAGTGCCGCCGCAGCCACTTTCCTCTTCTTCCTTTCTCCGACGAGGTGTGAAGTTGGACGGGATCTCTTCAAAGTTGGATTGGGAGGTGTCTGAGGAGTTCCTGGTGCTTGGCGGACCCTGCTGGAGCAAGCCTTGGCCGCGCGTAGTGAGGGAACCAAGAATCCGGCTTCCTCCTTCTTCCCCGAGCTCGGCTAAGGTGAGGGTCCTTAACCAACGGTTTCTAGCACCCCGGACCATTAGCAGTGGACTTCTTAGGTCCTTAGCTTCCTCCCTGCAAAGCCCCGAGGTCCCATGCAGCATGGTTAGCCGGCGGCCACAATGGTCGCCGGAAACCTAACCTAGCTCCGCCCCTAAAGAACTCGGCAACCGCTGAATATAAACGCACCAAAATTGGTGTGCTTGGACTGTAGGAGGAGAGGACCAAATCCACCAAATTTGATGGAGTATGGTTGTCCCGTTGAGTGGCAGATTCGTGCCCTAGCTTTCGGGTTTTCTTGCACTCGGCCGAGCTTGATGCTCCGGCGCCGGCGGCCCTCTCCGACGCCGGCCACCTACCCAGAAGCCTTACTGGGAATGAGAGGAGTGCTCCCATGCATTTGCATGGCACCCATGCAGCATCAAAATGATGCGGCCATGGATGAACCCGAAATTGATAACTTTGCGGCCGCCGGAGCTCCGGCCACTTCCGGCCGGGGGGGAGATGGTTGGGAAGCTTCGTGGTGACCCAGGGAGCCTTCCCTCTAAGTTATAGAGCTCCAGGTTGCCTCTGTAAAATTCCGCCATTAGAGGTGGAGGAGCTCGAAACCGAGCTTTCTCCAGCCGCGCCGCCGCCGTGCCCTGTCGCCGGACACGGGTCCAGGTGAGTTTGTTGTGTGTTTTAGCGTCCAAATGGCCAAGTGGTTGGGTCCCAGATGTTTTGGTTGGATGGTCACGATTTTCAAAACAAGCACACTTCATCTTCTTCGTTGCCCCGACCATTCCATCCATGCAAACTTGGCCCAGGCTTGCAGAGAAGGTAGAGAGAGTTATATAGATCATTTCCCTCCAAGTCTTATAGCATTTGGTTCAGTGTTTGCAGAGATCAACCTGGGATTGGTGTTTGTGTGGTTGTATGTAAATGTTGCCCACCAAGTGTTTGTATAAATGCATGAATGAAGAAATAATGGGAATTGGACAAAGTTATGAATATAAAAGATGCTCAAACTTATCCCCTGAGCTTAGTGCTCACTTCAGATCAAAGTGATTTTGTGTGGATTAAAGTTTGGTGCTTTATGAACTTGTTTGAGTGCATGGCTTTGGTTCTGGTTGAACCAGCAGATCTGGGCTGCAACTAGGGTGAGCCCTGTGATCCTTGCAATATTTAAAGACCTTTTCATATACAAAGTTTGCTGGTTTGAAGTTTAAATTAAAAGATGTAGTTGAATCAACCTTTTAGTGAAATGTTTAAATAAAACATGGTTCCGGGCTGTTTGCGAAGCCGCGATAGTGTGCCCTAGGCTAATTTGGGGTCACTGAACGCGATGCTCGCGTTAGAAACAGTGTTTGAAGTCCCGGAGAAACAAAAATTCATTTGGGCTATGTTAGAGAGGGTTTTTATGGCCCGAAGTTTGCCTCGGGTTCCGTGCTGCTGCAAATTAGTGAGCACGGTGTTCAGCATGGTAAATGTCACCTGCTGGAAGTGACGGTTCGTCAAAATTATTTTCCAGTTGAAAGAATGAGCGAAAACAGTGCTCAAATGGCACTAAAATGTAAATTCTGAAAACTTTAAGGATTTTAATGCAAATTAGACAATGAGTACTGGTTAGTAAAATGTTTAAATGATTCCTAAGCTTTTCGTTGGGAATCCATCGGCTTTCGTTGAGCGGAAATCGGATAATAGTCCGAGAATCGGCAAAATCGTCGATTTAACGGTATCCGGGTGACAATTAAAATAACTAAGAGGGTTTCAAATTGATCTGGGTTTAGGTTAGAGTTAGCGGGACTGAATTGATCCCTGATTGGTGATTTTTGATCCAGGTTGATTCAGTTTGCACCTGGAGTTGAGCATTTAGAGGATTACAGATTAATTGCCTGCGCATTGACAGGTGGGTTATCTTCGGTCCGGGTTTTATCAGTTCGGCCCTCTGGGGTGCGATACTGGTTGTACCCCTGTTTTTGGTAGTTTAACTTGATTACTTTGAGCCTGCCTTTCTTTGATATATTATATCTGCTATCTGCCTGATCTATGCCTGTTATCTGTTTTATTTTGCCTTACATGATTGTCTATAGCACCTCTAGTATTCATACTTTTACTCGGACATTTTCATGGTTGATTAGTGAGCCTGTTTGTTCTGTTGATCAAATGATACATCTCTGAGCACATAGATTTATTTAACTGAGGTTTTAACCCGAGCTTCGTAGGATCGCCGGAGTCTGTTCTTGTTTGATAGGACAAAGGCACTGCTCTGCGAGGTTTGGACCTAAACCCAAGCTTCGTAGTGTCGCCTGAGTCTGTTCTTGTTTGATAGGACAAGGGCAATGCTCTTCGAGGTTTGGACTTTTCAAAACAGTTTTCTTAAAATATGTGTTTAAGTTTTGTATCATTTGGTTGGTTTGTGTGGTTGAGTTGAGTTTATCTATGAGCTTCTGTTGAGAGAGATTTGCCTTGATCTTGCATATGAGTTGACATTTATTGCTGAGTGTTCCTGCATGAGTGTTGAGATTCAGTTGGTTTTTTTCCCTTGCATCCCAGTGGGGATTTTCCCGGCTTATTGCCGATTACCCGGTCAGTGGACCGTGAGCTTGAGCATTTGCATATGATTCGCCCGCACCGTTGTACTTCACGAATATCAGCGGATTTGCTACCCGTAGCGATGTTCTTTACCGGTAAAGTGGTTAGCTGAGGCAACCCGTGACCCTAGTTTGGGGAATGTCAACCAGGTGGTGCCAAGAGGGCAGCCTCGCCTGAGGTCTTGTGAAGGCCAATATGGTAGCTTGTGATTGGGTCTTTGCGTTTTCATCTATTTGATGCATGAGTTGTTAAGTTGCTTTATGTGATGCCTCTGATTATAGTTCTATTGTTATCTTGCTGATTGTCCTAACTCCTTGATGTGTTGATTATCCTGATACATGTTTTAAATATTGCTAAAATTATCTCCTATGCTTGTACCCAGATTATGAGTTTTGCTTTCATTACAGCACCAGTTATATATCTGCTTTACCCTAACCCCTGATCTATTACTATCCTCTAGCATTGTATACCAGTAGGTACGATCTGCTATTTCTCGGCTCGTCGTGCCCACTGGGATACACTCCGGTGTGTCTCACACCCTCGGGTGACTGTTTTTCAGGTCGAGCGGGTGTTGAGACGTCGGGACGAGTTGGTGAGATCACGAGATAGAGCTTGACCCTGGACAGCCGATAAGATCAAGTATTTAATTATTTGTTGTATCAAATGTAATGCAATGTAATTGAGAAGTTGTTGATATTGTAATTTAATCTTGCTTAGTAGATGTACGTAGTTAGTACTCTGGTTGTATGCCAAGTGAGCCGTGCATATATAGAAAAGGGCTCAATCCCCAGTGGGATTGGGACTCTTCTATATATGTGGCGGTCTGTTGCGCCCTGGCCGGTTTTAAACTCTGATTTCAAAAAAAAAAAAAAAATTTAGACGCTGGTTTTTAAACTCGGGGCGTGACAGAAGCAAACATGGTTTCTCCTAAGTCAAGTTCCAACATGATAGTGTAGCAATAAAAGATGGCCTATCTAGATGTCTATACAAGCATGCAAGTGTTCTCTTTGGAAAGGAAATAAAAGAGTAGCAATAATCAAAAACCTCACATAAACTGCTACTCACCCTCACATAAACCATCCACCTATGCATGTCCAAAAATATTCCCAAGTGGTACCCACCATCAAGGTAAACCAATTTGTCCCAATTTAATATTCAATACCACATGCAAGGTTAAGTGTTAACATAGTAATCCATAAATCCACAAAAGCATGCATAAACCCAACCACGAGCATGATTAATCAATAAGTCTAATATAGGGATCTATCTAATGTTCCTAGTGAGCTCGTCAAAGTAGAGGGATATAGCAACCACCCACCTCGATCACAAATCACGAGAAGCACACCCCAAGTACGCTCTCACTCCATGTAAACACGGCACACTGCAAAGGTAACCCAAACGGCGTACAATTAATCCAAATAATGCACAATCTGCCGCTGTCAACAACCAGTCCCGAGAATGGCTAAATTTTACCCACGAGATGAACTCAGAAAAATCCAAAAAAATAACCGCTGCGATCCTCGCGACGAGTAGATCCAAAACGAGTATTTATACGCCCTGATCCAATGCTCGTAGGCCAAGATATAAATCGAACAAGTCCGTTCTATCCAGAAATTCCCCACAGAAAAAGGGTCAAAAAGTGCCTCGGGAACCGTGACAAAAATCTAGAATGAGGTGAAATGACCAACACGGAAAACGAAGCGTTACCTCTCAGGAACACACCGCCGTAAAAATCGTTGAAAAATTCCTTTGGTGCTGCACAGAGGGCTTCTCGGACTGAAAAGCGACGAAAACGTGCCAAAAAAGGGGAACGCCGAGGTGCACTGTAAAACCAAGATTGCCGTTGCCGAGCCTCCAGAAATCCTGGGGATCCACCGCAAGATCAAAAACATCAAGAGGAACAAGTTTTCTAAAGGGCTCTCCCTCTCAATCCCTCTCTAAGTCTCGGAAAAAGCAGAAAAAGAGAGAGATGAGGGGTATAAATAGGCCCAGCCTAGCCCACCGAGCTTCTCGGATTCGGGCGTCCGAATCCGGCCCAGGCCCACTACAGTGCGTGCCCGAAACAACCTCGGCGCGCCACGTCACCCTGCTCCGCGCCCCGCTCGCCCGGCGCACGCGCGCCCACCAATCACGGCGCGCCGCGTGGCGACGCGGTCCACGGCGGGGAGCGTGGGCCGCGGTTCACGCCGGGTCACTACGCCCGCCAATGAGCGGGCGACACATGGCCCGAGGCGGTCCATCGTGCGCCGCGCCCGGCGCAGCTGTCGCGCGTGCGTTGACCGTCCAATCCATGCGCGCCACGTGTCACCGCCTCCACTCGCTGCGCCCGGTGCACGCACCCGATGCACCCACTGAACCCGAAGCCGCCACGTGTCCCCAGCGCGCCCAATGGTGAGCCGCCACGTGGCACACCCAACTCTGAACAACGCGCCAGCCCGCGCGCCCTGCCCCCGCGCCTGCCCGCCCCGCGCTCTCTTCCGTGGGCCGAGCCCACTGCGCCGCCTCTCCGGCTCCGCCACGTGGCGTACGGTACCACTAGAAAGCCGCCACGTGGCACACTCGTCAGTCCACCGGTCCACCGTGCACCCGAAAACACTAAAAACTTCCGAGTGTCCATTTTCGGGCGTCCGGACTCAGAAAAATACGTTCAAGTAGTCGATTTTCATCGTTTTTCCATGTTGAATCCAAATCCTATTTCCATTTCACGCAAAGCCACATCTAAAATTTCGACGGGTGCCTCCGACTACACTCGGGATCAATTCAACACACTGAGTCCATCTCTTGAGTCCGAAACGCACACAAACAACTCTAACACCCAACAAAGGCCTCCAGAAGCTGTTGATCTAACAGTAATCCTCTTGCGGGAATTCGGATCCTCACAGATGAAATATCATTGGCAAGCAATTCATCATCAAGAGACATATCAGGAGTAGATTTATCAGAAGAAAAATGGAAAGCTTCATCTACTTTAACATTGATAGATTCTATCATCGTTTTAGATTCAAGATTAAATACCCGATATGCTCTACTATTTGTAGAACTAGATGAAACGGTCGATGAATATTTGAACCGTTTCAAGGTCGTAAGAAATCGGTGCGTCGTTAGAATGTTGGAATCGGAATTCGCCAAAATGGCGTTCAATGGTCTAAATTTTAAAATAAAAGACCATTTTGAAGACAAGTTCTTTTCAAATTTATTTAATTTGAGTGCTCGGATTGATCAATATAAGCAATTCCGTAAAGGAAACTAAAATGATCGGCCACGATGGAGCCGAAATAAAGATTGGAATAAGGACAATGAGAGAAATATCTCTATGAGAGAAGATTGCTTGGCTCTAGAGGAATCGAGCCAGTCTAGCAAAAGAGAAGAATCGGCTGATGAAGCTGATGTGTATGCAGCTGAAGAAGCGAAGAACCAAGATCCGAGGCCCTAAAAGAGCCTCGGTACAAATAGTTGGTCCTAGGAGCCAGCGAGTTAAATGATTCGGCTATTACTAACAAGGGCGACGTGAGTAAAAAGAGAGTATAAGAGGATTCAGCTGATAAAGCTGATGAAAGTAAAATAACAAAATGACACAATCAGTCAAAGCCGTTATTGGAAGAATTAAAGGTGCAACCAATCAAAACTGTCAATTGAGGCATTTAATGCGAACGATTGGAAGAAACAACCATTTACAGTCGTTGAGTAAGCACCGATAGTCATCCGAATGCTTATTCGAAAGACTATCGGGGGGGGGGGGATTGCTGGTGCACGAAAAATAGCGCTATGTGGTAGACTGCCCAGCTCACGCACGAGTGAATGGGAAAAAAGACACATGGTGCACTAGGAGCTGAGTAAAGAACCCGAACAAATGAAAAGACTTTAGGCAGGAACGATTGGAATGTGGGGGCGCAATTCTTCGCTAACGTGACTATAACACTTTCCCACTACGAGAGCCGACTAGTAATAAGGACTGACAGGAGATTACTACAAATAGTAATCTCGAAGTCTATAATAGGAGTCCTGCAACCATGTAAGCCAGAGACCTCTTCGTTTTCAATTCATTTCAATTCTCATATCTAGTGCTTTCTCATACGACCGAGTCTTCGGTAAGCCGAGCTCATTACTCGCACATACTTTTCCAATGCTATCTGTCGCGCCCCGGAGTTGAAACTGCGACCCGGGCTCGCTAACAGATCCGACGCCCATACGGTAAGCCCTGCATAGACGAAGCGTCTAACCTGCAAAAGATAATACTACAACTATACAGATATCAGAGCTGGAAAGTAAACTACTGAAATATAAAAATATAACTCCAAAAATGGATACAAGTCTGGTCCTCACAATACATAAGTCTCTCAAAATCAAACTCTCAAAAGGAACTATCTACAATAATTCAGCAGACTGTACTACAAAGCTCCAAAAAAAAAGGGGTATAGCTACACTCCAAGGACGGGTAGGGAACTAGCTCGCGACTCCCTTACCTCGATCAGCAGGTGTAGCAACAGGAGTAGGAACAGGGGTAGATGACTCTGGAAAATCTGTCACCAACAGAGGGTGTGAGAACTACACTATCACGTAGTTCTCAGTGGGTACCGTCTCCAAGACAAACGGTTTGCCCACTAAGTCTACTAGAGGCATAAGATAACAGAAAAATTGAAATAATGAAAATATAAGCTGGAAAGATATCTACAGCTATCATGACTCTATCTACAATGCTCAAGGGGTGATACAGATGAAAATGATGCATCGACTCTAACCCAATATACTCAATCAACACAATCACACTGACTGCCACATAGGGTCCAGTCAAACCTGCGCCCACCTACTGCCATTACATCCACGGAGGACTGGACTTACGTAGGCCGTCCCACACGGACTGCGTCGACAAGTCGCGATAGCAAAGTTACACGCCAAACTCCGGAGCGGCACTCGAGGGGAGCGACCCCACCGAGGAAAGTATCCGCGCATCTCTGTCGAGCTCAATATGGCTCATGCAGGCTATAATCCAAATCCACGATCAATCAGATCGACAACAATAACTCAACACTAACAACATCTGCCGGAGACACTCCACAGCTCGGGACCACCGTCAAACCAAACGACTCCCAAAATAGAACACCCAACTCACAGATGACACAGAACTTGTAGGTTTTTATATATTAAGGATCCACAAGGATCTAAATAGGTACTATCAAACAACTAGAGGGGGGTGAATAGGTGTAATACTTAAAAACAAATCTCAGTGCAAAATAAAAACCAATGCGGAAAATAAAAATAGCACACCGAGATATACGTGGAAACTCCAATCCAGGAGAAAAACCACGGGACCAACACGCAATAACAATCCACTAAGAATAGAAGAATAACAAGGTGATTACCGACTCCACGGACTCAAACCCCTCCTTCAACTTCTTCGGATCTTGCGCTCACCGACTGCACGTCCACTGCACACGTTCGAATCCACGAACGCCACTCGAATCCACGAGCACACGTTTCGAATCCACGAAACGCCTTCAACACATCGAATCCACGATGCTACGTCGAATCCACGACGCAAACTTGATAAAAGCTTCGATGGTAATCCTTTGCTTAGATTATCAATGAAGAACCATGGATGGAATCTCTAAGCAAAGATTAGATCAATTCGACAAAAAGTATATCTTGGAAGAACCGTCGAATTGACCTAAAAGAGGCTAAAAAGAAGAACGATAAAAAACCTAGCATCTAGGGTTGCTCTCAAGTGTTTTCTTAATTAGTCGGTCGTTCTTGAGGAACCCTAAGTGTCTATTTATAGGTTAGAAACCTTTGGAAAGAGATAAGCATCTAAAACTGACTTAACAGAATTTTTCCCGCACGGCGGTCCGGACTGGATTTGGCTGATCCGGACTGTCGTCTTTTTTCAGTAATTTTTCTGAAAAAATAGTTCGGGGTCCGGACTGAAACAAGAATCCGATCCGGACTGAAATAGGAATCCGATCCGGACTGAAACATGAATCTGATCCGGACTGAAAGTGCGCATGAACTAAACTATGTTCGGGGTCCGGACTGGATTGGTCTGATCCGGATCCTGAACATCCAATTTGTCCAATTTTTGATTTTTAAGAAAAGAAAACTTATCCAAGTGTTTCTAAAGTACACAAATGTATTCGGATCACCAAAATTATTTAGTTAAACGTACCTGATCAATCCGAATCCATTTTCCTTGAGATTGATGTTTATGATCCATAATTCTTCAACTTCAATCTTCAAGACTCAAAACACTGAGTGTCAACTTGAGCTCTTGTTGAATCTTCTCTGAGTCTTCAATTGCTGATTGACAATTTGATCACTTCAAGACTCCGACTCAACTCACGAAATATGCCAACACAAAAAGCCGTAACAGAACTGACCGACACTGTAAGGGTCCGAGAATCCCGATAGGCTGGTGCCTAGAACCCCAATCAAACAAGAACAGACTCCAGGCTCAGCCTTTCGAAGTTCTTGACCCCTTACAGTTCGAGAAATCAGCTCCCTCGGTAAAACATCCGAAGGGAACCAATCAGGGTCCAAAAGTTCCGGGAGACTACCACCTACAACCCTATCAAACAAGAATAGGTTCTAGGCACAGCCCCCGTAGCTTTCGTCCCGAAATAAGAAAACAACTCCTTGAACCCAGATCACTCAAACCCTCTCGGGTGAGGAAGTTTACAAGAAAAGATTACAGTTATTACCGAAAACCATTCTTAATTTGAGAATCCCAATTTAATGAATTTTAGTTCTTTAAGAAAATCAGTTAAAACAAGTTTTATTTTCCAAACCCCGAAGGGCTAATGCCTTCACCCAATCAAACAAGAACAGGCTCCGGCGACCCTTCGAAATTCAGAAGGAAAATATCGATTTACTGAAATTATGTGTGTGTCCAAAACAGTCTGGGTTCAGGGTCCTGCTATCACCAGTACACTACTGCCACAAACACAGTGACGACAAAAAGATCAAAGAAAACTCGACGACCCGGGACCACCGTTTACTCAAACAGCTCCCGACACCAGAACAAGACTAGCCACAGCTACCAGACTCCACTCGACCCCCAAGCACTAGTGCAACATGCATCCTACACTAAAAGAAATTCCGACCACTCAGCCCACTACCCGGGCGAGAAAAACACTATGTCCAGGGATATAATGTAAAGTGAGGATGTCTAAAGTATAAAAGAATCTAGCTCAAATGAGGGTTCTCTACTAGTCTAGTTAAATAAATGCAAACATATGACGGGGTGCTAGTCAAGGTTCCAATATTTCGTTATCACCAGAAATAACCAGTTTACTAATTCTATCATACAAGCTTGAATCTCGGTCCACAAAAAGGAGTACTCTACTTATCATGCATGCATACTACAACATAGAATTAGTACGCCGCCCGCTAGTTTTGGAGAAAAATTCAACCCACCTCGTTGATGCCAATTGCTCGTAGACACTTGCAATTGGGCTCCTGCGGTAACACGCTCTCATTCGAAACCGAAAGCGCAACGGCGCCCGCCACGTGCGAACGGTACACCTCGCAAAGTCCGACGGTAAATTGCGCGGCACAACGACACCTCCAACAACGGCCCCTAACAGGGACAAGGGCACAGAGTTCAAAGACAAAACCCCAAAAGCAAAACTCAAGAACTGTGCCAAAAATCACAGCAAAACACGAGACGAAATCTACCTTAACACCGGTGCGCCGTCAAACTTGCGCACGCCCGCCCGCCCGGCTCCTTGGAACACTGTGCGTGCGCTTGCGGCACTCCACAACTCCCCCACAATTTTCTCCCACGCTCCCAAAAATTTAAGGATGGAGAAAAGAGAAAAAGGGAAAAAAAAAACTAGTGTTTCGGGCCTTAAATAGCCCAAAACGGGCTTACTACAGTGCCCAAACATCCATTACCAACCGGGGGCTGCCAGCTGGCGCCCCCCCCCCCCCGCATCAACACACCTATGTCGCGCGCCGCGCCGCACGGCGCGTAACCAACGGGGCCCCGCCACGTGGCGTTGCCCACGCGTCACAGTGCCCCGGGCCGCCCCGCGTCAACGCGCGGGGTGTCCTCGGTCGCTGCGCCCAACGCAGTGGTGCCGCATGGCGCCACCCACGCGCCCACGCCTCGCACCCCACGTGCCCAATCGCCTTGGCCGCCGCGCCCAATGAGGTGCGGCCACGTGGCAGCCGCGCGGGTTCAGTGCACCGGGTGCACGCCCGTGGGCCGTGAGCCGGCCCGCGACCTAAATTAGCCCGTTAGCCCATTATGCCCGAAAATAGTCAGTTTTGACTGTTTTCGCGTACTGAGTTCATTTTTGGCGTCCATTTGATGCACAACACACTCGATGCACCAAAAATAGGTGTTTCTCGCTGCCGACCACACAGTCAAGTCGCACGAAAATTCGGAACACCACACTATCGATTTGGTTCATACAGCTAAATCTTTGTAAAGGTGATTTGTCTATTCTTGAGTAATTGGCTCTCAAACCCTGTGACTTTTTCTTCGAAGCAATATAAGTTGATTCGACTCTTTAGGCTGAGTCTATCTTCTGAAGCTTTTTGAGTTCTTGTTCGCCGAATAGTTCGAGTCCTCCAGGCCGAACTCCGTTTCGTGTTTAAAATGAGAAAATCAGTTGAGCAGATCCTTCCTCAATCCGATCGTTTGATTCGAGTCGCACTTTAGAGGGTCAACTCTGAAGCTGATCGAAGATTGGACCAGGTCAGCGGTCAACGTCCGATTCGACACCAACACATATAAATAAGTAAAAATATAAACAAATAACTTTTGATCGTATTTTAAATTAAAAATTTAAATTCAAATATATATTTTTAGAATTCAAAATTTAATTTTAAATTTTAAATTTAAATATGAGTTGAATTTATAAATAAAGTTTAAGACATACAATTAAATTTGCAATTTCAATTTAAAATTTAAATTTCAACTCATAACCGAAATTAAATTCTAAAATCAAAATTCAACTTAAAAATCAGAACATTAATTCAAATTTGAATTCAGAATTTGAATTAATGATTTGAATCAAATTTTAATTTAATATTTGATCTTAGATTTAAATCCAAATATAAATTTAAAATTTGAATTAAAATTTAAAATAAAATTTAAAATAAGTTTAAATTACAATTCAAATTAAATATTAAAATTCAAAATTTAATCGAAATTCACCAAACATACCCTTAACCGAACAATAATAAAATTTATATATATTTTTTTATTTGAATTTTAATTTAGCTAATTTTTTTTTTAATATTAGAAAAATCAGTTGCGGATAAATAAACGAAGAACACGATTCCCACACAACCAAACCGGCCCACTCCGACTCCCCTCGTTCGTACGGATACAGTACACACGGCCGGTAGCGCTACGATTCACCCATTAAATTAAGAAAAATGCTATGTATATATTTTGAATTGGATATATATCATACATCCCACTCCATCTTGGATGGGATGGGAGATATGATATACACACCATTGAGGATGTATAGGTAGCAAAGCTCTTAAATTAAACCGTAACCGCACTTTAAATACTCCGATAGGGATACCAACCAAACCAAAACCAAACCATCATCCCTGTAGCATAAAATAAATAATAATGTAATAATAATTAATAATAAAAACAAATCCTCAATTCTCCTCTCTTCTTTCACTCAGAGCTCGAAACTCGCTGTAGATCTGCGCCATCTCCCGACTCCGCAACCTCCGCCGCGGCGAATTCCGGGCGATGTGAAGTGGAGGAATCGAGCTAGGGTTTTTGCCGAATGGATCCGCAGTCGCTGGTGCCGGAGATGTGGCCGCCGCCGCCGCCGCCGCCGCCGCCGCAGCAGCTGCCCTTGGCCGGGATGCACCTCGGCGGGATCATGATCGGGAGAGTCGGGCCCTCCTCGGCGGCGGCGGCGGCGGAGGCGACGGGGCCCCGGGACTTGTCGGTGGACGAATCGAGCCTCACGGAGCAGAGCGGCGCCGCGAGCCGCGGGAGGAGGAGGCGGAGGGGCTCGGCGGCGTCGGAGGACGAGTCGTCGAAGCTCGTTTCCACGAGCAGCGGCAACGAAATGGTAAATTTCTCTATCTTCTTCTCTTATTTTTGTTCTTATTGCTGTTTGAGTGGTTTGTAATGTTAAGATTGGTTGTTACCTCATTATGTTTCTTGATCCGTGTGTTTTTTTTGCCTCACTTATGGTAAAAAATTGTTCTAGAATTATAGATTGCAGTGGTTCTTTATAAATAAAAATAGCTCCGGTGAAATCGGGTAATGGTAGTATGTTAATTATTATTAATGTGCTTATTTGTTGCTAATTATATAATTTGGATAGCTTGTTTTTGGTTGGCCATATTTTTGGCAAGGTTGAGTTCCGATTTTAGTGACACTGCGAGCAATTTGGTAGAGCATGAAATAATTCTTTTTTCTTCTTCTTTTTTCCCCTCATTTTTATGAGGTTTAACCATGTTATAATTCTAAGGAAAAACTGCAAACGCACTAAGTTAGTGCATTTTGTACGTTCTGATGATCAGTAGTTTCGTTAATCCTTTATCTGGAACAATATTTAGGGAGAAGCAACAACACAGATTATCAGAACTAATTGATTTGAAATAGGCAGGAGGGATTGCAAATGAATTAGTGTCAAATGGACGACTTCTTTGGTTATGGTAGGGAAAAGACATTTATGTTTGTCGGTGAATATTGAATTCAACGTCCTTGCTAGGAAATTTTCTGGAGAAATTTGATTGACTAGATCAAGTTTATTTGTCTAATAATTGTCACTTTTAGATGACTTTTAGCGTCTCTTGGAGAAATTTCTCTTTTTCTTGTCGGCGAGCTACAGAGTTACAGAATAAGGACAGTGAAATGAGTCAGCTGATCGGAAAATCTTTGGCTTAATAAGAATAAGGACAGTGAAATGAGTCAGTTGACCGGAAAATCTTTTGCTTAATAATATTATGATATGGAGCTTTATTCACAGTGGTTTCTTTCGGTTATTATGACATGGAACTCTAGTAAGATTCAAGTTTTATTCTCAGAATGAGAGTTTTCCGAGGTATACAAAACATGAGTTGAACTTGCATTTGATAGATGAAAATATGCTCATATCTGGCTATTGGTTGTTAAGTCTTATGGTCTTTCTGTATTTAATAATGTTGGGTGTTACTAATCGAGGAAATCAAATATCCTCATATTTATATATGTTTGTCAATTTTTATTAACTAAATGAATGAGTTACAGAATTAATGAGCCAATGATTGAGGTTGTGAGTCTAATTTTATGTTGGTTGAGTTATTTAAATGAAGTTTCATGAGTGAGGTTATTAGTAGTCATAATTGGGTGTAATAAGTCAAATTTTCTATTTTTGTAGGATTTTCCAAAGGAGATTCGTCTTTATGTTTTTGGTTAATATTAGAGATCCTATTAGAGTTCCATGATGAAGGCTAGTTGAGAACCTTTAGAAAAGCTTGTTTTCTATGAGATTCTTATTTCCTCAATTGGAGTCCTAGAGATTTGGAATTAGTTTCAGTCCATATTAGCAAAAGATTTTACTGTGGTAGTAGATGGGTTTGGAAAGGTCTTGGAAGAATAAGGATTTGGTTTTAGGATTGAGTTGGTGTTTTTATCTATAGGACTAATGAGGGATTATTAATAGAGTCGCTGTAAGTTGTTCCCTGAGGTCTTGAGCCTTCTTTAGCCTATGATTCTTCCTTTATGCTATATATTGTCCTTTGCTTCTTAATTCCTCTCTTCTTGTTCTTTTTGTTCTCTTCTACTTTTAGTGCTGGATCAATTGTTTTCAATTCTAGCAAATTTATGTGTTATATTTTAATTTGTTGGATCAGCTTTTGTGCTTTTTTCACATTTATCGGTCGGTGCTACAGATCTACTTAGCGGGACACCTGTGGACCCATATAGATTCACTTTACCTTTCTTAGTGTGTTATAACTCATCAGCTTTATTATTCTAGTTACGCTCTTTTCTTCACAGATTGTTTATACTAGTTCTAAGTAAGTTAGATCACTTCAGTTTCTCTTGAATCGGTTTATGATGTTAAAAGACAGTGATGCATTCTATTGCAATTTCATCCTATCACTAGCGATGATCCGGTGCTTCGCAGCGGGTCAATTATTCTTGCAACTAAAAAATAAGCAAATATTATAGAAAAATTCTTGTGACCACAAAATGAATGAATATTATATTAAAAAAAAGTCGAAATACACTTAGTTGTCACTTTTCTATTGAAAACACCTCTATTTTTAACCAAAATTATTTTCTATGAATTATTGTTTGATTTTATCTTATATTTCAATATTTGCCATTCAATGACCTATAGAAATAAATTAGATGATTACATTGAAGACATGGAATAAAATGAAGAGCAAATACTAAGTTTGATGCACATGTAATAAAGAATAAGATGCACTAGGTTCAGCTGGGCAAGTAATAAACAGTTAATAGGTTCATTTACGTCCAATTTTAAATAACATGCAATGGGTAGTATAGGTGCCTATATTCATCAAACATTTAAAAACCCACATGCCAATCTTACGAATGTTTCAAATAAAAAGTTGTTCAGCACCTAGCTCCTATGCATATACCTGACATACTGTGGATCACATTATAGATTCTTTTTACACACTTAATTACAGGGAAATCTGGCTCTTTGAAAACTTTATTACAAAGGTCTTAACAATTAATAAATGTTGTAATATATATCAAAAAATATAATATTAGTAAAAATTATAAATTTTCCCATATTATTTTTGCCCACGTATTATTTATGCACTAAAACGATTTTCTCAGTTATACCATTATTTTTCAAAACTACTTGATGCCAATGTAAAATATTTTAAAAATTTATGGTTTTCATACTTGGATTCTAAAGATGTTATAGATAATGTCTATTGGTTTAAATTTTAGTTTAAATTTTAATAAAAATATATTAATTATATTAAGTCTGATTTTCGAGATTAATAAATATGTTCAACAATAGTTTCTGCGATTCCCAATACCATTTCATACAAATTTATATACACTATTTCCAAAATTTAAATCGAGGAAATTTAGGAATTATCAAGGAAATTAATAAGAATTGCTCCTAAAGCTCACTGGTCGAGACATAATGTGGCTTATAGGAGGAACAACTCCATATCAAGATCCAACCCTAATTGACTCTCTTTGGAAACTCCTCGTGCACAGGGGCACCATCAAGGGAAAGAGTGGAAAAAAAAGGAAGAGAAGTAGAAGAATGTTAGTACTTAGTGGTAGGAAAAAGGGAGAAGGAAAGAAGAAAGTAAAAAAAAAAAAAGGTAAAAGAAAAAGGTTGCAATGGAGTTACCTGTGGGTTCAATATGGAGGAGGAAAAAAGGAGGAGAGGAGGAGGAAAGGTTAGGCGAAGCAGTCATTTGCCACATGCAAAGAAAAAAAAAAGGAAAAAAGAAGAGAAGAGTGTCGTTGGAGGCATATTGTGGGTTCATTTCATGAAAAAGGTAGATGGCGAGGTTTTGGAGGAGGTCCACTGCCATTCTTTCCCTGAGGCACTGTAATTCGTCCTCAGTAGCGTCGTCATACCTCGCGATGGGGAATGAGAGCTTATAATGCCCAAGAGAGAAGGGACAGATGGAGAGCGGTGGGGTTGGGAGTGGGCGACACATGGGTAGGGAAGAGAATCATGTCGACTCGTGTAATGGGACTTAGAATGAGTTGTCCTTATAACAGCTAAGGTCCCTGGTGTCTAGGTCCACGATGTCTAGTGTATATAGATAGATAGATTATAGATACTATAGAATTTAGTGGTCTTTCGTGTCCATTGTGCAATGAAAAAACTATAGTGACACATGACAGTCTAATAAGAAATAGGTACTTTAATGTAATATTACATAAAACTTTTTTACAAAAAGTAAAAGTCCTTGCATAAAATTTACCAACTTTTCAAACCACAAAGTAGCAACTAGGGGTGTAATGTGGGCCGTGCCGGGTTGGCACAGCCTACATTTTCCTGGCCGAAACGGGCCAGCGGCCGGCCCGGCCCGAATTCAAATCCGGGCCGGGCCAGATCTACTAAGCATCCCACCCAGCACGACCCTCCGACCCGAAAGGCACGGGCCGTGTCGGGCTGGGCCGTGTTTCAGGCCGGCCTCTTAATTTTTTTAAAAAAAATATATAAAATTTTAAAATATAAATAATAAATTATTTTTATTTAATTTTATATTTTGATAAAAAAATTTAAAATTTATAAAAATAATTATAAAATAATAAATATTTAAATTTTTAAAAAATTATTTATAAATTTTTATTTTAAAAAATAAATTTGGAAAAGGGTTTTGGTCCAATTGACCATAAAATTTTGATCCATTAGATCCAAACCACATCTCCCAAAGACCTTGGGAGGAGGGCTCATGGGGAAAAGGGCCAAGAGCTCTTCTTCCCAAGAGTTGACCCCAAGGCCTTGGGCCTTGGGCCTTGGGTTCCGTGTCGTGCTGGCCCGGTTGGCTCAACCCACACGGGCTGGGCCGTGCCGAGCCGCGAGCCTACACCTCGGCCAGGCACGGCCCAGACCCGCCACGGGCCGTGTCGGGCTAGGCTGACGGGCCTTGAAGGGATGGCCCAGCACGGCCCGATAAATTGGATCGTGCCGGCCCGGCACGGTGCTATAGTAACCGTGCCGGGCCAGGGCCCGCCCACGGGCCGCCCGGCCCGTTTCACACCCCTAGTAGCAACATGCATAAGTTATAGTTTACTCAAAACTTCTTTATGTGGTAATATGCATGAGTTACAATTTACTCAAAACTTCTTCAAAACGTTTTTTAAGAAGTAAATTTCTTGCATACAATTTACCATCTTTTTAAACCATAGAGCAGCAACATGCATAATTTACTGTTTACTCAAAGCTTATTTAAAAGGCAACATGCATTGCATATAATTTTCATAAATAAGTCATTTAGAGGGATCTATATGTAAAAGTATGTTTCACAAATGCTATGTTGACACATGGAATAATCCCTACCTTTCTCCTTTCTTATATATCATATGATAATACATATATTATTACATCATTTTGAAAAACAAAAATTGAAAAATTTGAGAAAAATCCATCCTTTTCTCCTTTCATATATATCGTATGATTTTGCAAATTGGTTAGCGCCATTCTACTCTCTTAATACAACAGGATCTCTGAAACTTCTTGATGTGATCATCCAGTTATTTTTTTCATCTCATGTAACTTTCAACTCTGCGGCAGCTCAGAGGAAGTTCGAGGCTGGTGTTTTTCTGAATAATAGCCTGCATCCTGGCGTCAAGTTCTGTTTGCTTTGCTACCTGATAATTTTATAGAATTATATATATGTAATGCATAATGGAAATTTTTGTGGTCTAACCTTCTGATGCTGTATGTCTATTTTTCATTCCAATGCATAATTTCTGAATTTTTTTTCCTGTCTTGTATTTGAAATAGTGTCAATAAGGAATCGCCGGGCATTTCTTGATATATTACTCAAAAGAATTGCCACAATGCACCCAGTTGATTAGAATTGCAAAAATTTTGTCGTGGTTCAACTGTTCAAGGAAGGGAGACCGTCAAGGACAAGACCAGTGACAAGTCGGGCACGAAATTATATTCTAAAACCAGATCTGTCAAGAAAAAAGGGCAACCTCTAGAGTATTGATTTGATACAGTATTTACTAGAAGATAGTTAATAACATTTTTTAAGAATTCTACTAGCTGATTTTCACTTTTTCGGGTGAATTAAAAAAATTGAAAGACGTAGATTGTTTGCTTTATTTTTCATGCTTGGGATGTTTAATTCAGATAATGGATGTTATAATGTATCTTTTTTAGCTCTGATTGTCTTTAAGCAATGAAACTAATTATGACAGACTGATTCTGAAGTGAAACGTCTAAAGGTCATGAAATCTGGTGATGAAAACAGTAAAGGTGAGGATGAGCTGAATAAGCCTACAGATCAAAATCCTATACCACCTGAGCCTCCCAAGCAAGATTACATCCACGTGAGAGCAAGAAGGGGTCAAGCAACCGACAGCCACAGTCTTGCAGAAAGAGTAAGTTCTTTTCTCGATATTACATGCTTATCAGTCATATCTTTTCATTTCCCTAGATTCTCGTATTTTATATCTCACCTATATTGAAAGGGGAATTCCCATACCCTTTATTATAAGCGGATTAAGATGAATATGATAACGCATAGCGTTAGGAGGGCCTTAGGTATAGTTATGTTGATTTATTATTGGATCTCTCTGATTTATCTCTCTTTATTGATAGGCAAGAAGAGAAAAAATAAGTGAGAGGATGAAGATGCTCCAAGATCTGGTTCCTGGATGCAATAAGGTGCATTTGTTGTAATAATATTCTGCATTGTGTTCTTCAAAGTGCTTCTTGGTATCGTGCAGTTTTTACTTTGAATGCAGTTCCAGTTTTTTAAACCATCCAACTCTCTTAGCCTATCTGGACTTAACTTTCGTCAAAACTTGCATCTGTAAACTAGTTGTTTCTTCAAGCAGGTCATTGGCAAAGCATCAGTACTTGACGAGATCATCAACTATATTCAGGCTTTACAGCGTCAAGTTGAGGTTCATGTTTTTCCTGGCATTTGACATTATTTGTTCCTATATTGCCTAGTTTTCTTATGGATTGATTAACAATTAGCGTATCTCCACAGTTCTTATCTATGAAGCTTGAAGCAGTCAATTCCCGCATGAACTCTGGCATTGAAGGGTTCCCGCCTAAAGATGTAAGTTTAGTTATGCATGTAAATAACAAGTTAGTTATTAATTTGTTCACGTAAATAAATGATGTGTCAATAATATTCAGCTATTTGGATGATTTTCAGAATATATCAGAAGCGTTGCATGCATGCATTACATTCCGTATTGCCATTGTTTGTAAATGTCAATAGTTACACACTTTGTTTTTGAGCATGAATATCCTAGAAGAAGATATCCTAGAAGAAGACTTGGAAGTGACCTGCAATATCTGGCATGCCTACATGGAGAAAATCAGACGTTGTAAATCTATCTCGCATATACATAGCAATAGCACTTTATGGAAAAATCTGGAGCATTCACGCCTTGGAAGTTTGGATTAAAAAACATTATTTTCTGTCTAGGCCTTTTAGATGGCTGTAGTTCACATCCAACAGTTTGCAATTCATCCTGCAGGTTTTATGCTTGGAGTTACTACAAGCGTATAACTTGTTAATGTCGTAATAAACAGTGTCTATACCTACATATCTAGCTGTCAACCTCTCTGTGTATCTACATATTCGAGATTTGAATATATACTGAACATCAATATTTCAATTACAGATTTAATAAGCTGGAGATTCCTCAATTGCAAATCCACTCCATTAATTTAGCTCTACATAGCGAAAAGTGTCTAGGAGAAAAGAAACCGCGTCTTTTCCCATGCATAAAGCTTTAAAATACTGGACTCCACTTAAGGCACTAGTGTTGCAAAATTTGCAACCGATATGCACATAATAACCCTGCAGAATTTTCTACATATATATATATATATATATATATATATATATATATATATATATATATATATATATATATATCCTGTAGATCTTAAATTTATGCTCTTTAAAAACTTGAATTTTTTTTTCCTATGTCACTCGTACTAACATCTGAAATTCTCTCTTTAAAAACGATATCAATGCATGTCCAACTTCCTATCTTGAATTGAATGGCTTCCCAACCTTGGAATAAGGTAAATTTGTAAGCACTTTTGAGAGTAATATGTGAAAATTGACGCTTTTGTTGGGCTATAATGTAAAAGTGGCATGCAATTCAAACATATACATGGATAATCATGGCTATGCTTATTCAAAATCCTTAAGGCCTTGTTTGGATGTCGGAATAAGTTATCAAGTTATCTTTTGATAATTTATTCGGTACTGATATTTTCTTGTATGATTGGAGGTAATAAGTTTTTTTTTTTTTGCTCCTTAGAAAGTTCTTGTCATCAATTATTTGATAGGATAGCATATTTTATCTACGAGATGGTTTATCTTATTCCGAAAAAATGGCTTGAAGGCCTAATATACTATCTCATTCAAGACATTTGATCGTCCTTATCTACCAAATATACTAGTTTTTTGAGTAAATCAAGGAGATATATCGAATAAGATATTTATGCATCCAAACAGGACCTAAAGAATTTTGTTGGACAGTGATAGAGCTAATAAAGTAGCCCTTTTTTTTGGGTGGAAAGAGCACAAGCCGAAGATACCTTGAAATCACATGACTTCTTATTCGTCGGTAGGTTAAATGTTTTGGATCCAGTGAAGGTTTGTTTAGATCTTGTTAGATGGGATTTTGTTGATTACTCAAATGGATGTGCTCACTTGAGTCAACAGGAGCTTCTGAAAAATCCATAAAAAATTTGCATGTATCTCTGTTTTGCAGTATCCTTCTCAGGCGTACGATGCACCTACGGCTCTGGCATTCAACCCGCAGACACCAAGAGAGTATGCGCAACAAGGCTCGGCAGCTGAATGGCTTCATATGCAAGTAGGTGGTGCTTTTGAAAGGGTGACATAACATAACTGCATATCATTTCCTCATTCATGGGCAATAGGATTTACCAGTTTAATCCGATCCTTGTTGTAGGGGTTTTTTAGTTCTAAATCGGCTAGTTATTGTTGCGTTCCAAATGTGATTTTGCGTCTGGTTTGGAGCTTAATGTTGATAAGGGTAATGCATTTAGGGGGAGTAGCTTAGTGGGACCCTTTTTCTTCCTTTTGATGCCCTATGTTGTGTTTCTGCGGTTCAGCATTAGAAATTAGTAAAACTGTAATATTAGTCTCTCTGACATATCTAAATAGATTTATTTATGAGTAAATTGAACTTATTATTGTTGCTGTTGGCTAGAAGAAGGACCAGAATTAGTTAATTTTCAACTCTCTTATCTGCATGAGCTTTTTTTTCACTCATGTCTCCTTCTGTAACTAAACATTTTTGCTTGTTGATGCTTGTTTTACAATTTTCATTATATATAGACATAGTTTAATTTGTGCTGTAGAATCTTGTTTGTGCAGCTGAAGATGTCGCATATAACATCTCTTTGTTGATGCTTTTTAAAAATTGACCTTCTAAACCTTTTTTTTTTTTTTTTTTTTTTTTTTAAATACACCCCCTAAACTTTGACCCGTTTTAAAATTGATCACCAAAACTTTTTTCTTCATTTGACTTTCGCTTTACTAACTATTTGATTTAGTTCCTTTTGTTAGTAATTTTGGAGATTTTGTTAGTATCAAAATAAATGCCAACGAAAAGTGCATGGAATCAAAAATTATTTTGGTCGAAAAAAATGTCACGTGTATCGCTCGTGAGCGTTTGATTTCAACAGAATTTTTAAAATTACTAACGAAAAAAAGATATAGATCAAACAGTTAGTAAGTAGAGAAATTGTATATCAAAATAAAGAAAAAGTTAAGAAAATCAGTTCCAAAGCAAGTTAAAGTTTAGGGGTGCCTAATCCATTTTGACCTTTTGGCTGGGTTTAGTTCATGTATAAATTAGAATTGTTTATTTTAAAAATTTTGATTCAAAAATTTTGATAAGTTCAGGAATAAGAATAATTTTATGTTTGGATGGAAATTAAGTTGCTCCTAAAAATATGAAAAATAATGTTCGAATAGTTAAATTGGAATAGTGAGAGAAATAATTATAATTTGAAAATAATAATATTTTATCTAAATAATTAATATAAAATATTAATTAAATAATAATTTAACTTATTTAATTAATTATTGTTAGATGTTAGATAATTCTGAATATTAACTGATAAAATAATTAATAATAATGAGTATTATTAAGAAATAATTTAATTAATTATAAATAATTTAATAAATTAATTAGTTACTAAAATAATTAGATTAGTAAATTATTAGACGAGAGCAAGTCTTGTTCCAGAAAAAAAGCTGGAAGAGTAGTTTTAGTCTTATATCGGCTTATTCCAGGAAGACTAGAAGTGCTGTTCCATTCATAACTAAACACGTTGTTTAGAGAACAAGGCTGTAACAAGATCTCATTCCAGATTTTGATTTCTATATAATTCTAGAACTGCTGTTCCATCCATAACTAAACACGTTTGGAGAACAAGGCTATAACAAGATCTCATTCCAAGTTTTGATTTCTATATAATTGATTTTGGTTTGCAAAATTAATTTTGAAACTGTAAAGCGTTTGGATTAATTTAGCTGGAAAGCGATTTTTTGAGATAATTTTGTAAAGTTGTCTGGCATTTTTTTTTTTTTTTTTTTTTTTTTTTAACTATTTACAAATAATAATATTTTACTAAATTTTATTTTAAAATAATATAAAATTTGAATTTAAATTTAATTTTAAAATTTAAATTTGCACAAAAATTTAATATTTAATATTTTAATTTAAAATATAAATTTTAAAATTTTAAATTTGAATTTCTAAATATAATTTTAAAATTTTAATTTAATATTTCAAAATTTAAATCTTGAATTTTAAAAGATTGAAATTTGTAATTTGAAAATTAAAACTTAAAATTTTAAATTTTAAATTTTAAATTTTTAAATTTAAAATTTTTAAATTTAAATTTTAAATTTTAAAATTCAAATTTTATTTTAAATTCAAAATTTTAAATTTTGATATTTGAAATTTAAAATTTCAAATTTGAAATTTTGAATTTTGAATTTTGAATCTTGATTTTTTAAATTTGAAATTTAAAATTTGAAATTCAGTATCTAAAATATAAAATTTAAAATTTAAAAGTTAAATTTGAAATAAAAAAATTTAAATATAAAATTTAAATTTAAATTTAAAATTTAAATCTAAAATTAAAATAAAATTTAAAAATTTAAGTTGGAAATTAGAATCAGATTTTAGAAAGTAGGTTATATTAGTTGTTTCTAATTTATTTTATCCAAATTGTGATGAACTTTCGGAATTATGTATTATGACAGGAGTTAAATCTTTTGAGATATTGATATTGGTGATGCATAAGTCTTCATTACTTATGGATGATAAAGGTCTTAATTGATACTATACTGTTCATCGTCTTCTTCCTACTTGGAAAAGGGGTATACGGCCTATTTAATTAACCATCTATCAAGTTAATTAGTCAGCGTCTTAGCGACTCTTGGTTGCTTGAAGCGGACGCGGCGAGATTGCAACAATTTTTGGCGTTGGTGTCACAGCGACTTTTGGTTGCATGATAGTGTGAGGACCCAAATTTTCGCGAGATGATTACTGTTGGATCAACAGCTTCTGGAGGCCTTTGTTGGGTGTTGGAGGTGTTGGGTGCGTATCGGACTCAAGAAAGGGGGTCAGTGCATTGAATGGATCACGAGTGTATTCGGATGCATCCGTCGAATTTTAGAAGTGGTTTGCGCGAAACGGACATCAGATTTGGATTCAGCGGGGAAAAACGATGGAAATTGACTACTTGGTTGTATTTTTCTGAGTCCGGACGCCCGAAAACGGATATGCGAAAGATTTCAGTGCTTTCGGGTGCACGGTGGACCGGTGGACCGAGGGTATGCCACGTGGCGGCTTCCTATTGGTGTCGTACGCCACGTGGCGGCTTCCCATTAGAGCGCATTGGACACGTGGCAGCTCAGGATTGGCTGGTGCAGGAGGCGCGGTCCACGGAGAGGCGCGAGTGGCGCATGGACCGGGCGGGGACACGTGGCGGCTTTTGGTTGGCGGGCTCTCGAAGGCGCGGTCCACGGAGTGCACGGGAGGGCGCCTCGGGATGCGTGCGTGGTAGGGTGGCAGGCGGAGCGGCAGGGCGCGCGTGGGCGCGGTCGGAGGCGCTAGTGCGGGCCACGTGGCGCCTGGGGATTCGCGGGCGCCACCTGTGATGACCCGGATTTCTGCAGAGACTTTTGCAGCGTTAACAGTGACTACAGGAAGCTTATACGGTGTAATGGAGCTAGTAGTGTCGAAATCGGACCTCAGAAATGGACCCGGTGTGAAAATCGGATTAAGTTGGCTTTTCGGGGACTTTCGGCAAAATTTCGGATGAGAATTTGGCAAAACGGACAGCGGATTTGGACTCAGCGCGCGAAAACGATCAAAATGGGCTATTTACTTAAATTTTTCGCCAAAAGTTACTGTTCACGCCGGAACAGTAACTCCGGCACGGAGGCGGCGACCGGCGAGCGGCGAAGCACGGCAGCGCAGCGGCGGAGCACGGCGCGGGCAGCGCGAGCAAGAGCGCAGGCGGCTGGTCCACAGGAATGGCGTGCACCGGGAGCTTGGAGTTTTGGGTTTGCCACGTGGCGGCTCCTGATTGGTTGGGTTTCGTGCGGGGTGGCGACACGTGGCAGAATCTTATTGGCCGACAAGATCCGGAAGACTCGGCGCGTCGACCGGGCGCGTGCGCCCCGTGAACCACGTGGCCACTGTTCATTGGCGGGCGCAGAGCCGCCCACGTGCGCCGGGCGCGTGGAACACGTGGGTGGCGGGTGACAGGTGGCGCGTCCCGGTTGGCCTTGCAAGGCTGTTTTGTGTTTTGGGACACGTGGCGCGGCCTGGTTGGATAGTTTTGCTGTTTTCTGTTTTGGCCCGGATTTCGTGTGGATCCCGAATGGAATTGGCCCATTTCAAATGCCTATATAAGCCATCTCTCTCTCTCTCTTTGCAATTTCCGGATTTTAGAGAGAGAATGTGAGCTTGTGGCCTTAAGGAGAGTTGTTCCCCTCTCTGTCCTCTACCTCTTCGGTAAGTTTCTGAATTTTTGGAGTTGCCGACATCGAGTTCTCTGCGACGCGGGGCGCTTCGACGATTTCCATTTTCAGGCCCGTTTCGTCGCAGTTCAGTCAGAAATTTCCCGAGCGCAAACCAGGAGGAATTTTTAGGCGATTTCTTCGACAGTGTGTTCCTAAGAGGTAAGGCTTCGATTTTTGTGTTGATTGTTTTGCTCTGTTTTGGACTTTTGGCACGGTTCCTGAGGCATCATTTGACCCTATTTTCTGTGATGGAATTCCTGGACAGCATGGGCTTGCTGATTTTCTATCTTGGGCTACGAGCATCGGATCAAGGCGTATAAGTAGTCGATTTCGATCTACTCGTCGCAAGGAATGCAACCGTAATTTTTCTGGATTTTTCAGAGCACTGTACAGAGGTGAAATTCCCTCTTTTTTCGTGCTGTTGGGAAAAACAGCAAATACTGTATTTGGAATTTGTGTTTACACCGGGTGCGTTGTTCTGTACAGTTGTGCACTGTTTTCGGCGGGTTGCGGAGTTAGAGGGTTGTGGACAGCGAGGAGGCTATTTGGGTATGGATTTGCATGCCAGGTGGGTAGTTGTTGCTTACCTCTTACTGCGATTTACTCACTAGGACTATTGGAGAGACCCCTAATTTATTTGGTACCCCATTGGAAATCATGCTTAAATAAATTATCCTGATTAATCATTGGCCTATTCTTGTGGGATTGATATACTATGGTGGTGATATGTTAGCATGCCATGATTAGTAATTAGTCTTTCATGAAAATTGATTATGTGATGGGATAAAAGGATCTACCCTATGTGCGGGTACTACTTTGATGATTTATTATGGATCAAGAATTATAGACATGTGTAATTGGTTAGTGATTTCGGCATGATGGTTATATCTATGCGGAGCTATTATTTGATACACATGTGGAGTTACTATTTGATACACTTTTTTTTATCTTTCATGAGGACATTTGCATACTTGTAAGGACATCTAGATAGGCCACTATTTATTGCTACACTATCATATCATATTAGGACTTGACTTAGGAGAAACCATGATTGTTCATTTTCTCCTTTTCATTTAGGCTTTTGATTCATATTGCTCGGGTTCGAGCAGGGGTTTGGGATAGTGTAGTTGAGGCCATTGAGTCTGGGACGGGTTAGACTCGATTATAGATTGGTGGGGGGATTGCGGCAACCGCGGACAGTAGGCGGTTGACCGGATATTGATTATTTTACCAGATGGTGGATTGTGGGGCATTGTGGTAACCGCGGATATTAGGCGGTTGACCAGATGTTGGTTATTTTATCAGATTTGGACTTAAGGGGTATTGCGGCGACCGCGGACATTGGGCGGTCGACCGGATGTTTATCTTTGCATCAGATTGGGGGATCGGGGTTTCATTAGTGGAGAGATTTGTTCCACTTGAGCATAGTCGTGATTCAGTCCTGCTATATTGTGATACTTGTGACATGGTTACTTTACTCGTGTGGGTAGCTCCCCTCGAGTTCCCCTCCGGAGCGTGGGGATCAAATATTTATTGAGTTTTTGCTATCACATCAGCGCGGCTATACTTGCCCGATGATGAGGGCGGCAGCAGGCGGTACCAGTTTTTACTGGTGGCTAGATTGGGTTTATTTGGACAGATACTATTTCTGATGCATACATACAGTCATACCCTTTGGCACTGCATTTAGAGGCATACTAGTGGTAGTTTTCCTGTTTCAGCAGCTTATTTACCTTACCACTTTACCTTTTCCTTTGCCTCTGGTAGACTTAGTGGGTACGTCGGAGTTTGAGGCTTTACCCACAGGGGGAGGCTACTGGTTTACTAGTGGTTCTCACCCCTATTGTTGTTTCCTCTTCTTCTTCCCTTTGTTTTGCAGAGCCTTCTACGGGAGCTGTTGGACCATCGGCAGCTGATCGAGGTAAGGGGATCGCTGAGTAGATAGATCTCCTGTGAGGCTGAGAGTTGCTGTTAGACAGATGTTGTACCCTCCACTCAGACTGTTGTATTTTTTCTTTTATTTTGGGTCTGGCTTTGGCCAGCTGGGTGTATTATTTTGGTGAGCTGGGAGTTTATTGTATTTATTACAGCTTTATTTTAATTCCAGTCTGAGTTATTATGTAGTTTTTTTAGTTCAGCTCTGTATTATGCTCTTTTATTGTACATCTTATATCTGAGCAGGTTACCGACGCTTCGTGTACATGGAAAATTTCGTGTGCACGGCGGATCTGTTGGCGAGCCCGGGTTCTGGTTTCCACCCAGGGCGTGACACCACCCACCCGCGTTGACCCGACCGGGCCACGTGGCGGCGCCCGGGCGGCCTTGCACCGCTGTCCGCTGTTCGATGCGACATGGCGTTGTGTGGGCGATTCGGGCGCTCCCTGCAGGAAACCTCCCAGGTGATTCGGGCGCCCGATTTCATCCCGAGCGCCCGAATCCAGGGACATGATGGGAATTATTCGATTTCTTCGGCTGGGCCTATAAATTGGCCCATTCCAACTCCGATTCAGGTTTTTCTGGGCTGTTTCTCTCTGGGAGTTCTACAGTAAACTCTCCCTCTACTAGTGCCACACCTCTTGGAGATTTTCTGGGATTTTTGGAGGATGTTGTGAAGGTGATAATCCCACTTTTCTGGACTAAATAGTACAGGATTTTGATTGTGGGAAGTTTTGTGCACGCCGCGATGTTTATTTTGTAACTTGGCCTACAGGTATCGGAACAGAACGTGCGAGTACTCGTTTCACATCTACTCGTCGCGAGGATCGCAACAGTATTTTTTCTGGAATTTTCTGAGGTCATCTCGCAGGTAAAATTTGGCCATTTTCGGGACTGGTTGTATGGACGGCGGCAAATTGTGCATTTTTTAGATTAATTGTATGCCGTTTGGGTTATCTTTGCAGTTTTTGCGGTGTACCGTGTTTACCTGGTGTGAGGGCGTATTTGGATCCGTGCTTCGCGGCCGAGGTGGGTGGTTGTTGTTTACCTCTATTTCGACATGCTCACTAGGATTATTAGAGTGATCCCTCTGTGTTAGGATTATTAATTAACAATTGTGGTTGGAACTTATGCATGGTTGCTTGGGCATATGGATTGCTATGTTAGCACTTAACCTTGCATGTGGAATTGACTATGATATTGGGACAATGTAATTTATCTTGTTGGTGGGTACCACTTGAGGATTTTTGGACATGCATAGGTGGATGGTTCATGTGAGGGTGATTAGTGGTTTATATGAGACTAATCTTGTGGAAATATCATGTTGGGAATATTATTGGAAAAATATTAATGTGAGAACATGATGGTGGAAATATTATTGTAGGGATACTTGTGCATAGCTGTCACGCCCCGAGATTCAAAAGTGGGACTAAATTTTTTTTTTTTTTTTTATATCAGAGTTTCAAAATCAAGCCAGGGCAATGACAGACCGCCACATATATAGAAGAGTCCCAATCCCCTATGGAATTGAGCCTTTTCTATATATGCACGGCTAGCTTTCACAACAACATCAGAGTAGTCTAAACTACGTACTACTAAAAGATGTTACAACATTTAACAATTATTTACAATTTTGACAACTTGCTAATCTATAAACGGCTGTCCAGGGTCGATTGCTAACTCGGAACCTCACCAACTCGTCCCGACATCCCAGCACCCGCTCGACCTGAAAAACAGTCACCCGAGGGTGTGAGACACACCGGAGTGTATCCCAGTGGGCACGACGGGCCGGGAAATAGCAAGCCGTACCTACTGGGTACAATAATAAGCGGATAGCAAGAGTAGGATAAGCTGAAAGATAGAAAACAGGTATATAATCTCAACAGAGTATCATCAATCATGGATTAATCAACTGAGCAGTGTAATCATATATAGAGCTGATCATGCATGCTATCACTGATAAGACTACAAGTAGGAATGAATGATCATGCTATAACTGACAAGCAGGAATGAATATACTGTACTGATAAGCAGGAAACAATCATGCTATCACTGATAATCTGGCAAGCAGTAAATGATAAACAAGGATAATGCATCAAAAGTAATCATCACAAATATACCCAATCACTGCCACTTTTGGCCACAAGGGCCTCAGGCTAAATTTGCCATGGAGAAAATGACCTCAGGCTAAACCACTTTTGGTCATTGGGGCCTCAGGCTAAAGCCCCTTTTGGACACCCAATCAAGCTATCATAACCCCACTAGGCTCACGGGTCGATCAGACCTCTCTACCGGTAAAGAACACCGTGACGGTGGCCAAACCGTCGGTGTGCGCGACTGAAAGCTTGGCTCGACGGCGATCATAATGCTGATGCTCAAACCATGGTACACTGTGCTGATGCTCAAACCATGGTACACTGACCACAAGACGGCAAGAAGCCGAGGAAAATCCCCACTGGGATACTAGTATAACATGCCACATACTGAAGTAGTATCTCCTATTCTAATCATGCAGTGAAGAATAGAGACAGGTATAGACTATGCTAGTGACCAATCAAGCATGGCATGTGTCCAGAAAATGCATAACAACTGCTGAAGGAATCATAATATAACTCCACATGATACACAAGTAACTGCTGGAATGTAAACACGATATGACAAGCAACTGCTGGAATGTAAGCATGATATATCTCAATATGGTAAACAAGCAACTGCTGGAATATAAGCATGATATGTCTCAGTAGGGTAATCAAGCAACTGCTGGTAGATAAGCAAGTAATAAGAACAGGTATAAACTCAATAGCAATCATACTGCTAAATCTCAGTCCACGGTCGGTAGACCGGACAGACGGCGAGAAGCCGAGGAAATCCCCACTAGGATATCGATACTGATGCAATTCATGCCAAGTACTGAGACTAGAACTCCTATTCTAAACATGAAGTGAAGAATAGAGTATAACGAAAGGCTCATATGTATAATCAGGCAATATAGCTGAAATAACTGAATGCTGGAATGAAAGCATATAGTAAGGCTAAAGCATAGGTTCAGGGCTACACCAAGAACAGAGGTCCGACCTACCACGGCACCCAATAGGGCCGACCTGATAAAACGCGGACCGAAGATAACCCACCTGTATATAGGAGGAATAACGACTCCACCAGAAGGTAGACGGTCGCGATAACCACAAGACGGATCACGGCTGGCTCCTGACGACTGGGCCCTACAATAATACCAGATGACAACTCAGGGTCTATCAATGCTCAAGGCGCAACTAGTGCGAACCGACCAGTTCGTCGATTTGTGCTACATAAAGCAATTTAGCTTTTCAGAAACCCCAGGGAACTCCACTAATAGGCCAACATTACTTTAGAACATTTATCTAACCTTTCCGGGGTGTAACAATTGCAGCAGGGCCCCTGGGTTCACTCAGACTGGGCTTTATACACTAAATAACCACTGTTTTGGCTCGTTCTCTCAAACGGTAAATCATTTTTACGAGCCGTCACCTCCAGCAGGTGACATTCAACTTGCTGAACACCGTGCTCACCCATTTGTGGCAGAACGATGCCCGAGGAAAACTTCGGGCCATGAATTACTCCTCTAACCTAGCCGAAATGCATTTTCGCTTCTACGGCTCACCAAAACCCAAAACAAACGCGAGCATCGCGTTCAGTGACCCCCAAAACCCCAAGAATACACGGTTACAACTTTTCAAACAGCCCCTACTACAGTTTTTAAGGAATTATTACATTAAGGCTTGATTATGACTTAACTTTGCATCTGTACCTCATTCATCAAAACTTTGTATATAAACATGCCTTTAAATATTGCAAGGACACTGGGGCTCACCATCTTGGCAGCCCATTCCTGCTGGTTCAACCAGAACCATATTCTTGCTCTCTCACATAAAGCACAAGCATAAAACCTCTGTCCACACAGATACAAGTTGATCTGAAGTGAGCATCAAGCTCAGGGGACCTTTCTGAGTAACTTTGATATACAACTCGAGAGCTAATTCAATTTAAATTCTCATTGAGGCATTTTGTCGAGCACCTAACATGCATGCTTCGTATACAACTATACAACATCAACTCGAAGCTGGATCTCAGGAAATACTGGACCATCTTGCTTCCAACTTGGAAGGAATTAATCCACTTCACTTGCTGATCAATTCCCTTCAATTTGGAGCAATCAATTTCCCCCAGACCGGCTGGGCCCGAGGAAGAAGAAGACCCCCTCGGCATTGAAAATCGTGATGAGCAACCTGAAGCATCTGGGACCCAACTAAAGGCACCAATATGTGCTAATTATCTCCCTGATGCTTCCCAAACCCATGCCTGGTCGGCGGGGTGAGGTGGCGCCGGCCGGGCTCCAAGCTCTATTTCGAGCTTCAAGCCTCTAATGGCGAAATTCAACAGAGCCCATGGGAAGCCCTCAAACTTGCAAGGTAGGTTCCCTAGACCCGTACGAAGCTTCCCGACCCATTCTCGGTCGCCGGAGATGGCCGGAGCGCCGGCGACCAAGAATGAGATCATTCTCGGGATGAACATGGCCGCTGCCCTCCGATGCTGCATGGGCAGCATGCACGTGCATGAATGCACTCCTGGAACTCCCCGCGACCCATCTGGACTGGTGCCCGGCGGCGAGGAGGCGCGCCGGCGCCGGAGCTACAAGCTCGGCCATTATGCATATTTCCAAAAACCTAGGGCATCACTTTTCTCGCAAACGGCTCGACCACAAATTCTAAAACTTTGCAGATTTGATCTACATGTTCTACAGTCTCGGAACCCCAATTTTGATCCGTATTGGTCAAGCGGTTCATGAGTTCTCTCGCGGCGGAGCTCGGCTAGGTTTCCGGCGAGACCTTGCTCCCGCCGGCCAACCCGCGTGCATGGGGGCTCGGGCTAATGCATGTAGCATCCCTAGGACATGGGAAATCTACTGCTAAGGGTCTCGGGTGCTAGGAACCAGTGGTTAGGATGCTCTCACCTTGGCCGGAGTTGGTGAAGGAGGATGAAGCCGGTTTCGGGTTCTTCTTCACGCGCGGCCTTGGGCACTCTCCAGCAAGGTCCTCCTTGCGCCAGGAACTCCTTAGGGTCACCAGATCAAGACTGGGAAGAGGTTGCTTCCAAGCTCCTCCTTCTCTCTCTTCCCCGAGTTCACAACAATAGGTTGTGACTCCTCGGCCACCCTACACCAAGGCCTTATGAGTTTTAACTCTTGGGAGTTAGAAATCCCAAGAGCCTCGTGTAACCTCCCACGAGGACGCCCAAAAGCCAACTCCTCTTTAATGCAAGATTCTTTATGCCATTAACCTTAATCTGGGTTCACACACAACCCCTAGCTCCAAGCTCTGCTCAACCTCATTCGTGGGCCACTTAGGTCTACAGAAGCCCAGTGAACAAGGTCCCAAAGCCTTGGCCCAAGCATATTTAAGTTATTCGAAGAAAAAGCGATAATTTGGCCCTTTTCACGCATTTCGAGAAAATCTGCTCGACAAAATGCGAAATGGACTTCGCCACGACGTCCGGCTCGCCGAGACCTGTCAGGTAGCATATTTGTTTGGTTCGTTTGATGCTCGGATAAAATCTCGGGCCATTTAATTCGACGATTTGCGGTATATTGCACGCACTCCGATGCACCCGGATCGCCAAACGCGAAATCCGTCAGTGCCATTGCGCTCAGAACGTCGAAATTAGTTAGGATCCATTACTCATACCCCTATGTCAGGGTTTTAGACAGTGGTTCGGCCAACTGTCGCTCGCGAAGGGTCGAAAATCGCGAGTTACTATTCACACTTAAGTCGCGGGGCCCGTTTTTGATTTCTGATTTCTGGAAGATCCGACCGTCGGATCGAAAACATATGAATATGAAACTTCTATGTTTCGACGAGACGATCGCAATGGTGATCTCGGATTTTCCAGATCAGACCCCGATCAAAAGTCGACATTTCTGGGCCACTATTGACCCACTAATTGCCCATTTTTGCTACTTTAATAATTCTGAAAATTATTTAAACTTAAATTTTGAATTTTAAAATTACGGTTACTACAATAGCATGTTAGTACATAGTTGCTTATACAAAAAGGATTATCATGCTGGGACATTATGATCTGGCCTATGTGAGAGTATTACTTGATGCTTCCTTTTATCTTTCTTGAGAACACTTGCATGCTTGTACGGACATCTAGATAGGCCATCTTTTATTGCTACACTATCATTTTGGAATCTGACTTAGGAGAAACCATGTTTGTTCTTTCTCCTTTCTTTCTAGACTCTAGATACGTTGCTCGGGTTCGAGCAGGGGTTTAAGATAGTGTAGCCGGGGCCTGGATTGGGGGGTATTGCGGCAACCGCGAATATTGGGCGGTTGACCGGGTGTCGATTATTGGACTTGATTGTGGATTGTGGGGTATTGCGGCAATCGCGGATATTGGGCGGTTGACCGGATGTTTACTTATGCATCAGATTGGGGATCGGGGTTTCTTTAGTGGAGGGATTTGTTCCACTAGAGCATAGTAGTGATCTAGTCCTGCTTTTATGATACTTGTGACATCGTTACTTTCCTCGTGTGGGTAGCTCCCCTTGAGTTCCCCTCCAGAGCGTTGGGGTCAGACAGTTATTGAGTTTTGCCATCACATCGGCGCGGCTTTACTTGCTCGATGGTGAGGGCGGCAGCAGGAGTTTTGCTATCACATCGGCGCGGCTTTACATGCCCGATGATGAGGGTGGCAGCATACAGTACCAGTTTTTACTGGTGGATAGATTGGGTTTATCTGGACGGTAAGTTACTGATGCATACTTACGATTATTCCCTTTTGGGATTGCATTTAGAGGCATATTAGTGGTAGCTTCATTTCCTCAGCAGTTCTGTTTATAGCTTACCACCTCTTCTTTCCCCTTTTGCCTCTGGTAGACCTAGTGAGTGCGTCGGAGTTTGAGGATTTACCCACTAGGGGAGGCTACTGGTTTACTAGTAGTTCTCATCGCCATTCTTCTTTTCCTCTTTTTCTTCTCCTTTGTTTTGCAGTGTCTTCTGCGGGAGCTGCTGGGCTTTCAGCGGTAGGTCGAGGAGAGAGGACGGCTGAGTAGATAGATCTCCTGGCAGGATGAGTAAGTTAGCTGGATTGTTGGTGTACCCATTTTACTCAGACTGTTGTACTTTTACTTTTGGGTCTGGCTTTTGCCAGCAGGTTGTATTTATTTTGGTGAGCCGGGAGAGACAGATGTATTATTTACAGATGTATTGTATTTTACTTCCAGTTTTAGTCTGAGATGTATTAGTTTTAGTTCAGCTCTGTTTTTATTGCTCTTTTATTGTATCTCTTATATCTGAGCAGGTTACTGACGCTTCGTGTACGTGGGAAATTCCGTGTGCACGGCGGATCTGTGGACGGGCCCGGGTTCTGGTTTACACCCGGGGCGTGACAGATAGATTGGCATCGACAATAGTCCGATTGTATGCCACAGATAGTTGTAAGATCTCGGCCAGGACAATCGTCAGATTCTTATTAGCTACTTTGGTGCCCTGAGCAGTCACGCACGAGTTTGCCCGCGCATAAAATTCGGCCGCGTGTGGTGAGCGATGCTCGGTTAATGAATCAACGTTTTTGTACGATTAAGAAGAAGAAGAAGATGAACAGTTAGTTTTGGGTTCGGACATGCTTTAATAATTTTGCATATAATATTAATTTATCATAAATTTATTTATCTTATATTTATGGTGAAATAAGGATATACATAAATTTTGTATTATGATTGCAATATTATATTTTAAATTATTGCATCTATACTTTTGTATATCATAAAGTGTTATTTTGATCAGACATAACATGAAAATTAAATAATCATAATTGTTGTTAGATTATTTAAGTCTAGACGCTAAGTTAAATTAATTTATTATTTTGATTGGTTAGGTGCAAGCCAAAGCAGCCCTAACTAAAGAATAATATATTAATTTACTTTAAAGTAGCGTTCTTTTGGATAATTTTTATGTTAATTGTACGGCACTAAGTCAAATTAATTTATTGTTTTAACTGTTCGGGTGCAAGCCAAAGCGACATCGCTCAGAAAAAATAGTGAATTAATCGCTTTAAAGAACTGCATGTAGAAATTGCACCCTATTATTTTTGTTTAGTCTGATTCTAGACATAAAGGTATATGGGTGGTGTAGGATGGTAATTTTCTTGTAACTCGTTTGAAGAAATTTGCTTGGCCAAAGCTGACATTTTTTTCGTATGAAAAACTTAAAATTATCACGATCTACAGAAAGTCTAAATTAATTTCTGATAAAGAAATTGCATATTTATGCTAGTAACTCTGCTCCCAAAGGAGGGGTTATGATATCATATAAAGTATATGCATAAAGAAAGAAAGAAACATATTTATGCTCCCAAAGTAGGTGTTGTGACATCATATAAAGTGTATTTTTCTAATTTTAGTGTGGAATATTATGATGTGATATTTTATTAATAAAGGCATGCATTTTATTTTTCAGCTATGACTTCATCTATTGTTCCTATCGGTGATTTTGTTCCTATGCTTAATGGTTCTAATTACTCGGAGTGGAAAGAACAGATTATGCT
Organism: Tillandsia leiboldiana; assembly: GCA_029204045.2. NCBI lineage: Eukaryota > Viridiplantae > Streptophyta > Magnoliopsida > Poales > Bromeliaceae > Tillandsia > Tillandsia leiboldiana. The sequence goes on along the minus strand of CM055067.1, from coordinate 7,412,006 downwards.
TACATTAGGGTGTATGGATCTCGATTTGGCTCTAAGAGAGGAAAAACCTCTTCCTCTTACAGATCAAAGTACGTCAATCCAAACAGCATTTTTGGAAAAGTGGGAGCGCTCTAATCGACTTAGTTTGATGCTGATGAAGGCGTGTGTCGGTAAAAACATTTGGAACTCAATTTCTGAATGTAGGACAACTCGCGATTTCTTAAATGCTGTGGAGCAACTGTGACGCCCCACTTCCCAGGGGGTCACCCATCCTAGAACTACTCTAGCTCTAGCACGCTTAACTCTCATGTTCCTCTTGGATCTTGCTACCATCCAAAATGCTATAGACGGGTTAGAGATTTAGTCATATTATATCATTTATATATAGGACTAATCCAAATTCCGGGGGTGTCACATTCTTCCCCCCTTTAAGCCCTGACGTCCACGTCAGGCTCAAGCACACTCACAAGCACCAGGCGATGTGAGACTCGTCTCGCTAGCCTTAGCCGACCTTGTGAGGAGCTGCACTCCACTCACAACGGTCATTAGCCGGGGAGCCTCGCTCTACCCGCTATATAACCCTAGCTCAGCCGAGACTCATCTCACATTTCCGGCTGGTGAATGGCTCTGATACCAACTGTGACGCCCCACTTCCCAGGGGGTCACCCATCCTAGAACTACTCTAGCTCTAGCACGCTTAACTCTCATGTTCCTCTTGGATCTTGCTACCATCCAAAATGCTATAGCCGGGTTAGAGATTTAGTCCTATTATATCATTTATATATAGGACTAATCCAAATTCCGGGGGTGTCACAGCAACAGTTTGTAAGCTCCAGTAAAGGTTTGGCGAATACCCTAATGAATAAACTGTCTTCCATAAAGTACTCCGGAAAAGGCTCGATTTGCGAGCACATTATGGAAATGTGAGATATTGCAGCGCAGCTCACTGCACTTGAAGTAACCATCTCTGATTCATTCTTAGTGCATTTTATTTTGAACTCCTTACCATCTGAATATGGACCATTTCAGATTTCTTATAACACGCATAAAGATAAATGGTCAATTAATGAATTGTTACTATGTGTGTACAAGAGGAAGGCAGATTGATGCAAGAGTAAGGCAGATTGATGCAAGAGAAACAAAATACAGTTGACTTTGTTTCTCACAAGGGACAAATAAAGCGTGTTAAGAATGGTAAAGGCAAGAATGGCTCAAAAAAGAAGAACATGGAAGTCATGTTTGGTTCACAAGGCCAATCAAGTAATTGGACTCCCAAGTGCTTCTTTTGTAAGAAAAAGGGCCATGTAAAGAAAGACTGTCAAAAGTATCAGAAATGACTCCAGAAGAAAGGTAAGTTTTTGGTTTTGATGCATAAGTTGCATTTAGTTTCTGTTCCATCTAATACTTGGTGAATTGACTCTGGTGCCACATGCCATGTGGCGAATTCCGTGCATGGATTTCTAAACCGCAAGAAACCCAATAAAGATGAAGTCACTATCTATACTGCTGAAGGAAATCCAACTAAAGTTAAATTTGTAGGAACATTTAAATTAGTTCTTTCTGGTGTTCATGTTTTGAATTTAAGTGATATTTTTTATGCTCCAAATTTTTCTAAGAATTTAATTTCTATTTCGAAACTTGTTGGTTTGGGATATAGTTTCAATTTTGATAATAAAGTTTTTTCGTTATCCTACAAATCTGAGATAGTCGGCTCAGGTGTTTTGGAAAATAATCTATATAAAGTATCTTTAAATAATTCATATAGTGAAATCCTTCTTACCATGCACATAAATGTAGGATCAAAACGTGGCATTAACAATGAAAAGTCATCCATGTTGTGGCATAGGAGGTTGGGACACATATCGAAACAGAGAATCCAAAGGTTAATTAGAGAAGGAATTTTGGATAATCTTGACTTCTCTGATTTTGGAACGTGTGTGGACGGCATAAAGGAAAAGCAGACCAAAACCTCCTCCAAAGGTGCTAGAAGGTGTGATGGAACATTAGAGCTGATTCATACGGATATATGCGGATCTCTTCCTCTTTCGTTTACTGGCCATAAATATTTTATCACATTTACTGATGACTATTCTCGATATGGCTATCTTTACTTACTTAAAGAGAAATATGAAGCATTAGATGCCTTTAAGGCATATAAGGCTGAAGTAGAGAATCAACTCGCGAGAAAGATAAAAGTGGTCAGATCAGATAGGGGTGGTGAATATTTTAGTAGACAGACAGATAAATACCAAGTTCTTGGTCCCTTCGCTAAGTTTCTAGAGTAGTGCAGGATTGTTCCGCAGTACACCATGCCAGGCACACCTGATCAGAATGGTGTTGCTGAAAGGAGGAATCGCACATTAATTGATATGCTCAGGAGTATGATTAGTAATTCTACCCTTCCGATATCATTGTGGGGTGAGGCGCTCAAAACTGCCCTATATGTTCTTAATCGGGTCCCTACTAAGGCTGTCGCTAAGACTCCTTTTGAGCTTTGGATAGGTAGGAAACCCAGTTTAAGACATTTTCATACATGGGTTTGTCAAGCTGAGGCTAAATTTTATGACCCACAAATGAAGAAATTGGACCCTCAAACCATTTCAGGATATTTTATTGGTTATTCAAAAAGGTCCAAAGGGTATAAGTTTTACTGTCCATCACTTCCTATAAAGACTGCAAAAACTAAAACGACACGGTTTATTAAGGATGAAACAGTTAGTGAGAGCTCTGAACCTCAATTCGTTGAATTTGATGAAATTTAAGAGCATTTAGATTCTGTACAGAATATACCCATTATTGTTCCTAATAATTTGATGGTTCCAGTTCCAGTAGAGCAACAAGTTATTTTGGAACCACAAAGTGAAGGTGAACCTATCATTGATAATCCACATCAAGATTTACAAGTGGATGATCAGATAGATTTAAGAAGATCCTCAAGACAAAGAAGACTGGCTATATTTAGCGATTATATTGTCTATCTTTATGAGAATGGTCAGAACTTTGATGATCCTCTTAGTTTTTTCGAAGCCAAAAATAGCAGTAATGCAACGGAATGGTACAATGCCATGAAAGATGAGATTGAATTCATGAACCACAATAAGGTATGGGATCTTGTTGAGTTACCTATAGGAGTTAAACCTGAGGATGCAAAGTAGGTTTATAAAATCAAATGGGACTCCAAAGGTAACATAGAGAGATACAAGGTCTGTCTTGTGTCAAAAGGGTTTACTCAGAAAGAATGCATTGATTATAAGGAGACTTTCTCTTCGGTATCGAGAAAGGAATCTTTCTGTGTGATTATGGCTCTGGTTGCTCATTACGATCTCGAGCTATACCAGATGGATGTAAAAATTGCTTTTTTAAGTAGGGATCTTCATGAAGAGGTATATATGAGTCGACCTGAAGGATTCTCGCAAAAGGAAAAGGAGCACTTTGTATGCAAATTAAAGAAATCAATATATGGACTAAAACAGGCCTCCCGACAATGGTATTTAAAGTTTAAACAAACCGTTTTAACCTTTGGTTTTAAAGAAAATATTGTTGATCAATGTATATATCTGAAGGTTAGTGGGAGTAAAATAATTTTCTTAGTCCTTTATGTTGATGATATTTTGCTTGCCAGTAATGATTTCGGACTATTGCGTGACACTAAAGAATTTCTTTTTCAAAATTTTGAAATGAAAGATTTAGGTGAGGCCTTATATGTTGTTGGTATTGAAATTAAAAGAGATAGACATAAAGGTTTACTCGGTCTATCTCAAAAGGCCTACATAAAGAAAGTTTTGGAAAATTTTGAAATGTATAAATGTAAGCTGAGTGTTGCTCCCGTTCAGAAGTGTCACGCCCCGGGTGTAAACCAGAACCCGGGCCCGTCTACAAATCCGCCGTGCACATGGAATTTCCCGTGTACACGAAGCGCCAGTAACCTGCTCAGATATAAGAGATATAATAAAAGAGCAATAAAAACAGAGCTGAACTAAAAACTACTACATCTCAGACTGAAGCTGGAAATAAAATACAGTACATCTGTAAAATAATACATCTGTCTCTCCCAGCTCACCCGAAAATAAATACAACCTGCTAGCAAAAGCCAGACCCAAAAGTAAAAGTACAACAGTCTGAGTAAAAAGGGTACACCAACAGTCCAGCTAACTCTCTCATCCTCCCAGGAGATCTATCTACTCAGCCGTCCTCTCTCCTCGACCCGTCGCTGAAAGCCTAGCAGCCCCCGCAGAAGACACTGCAAAACAAATGAGAAGAAGAACAGGAAAAGAAGAATGGGGGTGAGAACTACTAGTAAACCAGTAGCCTCCCCTAGTGGGTAAATCCTCAGACTCTGACGCACCCACTAGGTCTACCAGAGGCAAAATGGAAAGAAGAGTGGTAAGCAACAAAGATTGCTGAAGAAAGGAAACTACCACTACTATGCCTCTAAATGCAATCCCAAAATGGAATAACCGTATGCATCAGTAACCAAAGGACCAAAATAAACCCAATCTATGTCGTCCTCATCATCGGGCAAGTAAGCCGCGCCGATGTGATAGCAAAAACTCCTGCTGCTACTCTCATCATCGGGCAAGTAAGCCGCACCGATGTGATAGCAAAAACTCCTGCTGCCGCCCTTATCATCGGGCAAGTAAGCCGCGCCGATGTGATAGCAAAAACTCAGTAACTGTCTGACCCCAACGCTCCGGAGGGGAACTCGATGGGAGCTACCCACACGAGGAAAGTAACCATGTCACAAGTATCATAAAAGCAAGACTGGATCACTACAATGCCTAAGTGGAACAAATCCCTCCACTAAAGAAACCCTGCTCCCCAATCTGATGCATAAGTGAACATCCGGTCAATCGCCCAATAACCGTGAATGCCGCAATACCCCACAATCTATAATCAAGTCCAATAACCGACACCCGGTCAACCGCCCAATATCCGCGGTTGCCGCAATACCCTGCCATCCACAATCATGTCCCACAACCGACATCCGGTCAACCGCCCAATATCCGCGGTCGCCGCAATACCCCAAAATCCATAATCCAAGCCCCGGCTACACTATCCCAAACCCCTTCTCGAACCCGAGCAACAAGAACCACCTGACTAACGAATAAGGAGAAAAGAAGCAAACATGGTTTCTCCTAAGTCAAGTTCCAACATGATAGTGTAGCAATAAAAGATGGCCTAACTAGATGTCCATGCAATCATGCAAGTGTTCTCAAGAAAGATAAAAGGAAGCATCAAGTAATACTCTCACATAGGCTAGATCATAATGTCCCAGCATGATAATTCCTCTTTGCATAAGCAACTATGTACTAACATGGCATGCACAAGTATCCCTACAATAATATTCCCACCATCATGTTCTCACATTAATATTTCCCCAATAATATTCCCAACATGACATGTCCACAAGATTAGTCTCATATAAACCACTAATCACCCTCACATGAACCATCCACCTATGCATGTCCAAAAACCCTCAAGTGGTACCCACCAACAAGATAAATTACATTGTCCCAATATCATAGTCAATTCCACATGCAAGGTTAAGTGCTAACGTAGTAATCCATATGTCCAAACAAGCATGCATAAGTTCCAACCACAATTGTTAATTAATAATCCTAACACAGGGGGATCACTCTAATAATCCTAGTGAGCATGTCGAAATAGAGGTAAACAACAACCACCCACCTCGGTCGCAAAGCACGCGAATCACAGTCCAAATACGCCCTCACACCAGGTGACCATGGCACACCGCGCAAACTGCAAAGATAACCCAAACGGCATACAATCAATCTAAAAAATGCACAATCTGCCGCCGTCCATACAACCAGTCCCGAAAATGGCCAAATTTTACCTGTGAGATGATTTCGGAAAAATCCAAAAAAATAACCATTGTCATCCACGCGACGAGTATATGAAGATCGAGTACTCACACGCCCCGTTCCGACACCTGTAGGCCAAGTTACAAAATAAACATCGCGGTAAGCGCGAAACTCCCGAAATCACAGTTCTGCAGTAATCCGCCCAGAAAAAGTAAGATTTTCACCTTCGGGGTAACCTAAAAAAAATCCAGAAAAATCACGATGATGTTCCCTGCATCGTGTAGATACGAATCGTGTACTTGCACCTGTCGTTTCGACTCTCGTGCGCGGAGAAAACCCACAAAAACTCCGATGTTGTCCAAAACTTCTTCCCAGAAAATAAGGTCACAAAATGGTCCAAAATGCCCAAGAAAACCTCGGAATGGAAAGAAACTGTAAACAGGGGAATCGTAGCCCTACATGTCATGGAAACAACGGTGCAAGAATCGTCAAAAAACACTGTCAGAGTAGCCCGGGAGAGTCTGCCTACTGAAACGCGACGGGAAGGGTCGCCGTAGAAGAAGCGTCGCAACGCGCCGATTCGCTATAGAACTCGAAAAATGTGCCTCCTAAAATCCCAGAAAGTCACCAGTAGATGCAGCACAAGTAGAGGATGAAGTTTGCTGTAGAACTCCCAGAGAGAAGAAGCCCAGAAAAAGCCTGAAACGCTGCTGAAACGGGCCTATTTATAGGCCCAGCCGAACAAATCAGAAAATTTCCAATTTGTCCCAAGATTCGGGCGCTCGGACCGGATTCGGGCGCCCAAATCCGCTGAAGAAGTCCGCGCGAGGAGCGCCCGGATCGCCCACGCGACGCCACGTCACACCGAACAGCTGACAGCGGTGCAAGGCCCCCTGGGCACCGCCATGTGGCCCGGTCGGGTCAACGCGGGTGGGTGGCTTCCGCGAATCAGCGGGCGCCACGTGTCCCGCTCTGGCAGGCCCCCGACCGCGCCCACGCGATTGCCTGCCACGTCGCCTGCCCCACCTGCCACGCACGCATCCCGAGGCGCCCCCCGCGCCTCGGTGGACCCCGCCTTCGTGAGCCTGCCAACCGGAAGCCGCTATGTGTCCCCGCCTAGTCCATGCACCACCTCGCTCTTCTCCGTGGACCGCGCCTCCTGCACCAACCAACCCGCAGCTGCCACGTGTCCTCTGCAAACCAATAGGAATCCGCCACGTGGCACACCCGCTCCGCTGCACCGCGGCAGCCCGCGCGCCTGCTCCCGTGGGCGGAGCCCACTGCGCAGCGCCTCCCGCTCCGCCACATGTCGTACGGCACCAATGGGAGGCCGCCACGTGGCACCACCCTTGGTCCACCGGTCCACCATGCACCCAAAAATACTGAAAACTTCCGAGTGTCCGTTTTCGAGCGTCCGGACTCAGAAAAATACAACCAAGTAGCCAATTTCCATCGTTTTTCCGCACTGAATCCAAATCCGATGTCCGTTTCGCGCGAAACCACTTCTAAAATTCGACGGGTGCATCCAAATACACTCGTGATCCATTCAACGCACTGAGCCCCTTTCTTGAGTCCGATACGCACCCAAACACCTCCAACACCCAACAAAGGCCTCGAGAAGCTACTGATCCAACAATAATCCTCTCGCGAAAATTCGGGTCCTCACAAGAAGGGGGATAAGCTTAATGCTTTTCAGTATCCCAAGAACCAATTAGAAATTGAACAGATGAAAAATGTACCATATGCCTCTGCAGTTGGTAGTCTTATGTATGCACAGACGTGCACACGTCCGAATATTGCTTTTGCCATTGGATTGCTTGGCAGGTATCAAAGTAATCCTGGTATAGAGCATTGGAAGGCTGCTAAGAAAGTTATGAGGTATTTGATGGGTACTTTGGATCATATGCTGATATACAGGAGATCAGATCATTTGGAGCTGATTGGATATTCGGACTCTGATTTCACGGGATGCCCAGATACTGAAAGTCTACAACTGGGTATATTTTTCTGCTTGCTGGTGGAGCGATTTCATGGAAGAGCAGCAAACAAAGTATTACTGCTCCTTCGACCATGGCTGCAGAATACATTGCATGTTACGAGACCACATCACAGGCTATTTGGCTTAGGAATTTTATCACAGACTTAAAGATTGTGGAATCTATTGCTCGTCCAATAAAGATTTTCTGTGATAGTTTAGCTGCAGTTTCCTTTGCCAATAACAACAAGATTACAATTGGGTGTAAACACTTGGACACCAAGTATCTTGTTGTGAGAGAGAAGATAGATGAAGGATATGTTAGAATTGAATACATCAGTACCAAGTGTATGGTAGCATATCCAATGACCAAGGGGCTAGCACCTGGGTCATATAAAGATCATGTTTGTAGTATGGGTCTGATGAGTTCTTTTGATGTATAAGATTATGACATTATTTTTATTTTTTTTTCAATAAAGTTACAGTTTTGATGCAGCAGTATTGGACCGTTTAATAGACATAAAGTTTTGTCTGTTAACGAATGGACATATGGTTTTTAGTTCATTCATACAGTTGTGCCATATAAAACACTTGGCTAGGAGATGAAGATGATATGATAATTATGGAAGAAAAATTTCAATATAGATAAGTGGACCGCCATAGTTCCTATCATTGTAGTCTTTTAGTTTGAGTTAAGGATCATGTGAGTTCTAAGGTATTTGACGATAAAGTTTTGAGAAATGCGCAATAAAGTTTGGAGTATGTTACGACTTTTTGTGTTGGCATATTTCGTGAGTTGAGTCGGAGTCTTAAAGGGATCAAATTGTCAAATCAGCTTTCGAAGACTCATTGAAGATTCAACATGAGCTCAAGATAACTCTCAGGTATGATTAATTAAATCATGGTGATTTAAGTTCATTTATAATCATTGGAATCTGGAAATGATTGAAACCCGGTTTAGACGTAGGTTTGGGAACTTGGTTTTTAACTCACAACTTATTCTAAGTTTGGATTCCGGTACTTGGTTTATTTTGGATAAAATTTATCTTGGAAAAATTAGTTTTTACATTGAGTACCAGAACCACACTTTGAGTTCCTCAAACCCGACACAGAATTTTCTGTAATTTGCATTGAGTACCGGAACACATTTTGGCGTACCGGAACACAATAGACAAATCTGTGTTTTGCACCATTGAGTACCGGAACCCATTATTTAGTACCGGTACTCAATGCCATCTCGGGATAAGTTTGCTAAACGGACTGTAATTAGTTTCCAAGGGTTATAAATAGATACTTAGGGTTTCTCGAGAACGACCGATCAATCCAGAAACACTCGAGAGCAACCCTAGAGGCTGGTTTTTATCTTTCTTCTCTTTAGCCTCTTTTAGGTCAATTCGACGGTTCTTCCAAGATCTATCTTTTGTCGAATTGATCTAGTCTTTGCTTAGAGATTCCTTCTATGGTTCTTCAATGATAATCTAAGCAAAGGAAAACCATCGTAGCCAATATTCTGTATCGGCTGAGTTGCGTCGTGGATTCGACGTAGCACCGTGGATTCGGTGTGTTGAAGGCATTTCGTGGATTCGAAACATGTGCTCGTGGATTCGAGTGGCGTTCGTGGATTCGAACGTGTGCAGTGGACGTGCAATCGGTGGAGCGCAAGGTCTGAAGAACTTGAAGGAGGGGTTTGAGTCCGTGGAGTCGGTAATCACCTTGTTATTCTTCTTTTTCTTAGTGGATTGTTATTCCGTGTTGGTCCTGTGGTTTTTGTGACGCCCCACTTCCCAGGGGGTCACCCATCCTAGAACTACTCTAGCTCTAGCACGCTTAACTCTCATGTTCCTCTTGGATCTTGCTACCATCCAAAATGCTATAGCCGGGTTAGAGATTTAGTCCTATTATATCATTTATATATAGGACTAATCCAAATTCCGGGGGTGTCACATTCACTCTAATCTGTCACGCCCCGGGTCGAAACTGCGACCCGGGCTCGCCAACATATCCGCCGCCCATATGGGAAGCCCCGTATAGACGTAGCGACTAACCTGCAAAAGAGATCTACACTAAACAGATATCGGAGCTGATAAGGTAAAAGCTGGGTAAAATAAATACAACTCTAATCAAAATATACAACCAGAATCCTCACCAAAATACAAATATCTCTCAAAATAAGAAGAGTACAACTCAATCCTCACTACAAGGTCACTCGACAAGAACTCTCAAAAAGTAGGGAGGTACATCTACTCTCAAGCGACAACTGGTAGGGATCTATCTCGCGACTCCCTTACCTCGATCAGTCGGGTCAGCAACAGGTGCGGCAGGAACTGGAGCAGAAGAAGAAGTCCCTGGGGAAAAAAATACACCACGACGGGTGTGAGAACTACGTCCCAAGTAGTTCTCAGTGGGTGCCGCCAACAAGCCCGACGGTCTGCCCACTAAGTCTACTAGAGGCAAAAAGTAACAATGCAGTGCGGAAAGGAAAAAGCTGGTAAAGTAAACTCTACAGCTACTATGCCTCTATCTAGATGCTCAAAAGTGGGACAGAAAGAACATGATGCTACAACTAGCTCTCGACTCAAATCACCCAATCTCAACTGACTGCTGCAAAGGGTCCAGTCAAACCTGCGCCTACCTACTGCCGTCACGTCCCGGGGGACCGGACTTACGTAGGGCGTCCGTGACTGCCACTAACTGGCCCAGCCAGAGGGACTGTGTCCGTGACTGCCACTAACTGGCCCAGCCAGAGGGAACACTGCGTCGACAAGTCGCGATAGAGGAACAGGCCCAACTCCGGAGTGGCTCTCGAGGGGAGCGACCCCACCGAGGAAAGTATCTGCGCATCTCTGTCGAGCTCAAATGTGGCTCATGCAGGCTATAATCCAAATCCTCGATCAACAAGATCGACTGAAACCAAAGGAACACTGTCTCACACACAGGCTGGAAAACTACACAGCCGAGACTCACTGTCACTCAAAATAGCTCTCAAGATCTCAAATCTACAACCCAAGTCACTTTCCCAAAGAAACATGGTCTACAGACTGCTAACAACTCCACTCGGTCCCCAGACACGAGTGTAAATGCATCCCACAATAATCCGACCTCTCGGCCCACTACTTGGGCGAGGAGAACTCTAAGTCCAGAGTGATATACAGAAAAGTGATGTGGGAATGTCTAGAGCAATAAAAACCTAGCCCAAGTTGAGGTTTTCTACAGTCTGGCTGAACATGCATCATATGGCAGTGGTGCTAGGTCAAGTTCCAAGATAAATAATAAACAACAGCTTGTAGGGAGCAAGATAATAATAATCAACAGCTTAGGGGAGAAAAATAATCACAGGATCATCTAACTACAACAGGAACATCAATTCACACATTCTAGCATGCTGGACATCAAACATTAAAATATGCAAGTCCCTAAAGTTAGAATTAGTCCACAGTCCGCTGATCTTGAAAAGAGGTCACCCACCTGATGCGCTGATCAGTCCAAGTCCTACAGCTGATAATACCAACAACACAGCAACTCACTGTCCAGTAAATCCAGTACAGTCCAAATCCCACCTGGATTCAACATAGGCTACAATTATACACAATCCCCCAAAAATCTGTCCAAAAATCACATGCTGAATTTCAGCTGCACAGAAGCCAAAATATCACCTGCTGAAAGTGCTCAAAAAATTCCAATAAAAATATCCCGACGTTCTTCGCGTCGATAGCTTCGAAACAAGTACCTGTACGCCCAAATCGGAGTTCCGTAGGCCAAGATATAAATTCCACAACACGGGCGCGCGAAAATATACAACCACACAACTGTAAAGTCTTGTACAGTTAAAGAAGGAAAATGTATACCTCCGGGATGGCCTCAAGAAATTCCAAAAAAAATACCACGATGATCCTTGCGTCGAGAAGATGAAAAAAGTCTATAAGCACGTCCTGATCCGAGATTTGTGCGCGAAGATCTCCTCCAAAGAACCTGCTGTCCTCCCCAAAAACTCACAGCAAGAAGGGTCCCAATGAGCACGAGAAAACACCTCGAAAAATACGAAATCTGAAAATGTGCGAGAAACCCAAAATCGTAGCCTCACCTGTTACTAATCCAGCAGCGAAGAAATCGCTCAAAAAGATGGTCGGAGTAGGTCGGGGGAGCTCGTACACCAAAGAGCGACGGAAGAAACACCGAAGAAAGAGCGTCGCGACGCGCCAAGAAAATGAGGATCTCGAAATCCATGCCTCGAAAAATCTTCAAACTCTGCAGATGGATGCGAAAATGTGTGGGGAGAAAATCCTCTGAAGAAACCCAAGAGAGAAGATGGCTAGAACACTGAAAAAAAACCCAAGAGAACAGCTTTCGGGCTATTTATAGCCCAAAGAAACAAATCTGAAAATACCGGCTGTGTCCTAGAATTCGGGCGCAGGGCGACTTTCAGGCGGCTACAGTGTTGGGCCGGCCCAACACTGTGCGCGCCCGAAACGTCCCGGGGCCGCCACGTAGCCCGACCAACAGGCGACAGCGGCCCGAGCCGCTCCGCTGCGGCCACGTCGCACGCCCCGGCGCCCGACACGCGTCCCGCACAGCGAACAGCTGTGCGGGGCGCATGGGCCGCCGACGCGTGGCACCTCCCCGGTCAAACCGGGTAGGTGGCGCCCGCCAGTGGCAGGGCGACACGCGTCCCTGCCACTGTCGCGGTCACACGTGCGGGCAGGCTGCGCCTGCCGCGCACGTGCCCCGAGGCGGGGTCCCGCGCCCCCGTGCGCCGCACTCGGTGAGCCGACCAATGACACGTTGACACGTGTCCCCTGCACCCGGTCCACGAACCCTAGTTCGAGTTCCGTGGACCGCGCCGCGTGCACCGACCAACCGGGCGCTGCCACGCGTCCCCCCGCCTGGTCCATGCACCGCCGCGCCACATCCGTAGACCGCGCCTCAAGAGCCCGCCAATCAGGCGGCGCCACGTGTCCCTGCGCCGGGTCCGTGCACCCAGCCGCGATGCTCTGTGGACCGAGCGTCGCGGACCGACCAATAATGGGCCGCCACGTGTCACCCCGACGGTCCAAGGCCCCTCCCATGCACCAAAAGCCACCAAAAACTTCCGGGGGTCCGTTCTTGGGCATCCGGACTCAGAATCAAACAAGCAAATAGCCGTTTTCAAGCGTTTTTCCGCGCTGAATCCATTTCCAAGCTCGGTTTGGCCAAAAACCTTTTCAAAATTTCGGCAAACACAGCCGAAGGCCAACACAGCTGAAGATAACTCACAGGGTCCATCTGTAGCATCCCCTTGATGCACAATGGGCCAGGCGCACCGACAATAGGTGTTCTAAACAATGGATTCACCAGAAAAGCTGCATGGGAATCTGGGCCACCACATTCTCCCCCACTAAAAGGGAGTTTCGTCCCCGAAACAAGAAACAAACAGACGTACCTCAACCAGAAGTCTCGAACAGGAAAGGATAGGTATCCCGCAACACCGTCTCCAGCTCCCAAGTAGCCTCTCGCTCCTCGTGATTGCTCCACAAAACCTTCACATAAGGTATGGCCCGATTGCGCAATTCTCTCACCTCTCGAGCGAGAATTCGCAACGGGCGCTCCTCGTATCCAAGATCCTCTCTGATCTCCAAAGAAGTGAAGTCGATCACGTGCGAGGGGTCGAAGACATATCTCCTCAAAGCTGAGACGTGGAAGACGTCATGAACTCCGGCTAGGCGGGGTGGAAGAGCAACTCTATAAGCCACAGGGCCAATCCTCTCAAGTACCTCGAAGGGTCCAATAAAGCGGGGACTGAGCTTTCCCCGGACTCCAAATCTCCTGACCCCTTTCGAAGGCGAGACCTTCAAAAAGACATGATCACCAACCTGAAACTCAAGGTCTCGCCGCCGAGTATCAGCGTAGCTCCTCTGGCGACTCTGGGCTATCTCAAGATGTCGGCGAACCAATCTGACTTTCTCTTCTGCCTCCAGCAGTAAGTCCGGTCCCAAAGTCCTCCTCTCACCCACGTCACTCCAATACAGGGGTGACCGACACTTGCGTCCATACAACGCCTCAAACGGAGCCATCTGGATGCTCGCTTGATAGTTGTTGTTGTACGCAAACTCAACCAGTGCTAAGTGCCAGTACCACCCTCCTCCAAAATCCATAACGCACGCTCTCAACATGTCCTCAAGAGTCTGTATGGTGCGCTCAGACTGTCCATCAGTCTGTGGGTGGAAAGCAGTACTAAATCTGAGCTGGGTCCCCAAGGCTAACTGTAGACTCCCCCAAAAGTGTGATACAAACCTCGGGTCCTTATCTGATACAATCGAGGCGGGTATGCCGTGAAGTCTCACTATCTCATCCAAATATAACTGTGCCAGACGCTCCAACGACCAAGTCATCTGTACAGGCAAGAAGTGTGCAGACTTGGTGAGTCTATCCACGACAACCCAAATAGCGTCGGCCCCACTCTGCGCCCTCGGCAGTCCAGTGACGAAGTCCATGGTGATGTGGTCCCACTTCCACTCAGGAATTGGAAGACTCTGTAACTTGCCAGCAGGAACCCGATGCTCTGCCTTCACTTGCTGACAAGTTAAACAATGAGCCACGAATCTTCCAATATCCCGCTTCATTCCGGGCCACCAAAAATGTGCCTTGAGGTCCTTATACATCTTAGTATCACCAGGATGAATGGTATAAGGTGTATAATGGGCCTCCCTCAAAATCTGATCTCTGAGCTCAGGGTCCATAGGCACACACACTCGGTCCCTGTACCGCAGTACTCCCGAGCTATCCACTGCAAAATCCCCTATCTGATCTGCCTGAATCTGCGATCTAATCCTCGTCAAGTGGGGGTCCTCACTCTGTGTCTCTCTAATCCTGTCCAATAGAGTGGGCTGCAAGACCATGGACATGAGTCTAGCAGAGACCCCAGGGGATACTACCTCAATCTGAAGGCGCCTCAACTGCTCAACAAGCGGTGGCTACTGTGTGATCAACATGCTTAAGCTCTGCGCTGTCCTCCTACTCAAAGCATCTGCTACTACATTGGCCTTGCCGGGATGATAAAGGATGCTCACATCATAGTCCTTTAATAACTCCAACCACCGGCGTTGCCTCAAATTCAACTCCTTTTGAGTAAACAAGTACTTTAAACTCTTATGATCTGTGTAAATCTCACAGTGCTCCCCGTAGAGGTAATGCCGCCACAACTTCAGTGCAAACACAACGGCTGCAAGCTCCAAATCATGAGTAGGGTAATTCTTCTCATAATCCTTTAATTGACGTGAAGCATAAGCAATTACCCTACCATGCTGCATCAAAACACAACCCAAGCCGCTGTGAGAGGCGTCACTATAAATCACAAATCCGTCGCCCATCACTGGTAGTGCTAGGACTGGTGCCGAGATCAATCGCCTCTTCAGTTCCTCAAAACTCTCCTGGCACCTCTCAGACCAAACAAACCGCATCCCCTTCCTGGTCAAACTGGTCAGGGGAGTAGAGAGCTTCGCAAAGCCCTCTACAAAGCGACGGTAGTAACCTGCTAATCCCAAAAAGCTACGGACCTCAGTAACCGTCGTCGGTCTAGGCCAATCCCGAACAGCATCAATGTTCGTCGGGTCAACAGCCACTCCTGCGGCTGATACTACATGGCCTAGAAAAGCAACCTCCCGGAGCCAAAATTCGCACTTTTTAAACTTGGCGTACATCTTCTTTTCTCGCAGAAGCTGCAGCACTATCCTCAAGTGCTCCTCATGCTCCAAATCACTCCGGGAGTAAATCAGAATGTCGTCAGTAAACACAACGACAAACCGATCCAAGTACGGCTGAAATACCCGGTTCATTAAATCCATGAATGCTGCAGGGGCATTAGTTAATCCAAAAGGCATAACTGTAAACTCATAATGCCCGTACCGGGATCTAAAAGCCATCTTGGAAATGTCCTCGGCCCTCACCCTCAGCCGGTGGTAACCTGACTGGAGATCAATCTTGGAGAACACAGACGCTCCCTGCAACTGATCAAACAGATCATCAATCCGTGGAAGGGGGTACTTGTTCCGGATGGTCACTTTATTCAGCTCTCTGTAGTCGACACATAATCGAAGCGACCTATCCTTCTTCTTCACAAATAAAACTGGCGCTCCCCACGGAGATACACTGGGCCTCACAAAGCCCACATCCATCAAGTCCTGCAACTGGGCCTTCAACTCTCTCAGCTCGGCAGGTGCCATCCTATAAGGTGCCTTCGAGATTGGTGCGGTTCCTGGAACCACATCAATCGCAAACTCAATCTCCCTCTCCGGCGGCATGGTCGACAACTCTGAGGGAAACACATCTGGGAACTCGCGGACAATAGGGATATCCTCGAGTGCCAGTGCCGCCGTAGGCACCTCTACAATCGTCGCCAGGAAGGCGGTACAACCCCTACTCATCATCCGTCGGGCTCTCGCCGAAGAAATAGTCATGGCAAATAAGGTACTCTGGCAGCCTCTATAAACGAACTCCTCCTGTCCAGGCTCGCGGAGGGTCACCGTCCTCTCTCTGCAGTTAATGGTGGCGAAATACCGAGCTAACCAATCCATGCCAAGTACCACGTCGAAATCCTGGAGCTGCCGCAAGACGAGCAAGTCTGCCGGCAGGACCCAGGGTCCCAACTGTACAGGGCAATCCCTACAACACTCCTCGACATGCAAGACATGGTCTGGAATCTGAACCTCTAATGCATGCGATAATGAAACTACTTCTATACCATGTAGGGATGCAAATGCTCTACTAATAAATGAATGCGATGCGCCAGTATCAAAAAGAGCATGAGTACGAACTGCAGAAATCAAAATAGTACCTGCGACGATATGATCAGCTGCTGAAGCATCCTCAACCTGGGCGGCATAGACTCGCCCGCTCGGCGCCGGGGGACGTCGCTCTGACTGTCGCGAAGAGGAAGAAGCCTGATCAGGCCTACCATAGGCCACAGAAGGCCCTGCTGTCATGTGAGGAACAGAAGGTGCTGAGGCCGCAGAAGGAGCTGGATGACCTGCCCTGGGGCATGAACTCTGAATGTGACCGGCCTGTCCACAACGGAAACAACGGCCGTGTCTCTGCTGACAATGCATCGGTAAGTGCGGCCCTCCACAAAAGACACATCGCTCCTGACGGGGCTGCCGCGAAGTCTGCTGCTGCTGAGATGACTGCTGTGGTCGAGGCGGTCGACGCTGCTGCGAAGACTGATGAGATGATCCAGATCTCTGGCGCCCCTGGCGTCCACGACCCTGAGGATGGAATCGTGGGGGTCTCGGGGGTCCCTGCCTACTCGACTGCCCCTCATCCACCGGCGCCGGGCGCTTCGCCCCTGGAGTCCCTACGGGGGCTGGAGCCACCTCATCCATAACTACCTCTCCAGACTCAACATATAACGCCTGCTCCATCGAGGCCTCTAATGTCTGCAATCTGCGGGAGCGAACAAGCTGATAAATGTCCCGGCGCAGCCCTCGCTCAAACATGTAAACCTGGTGAGCCTCATCCCTGGCCACGTGAGGCATACTAGCCAACAGCTGATTGAAGTTAGCTATGTACACATGCACGGGCCTATCTCCCTGGCGGAGATTCCTCAGCTGCTCCTCCAGTCTCTGACGTACACTCTCAAGGAAGAAGGCCCCTAGAAGAAGTCTACGGAACTCCGCCCAAGGAAGAATCTGTGTCCCAGGTGGACCCGCAGGCCGCACACGCCGCCACCAAGCCTCGGCATTGCCCTCCAGATAATGCGCTGCCAAGAAGACCCGAAACCGATCCTCGACGAATAAACTCTCAAAGTGACGCTCCATGGCCGTAACCCAAGTCTCGGCCTCCCATGGCTCAGCACCCAGACCAGAGAAACGGGGTGGATCGAACCGACGGAACCTAATCAAGAGATCAACCGCTGCATGCTGCTCAGAAGAAGTAAAAGGGCCCGACGACTCAGACGATGGTCTGCAGGAAACCGGCTCGACAGGAACAGCTGGTGCTGATGGAATCACAGGGGGCGCTGCAGCTGGCGAAGAGGGCACAGGCGAACTCTCAGGGGGTGCTACCACAGGCTGTGACCTCTACTCTAACATAAGCATCATCCGACCCAAGGCCTCCTCCTGGCGTCGGGAAGCCTCCTCCTGGCATCGGGAAGTCTCCTCCTGGCGCTAAACAGCCTCAAACATCTGTGCCAACTGGGCACGAAGCTCCAAAACCTCTCTCTGCTGTCCCTGCCCCGAGTCCTCCGGCTCGGGCTCAGAGGAAGAAGGCTGCGAACGTGCCGACATCGTGCGTCGCGGAGGCATCACTCGCCTGAGGGAAGAAGAGAAACAGTCAGAACCCCAAACAAAACATGACCCAATCTAGCGAAAGTCAAAGGGCATGTCCCCCTTCCTATAGTACTATATTGTCTGCAGCCAACATAGTTGCTACCGAAGGAAGACATGTCGATCACTCATCCCATCCACTGGGAGAGTTGGGAACCCAATCAAGACTCTCGCTAAAAGATTACGGCTCTCACGTAAGTCATCCTAGGGTCCAACCACAAGCCTAGGGTTTCTAAGTCCGCAATGACCTACATCCTAGGCTCTGATACCACTCTAATCTGTCACGCCCCGGGTCGAAACTGCGACACGGACTCGCCAACAGATCCGCCGCCCATACGGGAAGCCCCGTATAGACGTAGCGACTAACCTGCAAAAGAGATCTACACTAAACAGATATCGGAGCTGATAAGGTAAAAGCTGGGTAAAATAAATACAACTCTAATCAAAATATACAACCAGAATCCTCACCAAAATACAAATATCTCTCAAAATAAGAAGAGTACAACTCAATCCTCACAAGGTCGGCTATGGCTAGCGAGACGAGTCTCACATCGCCTAGTGCTTGTGAGTGTGCTTGAGCCTGACGTGGACGTCAGGGCTTAAAGGGGGGAAGAATGTGACACCCCCGGAATTTGGATTAGTCCTCTATATAAATGATATAATAGGACTAAATCTCTAACCCGGCTATAGCATTTTGGATGGTAGCAAGATCCAAGAGGAACATGAGAGTTAAGCGTGCTAGAGCTAGAGTAGTTCTAGGATGGGTGACCCCCTGGGAAGTGGGGCGTCACAGTACTTTCCTCGGTGGGGTCGCTCCCCTCGAGAGCCACTCCGGAGTTGGGCCTGTTCCTCTATCGCTACTTGTCGACGCAGTGTTCCCTCTGGCTGGGCCAGTTAGTGGCAGTCACGGACACAGTCCCTCTGGCTGGGCCAGTTAGTGGCAGTCACGGACGCCCTACGTAAGTCCGGTCCCCCGGGACGTGACGGCAGTAGGTAGGCGCAGGTTTGACTGGACCCTTTGCGGCAGTCAGTTGAGATTGGGTGATTTGAGTCGAGAGCTAGTTGTAGCATCATGTTCTTTTTGTCCCACTTTTGAGCATCTAGATAGAGGCATAGTAGCTGTAGAGTTTACTTTACCAGCTTTTCCCTTTCCGCACTGCATTGTTACTTTTTGCCTCTAGTAGACTTAGTGGGCAGACCGTCGGGCTTATTGGCGGCACCCACTGAGAACTACTTGGGACGTAGTTCTCACACCCGTCGTGGTGTATTTTTTTCCCCAGGGACTTTTTCTTCTGCTCCAGTTCCTGCCGCATCTGTTGCTGACCCGACTGATCGAGGTAAGGGAGTCGCGAGATAGATCCCTACCAGTTGTCGCTTGAGAGTAGATGTACCTCCCTACTTTTTGAGAGTTCTTGTCGAGTGACCTTGTAGTGAGGATTGAGTTGTACTCTTCTTATTTTGAGAGATATTTGTATTTTTGTGAGGATTCTGGTTGTATATTTTGATTAGGGGGTCACCCATCCTAGAACTACTCTAGCTCTAGTACGCTTAACTCTCATGTTCCTCTTGGATCTTGCTACCATCCAAAATGCTATAGCCGGGTTAGAGATTTAGTCCTATTATATCATTTATATAGAGGACTAATCCAAATTCCGGGGGTGTCACATTCTTCCCCCCTTTAAGCCCTGACTGTTACGACATTTTGGTGTTGGCATATTTCGTGAGTCAAGTCAGTGAGTTGAGTCGGAGTCTTAAAGGGATCAAATTGTCAATCAGCAATCAGAGACTTAGAGAAGATTCAACAAGAGCTCAAGTTGACACTCAGTGTCTTGAGTCTTGAAGATTGAAGTTGAAGAATTGTGGATCAGTTACATCAATCTCAAGAAGAAAGTATTCAAGAGGATCAGGTATGTTTAACTAAATAATTGTGGTGATCCGAATACTTTCTTATAGTGTAGAAACACTTGGAAGAACTTTTAATTGCATAATAATCAAAAACTGGTGTTCGGACTTGTTCAGGATCCGGATCAGAGCCAACGATCCGGATCCCGAAGGTTGTTGCTTCATACAAGACTTCGATCCGGATCCATGCAATTTCCGATCCGGATCACGAATGTTAAGTTTTCTGATTTGTATGAACGATCCGGATCGGGCAATGCGATCCGGATCCCGAACCATGGTATTTCTGGAATCGTCAATCTCGTTACGACGATCCGGATCGCAGTAAATCCGATCCGGATCGCCGTCCTGAAAATTTCCAGATAAGGTATGTTTTTGATTCTTATCTCTTTCCAAAGGTTTCTAACCTATAAATAGACATTTAGGGTTTCTCAAAAACGGGGTAGCTACGGCCGATCTTTTCATAAAACTCTTGAGAGCAACCCTAGAGGCTAGGTTTTTATGGATCTTCTTTATAGCCTCTTTTAGGTCAATTCGATGGTTCTTTCAAGAACATATCTTTTGTCGAATTGATCTAATCTTTGCTTAGACATTTCTTCTACGGTTCCTCAATGAGAATCTAAGCAAAGGATCACCATCGAAGTCAATATTCTTATCGACTGAGTTTGCGTCGTGGATTCGACGTGGCATCGTGGATTCGGTGTGCTAAAGGCGTTTCGTGGATTCGAAACGTGTGCTCGTGGATTCGAGTGGCGTTCGTGGATTCGAACGTGTGCAGTGGGCGTGCAAAATCGGTGGAGCGCGAGGTCCAAGAAATTGAAGGAGGGGTTAAATCCGTGGAGACGGTAATCACCTTGTTATTCTTCTTTTCTTAGGGATTGTTATTGCGTGGATATCCAACCGGTCAGCGCAAGGTCCGAAGAAGCTGAAGGAGGGGTTTGAGTCCGTGGAGTCGGTAATCACCTTGTTATTCTTCTATTCTTAGTGGATTGTTATTGCGTGTTGGTCCCGTGGTTTTTCTCCTGGATTGGAGTTTCCACGTAAATCTCGGTGTGCTGTTTTTATTTTCCGCATTGGTTTTTATTTTGCACTGAGATTGAGTTTTTAAGTATTACACCTATTCACCCCCCCTCTAGTTGTTTGATAGTACCTATTTAGATCCTTCTGGGATAAATAACTCTACAAGTGGTATCAGAGCGGGTTTTAGGTTTATCTATCATGTTGGGTGAAAGTGGTAATATTTATAGACCTCCTCTTTTTGATGGGACTAATTATGCTTATTGGAAAGTGCGGATGAGAGCTTTTCTCATCGCAATTGATGAGCGAGTATGGCAATCCGTGGAATGCGGTTGGGTGCATCCTGTTGAGGAAGTAGGAAATTCTACTACCCCAAAACCTCGCTCTAGATGGTCCAAAGAGGAATTTGAAAGATCTTCTTACAATGGGAAAGGTATGAACGCTTTATTTAATTCTCTTTCCTCGACTGAATTTACAAGAATTTCCGCGTGTGAAACCGCGAAGGAAATTTGGGATATTCTCAAAATTACACATGAGGGTACTAATCTTGTAAAAATTCAAAAGCTCCAGATGCTTACAAGTCAATTTGACTCTATTCATATGGAAGAGCATGAATTGTTTACAGATTATTACACTAGACTTCAAGATGTAATAAATACATGTGCTAATTTAGGAGAAAAGATCTCGGAGTCGAAAATTGTAAGAAAGATACTTCGGACTCTTCCGGAACGGTTTAGGGCAAAGGTTACCGCCATTGAAATCGTTAGTCATCCGGATGAGATGAGTGTAAAGGAATTAGTAGGTGCTTTGCAAACTTATGAAATGACTTTTCCTACTAATCAAGTTTCTTCCAAGTCTTCTTCTAAGCTTACAGGTATTGCATTCAAATCAACAAAGGAAGAAGATAGCGAATCAAGTTCCGACGATGAAATCTCTTTTGCCGATTTTGAAGAACAATTGGCGCGGATCGTAAAGAAATTTCGTCGGAAATTTTGGAAGAATCGAACCGATGGATCTTCATCCACGAAACCTTCTAAAGGATCATCGGGTTCTAAATCCTCTAACCTCAAAAGCTTTGCAAAACCTTCTAAAGAAAAAGAAAAAGATGATTTCGAAGGGGAAATCCAATGCTATCGATGCAAAGGCTACGGCCATTTTTCAACGGATTGTCCTTCTCCGAAATTGTGAGGTCCCGGAATCCCCCGCGCAGGGTTGCTGGTTGTTGGGCAGCTTTCGGTCGCCGTTGGGGGTGTTGGTGCGCGTGTTGGGGGCCCAGAAATAGATTTGTGATGCAATTTGGGATTTGCTTGCATCACTGGAGGCCTGCGTGGGTTGCGCGCAATTTGGACACAAGTGGTGGACTTCGGGCTTTAATTGAGACCACGTGGGAAGTTGGAGGACCCGTCGGGTGGTCAGAAGTGATTTCGCGCGATTCAGATGTCAAAATTAGACTCCGGGTGAAGTCCGGATAAAAGTTTACCTCTCCGGTCGCCTTCGGGAATTTTTAGAGTTGGAATTTGGTAAATCGGACTTTAAAAATGGACCCGGCGCGAAAATCGGATCGAGTGGGCATTCGGCAAATTTTCGGGTGAGAATTTGGAGAAATGGACATCGTTTTTGGATTCAGCGCGCGAAATCGCTAAGGCTGGACTATTTATTTGTTGGATTTGGAGTCCGGTAGACGTGCGCGTTTTTCGAGGCATCGCGGCACGTTTTTCGAGGTGGCGTGTGGATCCCGAAGCAGCTTTTGGCGGCACGGATCCCGAGGGCACGACAGGCGTACGGTCGCGACAGGGGCCACGCGGGCGCGCAGCACGGAATGCGCAGGGGCCGCCACGTGGCGGCCCCCCGTTGGCGCCCGCGCGGGCGCGGGGGCACGCGCGCCCGTGTAACGGGCGCGTGTCCCGCGCCTGCGCGTGGTGCGGTGCAACGCGCCCGTGTGGCGGGCGCGTTGCCGCGCGCCACGTGGCGCCCGGGCGCGTGCGTGAACCCGGCGCACGCGCCCGGTTGTGGACCGGCCGGTTGGGGGGCTCCCATTGGTGGCCGCCGTGCACCGAGCCTGTGGACCCGCCCCGTGAACCACCTTCTCTCTCCCTCCTTTTCTTCTTCTTCTTCCTCCCCGCACCGCATTTTCTCCCTTTCCTTCTTTCTTCTGCACCCGAGAGCGAGAGGGAGTGAGGGAGGGGGATTGCGTGAGGTGCGGCGGCGCGTCGTGGACCTCGTTTTGCGTGCGAGGTCGCCCGGCGGAGCGTTTCGGCGACGGCGGCGCTAACGGGTAGGTCCCGTGTGTTGGTTTTACTATTTTTTTTGTACAGTTTTCGGGGCGACCTTCTGGACTGTATTTAACCCTCTTGCTCTTTTCTGTGTCCGGCACCGTGCACCGTTTTGCGTGCGGACTCCGGTACCGTGCACCGTTTTGCGTGCGGACTCCGTTTTGCGTGCGGTTTCCGGCACCGTGCACCGTTTTGCGTGCGGATTCCGGCGCCGTGCACCGTTTCGCGTGCGGACTCCGTTTTGCGTGCGGACTCCGGCACCGTGCACCGTTTTGCGTGCGGACTCCGGCACCGTGCACCGTTTTGCGTGCGGACTCCGTTTTGCGTGCGGTTTCTGGCACCGTGCACCGTTTTGCGTGCGGATTCCGGCGCCGTGCACCGTTTCGCGTGCAGACTCCGTTTTTGGTGCGTACTCCGGCAGCGTGCTCCGTTTTGCGTGCGGACTCCGGCGGCGTGCTCCGTTTTGCGTGCGGACTCCGACGGCGTGTCCCGTTTTACGTGCGGATCGCGTGGAGGCCAATTGCAAGTGTCTACGAGCAATTGGTGGCAAATCGAGGTGGGTGGCCTTATCTCCAAGTTTTATGGACTGTACAGTATTTCTACTGATGTAGGATTATGCATGATAGTTTATTTCATTGTGTAGTATGCTAGATTGTAGGAATTGTTATTCCTTTTATTATCTGTTGATACAGCTATCTTGGAACTTGACCTAGCACCCCCGTCATATGTTGCATGTGTAACCAGACCAGTAGAAAACCCTCACTTGGGCTAGGGTTAATTATGTTTAGACACCCACACTGTTTTGCTATCCCTGGACATAGTGTTATCCTCGCCCGGGTAGTGGGCCGAGAGGTCGGGATTTTCTTTTAGTGTGGGATGCGTTTGCACTCGTGCTTGGGAGCAGAGTGGAGTCTGGTAGTTGTAGCGGGTTGCTTATCTGTGCCGGGAGCCGTTTGGGTATACGGTAGTCCCGAGAGGTCTTGTTTCCCTGTTGCACAGTCGTGGGAGAGAGCCGTTGAGTAGACGGTAGTCCCGGGCCGTCGAGTATCTTCCGGTCCGTCTTGTTGGGAACCGTTGGGGTTGACGGTGGTCCCAGGTCGTTGAGTGTTGTCCGACCTGTTTTGTTACCCTGAGTTGTGGGTCGTTCCTGGCTGTGGAGTATCTCCAGCCAGTGAGCCTTGTGCTGCGAGCCGTTGGTGAGGCTAGCGTCTCGTGTTTCGAGTTAGCCGAGCAGCTGAGTCGTCGAGAGTGCTCCGACTGTTGTGCGAGGTATTTGGGGATCTTGAGCCCTACCGTTCTGTGAGTGAGCGTGGATTTTGACTAGCCTGCATATGCCTATGTTTGATACTCTATGCCGCGCCGTTCTACTCAGTTGGAGTCGCGTCCTGAGATGCCACTGTGGATACGATGGTTGGCCTGTTGAGGCAGTCTTCCGCAGTTGAGGCAGCGATGGGCCTGTTGAGGCAGTTTTGCGCGAGGGATGAGTTAGTAGGACAGGACGCCCCACGTAAATCCCGTCCTCATGTGGATGTGTGGTAGTGGGCAGGAGCGTTCCTAGTCGTCGGGCGCAGGCTTGACTGGACCTTTGAGGTAGTCAGTTCGTTTGGGTCGTTTGAGCACCTTGGGTGCGAGTGGTCTCTTTTACTTTCATCTGTTCCACTTTTGAGTGTCTGGTTAGAGGCATGGTAGCTGTAGAGTAGTTTCCAGCTTTTCTTTCAGATTTCTTTGCCTGTTATCTTTCGCCTCTAGTAGACTTGGTGGGCAGACCGTTGGGCTTGTTGACGGTACCCACTGAGAACTACTGTGGGAAGTAGTTCTCACACCCGTCGTGGTGTTTTTTCCCCAGGGACTTCTTCTTCTGTTCCTGTGCTCCTGTTGCTGATCCTTCGGACCGAGGCGAGGGAGTCGCGAGCTTGTTCCCTACCCGTCGTTGGAGTGTAGCGGTACCCCCCTTCAGAGGAGAGCTTCGGTTGATAGTTTACTTCTTCTTCTTCTGTTGAGAGACCTTTGTAGAGAGGTATAGTGTTGTACTTTATTTTTCAGTTTGAGAGACTGATGTGGTGAGGATATTTTCTTGTATCGAGGGGTTGTACACTGTTGTACTTTTTGGAGATATCTCCCTTTTGAGTTCTGTATTAGAGGATTTTGTATATGATAGTATTCGGGGAGATGGATATTGTATTTATTTCAGTTGTACAGTGTTTGGACTTCAGTTTTAGTAGTCTACTTTCAGCTCTCTGATATCTGTTTACTGTAGTTGGTTCTTTCTGCAGGTTAGACGCTTCGTCTGTACGGCAGTTTCCGTACAGATGGCGGATCTGTTGGCGTGCCCGGGTGGCAGTTTCCACCCCGGGGCGTGACAGAAATCATATAAAAAGAAGGCTTTGCAAGCGAAAACTTGGAACGATTCTACTTCTAATGAATCGACCTCAAGTAAAGAGGAAAAAATCGTTGCTTCTCATGCCTCTCATTTTCCCTCTTCTAATAATTGTTTATCATCATTAGTCACTGACTCTACTCCTTTGATTTTGTATGAAACATCAACAACCGGCGGAGAGTCATCAAGTGAGGGGGAGTCGGACGAGGAAGAACTCGTTGAGGCATATCAACAACTTCTTGCGGAATCTAAGAAGATGGCCAAGCATATCAAGAAGTTGAGGAAGCAACGACTTGAGAATCAAGACGAGAATCATGCTTTAAAGATAAAACTTCATGATCTCGAGGAGGAACAAGGACGTTTATTGAATAACAATAAAATCCTCCAAGAAAAGCTAAACCAATCGGAGACAAACGCTAAATCATATACGGACAAGATTGGTTTTCTAGAAAAACAGTTTGAGGAGATTCATGTCACCAACCAAGCTTTGACCAAGCAAGTTCATGAACTTAAATCCGACATACAAAGGCTTTCAACTGGTTCCAAGAAACTTGATTGTATGTCCGGATTAGGTCAATCAAGCAAGGTTGGTTTGGGATTTAAAAAGAACCAAACTGTGAAGGCTTCAAGTTCCACAACTAAATTGAAAGGAAGAACGTGTCACTTATGTGGACTTGAAGGACATTTGGTGAAGAATTGCCCGAAAAAGAGAAAGAAGAGTACTTCGGCAACTTCATCTACGGAGCGAACTCAACGGAATCAAAAGACACACCAAGTCAATGGAGTTCACTCAAACCACCAAAGGTCCGAGCCACAACATCAATCATACAAGTGGATCATTGCGAGGCAAAGACCTAAGGTGGACCAACAGTCAAAGCGGACAACCCCCGGCCACAACGAATCAAGACAACCCAAAATCCAGCGATTTTGGATTCGGAAAGGTGATATCTTTCCTTGTCTTAAGTTCTAAATAGCTTATGACTGTATGTAATGCTTTGATTGGTTTTCCTTTCATATTTTTCTGAATCTCTGCATTACATGTTTTTCAATGCTCTTCGTTTTTATACTTTGTTTTTGAACAAAAGGGTTTTTACTGAACAAGTGCATTGAATAAAAAGGGCTTCACTTTTATTCACTCCAAATTAATTTTATTTGGATTATCAACTTTACTCCATAATCATAATCTTGAAGATACTTCATTATAGGAGTTTTTGATATTATAAGCATCAAATTTTAGAAATCATGTGTGATCTTTAGATGCTTAATCTATCTCGGTTGTGTGAATTCATTGTGATAAACGTGAGACAACCGATAGACTAAAATTTGGGATTTAATTCTTTCACGTAAGAGATTGCATTCTTACAAGGGTATTGAAATGATTTGCAAAAGATGTGAAAAGAGTTACATCCGAAAGGAGTGTGAAAACTACCACCACATGTTGGAAAGAGCTGCCACCCCGGTCGTCCGGTTTGTGTGTGAAGCTACCACATGTTATGGATGCTTGATAGTATTTTATGAGAAAATCTTTAGTTGAAGAATTTGGAGATTTATATGCAAAACTCTTATATTTTGAACAATCTCCTGGTTGGTATAAGGTGGGATAGTTGAAAGATGCTCAAAGAGCCACCCTTAGGTATTTTAGTGCTTATCTCAAATTTGAAAGGGTAAGAAATCAAATTGATGTCATTTGGAAATCTCCGTAAGTCATCTTTGTACATCCGTTACATCTTGATAGACTTTGGATCTCAAGATTATTTTTGATGACTTGTGTTTGATGAATATAACATGAAAAACTGTTTATAATGTTTTATCTTTGTTTTTCATAATTTAGGAGTAAATCTTTTTAATCTTGTGAAATTAATTGGATTGAATGACATCTTGTTAATTCATTGGTTAAAGCACTTAAATTGTTTTCTTGATGGAATACAAATCGGTATTTGAAAAGATTCTAAAATTTGGATTTGTTTCAAGGAATTATTTATTTTTTGCCTTCTGGTACCGGTACGCAATCTGCATTTTTGTTATATACCGGAACTGAGCTTTTATCTCTCTTTCTCTTTGAACTAATGTTGTTAGTGATTTCCTTTTGTCTAGTATGTTCACTGTTTGACAATTTGTGACAAAAAGGGGGAGAAGAGAAATGACGGAGATGAGATCATCAAGAGAGGACAAACGAAACGAAAATGGAAAAATGGGGGGAGAACGGAAAATGATGATCGTATCACAAAGGGGGAGAACATAGATGCTCAAGAACATGGAGAACATGGAAAACATGTTAGAGATGCTCAAGATAGGGGGAGACAAAGAAAAAATTGAAAGAGCAGAAAAACAAAAGAACCAAAAGGAAGACGGATCAAATGTAGGATTGTAATTTCTAACGACTAACGTTTGATTTTGTTTGGAGTTTTGTTTTGCAGGAATTACATCACTTTAAGACTCCAAGTCCTAAGTCATAGAGTATGTTCTAGGACTGTTTGGTTCAAATGTAATTTTGTATTTATTGGATCCTTCACGCAAAGAAAATCAATGTTTTGGTGATGACATTGAGTTTTGATTTTTTGGTTTAAGATGAGTGACTTGAGCGCTTTTATGTATTTTTGGGTTTTGTCACGAAATTGCCAAAGGGGGAGATTGTTACGGCATTTTGGTGTTGGCATATTTCGTGAGTCAAGTCAGTGAGTTGAGTCGGAGTCTTAAAGGGATCAAATTGTCAATCAGCAATCAAAGACTTAGAGAAGATTCAACAAGAGCTCAAGTTGACACTCAGTGTCTTGAGTCTTGAAGATTGAAGTTGAAGAATTGTGGATCAGTTACATCAATCTCAAGAAGAAAGTATTCAAGAGGATCAGGTATGTTTAACTAAATAATTGTGGTGATCCGAATACTTTCTTATAGTGTAGAAACACTTGGAAGAACTTTTAATTGCATAATAATCAAAAACTGGTGTTCGGACTTGTTCAGGATCCGGATCAGAGCCAACGATCCGGACCCCGAAGGTTGTTGCTTCATACAAGAGTTCGATCCGGATCCATGCAATTTCCGATCCGGATCCCGAATGTTAAGTTTTCTGATTTGTATGAACGATCCGGATCGGGCAATGCGATCCGGATCCCGAACCATGGTATTTCTGGAATCGTCAATCTCGTTACGACGATCCGGATCGCAGTAAATCCGATCCGGATCGCCGTCCTGAAAATTTCCAGATAAGGTATGTTTTTGATTCTTATCTTTTTCCAAAGGTTTCTAACCTATAAATAGACATTTAGGGTTTCTCAAAAACGGGGTAGCTACGGCCGATCTTTTCATAAAACTCTTGAGAGCAACCCTAGAGGCTAGGTTTTTATGGATCTTCTTTATAGCCTCTTTTAGGTCAATTCGATGGTTCTTTCAAGAACATATCTTTTGTCGAATTGATCTAATCTTTGCTTAGACATTTCTTCTACGGTTCCTCAATGAGAATCTAAGCAAAGGATCACCATCGAAGTCAATATTCTTATCGACTGAGTTTGCGTCGTGGATTCGACGTGGCATCGTGGATTCGGTGTGCTAAAGGCGTTTCGTGGATTCGAAACGTGTGCTCGTGGATTCGAGTGGCGTTCGTGGATTCGAACGTGTGCAGTGGGCGTGCAAAATCGGTGGAGCGCGAGGTCCAAGAAATTGAAGGAGGGGTTAAATCCGTGGAGACGGTAATCACCTTGTTATTCTTCTTTTCTTAGGGATTGTTATTGCGTGGATATCCAACCGGTCAGCGCAAGGTCCGAAGAAGCTGAAGGAGGGGTTTGAGTCCGTGGAGTCGGTAATCACCTTGTTATTCTTCTATTCTTAGTGGATTGTTATTGCGTGTTGGTCCCGTGGTTTTTCTCCTGGATTGGAGTTTCCAGGTAAATCTCGGTGTGCTGTTTTTATTTTCCGCATTGGTTTTTATTTTGCACTGAGATTGAGTTTTTAAGTATTACACCTATTCACCCCCCCTCTAATTGTTTGATAGTACCTATTTAGATCCTTCTGGGATTAATAACTCTACACTGACGTCCACGTCAGGCTCAAGCACACTCACAAGCACCAGGCGATGTGAGACTCGTCTCGCTAGCCTTAGCCGACCTTGTAGGGAGCTGCACTCCACCTACAACGGTCATTGGCCGGGGAGCCACACTCTACCCACTATATAACCCTGGCTCAGCCGAGACTCATCTCACATTTCCGGCTGGTGAATGGCTCTGATACCAACTGTGACGCCCCACTTCCCAGGGGGTCACCCATCCTAGAACTACTCTAGCTCTAGCACGCTTAACTCTCATGTTCCTCTTGGATCTTGCTACCATCCAAAATGCTATAGCCGGGTTAGAGATTTAGTCCTATTATATCATTTATATAGAGGACTAATCCAAATTCCGGGGGTGTCACAGTTTTTCTCCTGGATTGGAGTTTCTACGTAAATCTCGGTGTGCTGTTTTTATTTTCCGCATTGATTTTTATTTTGCACTGAGATTGGTTTTTAAAGTATTACACCTATTCACCCCCCCCTCTAGTTGTTTGATAGTACCTATTTAGATCCTTGTGGATCCTTACATTATAAAAACCTATAATTGGTATCAGAGCAGGTTTTAGGTTTATCTATCATGTCGGGTGAAAGTGGTAATATTTTTAGACCTCCTCTTTTTGATGGGACCAATTATGCTTATTGGAAAGTGCGGATGAGAGCTTTTCTCATCGCAATTGATGAGCGGGTATGGCAATCCGTGGAATACGGTTGGGTGCATCCTATTGAGGAAGTAGGAAATTCTACTACCCCAAAACCTCGCTCTAGATGGTCCAAAGAGGAAATCGAAAGATCTTCTTACAATGGAAAAGGTATGAACGCTTTATTTAATTCTTTTTCCTCGACTGAGTTCACACGAATTTTCGCATGTGAAACTGCAAAGGATATTTGGGATATTCTCAAAATTACACATGAGGGTACTAATCTTATAAAAATTCAAAAGCTCCAGATGCTTACAAGTCAATTTGACTCTATTCATATGGAAGAGCATGAATTGTTTACATATTATTACACTAGACTTCAAGATATAATCAATACTTGTGCTAATTTAGGAGAAAAGATCCCGGAGTCGAAAGTTGTAAGAAAGATACTTCGGACTCTTCCAGAACGGTTTAGGGCAAAGGTTGCTGCCATTGAAACCGTTAGTCATCCGGATGAGATGAGAGTAGAGGAATTAGTAGGTGCTTTGCAAACTTATGAGATGACTTTTCCTACTAATCAAGTTTTTTCCAAGTCTTCCTCTAAGCTTACAGGTGTTGCATTCAAATCTACAAATGAAGAAGAATCTGTTCAAGGAAAGGGAAAAGCACCTATGGCTTCTAGGAAAAAGAAGGGTGCGGATTCTCCTCCGCGTAGAAGTACCGGTGGACCGGTAATACGCGAGCGCTCTCAAAGGCGATCAAATGTTGACGAAGGTGAACAGCATGTGAGTGCAAAATGCCGTGCCATATTTGCAAACCGTACATGCATTGTAGAGCGACACGTTAACTTTAACGAGCTATGTCGTGAAGTTCCAGACTTCGCAAGGATATTGGAACGAAGTCACATTCAGCCACTTGGCAGAGATCAACCTAAAATGGGTTTTTGTGTGGAGATCATTAGGGAGTTATACATGAGAGCTAATATACTTCAAAAAGACCATGACACAGGGGCTTTCGGGTTTGAAACAACAGTTAGAGACGTCAAGTTTGACATTACTCCAGCAGTAATTGGTGCAAATCTTGGATTAGCTGTTGACACTTCTGGTCTATATTACACTGATGGTAACTTCCGACATGACACCCATTGGGACATCGTTGTAAACTCTATTTGCAAGTCAGGGACTTATACTAACAGATCGTATGTTGAATCAAAGGACCTAAAACCAGAGTATTATATTCTGCCCTTAATCATATGCTACAACCTGTTGCCCACACTAGGGACCAAAAGGATTCGATGGGATCGACTGCTTCTTCTCTTTTTCCTTGGTCACCCGGAGAGTGCAAATGGAATCAATGTCAACATTCCATTTCTTATTTGGCAGCAAATGGTACATATCATTGAAGGAAAAAGTCGACGTGAACTTCTTCCATATCCAATTTTGATAACCCGTATTATGGAAGATCACGGAGTTGACATTACCTGTGCCAAATATGACTACGGCTTGGGCGCAATTGATGGAATCACCTTAGCCAAGTCAATTAGCACTTTGAAGACATTTGGGCATACAAAAGGCTATGCAAGTAAAGCGACAGTGAGTGCACCGCCTCACCAAGAATCTCCTGAATCAGATAAGGTAGTAACTCTTCAAACATTGCATCGGGACGTTCGCTCATTGAAGAAAAGAATGGAGCAAGGTTTCAAGAAACTTGAGGATGGTTTAAAGAAGATCTTTGATATCCTTGGGTGCAAACATGATGATGTGGTCACTGGAGCAACTGCACCGAGTACATCACATGGACCAACATCACATGATGATGAGTGACTTCTTCTCTTTTCCTTCTTGTTTTTAGTTTTTCAGTTTCTTTTCACTTGTTGATGAACAAGAACTCTAATTGTCATGTAACTAAGAACTTATCCTCCTAGTATTTTTACTTTTTGTCTATATTCACTGTTTGACAATTTGTGACAAAAAGGGGTAGAACAGAAATGATGGTCGAATCAAAAGAAAAATGGGAGAATGCTCAAGACAAAGGGAGATGAATAAGGAAAAGATTGAGGACAAGAGCCACAAAACAAAAAGAGCCGGAAAAACAAAAGAACCAACTGGACGGATCAAATGTGGGATTTACATTTAATTCTAACGACTAACGTTTGATTTTGTTTGGAGTTTTTATTTTGCAGGAATTACATCACTTTAAGACTCCAAGTCCTAAGTCATAGAGTATGTTCTAGGACTGTTTGGTTCAAATGTAATTTGTATTTATTGGAACTTTCACGCAAAGAAAATTAATGTTTTGGTGATAACATTGAGTTTCGATTTTTTGGTTTAAGATGAGTGGCTTGAGCGTTTTTATGTATTTTTGGGTTTTGTCACGAAATTGCCAAAGGGGGAGATTGTTACGGCTTTTTGTGTTGGCATATTTCGTGAGTTGAGTCGGAGTCTTAAAGTGATCAAATTGTCAAATCAGCTTTCGAAGTTTCATTGAAGATTCAACATGAGCTCAAGATAACTCTCAGGTATGATTAATTAAATCATGGTGATTTAAGTTCATTTATAATCATTGGAATCTGGAAATGATTGAAACCCGGTTTAGACGTAGGTTTGGGAACTTGGTTTTTAACTCACAACTTATTCTAAGTTTGGATTCCGGTACTTGGTTTATTTTGGATAAAATTTATCTTGAAAAAATCAGTTTTTACATTGAGTACCGGAACCACACTTTGAGTTCCTCAAACCCGACACAGAATTTTCTGTAATTTGCATTGAGTACCGGAACACATTTTGGCGTACCGGAACACAATAGAAAAATCTGTGTTTTGCACCATTGAGTACCGGAACCCATTATTTAGTACCGGTACTCAATGCCATCTCGGGATAAGTTTGCTAAACGGACTGTAATTAGTTTCCAAGGGTTATAAATAGATACTTAGGGTTTCTCGAGAACGACCGATCAATCCAGAAACACTCGAGAGCAACCCTAGAGGCTGATTTTTATCTTTCTTCTCTTTAGCCTCTTTTAGGTCAATTCGACGGTTCTTCCAAGATCTATCTTTTGTCGAATTGATCTAGTCTTTGCTTAGAGATTCCTTCTACGGTTCTTCAATGATAATCTAAGCAAAGGATCACCAGCGTAGCCAATATTCTGTATCGGCTGAGTTGCGTCATGGATTCGACGTAGCACCGTGGATTCGGTGTGTTGAAGGCGTTTCGTGGATTCGAAACGTGTGCTCGTGGATTCGAGTGGCGTTCGTGGATTCGAACGTGTGCAGTGGACGTGCAATCGGTGGAGCGCAAGGTCCGAAGAACTTGAAGGAGGGGTTTGAGTCCGTGGAGTCGGTAATCACCTTGTTATTCTTCTTTTTCTTAGTGGATTGTTATTGCGTGTTGGTCCCGTGATTTTTCTCCTGGATTGGAGTTTCTACGTAAATCTCGGTGTGCTGTTTTTATTTTCCGCATT
Source organism: Tillandsia leiboldiana (assembly GCA_029204045.2). Classification (NCBI taxonomy): domain Eukaryota; kingdom Viridiplantae; phylum Streptophyta; class Magnoliopsida; order Poales; family Bromeliaceae; genus Tillandsia; species Tillandsia leiboldiana. The sequence continues at coordinate 7,378,233 of CM055067.1, read as the reverse complement.
GGTTTTTATTTTGCAATGAGATTGGTTTTTAAAGTATTACACCTATTCACCCCCCTCTGGTTGTTTGATAGTACCTATTTAGATTCTTGTGGATTCTTACATTATAAAAACCTACAGAGTATAGAAAATTCATTCATAAAATATAATTAATATAAGCCAAGTGGAAGATTGTTAGGATTTTCATGTATGTGGCCTAATTAATTATATTTAAATTTGGATTTACTATAGATAAGGTCAATCCTAAAAGATATAGAATTACTTGATATGGTATATCTTATCTGTTTCCCATCTATTTAAATTAAATAGAATGCTAATCAAACTTTGATGGGAAGTAGATCTGGAATCTATATAAAGAGGTACTGGTCCTGCCACCTACTCATGTGCATTTTGGTAAGATTATCCATTAAATTCACACCATACGGGAGAGTGCTTGAGAAATGAGGAGAAATCAGATTATCTAGTTCGGTCGATATTGTTCGTATTGCAACCGGATTTCTTACTTCCGCTGTTTAATCAAGAATTTTTTCTCTATGGCGCTCTGTAAGTTATTTTACAGTTTTATTAATGATTCTGAATATTGGTATGCATTCGGTTTTATTTTATATCATATAAATTCCATCATTCATAAGTTACATATTTTAGAAATTTTAAATCATCGCTTGAATTTTTAATTATAATTAATAAGAGGGGTAGAGATGAAGGAGAGGGTAGATGAAGGGATTTCGAGGAGGAAGCTTGAGAAAGAAAGAAAGGAGAATATGAAGGGACAGAATGGAAAGAGAGAGATAATAAACAAATTTTTTGTGACTAAGAAAATCAAAAAAATAATAATAATAAGAAGTTGCAACATCAGCAATAGTATATCGGGGATTAATATATAGATAGATATATAGATATATTATAAACTAATTAAATGTTCATTACTCTACAATTGAAGACTACCTAAAATATAACCCTAGAATATGAAGAGGTAGAATGAAAATAAAAAATTAATTTTGCAATAAAAACTAATAATTTTTTTATTACTCTCTCAATTAGAGAAATTTTATATTTTTTATTGTAAATAAAAGGTATGCCCCTTCTGCTAGGCACGGTTATTTTTCCATAGGCACGGTTATTTTTCCAAACGCGCTCCGCATCATGCCCTCTCCAAACGCGCAACATATGCTCGGAACTGTCATTTCTCCAAGTGCGCAACTTCCGCTCCGCACCATCCCTTCTCCAAACGCGTCCCTTCCGCTTCGCCGATTCTACTTCACCGCTTCTGTTTCTCCAAACGTGTGATGACCTGGATCTCTGCAGAGCTGTGGTAGAGTCATTGGTGACATCTGGGAGCCTGTTTTGTGTGTCGGAGGTGTTTGTGCACCAATTGGACACAAGTGGCGGACTTCGGGCTTACTGGATCACGTGGGTGATCAGTGGACTCCGTCGGATCGTTAGAAGTGGTTTCGCGCGAAGCGGATATTAAAAATGGACTCAGCGCGAAGTTTGGACCAAGGATTACCTTTCCGGATGCCTTCGGCAAATTTTGGGGTTGGAATTTGGCAAAATGGACGTCAAATTCGGATTCAGCGCGCGAAAACGGTCAAAACGGACTACCCACTTGTTATTTTTGAGCTTCGGGTACTGTTCATGCCGGAACAGTGTCTCCAGCCGCCGGCGGGCAGCGGCGGCGGCGGCGGGCAGCGGCGGAGCGGCCGCGGGCAGCGCGGCGGGCAGAGGCGCGGGCCGCCCGGTCCACGCGGCAGGCGTGCACCGGGGGCGGGACGCGTGGCGGCTCGGGAGTGGGCCGGTCCGCGGGGCGGGGTCTACGGAGAGTGCGGGGCGTACGGTGGACCGGGGGGTTGGACACGTGGCATTACTGGATTGGTCGGTGCAGTGGACTTGGTCTACGGAGCAGGCGGGCGTGGTGCATGGACCGGCGGGACACGTGGGGTCTTCTGGTTGGTGGGCTCATGGAGTCTGGGTCCACGGAGGTGAACCGGGGCGCCTCGGGATTCGCGCCTGGCAGGGGGCGCAGGCGGCGGGCGCAGGCGGGCACGTGGGCGCGGCAGGCGGGCGTTGACTGGGTGCGCGCCACGTGTTGCCGCAGCATTGGCCCACGCGTCGCGCAGTGGGCGGCCAGTGTGGCTGTCCGCTGTTGCGGGGGCGACGTGGAGGCCGGAGGCGGTTTCGGGCGCGCACAGTGTTGGGCCGGGCCCAACACTGTAGCCGCCCGAAATCGGGAGCGCCCGGAAATTGGGACTTAATGGGTATTTTCAGATTTGTTTTCTTCCAGCTATAAAAGGCCGAGTTCTTTTGCAGAGAACTTCTTCTCTGCGCGGATTTTCACTGTGCAACCTTCACAAGAAATGCTCCTCTCCCTGTGGCGATTCCATCTGCAGATTTCCAGATTTTTCAGCGGCACGCATCCCGAGGTTACCATTTTTACGGCGCGGCGCGACGCTCGTTTGTTTGTGTTCTTCTTCGTCGCATTTCGGTGCGAGGACTCCCCCGGCTTACTCCGACCTCCGAATGAGGCGATTCTTGCGCCGTTGGCTTCACGACAGGTAGGGCTACGTTTCCCATGTTTACTGGTTTTTCCCATTCCGAGCTTTTCATGGGTTTTTCTGATCATCTTGTGACCTCATTTTCTGGGGCGGAGTTTTGAGACAGCGGTGTGGTATTTTGGCGATATCTTCGCGCACAGGCATCGGATTGGGGCGATTCAAGAGGCGTTTTGCATCTACACATCACGAGGAATATCCCCAAATTTTCTTGGAATTTTCTGAATTTTGCCCCGAAGGTGAATATCCCTGTTTACAGAACCTTGTGGTTCAGTTTTTGTGAGCAGTTTGTTTCGAGGTGGTTCTCTTGTCGGAATTGTTTCTCAGTGTAGGAAACTCGGATTTGAGTGTGCAGGTAGTCGTTTCGACGGGTTCGTCGCGAGGATCGTGACAGTATTTTTCTTGGAATTTTCCGGGCATTTCTCGCAGGTAAAAACAGGGGAACTGTGGACTGTTGTGTTTGGGACAGTTTTGTGTGAGCATTGTATGTTATTTATGTATGTTCTTTTGGGAATTTTGTACAGCGATCGCGGCGGCTTATCGGTTTGGGCGAGGGCACTTTTTGGGACTTGGAATTAGCGATCGAGGTGGGTGGTTGTTGTTTACCTCTTTTTTGACATGCTCACTAGGAATATTAGAGTGATCTCTTTATTTGGACATGCATGCTAAAGTGATATAAATTGTGAGCTTTTCCTATGGAAATTACTATTGTGGATATTTGATAGTGGTTGGGACTTATACATGTTTGTATGGATGGAATGTTAGCGGTTAACCTTGCATGTGGATGGGAATGTTTATTTTGGACTATATGATGATCCTGTTAGTGGTTGGTACTAGTTGAGGACTTTATGACATGCATAGGTGGATAGTGACGCTTTATCATGGATCATAGACATGTGTGGTTGGATAATGTTTTAGCATGATGGTTATATCTATGCGGATCTATTAATTGTTACACATGTGGAACCACTATTGGTCGCCTTTTCTTTTATTTCCTTGAGAACACTTGCATGCTTGTTTGGACATCTAGGTAGGCCATCTTTTATCGCTACACTTTCATGCTGGAACTTGACTTAGGAGAAACCTTGTTTGCTTCTTTCTCTTTTTCGTAGTCAGGTGGGTTTGCTCGGGTTTGAGCAGGGGTTTGGGATAGTGTAGCCGGGGCCTGGATTATGGATCATGGGTTTTGGCGGCGACCGCGGATATTGGGCGGTTGACCGGATGTCGGTTATAGGACATCGGTGATAGGGCATGATTATGGACTAGAGGGTTTTGTGGCAACCGCGGATAGTAGGCGGTTGACCAGATGTCGGATGTGGGACATGATTGTGATTGTGGGTTATTACGGCGACCGCGGATATTGGGCGGTTGACCGGAGGTCGGTTGTTAGACCTGGTCGTGGATTGTGGGGTATTGCGGCAATCGCGGATATTGGGCGATTGACCGGATGGTTACTCTTGCATCTGATTGGGAATCAGTTTCTTTTAGTGGAGGGTTGTGTTCCACTGGGGCTTTTTAGTTGTGATCCAATCCTGCTTTTATCACCGGCGCGGTTATTGCCCGGTGATGCTTTTATTACACCGGCGCGGTTATTGCCCGGTGGTGCTTTACTCGTGTGGGTAGCTCCCCTCGAGATCCCCTTCGGAGGCCGGGGCCGGACAGTTATGGACAGGTTTGCTATCACATCGGCGCGGCTTATTTGCCCGATGATGAGGGCGGCAGCAGGAATTTTGCTATCACATCGGCGCGGCTTTCTTGCCCGATGATGAGGGCGGTACAGATTGGGTTTATCTGGGACGGTTGGTTATTGTGGCATACGGTTATTCCAGTCTAGGACTGTATTTTAGAGGCATAGTAGTGGTAGATTTCCCTTTTGCAGCGGTTTCATTTCTTACCACTCTTCTTTCCTTTTTGCCTCTGGTAGGCCTAGTGGGTGTGTCAGAGTTTGAGGTTTTACCCACTAGGGGAAGCTACTGGTTTACTAGTAGTTCTCACCCCCATTCTTCTTTCCTCTTTTTCTTCTTCCTTGTTTTGCAGTGACTTCTGCGGGTGCTGCTGGGCTTTCAGCGGCGGGTCGAGGAGAGAGGACGGCTGAGTAGGTAGATCTCGAGGCAGGATGAGCGTGTTAGCTGGACTGTTGGTGTACCCAGGTTTCCTCAGACGGTTGTACTTTTACATTTGGGACTGGCTTTTGCCAGCAGGTTGTATTTATTTTGGTGAGCTGGGAGAGACAGATGTATCATTTATACAGATGTATTGTATTTTATTTCCAGCTTCAGTCTGAGATGTATTAGTTTTAGTTCAGCTCTGTTTTATTGCTCTTTTATTATTATCTCTTATATCTGAGCAGGTTTGGCGCTTCGTGTACACGGGAAATACCGTGTGCACGGCGGATCTGTAGACGGGCCCGGGTTCTGGTTTACACCCGGGGCGTGACAAAACGCCCCGCCGTCGTTACCACAATTAAGGTTTCTCCATTAATTAGGTTCGTCGTTACCACAATTAAGGTTTCTCCATTAATTAGGTTTCTCTATTACGGTTTCTTTATTTGCTATTTTCATTCCTTTATTATTTATAATATTTTTATTTATATTTAGTAAATTTCTGGAAGATATATATATTTTTTTATAAATTTGTTATTAAAAAATTAAATAAAATTTGTATTTGGTAATTCTCATTAAGTTAATTAAATTTTACTATTTTATAAAATTAAGATTAAGAATATAATTTAGAAAACTCGATAGATTTTGGATTTAAAAATAAAAAATATAAAAAAAAAATTAAATCACTTTATATTAAATTATTTTTGAATTCATATTTCTTTAGGTTAAATTAAAAATCTGATTTTATAATTTGTTTTTTATTTTGCTATTTAAATTCGGATTCAAATTTATATTATAAAATAAAACTTTATATTCAAATTATGTACTTAAATTTAAATTATTTTTGAATTAAGATTTAAATTTCATCGAACAAACTAAAGTTTTTTTTATAAATTTGTTATTATAAAATTAAGAATTATTATGAAAATTGACTTAATATACCCTTTTCATCATTATTCATTATTTAAAATAATAATTATGAATTCAAATTTATATTTTTCTATTAAATTTATTTTTAATGAAAGCTAAAAAAGTTTTTTTTTTTTTTTTTTTATAAATTTGTTGTTATAAAAGTATGAATATTATTGTGAAAATTGACTAATATATCATTTACATCATTATTCATTATTCATTATTCAATATAGAGATAAAATTTTGATTTGAAATATTATATTTTCAAAAAATTTAAATTAGAAATTAATTGCATTACCATAAATAATTTATAATTGATTATATAATTAAAATTTGAGTTCAAATTTGAATCAAATTATAAAATTTGAGTTTAAATTTGAATCAAATTAGAGATTTGAAAATTAATGAAACAAAGAGGTGGGGTGAGATGAACGGACAATAATAAGCAGCAATGAGAAAAGTGACACCATTTCATTTAATTTTTTATAAATAAATTTAATTAAAAATATAAAATAGTAAGAATTTAAATTTAAAATATTAAATTTTAATCATTAAATTTTTGCCATTTACGTTAGAGATGATAAAATATCAGTACAGATAAAATGATTTTATTATTATTATTATTATTATTTTTTCGAGCCACCTGTAATGTTTACCTCCGTTTTTGTTCCTCTATATGATATTGATGCGATCTAACATACAGACTAATAAATAGAGCAATGCTACATGTACACCCCGAAGGGGTGTATATCATACACCTCCACCATTTTAATGGTGGCGATATTTTTTACGGGTCACATCGATTGACCCATCATCACACCCCACCCATTGGATGGATGGGGTGTGTGATATACACCCCGTTTTGGATGTACAAGTATCATTTCCCCTAATAAATAAGGCTAGATACCCTATGCCTACTTCTTTCTGTATATGTTTAAATTTTTTTTTGCTGTAGTTGAATGTATTCACTTTGCGTGGTTTAGAAAGTTTTTATTTTATTATTTTGTGATTTAAAAATTTATATTTAAATATTTTATAATTTTATTTTATTTTTTAGGGTTAATTGCATACAGGTCCCTCCAAATATGTCGAATTGCAAATATATTCCTGTAAAATTCAACTTTTCATATTTATCCCTTCAAAAATTCAAAGTTCTTCAAATATGCCCTCCTGGTTAATCCCCGTTTGGAATCTGTTTATTTTTTAACAGATTCGATGTGAAATTATTTTTTTGTCCCCTTACAAATATATCCAAAAGTAATATCATTATACTTGTTACAAAAATGCCCCTCTCCAAAAAACCCAACGTATATATCCCTCTAATTGTTGCAAAAATGCCAATAAAAATTGCATCCCTCTAATTGTTGCAAAAATGCCAATGAAAATTAAATAAAAGGGTTTTTTTTTGTTAATAAATTTAAAACTGATTTAGCTGGAAGAATTTTTAACGTTTCAAGAGAAAAAGCATACGCTAAAGAGTGTAGACCGGGTGCATATCAATAGCTTGGTCAATTGTATGGGGGCATAAAAGAGTATTCTCTCCATTTCCCACACCACACCTTAACTTTTTTTGTGTTCCATATTTTCTCAAATTAGTTTTATCTATCTCTCTCGCTCGATCGATCGATCGGGATGATGAACCGGTTCGAACCGGACGGGAGGAGAAAACCTCACACCTCTTCCTGCGCGGCGACCTCCCGTTCAGGGATGGAAAGATGAAGAGCAAGAGGAGGATGGAAAGAGAAGAGGACAAAATCCAAGGTTAAGCATTTAAATAACTGAATAGTAAATAAAAGAAAGGGTAAATAAAAGTTGAAGAGGAAAAAATTCAAGGTTAAGTCCTGTCTCTGAATAGTAAATAAAAAAAAAGGATAAAAAGGTATATTCACTTTCTAATCTAACCAAGGTTAAGTATTTAACCTATGGTTAACTCAACTTTTCTAACAGAGATGGACGGTAGGGATAGATTTGAATAACGGTGGATTTTTGAAGGAATAAATATGAAAAGTTGAATTTTGTAGAAATATATTTATTATTCGATATATTTGGAGGGACCTCTATGTAATTAATCCTATTTTTTTATATGTCGTTAAACAAGATATTATTCTATAATTTTCAAGAAAAAATTACTTTGCTATCCTATTTGCCAGCAATTTTTTTTTTTTGATAAAATAAAAATAAATTATATAATAATTAAGTATATTTTTTTGAACTATAAAATAGCGAAATAAAAATACGCTAAACTATTGGACGGTAAATTGAAGTTTACTTTTCTTTTTTTTTTTAAATTAAAATTTATTATTACTGAATAGTCTAAGGTGTCATCATAAAAATTACTTTTACGTCTCTAAATTCAAAATGATTAATTAATGAAATAAAATTTGAGGTAATATCATAAAAATTACTTTTGCATCGATCCTTAAAATTAAATAAATAATTATTTTCATATCCAGAGTTTGTGATCTGCTCTTTATTATGGTTAGGTCCGTTGGATTTGATTTAAAAAAAGAAAATATTCAGAATTTAATAAAAATTAAGAAAAGATTGGTCAAAATTTTTTGACTCGTAATTTGTTTTTGAGTAAAACTTGTACCCATGATATGCAATAAAACTCATTATTGACTCCAAATATTACTGGATCTTAAAGAGATCTAGTAGTATCTCAATATCTCATCAATGGCTTTTTGTTATTTTAATTTTTGAAATTCAAAATAATAATAATAATAATAATAATAATGAAAAAATACAAAAAAATAAAAACAAAAATATATAATGCAGTAGAAACTCATTATATATATATATATATATATATATATATATATATATATATATATATATATATATATATATATATATATATAAAGAGATCTACAAACGTCTCAGTATTTCAAACCATTTTTTCAATTTTTGAATATGAATAAAAAATTAAGAATAGTAAAAGAAGGAAAAGAAAAAAATTAATGCAAGTTGAGAGTTCTTTCAAGAACATTCATGAAGAAACCCTAAACCCTAAATCTGCAAATTATAGGGTTAAGTGAAAAAAAAAATAAAAATAAAAAAATAAATCGTATTATAATTTTTTGACTCAAAATTTTATTTATTGCAGTTTATGATTGAAACTTTCTAAATTATCACAATCAAGTTCAATAATTTAATTTAATGGCTAAATTATATAAATTTTTTTTTATAAATATCCACTTTTTTATTTTTCTCCTGACTTTCAAAAATCTATATTTTATTTTCTCAAAAATTTAAGTTGATGCATTTGCCCACCTCCGTGAGGGTTCCGTCAATATTCCGTCAATTTTTTTTAATTTATATCGAAAATATCCTTGAAATGACAGAAATACATTAAAAGTTAATTTTTTTTTTTTTATAGAATAAGTAAGGATAATATGATCATTTTACCTTCTTCATTAACACCGTAACCCTGAAAATATTTTTTCATATGTTAATAGGGTAAATATAAATTTTTAAATGTCAGGAGAAAAATAAAAAAACAGATATTTATAGAAGAGTTTTTTTTTGTATATTTTAGCCTAATTTAATTAATAAAATATTAGGACATGAGAAGTGATGTGATATTTTAATTATTTTTGCGTCGTCAATCAAAATATTACTATATTATATCATATTAGTAACATATTAATATTTAGTCAACAAAATTAAACTGTGAGACTTATTTATAATAATTCAAAAAATTTAAATTAAAAATTATAATAAATTAAAATTTAAAAATTAAAATGCGACCCACCCCATAATTTGAGAACCAAAAGTATAGTTTGCTCAATTTTATTTAATAATTTTATTAAAGCCGTAGAGAGATTGGTACATTTGGGAGAATATATGACCCATAAATGGTAATTCATGGTATTAAGTTATATTTTTGTACGTACATTATTTTGAATTTTGAATGGGCAACAAAGAGCTTGTGGGTCTAGCACTATAAAGGGTTTTTTGCTTACTTATTCCTTACTACTATTCAAAAATTTTAAATTTATTACAAAATTATTAAAATATTTTTTAAAAATTCAATTTTATTAGTGAATTCTAGAAAAAATAAAGATATTTGAAATAATTATTTAAAATCAACAACAATATTTTAATTATTTAAAAATAAATAAAATATTTTTAAAATTTTGAAAGATATATTAGATATTATGCTTAAGTTTTTCAAAAAAATTGTTGGAGTAAGGTTTATATATTCTTAATTATTATTCAAAAAATTTAAATTTATTCTTCTATATTTAAAATATTTTTTAAAATTTTAAATTCTATTAGTATATCTTGGAGTTTTTGGGATATTTGAAAAACTTTTTGACAATCAATAAGGATATTTTGGTTAACCATAGAGTTTATTAGATTTTCTAAAGTTTTGAAGTATATATAATTTATTATTTCAAAAAATAAAAATGAAGAGACAAAAAAAAAGAGTTTTTTTTTTCTAGATAGAGCATGCTAATGATATATTCAAAAGTGGGTTTAAATTTTACACCAAATTCATTTAATGAGTGGGATGTCTCCACTAATCATGTATGAGTGGAGTGTAAAATTTACACCAAAAAGTAAAAGTACAAGTAGCATTTATATTTTAGATATCTATACAAATATATGAATTTTCAATGTCTATAGCTGATTTGGCATATTCTCCTTTTTTTTTTTTTTTTTTTTTTAGATTTTTTCTATTTTCTTTTTCACTAAATCGACTCCTAACCTTCCCAATTCTCTTTCTCAACTCCCGATCCACTTCAACTTTCTTACTTTATGAAGCGTATCTTTCTCTCCTCCCAACCCTTTTCCACACGGTATTTAATTCTATTTATGTGACGCCCCAACTTTCCAGGGGGTCATCTATCCTAGAACTACTCTAACTTTAGTACGTTTAACTCTCTTAACCTTTTGGTCTTACTACTACAAAAAATGGTATAGCCGGATTAAGAAATTTAATCCTATTATATTATTTATATGTAGGACTAATACATATTTGGGGGATGTCACATTCTTTCCCCCTTTAAGCCCTGATGTTCTCGTCAGACTTAAAGACACTCACAAGCATCAGACGATGTGAGACTCGTCTCGCTAGCCTTAGCCGACCTTGTGGGGAGCTGCACTCCACCCACAACGGTCATTAGCCGGAGAGCCTCGCTCTACCCGCTATATAACCTTGGCTCAGCCGAGACTCATCTCACATTTCCAACTAGTGAATGACACTGATATCAACTGTGACGCCCCAACTTTTCAGGAGGTCACCGATTCTAGAACTACTCTAGCTCTAGCATGCTTAACTCTCTTAACCTCTTGGGTCTTACTACCATCCAAAATGCTATAGCCGGGTTAAGAAATTTAGTCCTATTATATCATTTATATATAGTGCTAATACATATTTTGGGGGTGTCACAATTTAATTCTATTTTTCGAGATCAGCCGCAACATTTAGAGTCCCTTCTTTGATCGTTCCCACCATCTCCTCAACGATCCCGACCCCGATCCCATCAATTCTAACAGCAACAATTCCGATAGCGATCACAAGCCACTACGTTCGTGCTCACGACTCTTTAATTTGGTGTTGATTTTGGTTTAATTTGATTTAATTTCAAACAATTTTAGAGAAAAAAAGAGAGCATATTTTAAGAGTGTTTTATGATTTTTTTTAGGTTTTATGTGATTACAGAATTAGTGCGACAGAAAAAGATGATGACGATTATTGTTTATTTCTTCTCATCAATTTGCAAATCGAATAACATCTTTATATCCTTATATAATTAACTTTTAATAAAATTTTTATATTATTAACCAATCAAATATAATTATTTTTACTATGACTTCTTTATATTTTTATTTACTTATTTAATTCATAATTTTTTACTATAATTTCTATTCATCGTATTGTGCGGGTTCCTACACTAGTCTATAATTAAAGCAAGATAAACTTTATCACGCCCCATCCTACCTTCCAAATAGGAACACCTTGCGAGTGTGTGTCCAGACCTACTGAACGGACAGAGTTTTTCTTGTTTGCCCAAGACGTCGCAATCCTTACAATTCAAAATGTTCCAACCAGGAACCAAATTCACACAAAAATTACGAAAGAAAAGTACAAAAAATATAAAATAACTAGCTGTTACAAGCATTCATCTCATACATACAAAATATTTATATATTTATTTTCTTATCTTTTTACAACTCAAAATATTATTATATTTTTATTCTCTCATTTCTATACCCGAACTACAAGTCGACGAAGAGTACTACTTCTATCGAGTCCAAAATGGTAGGGCGCTATCTACTGAACTACGCCTTTACCTCGTGCTGCCGCGTCGCTCACGAAAGGACATATAAAATATAGGAGTGAGAACTATCAAATAGTTTCCAGTAGGTATAGCCACCCATGCAAGAAGCTTGACCCACCAGGTCAATAGGAGGCAAAACGAGTATATAGTAATAATCTACAGAAATGTAAATCTACACTATATGCAATATAAATCAAATGCTATGCCTCATATAAATGTGATAATTAAATCTATGCAAGTAGGTACTACCCATCTATTTCTATTTTACTATAAATTTCTATTCAACCTAAGGTACCTTTACCTTAGCCATATTGCTTGACTTGGTCTTGAGACAATCATCAAGAAAACCATCGACGAGTGAGGAACATGTCGTACACTCTCGACCCATAGACCATCCAATGGGAGAGAAATATATCGTACACGCTCGGTCGGCACATCATCCGATGGGAGAGGAACTTGCCGTACACTCTCGGATTGTAGATCACCCGATGGGAGAGGAACATGCTGTACACCTTTGGTTGGGGATTTCTCAGTGGGAGAGGAATCTACCGTACATCCACGATCGAGAAATCTCTAATAGGAGAGGAACATACCATACACCCGTTAATCACAACGTCATGCCCCGAGTCCCCAGTGAAAGCCCTCGGGCACGCAGCAAACCCTCCGCGTGTGCGAGCACACACCCCACACACACGAAGCGTCCAAAACTATCATGTAAAAAGAACTATAATTTACAACTAAACAAGTATCAGAGTATAAATAAAAACTAAATTAACATCTGTCACTGTACATAATGCATACAAATCCACTGCTATTGTCTCTCAGGCACACGCAATGCTGGTGCACTATCCATCCGAGCAAAAAGAAGAGGAGCCCCTACCATCTATCACGAAATTGAAAGAGTGGAAGCTATTGATGGGGCTGACGAAACTCCTCGAAGCACGCTGACCACATGTTCCCTGCCTGTCCACAGCGGTAGCACCTGCTCACATGCTGTTCACACCTATGAGGCGAGTATAGTCAACTGCAAATAACACACCTCCTCGATCCCTGCTGCTGCCACGATCCTCCTAGCCTCTATCTCATGAAGGAATCACAACCTTGAAAGCACAGTCAAAAGTATCTCGACGATCTCCTCGAGCTAGACTGTGTCATGCTCCGGGATGAAAAGGCGGTCTAAATTTTTTTATATATATATAAGTCAGAGTTGAAAAGTCGATCCCCAAGACATGAGCAGATCCGCCATGTGCATAAGGATTCCCCAGTCCAAACGAACAGAGTCTTCCCTATACACGCAGGGATAGGCAGAGTACAATATACAATCAGAGTTCACTAAAATGAAATAACGACACAGTATTGAAATGACTACACTAATATAAATCAGCATGATCCAATATAATCCCTGATCACTAAATACCCAAAAGAACAACTAATAATGTCAACAACTACGATAATCCAATAGATACTAATAATCTAATAAGTATGATAATAAGTCATAATCAACAACGACTGAAATAGAAATAATCATGGCGGCAAGACAGCTATCTAGCTAGCAAAATGGGACGGCTCTATAGCGTAGCCTCACATCATCGTCCCGATATCTCACCATCCGACGAACTTGAAAAAGGTGTCAACAGGAGAGTATGAGATACAAATGAATGCATCCAAATGGGTACAATGAATTGGGGACCAGCAAGTCATACCTACTAGTATACAATAATCAAACGAATATAGTAAATTAGCAGGTAGGTATGAAAGCAAGTAAATCGACAGATATAATGAATCATAAATGCTAAATCGAAGAGTTATAAGAATAGGGTACTGATAATCACATAAGAGGTATAAATGATGTAACAAGTATAACCAGTAATGAATAATAAAATAAAAACTTTAAAGAAAGAAATGCGTTAATACTAGAATCCAAGTACCTAATCAATGCCACTATTGGTCACAAGGACCTCATGCGAATGCCATGATCGGCACCTGTCGGGCTGACATAAGGGGCATCTCAATATTGATTAATTACAACTTTCTATCAATTACAACTTTCTTTGTTTTTCAACTTTCTATAGTATTAATTACAACTTTTTATCAACCTGTACTATAAAATAATAGTTATAATTTTCTTTGTTTTTCCTCACAAAATACATAGTTCACTCAAAATACCAAAAATGGGTAATAATACCGCTGGACCCTCTAGGTCTCTAAGCTGCTGGGCTCTTGCCCCTGTTGTGTGTCTCGCCAGCAGTACCTGGATATGTAAAGAGTGGGAACCAATGGAGAGTGAGAACTACGAATAGTTCCCATTAGGCTCATCCACCGAGAAATATATTCTACATCTCTTGGTCCAATGAAAACAATAGTAGCAAGATAGTATATATGGAAAGCTATAAATACTATGCTAGCATGCTGATATAAAATCACTACACTACTAGTCATGCTCAAAATCAGTATGCTATTATGCCATGCCACACTAGGCAACTATGCCACAACTTGGCCACTATGCCGCTATAAGGGTTACTGTGACGCCCCCAATAGTCCCACATCGGATGTGGATGGAATTGTGATTGGATTTATAAGAGACATGGACACTAGTAATAATAACTGGATTTAAGCATTTTGGGTCGTGGTTTGGGCCCAACGAGTTATTATTGCTAGTAGGCCGGGTCGTTACGTTTGGTATCAGAGCCAATAACCAGCCGGAAGTGTGTGATGAGTCTCGGCTAAGCTTGGGTCTAGATGACAGGGCTAGCGAGACAAGCCTTACATCGCCTGGTGATCTTGGGTTGTGCATGTGTTTGGGCTGACGAGGACGTCAGGCCTAAACGGGGGGAGTCTGTGACGCCCCCAATAGTCCCACATCGGATGTGGATGGAATTGTGATTGGATTTATAAGATACATGGACACTAATAATAATAACTGGGCTTAAGCATTTTGGGCTATCAGTTGGGCCCAACGAGTTATTATTGCTAGTGGGCCGGGTCGTTACATTTACACCTAACTCGACCATAATTGGTCACTTTCATTTTGTCTTTACTTTTAGCCTTTCGAAAGTATCTCGTCCAATAGACCCATGCCCTAGGAGTCTTGCTCCTAACTAAAAGTCTCAAATTCGAAGCCGCCATTTGTAGTATATTTTATCTTTAAACCTTTCGGAAGTATCTCTTCCGATGGGCCCATGCCCTAGCGGCCGCTATGCGCGCTCACCTCCAGATGACGAGTCTCAAATCTGAAGGTGCATTAACATTACATTTTATCCATTTTTAACCTTTCGGAAGTATCTTTTTCGATGGGCCCATGCCTTAGGGGCTACTATGCGCGTTCACCTCCAAATAACGAGCCTCAAATCCGAATGTGCCAAATTTCATTCTCTTTTACTTTTCTTCTTTTATCCTAGATTATTAACTCTAGGATAGCTAAGATGCCCCCAGGACACCATTTTAGGTTAGAGTTCTCTTGTTTACTCATTTGCATATACACCCTAAGTCCATTACTTTAGGGTCGCTAATCGTCACCAAGGACAACATATATCGACAATCTCTCTAACCTTAGAATTCATTGACTCTATGTTAAAAACTCTACATTTTCTCATTTTAACCTAGATTTTCCTCCTAGGTTTCATGCTACACATTTGACCTCTTGACCTAGATTTTCTCCTAAGTCCAAATACCACTTAACCTCGTGCAAGAACATCCTCTAAATAGGTTTTAATACATTTATTTCATAGGGTTAAACCCTAACTTTCTCATGGTCATGTGTTCTCTTCATACCTATTCTTACTAACATACTTCTAGATTTGAAAAGCAAAGAAAAAGAGTAGAGATCACCCTTTTCGGTAGAATCCCCCATCTTGTGCTCTCTTTTGAGGGAGAGGTCGTTCGATCTCTAGAATCTCCATGAAATCCCCTAAAAGTGGGATAAAAATCTATAAGAGATCATTTCATCTTTTTTAAATCCATAAAAACCCAAGAACATGAAAACCCTAAATTTTTCCCACATACCTTTCTTAAGCTCTTGGTCAAAGAAAATGGAGAGAGGGTTTTATCTTCACTCCAATGCCTTCCTTAAGGTTCTCTCCTCCTTCTCCAAGCTATTTTGGAGATCAAACCTTTAGCTCTAGTACTCCACAGGGATCCCCTTCCCTCTCTGTTGTTGCTGCTGCTTCTTCTCTGGAGAGAAAACGCAAGGAGAGAGAGTGAGAGAAGTAAGGGAGAAAGAGAGGAAGAGATAAGGGTTTTGTCAGGAAGGTTGGTGGCTATAACAGGGGGTGTGAAATGATCCAAATGCCCCCACTAAAATCCCTTATTTCCCTCGAATCGACGCGATTTCTATTTGTTTTGGGCGCCTGCGACCCTGTCCGGGCGTTCGATTTGTCGGAGCCACTGTTCACCTAGACGGTCCAAAGCACCCTCATACCACGCCCGCCACTGTTCATCCGGGCGCCCTCGGGCACCAAAAACCAACTCTCGGGTTGAGAGTCTCAATGTACGGCCAAGGCACCCGCCCCAGCACCCGCTACTGTATCTTTGGGCGCTTGCAGGGCATCCCGGGCGCCCGAAACCTATCTGAAGATTCAGACTTAGCTGTTTTCGCCTGTTTCTGACTCAACTTCGATCTGAATGCGATTTGCTTCGAACCAAACTTGTTATAACTCATTTTTATCATGTTTTTAAACATATTTAGGGTGACTTACCTGCACTTTGCTACTTTAGCAAAAGCCGGTGCTCTACATCCCTCACTCCTTATAGGAGTTTCGTCCGCGAAACTACAACTTCGCATACCTTGGCTTATTCCTCAAAAAGGTGAGGATGCCGCTCTCGCATTGTGCTCTCGAGCTCCCAAGTGGCCTCTTGCTCACCTTGGTTAGCCCACAGCACCTTCACATATATGATGGATTAGTTCCTCAAATTCTTCTCTTGTCGATCAACTATTTTTCATAGGTACTCATCGTAGCTCAAGTCCTCTCGTAGATTCGGCGGTGGATAGTCGATCATGTGAGTCGGGTCGTGAACATACTGGCAGAGTTGGGATACAGGGAAAGCATCGTGTCCTCCCGCCAACTCCGGAGGTGATGCCACTCTGTAAGCCACAGGGCCGATCCGCTCCAATACCTCGTAAGGGCCAACAAAGCGAGGACTTAGCTTTCCCCACATCCCAAATCGCACTATGCCCTTGGTGGGCGATGCCTTCAAGACTACATGGTCACCGACGCTGAACTCTAAGTCGCGTCGCCTTTTGTCGGAATAACTCTTTTGCCAACTCTGCGCTGTCACTAACCGCTGACGCGCAATTCTCATATTCTCATCGGCCTCCTGTAACACATATAGGCCCAAGGTTGATCTTTCTCCGACCTCACTCCAATGCAACGGAGATCAGCATTTTCTGCTATACAACGCTTCAAAGGGTGCCATCTTGATACTGGCCTGGAAGCTATTGTTGTAGGCGAACTCCGCTATAGGCAAATACTACTGCCATCCGGCGCCATAGTCCAATACGCACGCCCTTAACATATCCTCGAAGATTTGATTTGTCCTCTCTGATTGCCCATCGCTCTGAGAATAATATACTGTGTTGAAATCGAGGCGTGTCTCCAGAGTCCCGAAAAAACTCTTCCAAAACTGTGAAACGAACTAGGGGTCTCGATCTGACACGATAAAGATGGGTACTCCGTGTAGGCGCATAATCTTATCAATATACAATTGTGCCAACTTGTCCCTTGACCATATGGTGTGGATTGGCAAGAAATGTGCCGCTTTAGTCAATTGGTCCACTACCACCCATATCGCATCGTGGCCCGCTTGTGATCTAGGCAAGCCCGCTGTCACGCCCCGGGGTCGAAACTGCGATCCGGGCTCATTAACAGATTTGCCACCCATACGGGTAGGTGAAGTATCAAACCTGCAAAAGATAGAGACTAACATCTAGCATATATCAAAGCTAAAAAAAAAAAAGCTACTAAAATAAACCTCAAATGCACTGTACCACTGTATACATCCCAAAATACCTCAAATGCAACATCTGTCGGCATACAAAAGGAAAAACTAAACAAATATACAATCAGGGTATACGATAAAATTCACAATCCGGGTAGGTACATATATCTCACCAAAATACAGCGCGGGTAGGAATCTAGCTTGCGACTCCCTTACCTCGATCCGACAAACCAGCCAATGCAGGGACTGAATGAGAAGTCTTTGCGAAAAAGGGTCACCACAATGGGTGTGAGAACTACATTAATTAAGTAGTTCTTAGTGGGTACCGTCTCCAAGACTAACGATCTACCCACTAAGTCTACTAGAGTCAAGATAACCCTAACAGGTATAAAAATAGATATATAAGAGCTGGTAAGAAATCTACAACTACCATGCCTCTATCTATAATGCTCAATGAATGATGATGAATAGGACAACTATCACACCCCGGCGTCGAAACTGCGACCCGGGCTCGCCAATAGTTCCGCCGCCCATACGGGAAGCCCCGTATAGACAAAGCGACTAACCTGCAAAAGATCAGCTACACTATACAGATATCAGAGCTGGAAAGTAAACTGCTGAAATAAAAAAAAATATACAAATCCTCAAATAGTACATGCCAGGTCCTCAAAAAACAAAAGTCACTCCAAACTAAAGCTCTCAAAAGTAAAATATACATGATACATCCCAAACTCACTAACAGTACTAGAACATCACCAAAATGGTACATCTACTCTCACATGAAGAAGACTGGTAGGGATCTAGCTCGTGACTCCCTTACCTCGATCAGCAGGATCAGCAACAGGAGCAGCAGGAACTGGAGTAGAGGTCCCTGGGGAAAAAACACCACGGCGGGTGTGAGAACTACATCCCACAGTAGTTCTCAGTGGGTACCGCCAACAAGCCCGACGGTCTGCCCACTAAATCTACTAGAGGCATAAAGTAACAAATGCAGTACTGAAAGTAAAGGCTGGAAAATAACTCTACAGCTACTATGCCTCTATCTAAATGCTCAAGAAGTGAAACAGATGGAAACATGATGCAACTACTATCTCTCAAACATAATCACCCAATCTACACTGACTGCCACAAATGGTCCAGTCAAACCTGCGCCTACCTACTGCCGTTACATCCAAGGAGGACCAGACTTACGTAGGTCGTCCGTGACTGCCAAAACTGGCCCAGCCAGAGGGACTGCATCGACAAGTCGCGATAGCAAGTAACAAGCCCAACTCCGGAGTGGCACTCGAGGGGCGCGACCCCACCGAGAAAAATATCTGCGCATCTTTGTCGAGCTCAAATGTGGCTCATGCATGCTATAGTCCAAATCCACGATCAACAAGATCGACAGTAACCAACAACACAACCTCTCACTCACAGGCTGGAAAACCACACAACCGGGACCTACCGTCGACTCAGACGGCTCCCAAAAATAAAACACTGATCTAACACTGCTATCAGACTCCACTCGGCCCCCAGGCGTGAGTGTAACATGCATCCCACAACAACTCGACCACTCGACCCACTATCCGGGCGAGGAAACTCTAAGTCCAGGTAAAATAATAGATAACAGTGTGGGAATGTCTAAAGCATAAATAACCTAGCCCAAGTTGGAGTTTTCTACTAGTCTGGTTAAACATGTAGCATATGACGGGGTGTTAGGTCAAGTTCCAAGCATAGCATTTAATTACAGATTTAGGAAGCAATAAATCAATATGATCATCATAGCAACACAAGTAACATCAATTCTCTCCTTCTAGCATGCTTCCTAATACACTCACAATCATGCAAGTTTCCTACAATATAGAATTACTGATCAGTCCGCCAGTTTTGAAGACGAAGCAACCCGCCTGTAAGTGCAAAGCTGTCCTAAGTCCAAAAAGCTGAAACTACACGGGAATAATCCTCCAATTCTCACAATTCCAACGGGTCCAGAAACACTCAAAAACTCCTCCTGGGTACAAAGATACAGTACAAAGTTACAAACAACACAAAATTTCCCAGTGTACAGTTTGCTGAAATTTCAGTCCCAGAAAAGCTTGATTATCACCTACGAGAACAACTCAAAAAATTCCAATAAAAATATGACAGCAATCCTCGCGATGCGGAGATGTCAATCGAGTCCTTAAACGTCGAATTTCGATACCCAAGTGCAGAGATAAAAATACAACAAGGTGGTACTGTCCAGGAACAAACACCAGCAAAATAGGGCTAAAAAATGTACCCGAAACCCTAAGAAAAACTCAAATCTGGAAGGAGTGGAAGATACCAAAATCGTAGATTTACCTCTCGTGAATCCGACACCGTGAAAATCGTCCAAAAATTCTGTCGGGGTAGCTCTGTGGACCTCGTGGACCGAAACGCGATGGAAAAGGGCCACCAACGAAAGAACGTCGCACTGCGCCAGCTCGCCGAAGATGTCATGCCGCGGCCTCCAAAAAATCCAAGCCTCCTTCACAAGATGCAGCACAAGATGATCAACAAGGTTGCTTAGGGCTCAAGTGGGTTTGGGCTCGGGAAAAAGGTCCAAGAGCCCAAAGAAGATGGCTATTTAAAGGCCTCCACCAAAGAAACCCCAAAAAAAACTCTTATTGGGCTTTTGGGCCCAAATTCCGGGCGCCCGGGGGTTTCGGGCTGCTACAATAGCCCGAAAACACCCCCGGCCCGGCCCACCAACCGCGCCCGAAAACCCCAGGGCCCGCCACATGTCGCCTCCGCGCTCCGCGCGCCCGCCAATCGCGGCGCGCCGTGTGGCCGCGCGGTCCACGGCGGGGACCGTGGGCCGCGGTTCGCGGCGGGCCGCCCGGGTCACTGCGCCAGCCAATGAGCGGGCGACATGTGGCCCGGCGGGGTCCACCATGCGCCGTGCCCGACGCGGTCCACGCGCGTGCGTTGACCCGCCAATCAGCGCCTGCCACGTGGCAGAGCGCTCTGCTGGCTGCTCCCGGTGCACGCCAAGTGGGCCGTGGACCGGCCCACCCGAAAAATCGGCCCGTTTGGCCCATTTAGCCCGAAAATAGCCGATTTTTAATGTTTTCGCACGCTGAGTCCGTTTTTGGCCTCCGTTTGATGCACAACGGGCTCGATACACTAATAATAGGTATTTTCTCACCGCCGACCACCTAGACAGGTCGTACGGAAAAATCGGGACACCACAACAACAACTACTCGCTCTCGAGGAGCTAATAAACCCAATCACAACGACTGCCACATAGGGTCCAGTTGAACCTGCGCCTACCTACTACCACACATCCACTGAGGACGGGATTTATGTAGGGCGTCCCACATGGACTACATCGACGTCGCGCGAACACAAGTAATAGACCCAGCTCCGGAGCGGCACTCGAGGGGAGCTACCCCACCGAGGAATTAGCATATCACTGTCGAGCTCAATATGGCTCCTGCAGGCTATAGTCCATTCCTACGATCAACCATATCGACAACTCGCAACTCACAACAACTAAACACACTGGCCGGAGATACTCAACAGCCGGGACCACCGTCAACCCAAACGACTCCCAAAATAGAATACCCAGACCACCACTAAGACTCTGACATGCATCCTATACTAAGCCAATCACTCAGCCCACTCCTCGGGGAGAGGATAAAACCACAATACAGGAGATATGCAATAATGCTAATGAGTCTGGAATATATATACAACCATTGTTAATAGTTTTCCAGGATCTAGGGTTCAACATGCAACATATGGTAGATGGTGCTAGTCAGAATTCCAAAATTACTAAATACTATAATCAATATTCGGCCCCGCAAGCGCGAATATAGGTGCAACCCATCGAACCCAGATCACTAGAACCATCCACTCGGGTGAGGGAAAATATTTGAAATCCATAAAAGACGGAGTTTGGAAACCATTTCTTTAGAAATTCTATTTTTAGAAAACCTTTTTATAAATTTGGATTATTTTGAAATCAGTTTGAAATAAGCATTTTTAAAGCTCCTTTAGTCAAACAGTGTTTCTGAAACTTTCGAAATAAGCATTTTCAAATAACCTTTAATCAAACAGTGTTTCCAAAATATCATAGGTTCGAGGTCTCAACAACACAAATTTCCAAGCAACCAACAGGTTCATCATATAATAATAACATAAAACATTACACCTATCATGCAACCAACTAACAGATAGACATAGAGAGGAGTCCACCACTTTTGGAAGAAATCCAACCTATCTGCAACGTAGTGATTTGGAATCCGATCAAGCCAAAACTAGGCGTGCACGTTCCTCAGGCTCCTGTGGTTCCAATGAACCAAAACGTTCCCAAAAACTCTTCCCGGATTGAGCACAATTGCAACAACACTAGGTTAGGCGCAGAATTCCAACAAGCGACTCCATAAGCAATCGGGTGCCCAATCTGAACTTATACCTCAACAAGAAGATCCCAAACTTAGTTCCTAACTTCTTCTCCAACTTAGGAATACCCAGGAAGCCAAGAAAAGCTCTCTACAAGTGCCGAAAATCAGGAAAAAGCATGATCTTCAAGGTGTTGTCCGGATCTGCCTCCAAAAACAGCAAGTTCAACAAGGTGTAGAGGCTAAACCATACATGATCACAAGCTAAAATCAAAAGAGAAGTTGCTCACTATAACCATAAAGATGTGATCAAACTCTTACATCTCCATAAAAATTCCAAGGTCTCCACGAAATTTGCCCTCCAAGGCTGAACAACACAAAAGGTTCAGCAAAGAAAAACAGCATGCTGAATTTGTCAAATGGGCCACAAAAAGAGGGAATAACTTATACAAATTACCTTCAAAAATCCTAAAACAAGGTGCTCATGTGTTCATCTTGAAGTCTAGAAGAGTCCCAAGCCCTTCAATCTTAAAATCCATAAGCAAAAGACAAAGAAAATCCATGAGTATCCATTGCTGTCTAGAAAATTGCCCTGTGCACAAGGGCTCCAGAGATGGTGCGAAAAACCTCAGTAAAAGCTGGAATTGAGGGTTGTCACCAATATGAAAGTTGGAGATATGCCTGTGAAGAAGATCCCCTTCAAATTTGAGCTCAAAAATCCACTCCTAGAGCTCAAGGAAAGCCGCGGAAGAAACACAGATGGTGTAGGCAGCAGCTGCAGGAATCACCAAGCTCACTAAAGTGGAGAAGAAGATGACTAAAATGCTCTCAAATCCCTCCAAAGATGATGAAGAATGGTGGAAGAGTGTGGAGGAGTCCTCTCTGGTCGCAAAAAGCTCCATCAAAACCCCAAAAATAGAAGAGGAAGTCCTATTTTATAGTCACCAAGATATCTGCCCAAAACGTAGCTTGAACCCCAACATTCGGGCGCCCGAAAATAGTAGGGGTGCGCCCGGACACGTGGCGCTTATCCAAGATGCGCCTGAAACCCAGATCGCGCGTCCACAGGGCGCCACGCGTCCCCCGACACGGTTGGTAGGTGACAGCGAATCACCTCGCGGCACACGGCGGGTGGTAGGGGCGCGCGCGTAGCATGCGTCGTGTGCGCTGCACCCGCACGTCCACCCAATCCCGTGCCACCACGTGTCTCGTTCGGCACTAACCGCTACGCGCCGCGTATCTCGGTTGATCCGTGGTCCGCGGCCTCATGCGCCCATTCCTGGGCGCCCGAAACACATATCTGGGCGCCCGAATCCTCCCAAAACACACAAAATAGGTGTTTTGATCGGTTTTTCGCGCTGAGTCTATTTCTCGCGTCCGTTTGGCGCGCAAACACACTCGACACTCGAAAATAGGTGTCTACATGCCGCTGACCACATGGCCAGCATCCGCGAGGATTCGGGTCATCATACCTATGATGAAGTCCATCGCGATATTCTCCCACTTCCAAACGGGTATTGGTAGGATTTGAAGTTTGCCCGCCTGAAGTCAATGCTCTGCTTTAACCTGTTGGCACACTAAGAAATGAGCCACAAAGCACCCAACATCTTTCTTCATACCTGGCCACCAGAAATGCATCCTCAAATCCTTGTACATTTTGGTGCCGCCGAGGTGGATTGTATAAGGCGATCGGCGTGTTTCTTGCAAAATTTCATCGCGGATTTCCTTATCGCTAGGCACACATAACCGACCCCGAAATTTCAAGACTCCCTCTGAGTCCACACTAAAGTCCACCGCACGTCCGCCCTCAATGTTAGACCGCACCTTTTGGAGTTTCTCGTCAGCGGCTTGCTTTTCTTTGATTCTTTCCAACAAGGTGGGTTGCGCTCTAAGTGTCATAAGTGTCGTAGGTGCACCGGGAGCCACCACTTCTAATCCAAACTGTCGCATCTCTGCTTGCAATGGGTATTGATCAGTAATAGCCATGGCAAGATTTTCCACCGATTTTTTGCTTAATACATCGACCACCACGTTTGTTTTTCTGGGATAGTATAGGATACTAACGTTGTAATCCTTTAGTAGCTCAAGCCACTGACGCTACCTCAGATTCAACTCTTTTTTAGTAAATAGGTACTTGAAGCACTTGTGATCCGTATAGATCTCACAATGCTCGCCATATAAGTAATGATGTCATAGGTTTAGTGCAAATATCACCGCGGCAAGCCTGAGGTTGTGGGTGGGGTAATTTTATTCATAGCTCTTTAGCTGTCGGGAGGAATAGGCTATAACCTTCCCTTCTTACATAAGCGCACACCCCAAACTACTCCCCGATGTATCACTGTACGCCACAAAGTCTTTCCCTGCCGTAGGTAACGCGAGGATTGGGGCCGATGTCAACTTATCCTTGAGAAACTGGAAGCTCTAGTTGCACTCATCATTCCAAATAAACTTAACCCCTTTCTTTGTGAGACCAGTAAGCGGAGCGGTAATTTTGAAGAACCCCTCCACGAATCGTCTATAATACCCTACAAGCCCGACAAAGCTTCGGACCTCGGTAACATTGGTTGGTCGAAGCCAATCTCTAATTATTTCAATTTTCTTGGGGTTCACTGACACCCCTGTCTCAGAGATCACACGTCCCAGAAAAGCCACTTTTTGAAGCCAAAATTTGCATTTCTTCAATTTCACGAATAGCCCCTACTCTTGAAGCACTTGCAAAACTTGCCGGAGATGCTCGTGCTCTATGCCACTTCGGGAGTAGACCAAAATGTCGTCAATGACGACCATGACAAATCGGTCCAGGAATGGTTGGAAGACATGATTCATTAAATCCATGAACGTCGTTGGGGCATTAGTCAACCCAAACGGCATTACCCTGAACTCATAGTGTCTATATCGTATCCTGAAAGTCGTTTTATGCACATCCTCTGACTTTATTTTCAACTGGTGGTATCTCGATTGAAGATCAATTTTTGAAAATACTTGGGAACCTTTCAACTGGTCGAATAGGTCATCGATCCTAGACATTTTTGAAGATTGATCTTCAATCGGGATTTCACCAACTGAAAGTTAAGTCGGAAGATGTGCATAAAATGGCTTCCAGAACGCAATATGGAGCTTATTAGTTCATGATAATGTCGTTTGGGTTGACCAATGCCTCGGCGGCGTTCATGGATTTAATGAATCGTATTTTCCAACCATTTCTATACCGATTTGTCCTGGTCTTCATTGATGACATTTTGATCTACTCCCGAAGAGACATAGAGCATGAGAACCATCTTCGGCAAGTAATGCAAGTGCTTTGGGAGCGGAGGCTATTCGCGAAGCTAAAGAAATGCAAATTTTGGCTCTGAAAAGTGGTGTTTTTGGGACATGTGATCTCTGAGACAGGGGTGTCAATGGACCCTAAGAAAATTGAAGCAATCAGAGATTGGCCTCGACCAACAAATATCACCGAAGTCCGAAGTATTATAGACGGTTCGTGGAGGGGTTCTCCAAAATTACCGCTCCACTTACTGGTCTCACAAAGAAAGGGGCTAAATTCACTTGGAGCGATGAGTGCAACAAGTGCTTCCAACTTCTAAAGGAAATGTTGACATCGGTTCCAATCCTCGCATTGCCTACGGCGGGGAAAGACTTTGTAGTGTATAGTGATGCATCGGAGAGTGGTTTGGGGTGCATACTTATGCAAGAAGGGAAGGTTATAGCCTATGCCTCCCGGCAGCTGAAGAGTTATGAAAAGAATTGCCCCACCCATGACCTCGAGCTTGTCACTGTGATATTTGCACTAAAGTTGTGGCGACATTAATTATATGGCGAGCATTGTGAGATCTACAAGGATCATAAGTGTTTCAAGTACCTATTTACTCAAAAAGAGTTGAATCTGAGGCAGCGTCGGTGGCTTGAGCTACTAAAGAATTATGATGTCAGTATCCTATACAACCCGAGAAAAGCAAATGTGGTGGCCGACACATTGAGCAAAAAATTAGTGGAAAATCTCGCTATGGCGATTATTGATCAGTACCCATTGCAAGTAGAGATGCGACGGTTTGGATTGGAAGTGGTGGCTTCCGATGCTCCCGCGACACTTATGACACATCGAGTGCAACCCACCTTGTTGGAGAAAATAAAGAAAAAGCAAGTTGCTGATGAAAAACTCCAAAAGGTGTAGTCTGACATTGAGGGCGGGCGGGCGGGCGGGCGGTATACTTTAGTGTGGACTTAGAGGGAGTCTTGAAGTTTCGGGGTCGGTTGTGTGTGCCGAATGACAAGAAAATGCGAAAGGAGATACTCCATGAAGCATACCGATCTCTGTATACGATTCACTTCGGTAGCACCAAGATGTACAAGGATCCCAGGACACATTTCTGGTAATTGGGTATGAAGGAGGATGTTGGGTGCTTTGTGGCTCAGTGCCTAGTGTGCCAACAAGTTAAAGTTGAGCATCGACTTTCGCCGGGCAAATTGCAGAGCCTACCAATACTCGTGTGGAAGTGGAGGAATATTGCGATGGACTTCATCATGGGCTTACCTAGATCACAAGCTAGCCACGACGCGATATGAGTGGTGGTGGATCGATTGACCAAGGCGGCACATTTCTTGTCGATCCACACCATGTAGTCGAGAGATAAGTTGGCGCAATTGTACATTGATGAGATTATACATCAACATGAAGTACCCGTTTCTATAGTGTCAGATCGGGATCTCCGGTTCATTTCGCAGTTTTGGAAGAGTTTTCACGGGACTCTTAAGACACACCTCAACTTCAGCACAACATATCATCCTCAGAGCGATGGGCAATCAGAGAGGACCAATCAAATCCTCGAGGATATGTTGAGGGCGTGCGTGCTAGATTATGGCACCGGATGGCAGCAGTATTTGCCTATGGTGGAGTTCGCCTACAACAATAGTTTCCAAGCTAGTATCAAGATGGCGCCATTTGAGGCATTGTATGGCAGAAAATGCCATTCTCCGTTGCATTGGAGCGAAGACGGCGAAAAATCAATATTGGGCCCCGATGTATTACAAGAAGCCGAGGAAAAAGTGAGAATTGTGCGTCAGAGGCTATCGACGACGCAAAGTCAGCAAAAGAGTTATTCCAACAAAAGACAGTGTGACTTGGAATTTGACGTCGGCGACCATATGTTCTTGAAAGCTTCACCCACAAGGGACGTAGTGCTATTCTGAATGCGGGGAAAGCTAAGTCTTCATTTTATTGGCCCTTATGAGGTGTCGGAGCTGGTCGGCCCTGTGGCTTACAGAGTGGCATTGTCTCCGGAGTTGGTGGGAGTACACGATGTTTTTCATGTATCCCAGCTCCGCTAGTATGTTCATGACTCGGCTATCCGGCACACGTTATCGACTATCCCCCACTAGATCTATGGGAGGATTTGAGTTATAATGAGTACCCACGGAAGATAGTCAACTGCCAAGAGAAGAGTTTGAGAAACCGCTCCATCCCGTACGTAAAGGTGCTGTGGGCTAACCACGGTGATCAAAAGGCCACCTGGGAGCTAGAGAGCACAATGTAGGAGCGGCATCCTAACTTATTTGAGGATTAAGCTAAGGTATGCGAGATTTTAGTTTCGCAGACGAAACTCCTATAAGGAAAGAGGGATGTAGTGCATCAGCTTTTGCTAAAGTGGCAAAGTGCGGATAAGTCACCCTGAGCGTGTTTGAAAACATGATAAAAAAGAGTTGGAGTAAGTTTGGTTCGAAGCAAATAGCATTAAGATCGAAGTTGAGTCGAAAACGGGCGAAAATAGCCAAGTCTGAAGCTTCAGACTGGTTTTGGACGTCCGGAAGGCCCTGCGGGCGCTCGAAGTTATAGTAGCGGGCAGTGGGGCGAGCGCCCTGTTCGTACTTTCGGACTCTCAACCCGAGAGCTGGATTTTGGTGTGCGCTGGTTTTCAGACGTCCGGGGTGTCCTATAGGTGCCCGAATGAATAGTGGCGGGCGCTGGGTGAGGGTGCCTTGGATCGTCCGGAGGAACAGTGGCTCCGACATTTCGGACGCCCGGACAGGGTCGTAGGCACCCGAAACGCTCGGAGACTGGCGTGAGTTGGAGAAAAAGTGTGGATTTTTATGGGGGCATTTTGATCATTTTACACCCTCTGCTACAACCACCCATCCCCTAACAAAAGCCCTCCCTCTTAACATTTTTCTTCATCATCTCTCTCATTCTCTCCATCTCTCACTATCTCTGTGTTCGTTCCAGAGAAGAAGAAGCAGCAGCAGTAGCTTGAGGGGGAGGAGAGCTAGTAGCTGGGAGACCCTTTGGTTGGGGTTTTTGTGATGATCCGAACTCCCGCAGGAACTGTGCAACATTAAACAGTGACTGTAGAGAGCTCGTACGGTGCAACGGAGCTTGTAGAATCGAAATTGGACCTTAATAATAGACTCGGCGCGAAAATCGGAGCAAATGGGATTTTCCGGGGGCTTTCGGCAAAATTTCAGATGAGAATTTGGCGAAATGGACGTCGTATTTGGACTCAGCGCGCGAAAACGATCGAAACGGTATATTTACTTTAATTTTTCGGCACCACGGTACTATTCACGCCGGAACAGTAACTCCGGCCGCCGGAATTACTGTTCCGGCGACCGGCGAGCGGCGGCGGGCGGCGGGCGGCGGCGCACGGCGGCGGGCAGCGGCGCAGCGGCGGCACAGCGGCAGAGGGCGGCGGCGCGCGGCGCGGGCAGCGCGGGCAGGCGAGGGCAGGGGGCGCGGGTGCGCGGTCCATGGGCCTGGCGTGCACCGGGAGCACCGAATACCCTCCCGTGCCACATGGCGGCTCCCGATTGGTTGGCCGGCTTCTAGAAACACGTGGGAAGGTGACACGTGGCGCTCCCCTATTGGCTGACAGGATTCGGTGTGGAGCCCAAGATTCCCTTGGCCCATTATAAATAGCAATCCCCACCCCCTCTCATTCCCACCTCGATTTGCGGGCCTTAGAGTGAGAATCAGGGCATGTGCCCTTACGAAAAATTTTCCTCTCTCTCTCTTCTCTCTCTCTCTAAAATTCCAGAATTTCTGGAGTTACAGTTAGTGAGTTATCTGCGACGCGGCGCACTACGACGGTTTTCTTTTTAGGCCCATTTCCCGTCGCAGTTCCGTCGGAAATTCCCTGAGTGCTAACCAAAAGGAATTTTTGGACGATTTTCATGACAGCGCGTTCCTAAGAGGTAAGGCTTCGATTTCCGTGTTGATCACTTTGCTCCATTTCGAACTTTTGGCACGTTTCCCGAGGCCTCTTTGACCCCCCTTTTTGCTGTGGAAATTTCTAGACAGTGTCAACTTCTCCAATTTTTATCTTGGCGTAGGAGCATCAGATCGAGACGTTTAAGTAGTTGATTTTGATCTACTCTTCGTGAGGAACGCAACCGTAATTTTTCTGGATTTTTCTGACCACTGTTCAGAGGTGAAAAACTCCTCTCTTTTCGTGCCATTTGAAAAACAGCAAAAGATTTATTTTTATGAATACTATAGTTACACCCTGTGCAATGTGTGTTGCTGTAGGGCATCGTTTTCGGCAGACAGCAGTTTTAGGGGGCTGTGGACAGCCAGGAGACTATCTGGGTGTGATCTGAGCTGTTCAAGGTGGGCGGTTGTTGCTTACCTCATTTTTGACAAGCTCACTGGGATTACTGGAACTCCCCTAAAATTTAATATGACAATTGATGAGAACCACTGGGACAAACTAATATGATAATTGATAAGAATTAACAGGACAAACTAACAGGACAAACTAACAGGACAATTGATGAGAACTATTGGGACGAATTAATATGACAATTGACGAGAACCGCTGGGACGAACTCTCCTAAAATTTAACCCCACAGATTATATGATGACTTATATTGGGACACTGTGATTGGGACAAAGGCTATAATCTCGCATGCAAATAACTTTTATTCAGTAAATCAATCTTCTTTTAAAATAAATATTTGACACTATTTTACAGCTTTTAAAGATAAGACAGTTGCATGCATGACTGAACATCTAGTGAGGCCACTATCATATTGGGATCTGAACATGTTTCATTGTTGTCCTTTGCATCCAGATATTTGTTGCTCAGGTATGAGCAGGGGTTGGGATAGTATAGTCAAGTTTGTACTAGATTGTGGACTTGTGGGGTCTTGCGGTGACCGCGGACAGTAGGCGATCGACCAGATGTTTATCCTTGCATCAGATTGGGGTTGAGACTGGTTTATTGCATCAGCTGGGGATCGGGTTTTCCTAGTGGGTGGTTTTCCCACTCTAATCATAGTCATGATCCAGTCCTGCTGTTTTATGGCACTTCTGATACTTATTACTGAGATATTTTACTCGTGTGGGTCGCTCCCCTCGAGTGCCACTCCGGAGTGTGTTGCAGACATGCTTAGAGTCTTTGAGACTCCTATCCCCTATCGGTGTTATGCGTTGGCCAGCATACCCGATTTGGCAACTACCCCCTATCGGTGTTATGCATTGGCCAGCATACCCGATTTGGCAAGGCACAGCAGGCAGTACCAGTTTTACTAGTGACACAAGACTGAGTTATTTCAGGCAGGCATGTTTGGTATTGTTGCATACAGTCATTTCATGCTACATGGCATTTAGAGGCATAGTCGTGATAGTTTCTTTTTTTCAGCAGCCTTTATAGCTTACCACTGTTCTTTCTTGTTGCCTCGAGTAGTCCTAGTGGGTGCGTCAGAGTTGAGGTTTTACCCACTAGGGGAGGCTACTGGTTTATCTGGTTGTTCTCACCCCCATTGTTGTTTCTCTCTTTTTTCTTCTTATTTTGCAGAGTCGTCTGCGGGAGCTGCTAGGCCATCGGCAGCTGATAAAGGTAAGGGGATCGCTGAGTAGATAGATCTCCTGTGAGACTGAGAGTGGATATTAGACAGATGTTGTACTCTTTACTCAGACTGTGGTATTTTGGGTCTGGCGCTGGCCAGCTGACTGTATTATTTTGGTGAGCTGGGAGATTATTGTACTTATTACAACTTTATTTGTAGTTTCAGTCTGAGATACTATGTGGTTCTTCTACTTCAGCTCTGTATTATGCTCTTTTATTGTTCATATTATATCGGAGCAGGTTACCAGTGCTTCGTGTACGCGGGAAATCCCGTGTGCACGGCGGATCTGTTGGCGAGCCCGGGTTCCGGGGCGTGACAGATTAAGTTGGTATCAGAGCTTAGGGATAGGTCGGTTGGGACTTAGAAAACCCTAGGCTTTTGGCAGACCCTAGGATGATAGGGTGCGAGAGACGTGACAATTTTGCGGAAGTCGTTGTGTTACTTATTTAACTCTTCCAATGAAGGAAGAGGGATCGACATAGCCTACTTCTGGTAGACTGTTATGTTGGCTGCAGACAACATAAAGTCACAGAAATAGGAGAATGTCTTTAACTTTCGCTAGATTGGGTCGTGTGGGGTGATGATACTGAGTGTGGTTTCTTGTGGTAGGATGCCTCCGCAACGTAGAATGTTGACGCGTTCGCAGCCTTCTTCCTCTGAGCCCGAGCCGGAGGAGTCCGAGCAGGGCCAGCAGAGTGAGGTGCAGGAGCTTCAGGCTCAGATGGCCCAGATTGCAGAGGCCGTGCGGCGTCAGGAGGAGGCCATGGGTCGGCTGACGCAGATGTTAGAACAGAGGGCGCAGCCTGTTGTTGCACCCCCAGAGAGTTCTCCCGTACCACCCTCCCCTGCTATGGCTTCCCCAGTTGGACCGGTGACCACGGCATCCCCTGTTGCTCAGGGAGCAATCCAGCCATTGACTCCTGCGGAGGAGCAGGAGATTGCTGACAAACTTACTTAGTTCTGTAAGCGGGGACCGCCCAGGTTTTCAGGGCGGAATACTCAGCCGTGGGAGATCGGGACTTGGCTTTCGTCAATAGAGAAGTTATTCCGGGACTTCTTCATTGACCAGAAGTATAGGGTACATATGGATGTACACTGCTTAGACGGGGACGCTGATGCATGGTGGCGTCGGGTGGAGCCCCTGGAATTTCAGATCACTCGACAGCTACCCTGGTCAGAATTCAAGAGGATGATTCTGGATACGTACTTTTCCACGAGTATGAAGAAAAAGCTGGAAGATGATCTGAAGAATCTTCAGCAAGGCGACCGGACAGCATTGGACTACTTTCAGGAGTTCACGCGGTTACTCAACTGCGTACCTTACGTCGCCAGGGACGGACCACACCAGGTGGAGCTCTTTGAGTCGGGCCTGCGCCCAGAGATCTATACTCTGGTGCATGCTCAGAGACTACAAACCTTGGAGGAGGCAGCAGAGCATGCCCAGTGGGTTGAGAGGGGAGACCACGTCGTCGCCAGACGTGGGGGCCTGGTCGCTCAAGGCGCAGACAGGAAGCGACCAGCGCAGGACGACGGAGGACAGGCCAGTTCTTGGAGGCCGCCACGACCGCCACGGCCTCAGTTTTCCGGCCACGGGCGTTCTGAGCGGCGAGGGCCTGGTGGATCCCAGAGGCCACCGCAGCATCAGCAGCAACAGCATTCGCATCAACAGAGATCGCAGTCGCGGCAGCAAGGGTCTCCGCGACAGAGGCAGCAGGCGAGGCAGCCCCAGGCTACGGTTAGGTGCATTTTCTGTCAGGGACAGCATACCTCTGATACTTGTGATCTGAGGTTTGGCCGCTGTTATCGATGTGGACAGTCTGGCCACCTCCGAGCTACTTGCCCTTATGCACCATCAACAACTCCTTCTTCAGCATCGGCTCTATCTTCATCACAGCAACGGTCGACGGCTCAGCGGCCATATGCTCCAGCAAGCAGGCCATCTTCTTCCTATCCTACGGAGTATCGCCCTCCAGCCCAGAGTGGGCAAGTGTATGCTGCGCAGGTAGAGGACTCTTCGGCAGCAGATCATGTGGTGGCAGGTATCACCTTACTTTCTGGCATTAGGACTCGTACATTATTTGATACTGGAGCATCGCATTCTTTTATCAGTAGATCATTTGCATCATTACATGGGTTAGAGGTAGGACTTTTACCACGTGCACGAGAGGTTCAGATTCCCGATCACACTTTGCACGTGGAGGAGTGCTGTTGGTCCTGCCCGATGCAAATCGAGTCCTGGATTATGCCAGCAGACCTGTTGGTCTTGAGACAGTTAAGGGACCTGTTGGTCTTGAGACAGTTCTAGGGATGGACTGGCTGGCTCGGTATTTCGCGACTATTGACTGTGCCGCAAGGACTGTCACTTTTAGAGAGCCGGACCAGGAGATGTTAGTATACCGGGGTTGTCATAGTGCTTTCTTTGCCTCTTTGGTCTCGACTTCCCGAGCAAGGCAGATGATCCATCGAGGATGTGTAGCCTTTTCGGCTAGTGTTGTTGAGGGGCCTACGGTGGCACCGGGACTCGGGGATATCCCTATTGCCCGCGAGTTCCCGGATGTTTTCCCACCTGAGCTGACTAGCATGCCGCCAGATAGGGAGATTGAGTTTGTGATTGACGTAGTTCCGGGAACTGCGCCAATCTCAAAGGCTCCTTACCGGATGGCACCGGCTGAGCTGCGAGAGCTTAAGGCGTAACTCCAGGATTTGATGGACAAGGGCTTTATTAGGCCGAGTGTGTCGCCTTGGGGAGCGCCGGTGCTATTCGTGAAAAAGAAGGATGGGTCACTTCGATTGTGTGTGGACTATAGGGAATTAAATAAAGTGACCATCAAGAACAAGTACCCTTTGCCGCGCATCGATGATCTTTTTGATCAGCTGCAAGGGTCTTGTGTCTTCTCTAAGATAGATCTACAATCCGGTTACCACCAGTTGAAAGTAAAGGCCGAGGATATTCCGAAAACGGCATTTAGATCACGGTATGGGCATTATGAATTTACAGTTATGCCTTTTGGGCTAACTAATGCCCCTACCGCGTTCATGGATTTGATGAACCGGATCTTCCGACCTTATTTGGATCGGTTCGTGGTGGTGTTCATTGATGATATCTTGGTCTACTCCCGAAGTGATGCTGAGCATGAGGATCACTTAAGGATTGTGCTGCAACTTCTGCGAGAGAAGAAGTTGTTTGCCAAGCTAGCAAAGTGCGAGTTTTGGCTTCGGGAGGTAGTCTTCTTAGGCCATGTGATTTCCGCCGCAGGTGTGGCAGTAGACCCAGCAAAGATTGAGACAGTCCGTGATTGGCCCCGACCGACGACGGTTTCTGAGGTACGTAGCTTTATGGGTTTAGCTAGGTATTACCGTCGGTTTGTGGAAGGCTTTGCGAAGCTCTCCACACCCCTCACTCGCTTGACGCGTAAGGGAGTGAAGTTTATCTGGAGTGAGGACTGTCAAAGGAGCTTTGAGGAGCTGAAGAATAGACTGATGACCGCTCCTATCCTTTCCCTTCCTGTTATGGGAAAAGGATATGTGATCTACAGCGACGCATCACACAGTGGACTCGGTTGTGTGTTGATGCAGGAAAGGAGGGTAATTGCATATGCATCTAGACAACTCAAAGAATATGAGAAAAATTACCCTACCCATGACTTGGAGCTTGCAGCTGTAGTGTTTGCGCTAAAGCTCTGGCGCCATTATCTGTATGGGGAGCATTGTGAAATCTACACCGACCACAAGAGCCTAAAGTACCTGTTCACGCAAAAGGAGCTGAATTTGAGGCAACGTAGGTGGTTAGAGCTATTAAAGGATTATGATGTAGATATTCTCTACCACCCAGGCAAGGCTAATGTGGTCGCTGATGCCTTGAGTAGGAGGACGGTGCAAAGTTTGTCTATGTTAATCACAGACCAGGCACCGCTATTAGAGGAAATGAGACGGCTCAAGATAGAGGTTGTGTCCCCTGGGGTCTCTGCTAGGCTGACATCCTTAGTCTTGCAGCCTACTCTGCTGGACAGGATCAGGGAGAAACATAGTGAAGACCCCAA
The DNA here is from genome assembly GCA_029204045.2 of Tillandsia leiboldiana. NCBI lineage: Eukaryota > Viridiplantae > Streptophyta > Magnoliopsida > Poales > Bromeliaceae > Tillandsia > Tillandsia leiboldiana. Next base: position 7,343,221 of record CM055067.1, on the reverse strand, counting down.
CTTGACCAGGATTAGAGATCAAACTCCGAGTGATCAGTCAGGGGACTTTACAATAGATGCTTCGGGAGTACTAAGGTACAGAGACCGAGCATGTGTGCCAATAGATGCGGAGATCAGAGAGCAGATATTGCGAGAGGCCCATTATACACCTTATACCCTACATCCTGGTGGGACTAAGATGTATAAGGTCCTCAAGGCACACTTCTGGTGGAAAGGCATGAAGAGGGATATTGGGAGATTTGTGGCTCAGTGTTTAACTTGTCAGCAGGTGAAAGCTGAGCATCGAGTGCCAGCTGGCAAGTTACAAAGTCTCCCAATTCCCGAGTGGAAATGGGACCACATTACGATGGATTTCGTGGTCGGATTGCCAAGGGCACAGGGAGGAGCAGACGCTATCTGGGTAGTTGTAGATAGACTTACCAAGTCGGCGCACTTTCTGCCCATGCAGACTACGTGGCCACTTGAGCGACTAGCCCAGCTATATCTAGATGAGATAGTTAGATTACATGGAGTACCAGCCTCCATTGTATCAGATAGAGACCCGAGGTTTGTTTCGCGTTTCTGGATGAGTTTGCAGACAACCTTGGGGACTCAACTCAGGTTCAGTACGGCTTTTCATCCGCAGACTGATGGGCAGTCAGAGCGGACTATACAAATCCTGGAGGACATGTTGAGGGCTTGCGTCCTGGATTTCGGCGGAGGGTGGATTCGGCATTTATCTTTGGCTGAATTCGCGTAAAACAATAGCTTTCAAGCGAGCATTCAGATGGCTCCGTTTGAAGCGTTGTATGGACGCAAGTGTCGATCACCGCTTTATTGGAGTGACGTGGGCGAGAGGCGGACCTTGGGACCAGATGTATTGATAGAGGCAGAGGAGAAGGTCCGAGTGATTCGAAAGCATCTTCAGACCGCCCAAAGCCGACAGAGGAGTTATGCCGATGTTCGGCGATGAGACTTAGAATTTCAAGTTGGAGATCATGTATTCCTGAAAGTCTCGCCGTCCAAAGGAATCAGGAGATTCGGCATTCGTGGAAAGCTTAGCCCCCGATACATTGGACCCTTTGAGGTATTGGGGCGTATCGGGCCAGTTGCCTACCGACTCGCACTTCCTCCAAGGCTTGCTGGTGTCCATGATGTATTTCATGTTTCTACTTTGAGGAAGTATATCTTCGACCCATCGCACGTCATCGACTTCACACCGCTTGAGATTAGCGAAGATTTGAGGTATGAGGAGCGCCCACTGCGAATTCTGAACCAAGAGGTGAGAGAATTGCGCAATCGGGCCATTCCCTATGTGAAAATTCAATGGGGCAATCATGACGAGCGCGAAGCTACATGGGAGCTCGAGTCGGAGATGAGGAATGCTCACCCCTACTTATTCGAGACATCGGGCTGAGGATTATTGTTTAGTCTCGTTTCGAGGACGAAACTCTTTTTAGTGGGGGAGGATGTGATGATCCGAACTCCCGCAGGAACTGTGCAACATTAAACAGTGACTGTAGAGAGCTCGTACGGTGCAACGGAGCTTGTAGAATCGAAATTGGACCTTAATAATAGACTCGGCGCGAAAATCGGAGCAAATGGGATTTTCCGGGGGCTTTCGGTAAAATTCCGGATGAGAATTTGGCCAAATGGACGTCGTATTTGGACTCAGCGCGCGAAAATGATCAAAACGGTATATTTACTTTAATTTTTCGGCACCACGGTACTGTTCACGCCGGAACAGTAACTCCGGCCGCCGGAATTACTGTTCCGGCGACCGGCGAGCGGCGGCGGGCGGCGGCGCAGCGGCGGCACAGGGCGGCGGCGCGCGGCGCGGGCAGCGCGGGCAGGCGAGGGCAGGGGGCGCGGGTGCGCGGTCCATGGGCCTGGCGTGCACCGGGAGCACCGAATACCCCCCGTGCCACGTGGCGGCTCCCGATTGGTTGGCCGACTTCTAGAAACACGTGGGAAGGTGACACGTGGCGCTCCCCTATTGGCTGACAGGATCCGGTGTGGAGCCCAAGATTCCCTTGGCCCATTATAAATAGCAATCCCCACCCCCCTCTCATTCCCACCTCGATTTGCGGGCCTTAGAGTGAGAATCAGGGCATGTGCCCTCTACGAAAATTTTCCTCTCTCTCTCTCTAAAATTCCAGAATTTCTGAGTTACAGTTAGTGAGTTATCTGCGACGCGGCGCACTGCGACGGTTTTCTTTTTAGGCCCATTTCCGTCGCAGTTCCGTCGGAAATTCCCTGAGTGCTAACCAGGAGGAATTTTGGACGATTTTCACGACAGCGCGTTCCTAAGAGGTAAGGCTTCGATTTCCGGTTTGATCACTTTGCCCATTTCGTACTTTTGGCACGTTCCCGAGTCCTCTTTGACCCCCCTTTTTGCTGTGGAAAATTCTGGACAGCGTCAACTTCTCTTCTCGATTTTTTATCTGGCGTAGAAGCATCAGATCGAGACTTTTAAAGAGTCGATTTTGATCTACTCTCGCGAGGAACGCAACCGTAATTTTTCTGGATTTTTCTGAGCACTGTACAGAGGTGAAAAAACTCTCTTTTCGTGCCTTTGAAAAACAGCAAAAGATTATTTTATGAATACTATGTTACACCCTGTGCCTGTGTGTTGCTGTAGGGCTCGTTTCGCCGACAGTCAGTTTTAGGGACTGTGGACAACCAGGAGACTATCTCTGGGTGTTATCTGAGCTGTTCAAGGTGGGCGGTTTTGTTGCTTACCTCATTTTTGACAACACTCACTGGGATTACTGGAACTCCCCTCACATTTAATATGACAATTTATGAGCCCACTGGTACAACTAATATATAATTGATAAGAATTAACAGGACAAACTAACAGGA
>CM055067.1:7300433-7340277 GCA_029204045.2 Tillandsia leiboldiana | reverse complement strand
TCATTGATTGTTCCCAAACTATGCTATAGGTCGATAAAGAAGTATCGATTTTGAACTTTTTCAAAATCCGCATAATAATTATTTGGGAATGGAAGTCTCTCTGTAGGATGAGCATTGTTTACATAACCTCCCATCCATCGACCAGATGAGATAAGGAATGTTGAAGTTTGATCCCAAAGCCGCTGTGGGATTTCCCAGAAGATAAAAGGAATAACCATTCTATCCCATCGAAGAACTTTTGTTTGCATATTTGGAAGAATGTTATAAGCAACACAAAAGTCAAGTCTCGGTTATCAGGTCGAAGTTCTCTTGAAAAAACAGGTATTTCCTGTCGATTGAGTGTCTGGAAGACAAATTCCATCAACGACCAACTCTCCATGAGTTGGTGGAGAAGCTACTATGACCTTTTACGTAGTGGCTTCAGCCCGTACCTTCATCCCAACACCTCTCCAATAGTTTGTGAGGACCTGATCTTAATGTTTTGACCATAGTGTGAAATTCTCTGTTCACGCCCCGGGGGTTCTGCTCAGCCCGGAAAAAGAAAGGAGTTTCTACTTTTTTTTTTGAAATTCGGTCCTCCGGCACGTGCCAGACCGCCGCATATACAGAGACGTTACTCGACATACGGGCATAGTTGTCTCCTCTGTATATTGCACGGCGTCCGGGGCTATTACAACAGTTTAACAACAAGCATTCAGTTAATCACAACAGGTCGGAATCTAACTACAAATGCAGATTGAAAATAATGCCCGAGGCCAGTCAAGTGAAGGATAAACTCACGTTTTTGAAAGCAGGTCCACACGACCCAAGGTTTTGAAAACAGTTTGGAAAGATGCCATAAATCCACAGGGTTTGGAAAACAGGTCCACACGACCAAGGTTTTGAAAACAGTTTAGAAAATCCCATAAATCCACATGGTTTGGAAAACGGGTCCCACACGACCCCAGATTTGAAAGATCGTTTTCGAAGTTCTTTTCTTTCTTTTCTAGTTATTTTGCTTTGTAAAACGCCGACGGGGATAATAAAAGACCCATAATTTATCCAGAGCAAAGTAATCAACATCCACACCGACCCCACAAGGGTATCGAAAACCACACAGTAGCCTACAGTATCAAATAAATTGCAGGGAAAGGTAAAGGAGATACAGACATAGGGCTCCTCGCGGCCCGATACTCCTGCCTCGGCGTCACCGTCGTCTACCGCTCACCCCTGGAAGAACCTGTCACGGAGTGGGTAGTCAGCGACACATGATTATAATAATGGGCAAGAAAGAATGCCAAAACCCAACAGTAAGACTCATCCGGAGCAACCACTCTGACTCATTTGAAAAGTAACACGCGAACACCTACAATACCTGTAATACCCGTAAACACTGTAGCACCTACACACCTGTAACACCTACACACCTGACCTCGTCGGGCACCTACCCGATAGATCGCACCGCTCACACCTTGGGGCACCTGACCTCGTCGGGCACCTATCCCGACAGATCGCACCGTCCCCCCTTTTGATGCCTCAAACCCTCACCTACGGGGGCCCCACACTACCTCACCTCGTGGGTTTACACGGGTCGGAGACCGCTTTCCCGGAAAAGAGCACCCTTTGCGGTGGCCAGACTGTGGTACGCGTGTGTCGCAACTACGAGCATAGTAACAAAGATACAGGGGTAATATCGCAAACCATAGAGACCGTCAGCATTAGTACCGATAACGTGCAGTTAATATCCTTTCACATACCAACTCTATGCTAAGTCTCAAAGAAAACCCACCGTCAAACACGAAGGAGAAGATGTGCAGAAACTCCAGCTAAAACGCTCCCACCACGTGCCCGAAAAAGCTACAGTAAGAAATGTTGTTAAAAATATCGTCGTGGTAAAAACACTCAAAAACGGGGCGAAACGGGCTAAAAACGGAGCTTCTGGGCTCTTAAGCTGAAGGCTGGTGCACGGGTCCAGGCGTGGACCGGGTTCACAACGCAGAGGAGGCAGCGGCGCAGACCGGGCTCACCCCGGGAGCGTGCACCAGGCGGAATGGGCCGGGCCGGTGCATGGGCTGAGCGGCACGGGCTCACGCGTACCGGTCGCAGCGGCAGAGCCGGGTGCACGCCCCTGCGTGGACCGCGCTTGCGGGCCGGGCTGGCGCACGCGCCCGTGCGCCGGGTCCGCGCATTCGGGCTGCGGACCCGTGCGCCGGGTGTACACCCTCCCGGTGGACCGCGCGGTGCGGGGGTGGGCTGGCGCACGCACCCGTGCGCCGGGTCCGCGCCTTCGGGCCGCGGACACGTGCGCCGGTGGTGCACGCCGGTCGGTGGACCGCGTGAAGGGGCAGCGTACGGGATGAACAGTAAGTCCACGATTTCGTCCTTCGCGGCTCCGGTTGCGACCCCGCGACCCCGGCTGTTGGGTTATATGTAATAAGGATCTAAATAGGGGAAAAAACACCTAGAGGGGGGTGAATAGGTGTAAACGTATAAACACTCAAAAATCGTTGCGATAAAAACCCAATGCGGAAATAAAAATAACTCGCAAGATTTTTACGTGGAAAACTCCATCACCGGAGTAAAAACCACGGGACCGATAACACGGCAGAAATCCACTAGAATTAAATCACGTACAAGGTGATTTACCGTACAACTTACGACTCAACCTTTTCCATACGCTCCTAGAGGATCTTCTCCGCTCGCTCCGCGACGCTTCTCGAATCCACGATCTGCGCCCAACGCCGAATCCACGCGTCCAACGTCGAATCCACGACGTCCGACCGAATCCACGGTCTTCACCCAATAGCACCCTTCGAATCCACGAACGTGCCTCGCTCCGAATCCACGAGAGCGGTTGAACCTTGAATCCACAAGGACGCGCGAATCCACGCGCCGATTTTTGGGGTAAATCGTTGTTTTTGGTGGTGATGATCCGCCGAATACTTAGATCAAAGATAGATCGGAAATACCATCTAAGTATTCATTAGTTTGATTCAACTCAAGATGTGAGTATGAAAACCTAGAATCAAACTAATCAATATAGATGAAGAAACATAGAGTATTCTCTAATGATTTCCTTTCTTCTCTATATGTGGATCTAGAGCCGTATAAAATAAGATATGAATATGACGGCTATTTGGATTAACCCTAGAAAAAGAGTCATAGGGTCTATATATAGGTTAGAAACCCTAGGAAGGAGATAAGAATCAAAAACCTAACATTTCTGGAATTTTACGAACGGCGATCCGGATCGGATTTGGGCGATCCGGATGCAGTAGCAATAAAGACGGTTTCCAGAAAACAAACGTTCGGGATCCGGATCGGAATGCCTGATCCGGATCGTTCATACATTTCAGAAAACTCAACGTTCGGGATCCGGATCGTGAGATGCTGCGATCCGGATTAAAGTAATGTATGAAACAACAACCTTCGGGATCCGGATCGCTGGCTCTGATCCGGATCCTGAACATGTCCGAACACCAGTTTTTGATTTTTATGCAATTAAAATTCTTCCAAGTGTTTCTACACTACAAGAAGTATTCGGATCACACAAAATCTTTAGTTAAACATACCTGATCCTTTTGAATTCTTCTTTCTTGAGATTGAGTTAAATGATCCAACTTTCTTCACCTTCAATCTTCAAGACTTGAAACTTTCACGAAACTACGCCAACTCAAATTCCGTAACAATCTCCCCCTTTGGCGGTTTCGTGACAAAACACAGATCCACTAAAGAAAATTCAAAAAGATATTTTTGTTGCTATCACCATACAACAAAAATTTACAATGGAGATCCAAAAATTTAAAAACATGAGATAAACTCCTAAAACAGACTCTAGACTTAGACATCTGTACTCTCTGCACAAAGAAATCATTCTTGACAAAAAGAGATCGTTAGATACCTCAAGAATATTTAGCATTCAAAACCTAGTACAGAGATAGAGTTTATCTGATCATCATGACATTTGAGAATTCAGATATGTAAGAGAATCATAGTCAAAAACCACATATCTTCTATGCAATCAAAAACCAAATGTCACAAAGTGTTAGTCCAACATCAACTTGTTAGTCATATTACATGCCCAAATAGTTAGTCGAATAGTTAGTAGAGACATGCAAACAATCACAAGATAAAAACCAAAGTTGAAGTTGAAGTGATACTTACCTTGATGTATACAAAATTTTCACATCCATTTCAAGTTCTCAGTCATCATTGTACCTTGATGTATACAAAAATTTAACATCATCATTGTTCATTGTTCTCTAAACTCTCTCCCCCTTTTTGTCACAAACAAAGCCAAAATTACAGAAGTGGAGAGAATGGTTAACAGTTCAAGTTGGAGAACTAAAGACTAAAACGAAAACTTAAAAACCTGCACAAAAGAAGATTTAAACATATGCATAATAAACAGAAATTGGAAGGATACGGATTATTCAGACTCGTCTGAACTGATACAGCCGAGAATTTGGAATATTCTTTAATCGCTTGTTCATTGATGATTGACTCTTATTTACCTTCTTTATTTCTTCCTTTACCTCAATTAGTTCATTTGATATACGTTCTTGCTCGTTGGAGAGCCTTTGCTGTTCTTTATAGATTGAGGTAACAGATGCATCATCATCAGAAGTTGATTGCGGTGCTTGTTGTGCCGGAGGTGCTGGTTGGACTGGAGGAGTTGCTGCCGGTGCAGAGGTTGTCGCTTGTTGTCGTTGTGCTCGTTGCCGGTGAGGAGGTATGAAGGTTCATCTGGCTTCGTCGAGAGAGACTTTACAATTGTTGTGTCATTGATCGTTCCTAGACTGTGCAGATAGGAACTCGCATTTGTGTCAGCTTTAAATTTGCGAAGAATGCGCATGATGATCATTGGATAAGGTAGTCTCTCTGACGGATGAGCTTGCTCCACATATCGTGCCATCCTTGACCAGATGACGTAGGAATGTTTAAGTTAGCTCCATTGCTGCTGTGGGGTTTCCAAGTAGATAAAGGAATATCATTCTTTCCCACCGAAGAACCTTTGTGTTCATGTTTGGAATGACATTTATAACAAGCAATGAGTTTAAGAAGCGGTACTCTGGTCGTAGTTCTTTCGAGAAAACGGAGTTTCCTGTCGACCGAGTATTGGAACACAGATTCCATCTACCACTCTCCAGGAGTAGGTGTTGAAGACTTGATTCTTCAGGTAATGAGTGCCATCGGCTCGGGCGTCCATCCTAATACTTCTCCAATCAGTGGGGCGTTACTTTGATTTACATTCTTGACTAATGTTTGAAATTCCCGACGTCCGCTTCCTGATCAACTAGATAGCAAGCATTCTGATAAACATCTCACTGAGTGAAGACAATACCCAGTGGTCTCCGGGAAATCGCAAATGGGGGCAAGACCTATCTGGTCAAACAAAATCCCAAATGTCCGAGAACGCTCTTTTAAGGCTTTTACATCAACATGCCTTTCTCCAATGCATTCCTGTTTTCAAATTCCTTTATTCTAGCCGAGCTGATAAAGTCTTGAGGAGTTGCTTGGCTAGCAGCTGGTTGCTCAATGGAGATTCCTCGAGCACTCCCTCTCTTGCGAGCAACACTTTTTCTTCTTGTCTTCCCAGAAGTTTCTTCCATTGGAGCTTTCCCTTTTTCAGCAGCAGTAGGCGGAGCCTTCGATGTTTCCGCAGGTGCTTTTGCCTTTGAAGCAGTCGGAACAGTCGTTGCTTCAACTTGCAGTTCATCCCAGTCAATTGATTCCGTTCAGATTCTGTATCGGAATCATCCTTAGTTTCTTCGCTTTCTTAGCCTTCTTAGCCCTCTTGGGCTTGACATGTGTCTCTCGTATGTACCATAGCAGCAAGTAGGAAAACAATCCAAGTGATCACCATTGCTATTGGTTTCTTGAGAAAAAGAATCCTGTGTGAACAACTCAAGAACACGAAAAAAAAATTGTTAATTTTCAAAGATTTGAAAAATTGTACCAAACAATCATAATCATGTAGAGAGACTAAGAATCAAATTAGTTTTGCAAAAGGACTTTTAAAAATAGATCAATTGCATGATTTTCGAAAATCCTTATTATATGCCCTAAAACCGAAATTTTAGAAATCGAAGCCTAAAAATCCGTTAATCAGGAGAATACCTAGCATATAATCAAAACTAATCTACCCAGAGTTCTTATTTCAAAAGAAATTTGATCAAAAACCATCCACAAACAAAATTGATCCAAGAAATTCATCACTTTGAGGAGGAATAGAGAAAAACGGTGAAAAACCGCGATTTGATCAATAAAACTTACTTGGAGTTGAAGAACTTGAGTTTGAAAGCTTCCAAGAAGGATGAAATCTAGAGAGAGAAGCTCTGGAAACTTTAGAACAAAAGATTGGAGTAAAAGAAATCAAAAACCCTTTTGTTCTTTATAAAACCTAGCCGCGATCCGGATCAGTTCATGCTTGCGATCCGGATCGGCTACCCGCAGTGAGAAACTGCGTTCGGGATCCGGATCGGCAGGTCAATCCGGATCGTCAGCCCGCAGAAGAATACCTGCGTTCGGGATCGGATCATCTTGCCGATCCGGATCGGCTCCAACTTTTTCTTTAGAAAATTTCAGAGAAATTCAAGAAAAACCAGAAAAAGATTGTAAGCACAAATGTGTATCAACTTTAAACAAAATCATCGTTTCATACAACAAGAATTAGATTATGCCAAATCTATCAATAATATCCAAAAATGAAACGAGAATTTACAAAATTAAATCCCTTAAAGTTGAACACCTTCAATTACATCTAACTTGATCTTATGAGTAATGCCTTTATCAAATCATCAATTCAGTAAAGAAAATGAAATACAAAGATCAATAGATGTTTGAAATCCCAAATATAGTAGATAATGTATCTAGACAATCTGTTGAAGAGAGTGGCTCTTTGAGCATCTTTCTTTAAAAACCCACCTTATACCAACCTTGAAATTTGACGGAGTCAAGTATTTCAACATGCATTTTACTTAATCAAAATTTGAACAACCATGCTTGGTATACATGTGGTAGCTGCACACAATACTCGGACGACCGAGGTGGTAGCTCTTTCCTCATGTGTGTGATGATCCGGGACTCCCGCAGGAACTGTGCAACATTAAACAGTGACTGTAGGGAGCTTATTCGGTGAAGCAGAGCTTGTAGAATCGAAATTGGATATTTAATATAGACTCTGCGCGAAAATCGGAGCAAATAGAATTTTCCGGGAGCTTTCGGCAAAATTTCGGATGAGAATTTGGCGAAATGGACGTCGTATTTGGACTCAGCGCGCGAAACCGATCGAACGGTATATTTACTTTAATTTTTTCGGCACCTCGGTACTGTTCACGGGCCGGAACAGTAACTCCGGCCCGCCGGAATTACTGTTCCGGCGACCGCGAGCTAGCGGCGGCGGCGGCGCACGGCGGCGGGCAGCGGCGGCACAGCGGCAGAGGGCGGCGGCGCAGGCGCGGGCGGGGCTCGGGTGCGCGCGTCCATGGGCCTGGCGTGCACCGGGAGCACCGAATACCCCCCGTGCCACGTGGCGCTCCCGATTGGTTGGCCGGCTTCTAGAAGTCCACGGGGACTGTGACACGTGGCACACCGGATTGGCTGACATGATCCGGAAGACCCGGCGCGGGGACCGGGCCCGTGCTCCACGTGGACACGTGGCGTCTTCTCTGTGGCATGCACAAGGCTGTTTCCTGTTTTGTCGCCACGTGGCGCGTCTGGATGGTCCTCGGTGTTTGCTGTTCTGCCGGATCTGGTGAGGGTCCTTGGCCCATTATAATAGAGCCTCCCACCCCCACCATTTCACACTCGGGCTTCCGTGCTGTAGAGAGAGAACCAGAGAAAGGTGCCCAATACAAAAATTCTTCCTCTCTCTCTCCTCTCTCTCTCCTCAGAATTTAGAATTTTTAAAGATACAGATAGTGAGTTATCTGCGACGCGGCGCACTGCGACGGTTTTCTTTTTCGGCCCATTTCCCGTCGCAGTTCAGTCGAAAATTCCTGTGGGCTAACCAGAGGAATTTTTGGACGATTTTGCACGACAGCGCGTTCCTAAGAGGTAAGGCTTCGATTTCGTGTTGATCACTTTGCTCCATTTCGTACTTTTGGCACGTTTCCCGAGGTCTCTTTGACCCCCTTTTTGCTGTGGAAATTTCTGGACAGTGTCAACTTCTCTGATTTTTATCTTGGCGTAGGAGCATCAGATCGAGACTTTTAAAGAGTCGATTTTGATCTACTCTTCGCGAGGAACGCAACCGTAATTTTTCTGGATTTTCTGAGCACTATACAGAGGTGAAAAACTCCTCTCTTTTCGTGCTATTTGAAAAACAGCAAAAGCTGTATTTTTATGAATATAGTTACACCCTGTGCAATGTGTGTTGCCGTAGGGCACCTTTTCGGCAGACAGCAGTTCTAGGGGACTGTGACAGCCAGGAGACTTTCTGGGTGTGATTTGAGCTGTTCGAGGTGGGCGGTTGTTGCTTACCTCATTTTTGACAAGCACTGGGATTACTGGAACTCCCTTAAATTTAATTGATGAGAACAATTGGGACAAACTAATATGACAATTGATGAGAACAATTGGGACAAACTAAATTGATGAGAACTATGGGACTACTAACAGGACTACTACAGGACTACAACAGGACTACTAACAGGACAATTGATGAGAACCGCTGGGACAAACTCTCCTAAAATTTAATATAACCCACAGATGATATGATGACTTATATTGGGACACTGTGATTGAGACAAAGGCTATCTCCGCATGCAAATGACTTTTATTCAGTAAATCAATCTTTTTAAATCTTTGACACTATTTTACAACTTTTAAAATAAAGACAGTTGCATGCATGCCCGGACATCAGGTAGGGCCACTATTTATTGCTACACTATCATATTAAGACTTGACATGTTTTATTGCTCTCTTTTGCTTTCAGTTGCTTGTCGCTCGGTATGAGCAGGGGTTTGGGATAGTATAGCCAGGTTATGTTAGATTATAAACTTGTGGGGTGTTGCGGTGACCGCGGACTGTAGGCGGTCGGCCGGATGTTTATCCTTGCATCAGAATGGGGTTGAGTCTGGTTTTTTTGGCATCAGCAGGGGATCGGGTTTTTCTCTAGTGGATGGTTTTTCCCACTTATTGAGTACTATGGCATCAGATCAGGGTTTCTTAGTGGATGGCTTTTCCCACTTTGATCATAGTCATGATCCAGTCCTGCTGTTTACGGACACTTATGATACTTATTACTGAGGTACTTTACTCGTGTGGGTCGCTCCCCTCGAGTGCCACTCGGAGTGTGTTACAGGCAGGCTTGAGTCCTTGAGACTCTCATTCCTATCGGTGTTATGCATTGGCCAGCACCCGATTTGGCAGGCAAGGCGCAGCAGGCAGTACCAGTTTTACTGGTGGCATAAGATTGGGTTTATTCAGGCAGGCATGTTAGATACTGATGCATACATACAGTCATTCCTTTTGGCACTGCATTTAGAGGCATGCTAGTGGTGGTTTCCCCTTTATTCAGCAGTTCTGCTTACAGCTTTACCACTTTTTCCTTTCTGGCCTCTAGTAATCCTAGTGGGTGCATCAGAGTTGAGGTTTTGCCCACTAGGGGAGGCTACTGGTTTATATCTGGTAGTTCTCACCCCCATTATTCTTTTCTGTTTCTTTCTTCTTCTTATTTTGCAGAGTCGTCTGCGGGAGCTGCTAGGCTATCAGCGGCTGATAAGGTAAGGGGATCGCTGAGTAGATAGATCTCCTGGGAGACTGAGAGCTGTAGATAGACGTTGTACCCTTCACTCAGACTGTGATATTCTCCTTTTATTTTGAGTCTGGCTTTCGCCGGCTGGTTGTATTATTTTGGTGAGCTGGGAGATTATTGTACATATTACAGTTTATTTTTAGTTCCAGTATGAGATACTGTGGTTCTTCTATTCAGCTCTGTATTATGCTCTTTTATTGTTCATATTATATCGGAGCAGGTTACCAGCGCTTCGTGTACTCGGGAAATCCCGTGTGCACGGCGGATCTGTTGGCGAGCTCGGGTTCCGGGGCGTGACAGATTAAGTTGGTATCAGAGCTTAGGGATAGGTCAGTTGGGACTTAGAAAACCCTAGGCTTTTGGCAGACCTAGGATGATAGGGTACGAGAGACGTGATATTTGCGAAGTCGTTGATTTATTGTTTGACTCTTCCAGTGAGAGAAGAGGGATCGACATGCCAATTTCTGGTGAACCGTTATGTTGGCTGCAGACAACATAAAGTCACAGAAATATGGGGATGTCTTTGACTTTCGCTAGATTGGGTCGTGTGGGGTATGATACTGAGTGTGGTTTCTTGTGTAGGATGCCTCCGCGACGTAGAATGTTGACGCGTTCTCAGCCTGATTCCCCTGAGCCCGAGCCGGAGGAGTCCGAGCAGGGCCAGCAGAGTGAGGTGCAGGAGCTTCAGGCTCAGATGGCCCAGATGGCAGAGGCCGTGCGCGTCAGGAGGAGCCATGGGTCGGCTGACGCAGATGTTAGAACAGAGGGCGCAGCCTGTTGTTGCACCCCCTGAGAGTTCTCCCGTACCACCCTCCCCTGCTGTGGCTTCCCCAGTTGGACCGGTGACCACGGCATCCCCTGTTGCTCAAGGAGCAATCCGGCCATTGACTCCTGCGGAGGAGCAGGAGATTGCTGACAAACTTACTCAGTTCTGTAAGCGGGGACCGCCCAGGTTTTCAGGGCGAATACCCAGCCGTGGGAGATCGGGACTTGGCTTTCGTCAATGGAGAAGTTTTTCGGGACTTCTTCATTGACCAGAAGTACAGGTACATATGGCTGTACACTGCTTAGACGGGGACGCTGATGCATGGTGGCGTCGGGTGAGCCTCTGGAGTTCCAGATCACTCGACAGCTACCCCTGTCAGAGTTCAAGAGGATGATTCTGGATACGTACTTTTCCACGAGTATGAAGAAAAAGCTGGAGGATGATCTGAAGAATCTTCAGCAAGGCGACCGGACAGCATTGGACTACTTTCAGGAGTTCACGCGGTTACTCAACTGCGTACCTTACGTCGCCAGGGACGGACCGCACCAGGTGGAGCTCTTTGAGTCGGGCCTGCGCCCAGAGATCTATACTCTGGTGCATGCCCAGAGACTACAAACCTTGGGAGGAGCAGCAGCATGCCCAGTGGGTTGAGAGAGGAGACCACGTCGTCGCCAGACGTGGGGGCCTGGTCGCTCAAGGCGCAGACAGAAAGCGACCAGCGCAGGACGACGGGAGACAGGCCAGTTCCTGGAGGCCGCCCCGACCGCCACCGCCTCAGTTTTCCGGCCAAGGACGGTCGGAGCGGCGAGGGCCTGGAGGACCCCAGAGGCCCCAGCAGCGGCAGCAAGCAGCAAGCAGAGATCCGAGCCGTCGCAGCATGGGTCGCAGCGACAGCCTCAGCGACAACAGCAGTCACGACAACCACGGGCCCCCAGCAATTGTATTTTCCTGTGGAGGTCAGCACTTTTCCAACACCTGCGACCAGCGGTGGGGTCGCTGCTATAGATGTGGACAGTCTGGCCACGTCCGAGCTACTTGCCCTTATGCGCCGTCGACAGCCCCTTCTTCAGCATCCGCTCCATCTTCATCACAGCAACGGTCGACGGCTCAGCGGCCACATGCTCCAGCAAGCAGGCCATCTTCTTCCTATCCCACGGAGTATCGCCCTCCAGCCCAGAGTGGGCGAGTGTATGCTGCGCAGGTAGAGGACTCTTCGGCAGCAGATCACGTGGTGGCAGGTATCACCTTACTTTCTGGCATTAGGACTCGTACATTATTTGATACTGGAGCATCGCATTCTTTTATCAGTAGATCATTTGCATCATTACATGGGTTAAAGGTAGGACTTCTACCACGTGCACGAGAGGTTCAGATTCCCGATCACACCTTGCACGTAGAGGAGTGTTGTTGGTCCTGCCCGATGCAAATCGAGTCCTGGATTATGCCAGCAGACCTGTTGGTTCTGAGACAATTGAAGGACTTCGATGTGGTCCTCGGGATGGACTGGCTGGCTCGGTATTTTGCGACCATTGATTGTGCCGCAGGACGTCACTTTTAGAGAGCCAGACCATGAAAGTTGGTAATACCGGGAGATGTCAGATGCTTATTCCTTTGGCCTCTATGGTTCAACCGTCCCCGAGCGAAGGCAGATTGATCCATCGGGGATGTGTAGCCGGTTTTGGCTAGGTGTTGTTGAAGGGCCGAACGGCGGCGCCGGGACTCGCGCGATAGCCCGATTGCCCGCGAGTTCCCGGATGTTTTTCCCCCTGAGCTGACTAGCATGCCACCCGAATAGGGAAAATTGAGTTCGTGATTGACGTTAGTCCCAGGAACTGCGCCAATCCTAAGGCTTCCTTACCTGGATGGCACCGGCTTGAGTTGCGAGAGCTTAAGGCGCAACGTCAGGATTTAATGGATAAGGGCTTTATATTAGGCCGAGTGTGTCGCCTTGGGGAGCGCCGGGGGCTATTCGTGAAAAAAGAAGGATGGGTCACCTTCGTGATTGGGTGTGGACTATAGGGAATTAAATAAAGTGACCATCAAGAACAAGTACCCTTTGCCGCGCATCGATGATCTTTTTGATCAGCTGCAAGGGTCTTGTGTCTTCTCTAAGATAGATCTACAATCCGGTTACCACAGTTGAAAGTAAAGGCCGAGGATATTCCGAAAACGGCATTTAGATCACGGTATGGGCATTATGAATTTACAGTTATGCCTTTTGGGCTAACTAATGCCCCTACCGCGTTCATGGATTTGATGAACCGGATCTTCCGACCTTATTTGGATCGGTTCGTGGTGGTGTTCATTGATGATATCTTGGTCTACTCCCGAAGTGATGCTGAGCATGAGGATCACTTAAGGATTGTGCTGCAACTTCTGCGAGAGAAGAAGTTGTTTGCCAAGCTAGCAAAGTGCGAGTTTTGGCTTCGGGAGGTAGTCTTCTTAGGCCATGTGATTTCCGCCGCAGGTGTGGCAGTAGACCAGCAAAGATTGAGACAGTCCGTGATTGGCCCCGACCGACGACGGTTTCTGAGGTACGTAGCTTTATGGGTTTAGCTAGGTATTACCGTCGGTTTGTGGAAGGCTTTGCGAAGCTCTCCACACCCCTCACTCGCTTGACGCGTAAGGGAGTGAAGTTTATCTGGAGTGAGGACTTGTCAAAGGAGCTTTGAGGAGCTGAAGAATAGACTGATGACCGCTCCTATCCTTTCCCTTCCTGTTATGGGAAAAGGATATGTGATCTACAGCGACGCATCACACAGTGGACTCGGTTGTGTGTTGATGCAGGAAAGGAGGGTAATTGCATATGCATCTAGACAACTCAAAGAATATGAGAAAAATTACCCTACCCAGGACTTGGAGCTTGCAGCTGTAGTGTTTGCGCTAAAGCTCTGGCGCCATTATCTGTATGGGGAGCATTGTGAAATCTACACCGACCACAAGAGCCTAAAGTACCTGTTCACGCAAAAGGAGCTGAATTTGAGGCAACGTAGGTGGTTAGAGCTATTAAAGGATTATGATGTAGATATTCTCTACCACCCAGGCAAGGCTAATGTGGTCGCTGATGCCTTGAGTAGGAGGACGGTGCAAAGTTTGTCTATGTTAATCACAGACCAGGCACCGCTATTAGAGGAAATGAGACGGCTCAAGATAGAGGTTGTGTCCCCTGGGGTCTCTGCTAGGCTGACATCCTTAGTCTTGCAGCCTACTCTGCTGGACAGGATCAGGGAGAAACATAGTGAAGACCCCAACTTGACCAGGATTAGAGATCAAACTCCGAGTGATCAGTCAGGGGACTTTACAATAGATGCTTCGGGAGTACTAAGGTACAGAGACCGAGCATGTGTGCCAATAGATGCGGAGATCAGAGAGCAGATATTGCGAGAGGCCCATTATACACCTTATACCCTACATCCTGGTGGGACTAAGATGTATAAGGTCCTCAAGGCACACTTCTGGTGGAAAGGCATGAAGAGGGATATTGGGAGATTTGTGGCTCAGTGTTTAACTTGTCAGCAGGTGAAAGCTGAGCATCGAGTGCCAGCTGGCAAGTTACAAAGTCTCCCAATTCCCGAGTGGAAATGGGACCACATTACGATGGATTTCGTGGTCGGATTGCCAAGGGCACAGGGAGGAGCAGACGCTATCTGGGTAGTTGTAGATAGACTTACCAAGTCGGCGCACTTTCTGCCCATGCAGACTACGTGGCCACTTGAGCGACTAGCCCAGCTATATCTAGATGAGATAGTTAGATTACATGGAGTACCAGCCTCCATTGTATCAGATAGAGACCCGAGGTTGTTTCGCGTTTCTGGATGAGTTTGCAGACAACCTTGGGGACTCAACTCAGGTTCAGTACGGCTTTTCATCCGCAGACTGATGGGCAGTCAGAGCGGACTATACAAATCCTGGAGGACATGTTGAGGGCTTGCGTCCTGGATTTCGGCGGAGGGTGGATTCGGCATTTATCTTTGGCTGAATTCGCGTAAAACAATAGCTTTCAAGCGAGCATTCAGATGGCTCCGTTTGAAGCGTTGTATGGACGCAAGTGTCGATCACCGCTTTATTGGAGTGACGTGGGCGAGAGGCGGACCTTGGGACCAGATGTATTGATAGAGGCAGAGGAGAAGGTCCGAGTGATTCGAAAGCATCTTCAGACCGCCCAAAGCCGACAGAGGAGTTATGCCGATGTTCGGCGATGAGACTTAGAATTTCAAGTTGGAGATCATGTATTCCTGAAAGTCTCGCCGTCCAAAGGAATCAGGAGATTCGGCATTCGTGGAAAGCTTAGCCCCCGATACATTGGACCCTTTGAGGTATTGGGGCGTATCGGGCCAGTTGCCTACCGACTCGCACTTCCTCCAAGGCTTGCTGGTGTCCATGATGTATTTCATGTTTCTACTTTGAGGAAGTATATCTTCGACCCATCGCACGTCATCGACTTCACACCGCTTGAGATTAGCGAAGATTTGAGGTATGAGGAGCGCCCACTGCGAATTCTGAACCAAGAGGTGAGAGAATTGCGCAATCGGGCCATTCCCTATGTGAAAATTCAATGGGGCAATCATGACGAGCGCGAAGCTACATGGGAGCTCGAGTCGGAGATGAGGAATGCTCACCCCTACTTATTCGAGACATCGGGCTGAGGATTATTGTTTAGTCTCGTTTCGAGGACGAAACTCTTTTTAGTGGGGGAGGATGTGATGATCCGAACTCCCGCAGGAACTGTGCAACATTAAACAGTGACTGTAGAGAGCTCGTACGGTGCAACGGAGCTTGTAGAATCGAAATTGGACCTTAATAATAGACTCGGCGCGAAAATCGGAGCAAATGGGATTTTCCGGGGGCTTTCGGTAAAATTCCGGATGAGAATTTGGCCAAATGGACGTCGTATTTGGACTCAGCGCGCGAAAATGATCAAAACGGTATATTTACTTTAATTTTTCGGCACCACGGTACTGTTCACGCCGGAACAGTAACTCCGGCCGCCGGAATTACTGTTCCGGCGACCGGCGAGCGGCGGCGGGCGGCGGCGCAGCGGCGGCACAGGGCGGCGGCGCGCGGCGCGGGCAGCGCGGGCAGGCGAGGGCAGGGGGCGCGGGTGCGCGGTCCATGGGCCTGGCGTGCACCGGGAGCACCGAATACCCCCCGTGCCACGTGGCGGCTCCCGATTGGTTGGCCGACTTCTAGAAACACGTGGGAAGGTGACACGTGGCGCTCCCCTATTGGCTGACAGGATCCGGTGTGGAGCCCAAGATTCCCTTGGCCCATTATAAATAGCAATCCCCACCCCCTCTCATTCCCACCTCGATTTGCGGGCCTTAGAGTGAGAATCAGGGCATGTGCCCTCTACGAAAAATTTTCCTCTCTCTCTCTCTAAAATTCCAGAATTTCTGGAGTTACAGTTAGTTAGTTATCTGCGACGCGGCGCACTGCGACGGTTTTCTTTTTAGGCCCATTTCCCGTCGCAGTTCCGTCGGAAATTCCCTGAGTGCTAACCAAGAGGAATTTTTGGACGATTTTCACGACAGCGCGTTCCTAAGAGGTAAGGCTTCGATTTCCGTGTTGATCACTTTGCTCCATTTCGTACTTTTGGCATGTTTCCCGAGGCCTCTTTGACCCCCCTTTTTGCTGTGGAAATTTCTGGACAGCGTCAACTTCTCCGATTTTTATCTTGGCGTAGAAGCATCAGATCGAGACGTTTAAGGAGTCGATTTTGATCTACTCTTCGCGAGGAACGCAACCGTAATTTTTCTGGATTTTTCTGACCACTGTTCAGAGGTGAAAAACTCCTCTCTTTTCGTGCCATTTGAAAAACAGCAAAAGATGTATTTTTATGAATACTATAGTTACACCCTGTGCAATGTGTGTTGCTGTAGGGCATCGTTTTCGGCAGACAGCAGTTTTAGGGGACTGTGGACAGCCATGAGACTATCTGGGTGTGATCTGAGCTGTTCAAGGTGGGCGGTTGTTGCTTACCTCATTTTTGACAAGCTCACTGGGATTACTGGAACTCCCCTAAAATTTAATATGACAATTGATGAGAACCACTGGGACAAACTAATATGATAATTGATAAGAATTAACAGGACAAACTAACAGGACAAACTAACAGGACAATTGATGAGAACTATTGGGACGAATTAATATGACAATTGACGAGAACCGCTGGGACGAACTCTCCTAAAATTTAACCCCACAGATTATATGATGACTTATATTGGGACACTGTGATTGGGACAAAGGCTATAATCTCGCATGCAAATAACTTTTATTCAGTAAATCAATCTTCTTTTAAAATAAATATTTGACACTATTTTACAGCTTTTAAAGATAAGACAGTTGCATGCATGACTGAACATCTAGTGAGGCCACTATCATATTGGGATCTGAACATGTTTCATTGTTGTCCTTTGCATCCAGATATTTGTTGCTCAGGTATGAGCAGGGGTTGGGATAGTATAGTCAAGTTTGTACTAGATTGTGGACTTGTGGGGTCTTGCGGTGACCGCGGACAGTAGGCGGTCGACCAGATGTTTATCCTTGCATCAGATTGGGGTTGAGACTGGTTTATTGCATCAGCTGGGGATCGGGTTTTCCTAGTGGGTGGTTTTCCCACTCTAATCATAGTCATGATCCAGTCCTGCTGTTTTATGGCACTTCTGATACTTATTACTGAGATATTTTACTCGTGTGGGTCGCTCCCCTCGAGTGCCACTCCGGAGTGTGTTGCAGACATGCTTAGAGTCTTTGAGACTCCTATCCCCTATCGGTGTTATGCGTTGGCCAGCATACCCGATTTGGCAACTATCCCCTATCGGTGTTATGCATTGGCCAGCATACCCGATTTGGCAAGGCACAGCAGGCAGTACCAGTTTTACTAGTGACACAAGACTGAGTTATTTCAGGCAGGCATGTTTGGTATTGTTGCATACAGTCATTTCATGCTACATGGCATTTAGAGGCATAGTGGTGATAGTTTCTTTTTTTCAGCAGCCTTTATAGCTTACCACTGTTCTTTCTTGTTGCCTCAAGTAGTCCTAGTGGGTGCCTCAGAGTTGAGGTTTTACCCACTAGGGGAGGCTACTGGTTTATCTGGTAGTTCTCACCCCCTTTGTTGTTTCTCTCTTTCTTCTTCTTATTTTGCAGAGTCGTCTGCGGGAGCTGCTAGGCCATCGGCAGCTGATAAAGGTAAGGGCATCGCTGAGTAGATAGATCTCCTGTGAGACTGAGAGTGGATATTAGACAGATGTTGTACTCTTTACTCAGACTGTGGTATTTTGGGTCTGGCGCTGGCCAGCTGACTGTATTATTTTGGTGAGCTGGGAGATTATTGTACTTATTACAGCTTTATTTGTAGTTCCAGTCTGAGATACTATGTGGTTCTTCTACTTCAGCTCTGTATTATGCTCTTTTATTGTTCATATTATATCGGAGCAGGTTACCAGTGCTTCGTGTACGCGGGAAATCCCGTGTGCACGACGGATCTGTTGGCGAGCCCGGGTTCCGGGGCGTGACAGTTTTGATCTCCAAAATAGCAGGAAAAGGGTGGAGAAGACCTTGAGGATGCCTTAGGGAGAAGAAAGGAACCCTTTCCCCATCTCTTTTGCTTGGGAGCTCAAGAACCCATAACACGACTAGATTGCCACGAGTATAGAGAATTCAGTCTTTTCTATACACGCACGGTTAGACAAGTATATACATACAATCAGAGTACTATCTATCAGACAAGGAATAACTCAATACTATATATAATCCACAACTAGATCACAAAACATCAAAAAATAACATGTCTACGTCATGATCATATATAACAAAAATGAAAGATAAACATAAATGACCGCCTAGCTATCATTATGGGGACAACTCTATCGTAACAGCCTCACCACATCTACCCAATATCCCACTACCCGACGGACCTGAAAAATGGTCACCAAAAGGTGTGAGACATAACTGAATGTATCCCAGTAGGTACAACGAGTCGGGAAATAGCAAGTCGTACCTACTGACATACAATAATCAATGGATAGCAAAAGGCAGTAGGTAAAGGAATATATGAAGCAGATAACCGACAGGTATAATAATCCATACTGAATAAAGATAATATGAACTATGCATCAATAATGTTACGGAATTTAAGTTGGCGTATTTCGTGAATTCGGTTAAGTCTTGAAGATTGAAGGTAAAGAAGGTTGGATCATATAACTCAATCTCAAGAAAGAAGAATTCAAAAGGATCAGGTATGTTTAACTATTTATCTTTGGTCATCCGAATACTTCTTATAGTATAGAAATACTTGGATGAATTTTTAATTGCATAAAAATCAAAAACTGGACATGGGACATGTTCAGGATCCGGATCAGACATTCCAATCCGGATCCCGAAGGGTGTTAGTTCATATGCAGGATCCCGAACACTGGTTCTTACCGAATTGTATGAACGATCCGGATCTTGTTTTTCAATCCGGATCCCGAACAGTGGTGTTTGGTGAATTGTATGAACAATCCGGATCAGGCACTTCGATCCGGATCCCGAACCTTTGCTTTTCAGGTAACTGTCTGTCTCGTTACTGCAATCCAAATCGCCGAAATCTGATCCGGATCGTCGTCCTGAAAAATTCCAGAAAAGGATAGTTTTTTATTCTTATCTTCTTCCAACGGTTTCTAACCTATAAATAGACCCTATGATTCATTTTTTAGGGCAAGCCGTCATAATCAAATATAATCCTAAATACGGTCAAAAAGAGAAAAATCCACAGATAGAGAAGAAAGGAAATACTAGATCTACTTCTATGTTTCTTCATCTATTCTATTAATTTGATTCTAGGTTTTCCAAACTCGGATTTTGAGTAGAATCAAATTAATGAATACTTAGATGGTATTTCCGATCTATTTCTAATCTAAGTATTCGGCGGATCATCACCACCCAAAAACAACGATTTATCCCAAATCGACGCGTGGACTCGCGTGGCCTTGTGGATTCAAGGTGCTACCGCTCTCGTGGATTCGGAGCGAGGTACGTTCGTGGATTCGAAGCATGCTACTGGGTGAAGACCGTGGATTCGGTCAGACGTCGTGGAGTCGACGTTGGACGTCGTGGATTCGGCGTTGGACGCAGATCGTGGATTCGAGAAGCGTTGCGGAGCGAGCGGAGAAGATCAACTAGGAGCGTATGGAAAAAGGTTGAGTCGTCTGTGAGTACGGTATATCACCTTTGTACGTGTTATAATTCTAGTGGATTTCACCGTGTTATCGGTCCCGTGGTTTTTTACTCCGGTTTGTAGTTGTCCACGTAAAAATCTCGGCGTGTTATTTATTTTTCCGCATTGGGTTTTATATCTCAAAGATTTTTGAGTGTTTATTGTTTACACCTATTCACCCCCCTCTAGGTGTTTTTTCCCCTATTTAGATCCAATTATACATAACCCAACAAGTGGTATCGGAGCGGGAATAGGGTTGTAAACAATGGTAGAAGGTGGAAACATCAACAGACCTCTGTTCTTCGATGGAACAAATTATGAGTACTGGAAAGTACGGATGAAAGCCTTTTTAATTTCCATCGACGAACGGGTGTGGCAATCAATTGAATTAGGATGGTCTAATCCAAATGAATTTATTGGTGATGTTCGCACCATCAAACCTAGGTCGAAATGGACCAAGGAAGAGACAGATTTTTCTTCTTACAATGGCAAAGGGATTAATGCTCTATTTAATGCTTTGTCTCAAACTGAGTTCTCTCGCGTCTCGGCATGTGAGACTGTGAAAGAAATCTGGGATGTTCTTCAAGTTACACATGAGGGAACTAACCTTGTGAAGATTCAGAAACTGCAAATGCTTACGAGCAAGTTTGACTCTATTTTCATGGCAGAAAATGAATCTTTCACAGATTACTATACACGATTGCAAGACATCGTAAACACATGTGCTAACTCGGGAGAGAAGATTCCAGAATTTAAAGTTGTAAGAAAAATATTAAGAACTCTTCCTGAAAGATTTCGTTCCAAGGTCACAGCCATTGAAACTATTAAACACCCGGACGAAATCCGTGTAGAAGAATTAGTTGGTTCATTACAAACATATGAAATGACATTTCCTACTAACTATTCTTCTGGAAAAGCAACCTCTTCTAAGTCTTCAGGTTTTGCTTTGAAAACTACAAAAGAAGAAGACGCGGATTCATCCTCCTCAGGCGATGGCGAGAACTTATCTATGGAGGACTTTGAGAAACAGCTTGCTCTCTTGACAAGAAATTTTCGCCGAAACTTTCGAAGGGGTAATTCAAGTAAAACCTCATCCTCCGGAAAGTGGAAGAAAGGCAAAGGTTTTTCAAGCCAAAAGTCAAGAAAGCAAGAAAGTTTTTCTAAGGATAAGAAAAGCTCAGAAGGACAAGTCCAATGCTTCAAGTGCCGAGGGTACGGCCATATCTCAACGGAATGTCCAAATAAGAATCCGTCCAAGAAGAAGGCGATGCAAGCCGTCACTTGGGATGACACCTCATCGTCAAATGAGTCATCGTCAAGTGATGAAGAAGATAACGCAACGGCGTTCCACGCGTCCACATCTTCACCCTTTATGTGCTTAATGGCAAGTACATCCGAGTCATTGTCCAACTCCACTGTTGAAAAGATTGCAACGGACGATGAATCGGATAATTCAGAAGGTGAAGATTTTGCTCTAGCCTACCATAGACTTTTGAGGGATTCAAAGAAACCGGCTAAGAAAAACAAGGGGTTGAGAGGGAGATTGCAGGATCTCGAAGAAGAAGTAAAAAGGGTAACTTCTCTCTCGACCGATCTTGAAGTGGAAAGGGATAATCTGATAAAAGCAAATGCTTCACTTCAAGAGTCCAATGAGCAATTCGAGAAGAATTATGTAGATATGGTGAACAAAGCGAATTACTTCTTGAAGCTCAACGGCGAGGCTCGACAGGAAAAATTGGAAATGACAGAGACCATTCTCCAACTCAAGGATGACTTACAGCGATTTTCATCTGGAAGGAGTAAGTTGGATAAGCTTCTTGGTCTTGGTCAATCAAACAAATTCGGCCTCGGATATAATCGAACTGAAGACAATTTTAGTTCGGTTGGGACAGTCTTTGTGCCTCAGTCGGTATCTCCTCCTCCGACACCGGAATTCACGACAAGCAACGACAACAAGCCTACTTCACCCTCCTCGGGATCGTCAAGCACCAAGGTATGTTTTCGTTGTAATTTTGCAGGGCACATAAGGAGAAATTGCAAGATGGGAGCCAAACGGTCAACTCAAGCACTTCTTGCAAAGACTATCAAAAGGGTGATTCCTCGGAAATCAAATGCAAATTATTCGAAAGGAAAAAGCGTCGGTAGTTCATCAAACAAGACGACGACGTCAAGGAAAAGCGATGAATCACACAAGACGCTTTCACCAAAGGTATCAACTTCACAATCATTTCTGACGTACACCAAAACTCGAAAGGTTTGGGTACGCAAAGGTGAATTCTTCTTTTATCCTTGAATCACGTTGGTACCAAACGGCCCTTGGAATTATTGCATATGGATTTAATGGGGCCGACACGTCAACCATCCTTGGGAGGTAAATGGTATATTTTCTTATTGGTTGATGATTTCTCTAGGTATTCTTGGATAGCATTTTTAAAAGAGAAAGCTGATACTTTTGATTCTTTTCACGAGATTTGCCTTCGTATTATGATTGAAAAGAATGAAAAGATCATTCGTGTTAGAAGTGATAGAGGTGGAGAATTCATAAATTCTAAATTCATTGATTTTTGCACTTCCAATGGCATTAAACATGAATTCTCAGCACCCTATACACCTCAACAGAATGGTGTAGTCGAGCGCAAAAACAGGGTTGTACAAGAGATGGCACGTGTTATGCTTCACAGCCGGAATTTACCGCTATATTTTTGGGCTGAAGCTGTGAACATTGCAATCTATGTTATTAATCGAGTTTATTTGCGCCCGGGGACTTTAAATACACCATATGAACTATGGTTCTGTAGAAAACCAAACATCAAATATTTTCGTATCTTTGGGAGTCGGTGTTACATTTTACGTGACCGCGAAAATCTTAGAAAATTTGACTCTCGAAGTGACGAAGGGATTTTCTTGGGTTATTCTACAAATAGTAGAGCATATCGGGTATTTAACTTGGAATCTAAAACGATTGTAGAATCCATAAATGTTAAAGTAGATGAAGCTTTCCACTTTGTATCTGATAAATCTACCCCTGATATCTCTCTTGATGATGATACTCCTGTAAATGCATCTTC
Organism: Tillandsia leiboldiana; assembly: GCA_029204045.2. Lineage (NCBI taxonomy): Eukaryota > Viridiplantae > Streptophyta > Magnoliopsida > Poales > Bromeliaceae > Tillandsia > Tillandsia leiboldiana. The sequence continues at coordinate 7,317,505 of CM055067.1, read as the reverse complement.
TCATGATAATACTTCCTATATTATTTATGCATCTAATGGTTCTTCAAGTTTATCTGATGTGCAGGAATCATCTCATGTACCTCCGAGTACTCCATTACCTCAAACGTTACGCATCTCCAAGGATTATCCTGAATCAAACATTATTGGAGACCCACAAGAAGGAGTCAGAACTCGGAAACAGTTGGTTTGTGGATTCGCTTGTTACGTTTCCTTAATCGAACCAAAGAACGTTGATGAAGCTCTTCAGGATAACTACTGGATTGAAGCAATGCAGGAAGAGCTCCATCAGTTTGAACGCAACAAAGTCTGGGAATTAACGACGCCTCCGAAGCAACACAATGTGATCGGTACTAAATGGATTTTCAAGAACAAGAAAAATAAGGATGGTACCATCATCAGGAACAAAGCACGTTTAGTTGCTCAAGGCTACTCTCAAATAGAAGGTATAGACTTTGATGAAACGTTCGCCCCTGTAGCTAGACTCGAGTCCATTCGTATCTTATTCGCTATTGCTTGTCACTTTAAAATAAAACTCTTTCAAATGGACGTTAAGAGCGTGTTTTTAAGTGGGTTTTTAAATGAGGAAGTTTATGTGGCTCAACCGAAAGGTTTTGTAGACTGTAAACTACCTAACCATGTTTTTCGTTTGAAAAATGCTCTTTACGGTTTAAAACAAGCACCGCGAGCATGGTACGAAAGGTTGACAAAACACCTTTTGGAGAAGGGCTATACTCGAGGGGGAGCAGATCGGACTCTCTTTGTGAAGCATTATCAAGATAACTTCATTGTTGCACAAATCTATGTCGATGACATTGTATTTGGAGCAACAAAGGATAATGATGCTTCTAAATTCGCAGAAACCATGGAAAGCGAATTTGAGATGTCTATGATGGGCGAACTGACATACTTTCTTGGATTGCAAGTGAAACAAAATGGTGAAGGCATCCATCTGTGTCAATCCAAGTATGCAAAGGAGTTGGTAAAGAAATTCGGATTAGAAGATTCTAAAGATTTTCCTACTCCTATGGGAACTAGCAATAAGGGATTAGGAAGTGAATCTCTTAGTGATAGTGTAGACGAGAAACTCTATCGAAGTATGATTGGAAGTCTACTCTACCTCACAGCTAGTCGCCCGGACATATCCTTTAGTGTTGGGATCTGCGCGAGATATCAATCAGCACCAAAGGAGGATCACCTGAAAGTGGTGAAACGGATCATCCGGTACGTTAAAGGAACTGTAAACTTCGGAATTTGGTATCCTATGGGAACAGGTCTAGACATTATAGGATATTCAGATGCCGATTGGGCAGGATCAGTGGATGATCGGAAAAGTACGAGTGGTGCATGTTTCTATCTTGGCCATTGTCTTGTTGCATGGCATAGTAAAAAACAGAACTGCATTGCACTCTCGACTGCCGAAGCGGAATATATCTCAGCGGGTAGTTGTTCAACTCAACTCATTTGGATGAAAAGCGTGTTGAGCGACTTCCGGATTTCAGCAACTTCGGTAACTGTTTTATGTGACAACACTAGTGCTATAAACATTTCAAAAAACCCTGTGTTGCACTCTAGAACAAAACACATTGAACTTAGATATCATTTTCTTAGAGAGCTAGTTGAATCAAATATTCTTCAAATTTCCTACATTTCAACTGAAGATCAATTAGCTGACTTTTTAACAAAACCTTTGGATCAAAAACGTTTTATTCATTTGCGTAAAGCAATTGGAATGCTTTCCTTGAAATAACCTCTTTTTGAAACTCTTGTTTAGGTTAGGTTTTGTTTTTGTGTTTTTGTTCATTATCTATGCTTAGTCATAGAACATTAATTGAGCATTAGTTTTATTGACTTTAATTGCATCCTTTTATATATTTAGAAATTTATTATGCTTTAGATATCATAATATTTCATTTGATGCAATGATCATTTATGTCAATTAAATCATCTTTGTTTTGATCAAAGTCAATTTCTCTCTCAATGATCTCTTGGTATAGTTATTATCTTATTTGACTATTTAGTCGAGTATGAAATCGAGATCAATATTTGGTTGAATACTTTATATCTTAAATAATTGATAGCCAATTGAGGGGGACTCAAAGTAAAAGTGTTATGCTCAAAAGATGTGGAAAGAGTTACATCCCAATGAGGAGTGTGAAAACTACCACCACATGGAGGAAAGAGCTACCACCTCGGTCGTCCGAGTACTGTGTGCAGCTACCACATGTATACCAAACAAGGTTTTTCAAGTTTGATTAAATAAAATGCATGTTGAAATACTTGACTCTGCCAAAATTTCAAGGTTGGTATAAGGTGGAATTTTAATGAAAGATGCTCAAAGAGTCACTCTCTTCAATAAATTGACTAGATCTATTATCTACCATATTTGGGATTTCAAACATCTATTGATCTTGGTATTTCATCTTTTTTACCAAATTGATGATTTGATAAAGGCATTACTCATAAGATCAAGTTAGATGTAATTGAAGTTGTTCAACTTTAAGGGACTTAATTTTTATAAATTTTCGTTTCATTTGTTGAATATTTTTGATAGATTTGGCATAATCTATTTCTTGTTGTATGAAACGATGATTTTCGTTTAAAGTTGATACACAAAAGTGCCTACAATCTTTTTCTGGATTTTGTGAAATTTTTCTAAATTATTCTAAAGAAAAAGTTGGAGCCGATCCGAATTGGATATGCCGATCCGGATCCCGAACGCAGATATTTTTCTACGGGCAGACGATCCGGATTGGACATGCCGATCCGGATCCCGAACGCAGATTTTCTTTGCGGGTAGCCAATCCGGATCGGAATAACGAACTGATCCGGATCGCGGCTAGGGTTTTATATAGAACAAAAGGGTTTTGATTTCTTTTTACTTCCATCTTTTGTTCCAAAGTTTCCAGAGCTTCTCTCTCTAGAATTCATCCATCTTGGAAGCTTTCAAACTCAAGTTCTTCGATTCTAAGTAAGTTTTATTGATCAAAATCTCGGTTTTTCACAGTTTTTCATATTTTTCCTCAAAACGTGATGAAATTCATGTATTTTTTTCGTTTATAGATGGTTTTTGATCAAATTTCTTTTGAAATAAGAACTCTGGGTAGATTAGTTTTGATTATATGCTAGGTATTCTCAAGATAAACGGATTTTTGGGCTTCGATTTCAAAAATTTTGGTTTTAGGGCATATAATGGGAATTTTCGAAAATCATGTGATTGATCTATTTTTAAAATTCTTTTTGCAAAACTAATTTGATTCTTAGTCTCTCTACACGATTATGATTGTTTGGGTACAATTTTTCAAATTTTTGAAAATTAACAATTTTTGTCGTGTTCTTGAGTTGTTTCTCACAGGACCTTATTTCTCGCTAGAAACTAGTAGCAATGGTGATCACCTGGATCATTTTTCTTCTGGCTGCTATGGTTCATACAAGAGATACTATCAAGCCCAAGAAAGCTAAGAAAGCGAAGAAAACAAAGGATGATTCCGATACGGAATCTGAAACGGAGTCCATTGATTGGGATGAGCTTCAAGTTGAAGCAACTACATCCACTGCTTCGAAAGGAAAAGCGCCTGCAAAAACATCAAAGGCAAAGGCTCCGCCCACTGCTGCTGAAAAAGGAAAAGCACCAATGACCTCTTCATCCATCTCCTTAAAAAGAAAAAGACTTGCTCGACGGCTTGGACGAGCTCGGGGTATTGAAATAAATGAATCATGTCAAGAGGAAACAAAGAATATCCCTCAAATTGACGCTGAATCTGAAGACGAAGAAGATTGGGACACATTTCTTAATGAAGTACAACAAGGTATTGATGAAGAAAATAAGCTTTACCTAAAGAACAAGAAGTTGATGAAGTCTTCCTCAACGATTAAGCAGTACGCAAGGAAACAGAATTTGCCAAGGAATGGAATTCAAATCAATGAACCTCTTGACAATTCACATTCTCTGCCAAGAAGATCTCCTCGGAATGAAGGTCAGACTGCTCCGTCAGCTGTCGCACAACGTTCTTCAACTTTCAGAAGAATCGACCAAAAGTCAAACTTAGTTTCTTCCATCAATCAAGAACAAGACAAACTGGCTCTGGAACTCAGAAAGATGTCCACGGACATGCATAAGATGAAACAAGAATGTTCTACGATTTCGGGAATGCTTAAAGGAATTTTGAACAAACTGAGATGTAGTGCCTCTGAAGACTCTGACTCAGATGATTGATTTGTGCTAAAATTTTTCTTTTTCTTGTGCAGATTTTTAATCTCTTCTTGTGCAGGTTTTAAGTTTTAGTTTTTAGTTTTAATTCTCACACTTTTGGTTCTTGCACTTGTTAACTTTTCTCTCCATTTTGGTAATTTTGGCTAACTTTGTGACAAAAAGGGGGAGAGAATATTAGAACATTGAACAATGATACTATGATCGATTGTCCAGTTGTGAACCATGAAGGTAAGTAGAACTTCAACTTTTGGTTTTTGGTTCTCATTTGTGATTACATGCATGCCTCGACTAACTATTCGATTGACTATTTGGGCATGTAATATAACTAATGTTACGGAATTTAAGTTGGCGTATTTCGTGAATTCGGTTAAGTCTTGAAGATTGAAGGTAAAGAAGGTTGGATCATATAACTCAATCTCAAGAAAGAAGAATTCAAAAGGATCAGGTATGTTGAACTTAATATCTTTGGTGATCCGAATACTTCTTATAGTGTAGAAACACTTGGATGAACTTGTAATTGCATAATTATCAAAAACTGGACATGGGACATGTTCAGGATCCGGATCAGGCTTTGCAATCCGGATCCCGAAGGTGGTTCGTTCATACATCAGTTCAATCTGGATCGTAGCTTCCCTTGATCCGGATCCCGAATACTGGGTTTACCATTTTATTTGAGTGATCCGGATCAGGCTACTGCAATCCGGATCCCGAACGTTGTTGTTTGGTGAACTGTATGAACGATCCGAATCAAGCACTTCAATCCGGATCCCGAACCTTCGTTTTTCTGGAATCTGTTTTTCTCGCTACTGCAATCCGGATCGCCGATCTCCGATCCGGATCGTTGTCATGTAAAAATTCCAGAAAAAGATAGTTTTTGATCCTTATCTTTTTCCAAGGGTTTCTAACCTATAAATAGACCCTATGATTCTTTTTCTAGGGCTAGTCCAAAAATCAAAAAAGAAGCCGCTAAACCTAAAAGCCGTCATCTTTTATACGGCCTAAGATCCACATATAGAGAAGAAAGGAAATTATAGATTCTATCTTATGTTTCTTCATCTATATTGATTGATTTGATTCTAGGTTTTCATACTCGCATTTTGAGTTGAATCAAATCAATGAATACTTAGATGGTATTTCCGATCTATTTCTAATCTAAGTATTCGGCGGATCATCACCACCCAAAAACAACGATTTACCCCAAAATCGGCGCCTGGACTCGCGTGGCCTTGTGGATTCAAGGTGCTACCGTTCTTATGGATTCGGAGCGAGGTATGTTCGTGGATTCGAAGCGTGCTACTGGGTGAAGACCGTGGATTCGGTCGGACGTCGTGGACTCGATGTTGGACGCTGTGGATTCGGCGTTGGACGCACATCGTGGATTCGAGAAGCGTCGTGGAGCGAGCGGAGAAGATCAACTAGGAGCGTATGGAAAAGGTTGAGTCGTCTGTGAGTACGGTATTTCACCTTGTACGTGTTTAATTATAGTGGATTTCACCGTATTATCGGTCCCGTGGTTTTTTACTCCGGTTTGGAGTTTTCCACGTAAAAATCTCTGCGTGTTATTTATTTTTCCGCATTGGGTTTTATATCGCAAAGATTTTTGAGTGTTTAGTGTTTACACCTATTCACCCCCCTCTAGGTGTTTTTTCTCCTATTTAGATCCAATTATACATAACCCGACAAGTGGTATCAGAGCGGGAATAGGGTTGTAAACAATGGTTGAAGGTGGAAACATCAACAGACCTCCGTTCTTCGATGGAACAAATTATGCGTACTGGAAAGTACGGATGAAAGCCTTTTTAATTTCCATCGACGAACGGGTGTGGCAATCAATTGAATTAGGATGGTCTAATCCAACTGAATTTATTGGTGATGTTCGCACCATCAAACCTAGGTCGAAATGGACCAAGGAAGAGATTGATATATCTTCTTACAATGGCAAGGGAATTAATGCTTTATTTAATGCCTTATCACAAACAGAGTTCTCTCGCGTCTCGGCATGTGAGACTGCGAAAGAAATCTGGGATGTTCTTCAAGTTACGCATGAGGGAACTAACCTTGTGAAGATTCAGAAACTGCAAATGCTTACGAGCAAGTTTGACTCTATTTTCATGGCAGAAAATGAATCGTTCACAGACTATTACACACGATTGCAAGACATCGTAAACTCATGTTCTAACTTGGGAGAGAAGATTCCAGAATTTAAAATTGTAAGAAAAATATTAAGAACTCTTCCTGAAAGATTTCGTTCCAAGGTCACAGCCATTGAAACTATTAAACACCCGGACGAAATCCGTGTAGAAGATTAGTTGGTTCTTTACAAACTTATGAAATGACATTTCCTACTAACTATTCTTCGGGAAAGGCATCCTCTTCTAAGTCTTCAGGTTATGCTTTGAAAACAACAAAAGAAGAAGACGCGGATTCATCCTCCTCAGGCGATGACGAGAACCTATCTATGGAGGACTTTGAGAAGCAGCTCGCTCTCTTGACAATAAAGTTTTGCCGAAATTTTCGAAGGGGTAATTCAAGCAAAACTCCATCCTTTGGAAAGTGGAAGAAAGGCAAGGGTTCTTCAAGTTACAAGTCAAGAAAGCAAGAGGGTTTTTCTAAGGATAAGAAAAGCACAGAAGGACAAGTCCAATGCTTCAAGTGCCGAGGATACGGCCATATCTCAACGGAATGTCCAAATAAGAATCCGTCCAAGAAGAAGGCGATGCAAGCCGTCACTTGGGATGACACCTCATCGTCAAATGAGTCATCGTCAAGTGATGAAGAAGACAACGCAACAGCGTTCCACACGTCCACATCTTCACCCTTCATGTGCTTAATGGCAAGTACATCCGAGTCATTGTCCAACTCCACTGTTGAAAAGAATGCAATGGACAATGAATCGGATGATTCGGAAGGTGAAGATTTTGCTCTAGCCTACCACAGACTTTTAAGGGATTCAAAGAAACTGGCTAGGCAAAACAAGGGGTTGAGAGGGAGATTGCAGGATCTCGAAGAAGAAGTAAAAAGGGTAACTTCTCTCTCGACCGATCTTGAAGTGGAAAGGGATAATCTGATAAAAGCAAATGTTTCCATCCAAGAGTCCAATGAGCAACTCGAGAAGAATTATATAGATATGGTGAACAAAGCAAATTACTTCTTGAAGCTCAACGGCGAGGCTCGATAGGAAAAATTGAAAATGACAGAGACCATTCTCCAACTCAAGGATGACTTACAGCGATTTTCATCAGGAAGGAGTAAGTTGGATAAGCTTCTTGGTCTTGGTCAATCAAACAAGTTCGGCCTCGGATACAATCGAACTGAAGACAATTTTAGTTCGGTTGGGACAGTTTTTGTGCCTCAGTCGGTATCTCCTCCTCCGACACCGGAATTCACGACAAGCAACGACAACAAGCCTACTTCACCCTCCTCGGAATCGTCAAGCACTAAGGTATGTTTTCGTTGTAATTTTGCAGGGCACATAAGGAGAAATTGCAAGATGGGAGCCAAACGGTCAACTCAAGCACTTCTTGCAACGACTACCAAAAGGGTGATTCCTCGGAAATCAATCGGAAATTCTTTGAAGGAAAAGAGCCTCGGTAGTTCATCAAACAAGACGATGACGTCAAGGAAAAGCGACGGATCAAACAAGACGCTTTCACCAAAGGTATCAACCTCACACTCATTTCCGACGTACACCAAAACTCGAAAGGTTTGGGTACGCAAAGGTAAAGTTTTCCCTTGTCTTGTTACAAATATTTCCTTGCATGCATACGATAATTCGTCTTGGTATCTGGATAGCGGCTGTTCCCGTCACATGACCGGTGACAAAAAAAAAACTGCTTTCAAAATTTTGAGAAAATCTCCGGAGGACTTGTGGTTTTCGGAGACGGTCAGTCTTCCAAAATTGTTGGAAAAGGAACGGTAGCTATTCCAGATGGCCCGATTCTGAACAATGTGTTATTTGTTGATGGGCTTAAGGCTAACCTCATTAGTATCAGTCAACTTTGCGGCAATGGTTTTTCTGTTAATTTTTCATCTGTTGAATGCATTGCAACTGATAAAGATCATGTTTTCTTTTTAAAATGGGTTAGATCTGAAAACAATTGTTATGTTGTTCCCAATAAAATTTCTGAAAATTGTAACTTAGCCTCTTTGAATAATGAAACACTTTGGCATGAAAGGCTAGGACACATAAATTTTAAGGAACTTGTTAGAATTTCGAACAAAGACGTGGTCAAGGGGGTTCCTAAACTTTCACTTAATCAAAACATTGTGTGTGGTGGTTGTCAAAAGGGAAAATAATCTAGGACTGCACACAAGAACTTGAATCACGTCGGTACCAAACGGCCCTTGGAATTATTGCATATGGATCTTATGGGGCCGACACGTCAACCATCCTTGGGAGGTAAATGGTATATTTTCTTATTGGTTGATGATTTCTCTCGGTATTCTTGGGTAGCATTTTTAAAAGAGAAAGCTGATACTTTTGATTCTTTTCACGAGATTTACCTTCGTATTATGATTGAAAAGGATGAAAAGATCATTCGTGTTAGAAGTGATAGAGGTGGAGAATTCATAAATTCTAAATTCATTGATTTTTGCACTTCCAACGGTATTAAGCATGAATTCTCAGCACCCTATACACCTCAACAGAATGGTGTTGTCGAGCGCAAAAACGGGGTTGTTCAAGAGATGGCACGTGTTATGCTTCACAGCCGGAATTTACCGCTACATTTTTGGGCTGAAGCTGTGAACACTGCAATCTATGTTATTAATCGAGTTTATTTGCGCCCGGGAACGTTAAATACACCATATGAACTATGGTGTGGTAGAAAACCCAACATCAAATATTTTCGCATCTTCGGGAGTCGGTGTTACATTTTACGTGACCGTGAAAATCTTGGAAAGTTTGACTCTCGAAGTGACGAAGGGATTTTCTTGGGGTATTCTACAAATAGTAGAGCATATCGGGTATTTAACTTGGAATCTAAGACGATCGTAGAATCTATAAATGTTAAAGTAGATGAAGCTTTCCACTTTGCATCTGATAAATCTACCCCTGATATCTCTCTTGATGATGATACTCCTGTAAGTGCATCCTCTCATGATAATACTTCCAATATTAATGATGCATCTAATGGTTCTTCAAGTTTATCTGATGTGCAGGAATCATCTCATGTACCTCCGAGTACTCCATTACAACAAACGTTACGCATCTCCAAGGATCATCCTGAATCAAACATCATTGGAGACCCACAAGAAGGAGTCAAAACTCGGAGACAGTTGGTTTGTGGATTCGCCTGTTACGTTTCCATGATCGAACCAAAGAATGTAGATGAAGCTCTTCAGGATGACTACTGGATTAAAGCAATGCACGAAGAGCTCCATCAGTTTGAACGCAACAAAGTCTAGGAATTAACGACGCCTCCGAAGCAACACAATGTGATCGGTACCAAATGGATTTTCAAGAACAAGAAAAATGAGGATGGTACCATCATCAGGAACAAAGCACGTTTAGTTGCTCAAGGCTACTCTCAAGTAGAAGGTATAGACTTTGATGAAACGTTCGCCCCTGTAGCTAGACTCGAGTCCATTCGTATCTTATTCGCTATTGCTTGTCACTTTAAAATAAAACTCTTTCAAATGGACGTTAAGAGCGCGTTTTTAAATGGGTTTTTAAATGAGGAAGTTTATGTGGCTCAACCGAAAGGTTTTGTAGACTGTAAACTACCTAACCATGTTTTTCGTTTGAAAAAGGCTCTTTACGGTTTAAAACAAGCACCGCGAGCGTGGTACGAAAGGTTGACAAAGCACCTTTTGGAGAAGGGCTATACTCGAAGGGGAGCAGATCGGACTCTCTTTGTGAAGCATTATCAAAATAACTTCATTGTTGCACAAATCTATGTCGATGACATTGTGTTTGGAGCAACAAAGGATAATGATGCTTCTAAATTCGCAGAAACCATGGAAAGCGAATTTGAGATATCTATGATGGGGGAACTGACATACTTTCTTGGATTGCAAGTGAAACAAAATGGTGAAGGAATCCATCTGTGTCAATCCAAGTATGCAAAGGAGTTGGTAAAGAAATTCGGATTAGAAGATTCTAAAGATTTTCCTACTCCTATGGGAACTAGCAATAAGGGATTAGGAAGTGAATCTCTTAGTGAGAATGTAGATGAGAAACTTTATCGCAGCATGATTGGAAGTCTACTTTACCTCACAGCTAGTCGCCCGGATATATCCTTTAGTGTTGGGATTTGCGCGAGATATCAATCAGCACCAAAGGAGGTTCACCTGAAAGCGGTGAAACGGATCATCCGGTACATCAAAGGAACCATTAATTTCGGAATTTGGTATCCTATGCGAACAAGTCTAGATATTATTGGATACTCAGATGCCGATTGGGCAGGATCTGTGGATGATCGGAAAAGTACGAGTGGTGCATGTTTTTATCTTGGCCATTGTCTTGTTGCATGGCATAGTAAAAAGCAAAACTGCATTGCACTCTCGACTGCCGAAGCGGAATACATCTCAGCGGGTAGTTGTTCAACTCAACTCATTTGGATGAAAAGCGTGTTGAGCGACTTCCGGATTTCAGCAACTTCGGTAACTGTTTTATGTGACAACACTAGTGCTATAAATATTTCAAAAAACCCTGTGTTGCACTCTAGAACAAAACACATTGAACTTAGATATCATTTTCTTAGAGAGCTAGTTGAATCAAATATTCTTCAAATTTCCTACATTTCAACTGAAGATCAATTAGCTGACTTGTTAACAAAACCTTTGGATCAAAAACGTTTTATTCATTTGCGTAAAACAATTGGAATGCTTTCCTTGAAATAACCTCTTTTTGAAACTTTTGTTTAGGTTAGGTTTTGTTTTTGTGTTTTTGTTCATTATCTATGCTTAGACATAGAACATTAATTGAGCATTAGTTTTGATTGACTTTAACTGCATCCTTTTATATATTTAGAAATCTATTATGCCTTAGATATCATAATATTTCATTTGATGCAATGATCGTTTATGTCAATTAACTCATCTTTGTTTTGATCAAAGTCAATTTCTCTCTCGATGATCTCTTGGTATAGTTTTTATCTTATTTGACTGTTTAGTCGAGTATGAAATCGAGATCAATATTTGGCTAAATACTTTATATCTTAGATAATTGATAGCCAATTGAGGGGGAGTCAAAGAAAAAGTATTATGCTCAAAAGATGTGGAAAGAGTTACATCCCAATGAGGAGTGTGAAAACTACCACCACATGGAGGAAAGAGCTACCACCTTGGTCGTCCGAGTACTGTGTGCAGCTACCACGTGTATACCAAGCAAGGTTTTTCAAGTTTGATTAAATAAAATGCATGTTGAAATACTTGACTCTGTCAAAATTTCAAGGTTGGTATAAGGTGGGAATTTTAATGAAAGATGCTCAAGAGCCACTCTCTTCAATAAATTGACTAGATATATTATCTAACTTATCTGGGATGTTAGACATCTATTGATCTTTGTATTTCATTTTCTTTACCGAATTGATGATTTGATAAAGGCATTACTCATAAGATCAAGTTAGATGTAATTGAAGTTGTTCAACTTTAAGGGATTTAATTTTTATAAATTTTCGTTTCATTTGTTGGATGTTATTGATAGATTTGGTATAATCTATTTCTTGTTGTATGAAACGATGATTTTCATTTAAAGTTGATACACAAAAGTGCTTACAATCTTTTTCTGGTTTTTCTAGAATTTCTCTGAAATTTTCTAAAAAAAAAGTTGGAGCCGATCCGGATTGGACCTGCCGATCCGGATCCCGAACGCAGTTTTTCTCTGCGGGTAGCCGATCCGGATCGTAATCACGAACTGATCCGGATCGCGGCTAGGGTTTTATATAGAACAAAAAGGTTTTGATTTCTTTTACTCCAATCTTTTGTTCCAAAGTTTCCATAGCTTCTCTCTCTAGAATTTATCCATCTTGGAAGCTTTCAAACTCAAGTTCTTCGATTCCAAGTAAGTTTTATTGATCAAAATTTCGGTTTTTCTCAGTTTTTCTTATTCCTCCTCAAAACGTGATGAAATTCTTGTATCTATTTCGTTTGTGGATGGTTTTTGATCAAATTTCTTTTGAAATAAGAACTATGGGTAGATTAGTTTTGATTATATGCTATGTATTTTCAAGATAAACGGATTTTTTGGCCTTCGATTTCAAAAATTTCGGTTTTAGGGCATGTAATGGGAATTTTCGAAAATCATGCGATTGATCTATTTTTAAAATTCTTTTTGCAAAACTAATTTGATTCTTAGTCTCTCTACACGATAATGATTGTTTGGGTACAATTTTTCTAATTTTTGAAAATTAATAATTTTTTCGTGTTCTTGAGGTGTTGCTCACAGGTTTTTTTTTTTCTCACAAGAAACCAATAGCAATGGTGATCACGTGGATCATTCTTCTTCTTGCTGCTATGGTACATACGAGAGACACTGTCAAGCCCAAGAGGGCTAAGAAAGCGAAGAAAGCAAAAGATGATTCCGATACGGAATCTGAGACGGAATCGATCGATTGGGATGAGTTGCGAGTTGAAACAGCAACAGCACCCACTGCTTCGAAGGGAAAAGCGCCTGCGAAAACATCGAAGGCTCCGCCTACTGCTGCTGAAAAGGGCAAAGCTCCTATGGAAGAAACTTCTGGGAAGACAAAAAGAAAAAGACTTGCTCGACGGCTTGGACGAGCTCGAGGTATTGAAATAAATGAACCATGTCAAGATGAAACAAAGAATATCCCTCAAACTGAAAATGAATCTGAAGATGAAGAAGATTGGGATACATTTCTTACTGAAGTACAACAAGGTATTGATGAAGAAAATAAGGTTACCTAAGAACAAGAGGCTACTGAAGTCTTCCTCAATACTTAAGCAGCAAGCAAGGAAAAAGAATGTGCCAAGCAATGAACCTCTTGACAATTCACATTCTCTGCCAAGAAGATCTCCTCGGAATGAAGGTCAGACTGCTCCGTCAGTCGTCACACAACGTTCTTCAACTTCCAGAAGAATTGACCAAAAGGCAAACTTAGAGTCTTCCATCAAACAAGAACAAGATAAAATGACTCTAGAACTCAGAAAGATGTCCAAGGACATACATCAGATGAAACAAGAGTGTTCTACGATTTCGGGAATGCTTAAAGGAATTTTGAAAAAGCTGGGCTGCACGAGCTCTGAAGACTCTGCCTCAGATGATTGACTTGTGCTGTTTTCTAATAATTCTCTTGTGCAGGAACTTCAGATTTTTAACTTTCTTTTGTGCAGGTTTTACGTTTTAGTTTTTAGTTTTTAGTTCTCAAACTATTGGTACTTGAACTGTTAACCATTCTCTCCATTTTGGTATTTTTTGGCTAACTTTTGTGACAAAAAGGGGGAGAGAGAGATCAACAAAGATACAATGTGTGTGAGAAAGAAACTTGAAACTATAGAGGTAAGTAGAACTTGTTAAGTAGAACTTCAACTTTCGGTTTTCATTTGTGTTTGAATGCATGCCTCGACTAACTATTCGACTAACTATTTGGGCATGTAATATAACTAACAAGTTGATGTTCACTAACATGACATTTGGATCTTGATTGCATAGAAGATATGTTGGAGTTTTAACTATGATCAATTTACATATCTGAATGTATAAATGTCATGGTAAGTATAAATGAGTATAAACTTCATCTCTGTATGTGGTTTTTGAATGATATAAATTCTTGAGGTATCTAACGATTTCTTTTGTCAAGAATGATTTCTTTTGCAGAGAGTACAGATGTCTAAGTCTAGAGTCTGTTTTAGGAGTTTAACTCATGTATTTTATTTTGGATCTCCATTGTAAATTTTGTTGTATGGTGATAGCAACAAAAATATCTTTTTGAATTTTCTTGAGTGGATCTATGTTTTGTCACGAAACCGCCAAAGGGGGAGATTGTTACGGAATTTAAGTTGGCGTATTTCGTGAATTCGGTTAAGTCTTGAAGATTGAAGGTAAAGAAGGTTGGATCATATAACTCAATCTCAATAAAGAAGAATTCAAAAGGATCAGGTATGTTGAACTTAATATCTTTGGTGATCTGAATACTTCTTATAGTGTATAAACACTTGGATGAACTTGTAATTGCATAATTATCAAAAACTGGACATGGGACATGTTTAGGATCCGGATCAGGCTTTGCAATTCGGATCCCGAATGTGGTTCGTTCATACATCAGTTCAATCCGGATCGTAGCTTCCCTTGATCCGGATCCCGAACACTGGGTTTACCATTTTATTTGAGCGATCCGGATCAGGCTACCGCAATCCGGATCCCGAACGTTGTTGTTTGGTGAACTGTATGAACGATCCGGATCAAGCACTTCGATCTGGATCTCGAACCTTCGTTTTTCTGGAATCTATTTTTCTCGCTACTGCAATCCGGATAGCCGATCTCCGATCCGGATCGCCGTCATGTAAAAATTCCAGAAAAAGATAGTTTTTGATCCTTATCTTTTTCCAAGGGTTTCTAACCTATAAATAGACCCTATGATTCTTTTCTAGGGCTAGTCCAAAAATCCAAAAGAAGCCGCTAAACCTAAAAAGCCGTCATCTTTTATACGGCCTAAGATCCACATATAGAGAAGAAAGGAAATCATAGATTCTATCTTATGTTTCTTCATCTATATTGATTGATTTGATTCTAGGTTTTCATACTAACATTTGAGTTGAATCAAATCAATGAATACTTAGATGGTATTTCCGATCTATTTCTAATCTAAGTATTCGGGCGGATCATCACCACCCAAAAACAACGATTTACCCCAAAATCGGCGCGTGGACTCGCGCGGCCATGTGGATTCAAGGTGCTACCGCTCTCGTGGATTCGGAGCGGGTACGTTCGTGGATTCGAAGCATGCTACTGGTGTGAAGACCGTGGATTCGGTCGGACGTCGTGGACTCGACGTTGGACGCTGTGGATTCGGCGTTTGGACGCACATCGTGGATTCGAGAAGCGTCGTGGAGCGAGCGGAGAAGATCAACTAGGAGCGTATGGAAAAGGTTGAGTCGTCTGTGAGTACGGTATATCACCTTGTACGTGTTTAATTCTAGTGGATTTCACCGTGTTATCGGTCTCCGTAGTTTTTTACTCCGGTTTGGAGTTTTCCACGTAAAAATCTCTGCGTGTTATTTATTTTTTTTCGCATTGGGTTTTATAATCGCAAAGATTTTTGAGTGTTTAGTGTTTACACCTATTCACCCCCCTCTAGGTGTTTTTTCCCCTATTTAGATCCATTTTACATAACCCAACAGATTTAAGCGTCGAGAAGACGCCGGTGCGGATTTTGGCAAGAGAGGACAAGAAGTTGCGCAAACACGAACAATCCCATTGAAAGGTCCGTGGAGCAACCCGAAGAGCGCGAGGCGACTTGGAATGGAATCGAAGATGAGAGAATATTTTCCCGAATTGATTAGTGGGGTTTGTACTTAAGTCGGGACGAAACTTTTTATAAAGTGTGAGTGGTGTGTGATCCGGCCCCTTAGGGGTATTTTTCACCCACATATAGTCATTTAAGCCTTTAAGGGAAATAAGATTATTCAATTCTTAAAAGTTGGCCAGTGGGTGGTTGCTGGTATTTTTCTGTGCGATAGAGCGCGGGGAAAAAGAAGGCCGACGTGTGATCGATCGAAATCCGATATCGGGATCTCCCGGAATGGAATTCCTAGTGATACGGTGATTAGTCATGCATCGGAATCCGTGCAAATATCTTGCACCCGGTAGAGATATAGTTGGGTATCTCGGTAGGGGATAATAATTAGTTAATTAATTATCGATGACGGGAAAATAGAATCTCTAAGTACGAATTAAAAGAGGAAATTAATTAAAGATATAATACGAGCTATATAAGGGATCCCGATTATAGGAAAGAAAGAAAAGAAAAATAAAAACCCTAATCGGTTTGAGAGAAGCGAGAAAAAGGAAAAGACGGAACCCTAGCCGGAAGAAAGGGAAAGGAGAAGAGAAGGAGCCCGATCTTTCCGGACTTCGAAACCGAAGGCACGAACGCGACGGACAACTTCCGTCGATCTTCGGTTAGTAAATAATTGTTATAAATTATTTGGGATTTTTCCGTCGTCCTTTGTTGTTTGGGTTCTTGGTTTCTCCGTCGTATCCGTCGCCGTCGCCGTCATCGTCGCCATCTAGGGCACGGAACGGACGGCGGAGGCGCGCGGTGCCGCTAGGGCATCGCGCGGAGGAGAGTCGCGGACGGCCACCGTCGCGGACCGCGCGGGCACCGCGCGGGCCATGCCGCGCGGGCGCCGCGGGCGGCTACCGCACGGACGGCACCCATGCGGACCCGCAACGCGCGGGCACGCGATGGGCGCCGCGCGGCTACTGCGCGCGGGCACCCACGGGACCTGCAACCGAAGCGGGCACCGCATGGGCGCCGCGCGGCTACCGCACGGACGGCACCCATGCGGACCCGCAACCGCGCCGGGCACCGTATGGGCGCGGCGGCTACCGCGCGGGCGGCACCCCACGCTGGACACGCAAGCCCGCGCGGGTAACGCCATGTGGCGCGAGCGCGGCTACCGCGCGGGCGGCACCCACGCGGACCCGCAACAGCGCGGCAACGCGCGGGCGCCGCGCGGCTGCCGCGCGGGCGGCCCCACGCGGACAGCATTCGCGCGGGCACCGAGGGCGCCGAGCGGGGCTACCGCGCGGGCGGCACCCACGCGGACCGCGCAATCAGGCGGGCACCGCATGGGCGCCGCGCGGGATACCGCGCGGGCGGCACCACGCGGACACGCAACCGCGCGGGCACGAATGGGGACGCGCGGATACGAGCGGGCGGCACCCAAGTGGAAC
>CM055067.1:7231795-7300333 GCA_029204045.2 Tillandsia leiboldiana | reverse complement strand
TTCTATACACCTCAACAGAATGGTGTTTGTTCGAGCGCAAAAACAGGGTTGTTCAAGAGATGCAAGTGTTTATGCTTCATAGCCGGAATTTACGCTTACATTTTTGGGCTGAAGCTGTGAACACTGCAATCTATGTTATTAATCGAGTTTATTGCGCCCGGGAACGTTAAATACACCATATGAACTATGGTGTGGTAGAAAACCCAACATCAAATATTTTCGCATCTTGGGAGTCGGTGTTACATTTACGTGACCGTGAAAATCTTGGAAAGTTTGACTCTCGAAGTGACGAAGGGATTTTCTTGGGTATTCTACAAATGTAGAGCATATCGGGTATTTAACTTGGAATCTAAGACGATGTAGAATCTATAAATGTTAAAGTAGATGAAGCTTTCACTTTGCATCTGATAATCTACCCTGATATCTCTCTTGATGATGATACTCCTGTAAATGCATCTTCTCATGATAATACTTCCAATATTAATGATGCATCTAATGGTTCTTCAAGTTTATCTGATGTGCAGGAATCATCTCATGTACCTCCGAGTACTCCCTTACAACAAACCGTTACGCATCTCCAAGGATCATCCTGAATCAACATCATTGGAGACCCACAAGAAGGAGTCAAAACTCCGGAGAAGTTGGTTTGTGGATTCGCCTGTTACTGTTTCACTGATCTGAACCAAAGAATGAGATGAAGCTCTTCAGGATGACTACTGGATTAAAGCAATGCAGGAAGAGCTCCATCAGTTTGAACGCAACAAAGTCTGGGAATTAACGACGCCTCCGAAGCAAACAAGTGATCGGTACCAAATGGATTTCAAGAACAAGAAAAATGAGGATGGTACCATCATCAGGAACAAGCACGTTTAGTTGCTCAAGGCTACTCTCAAGTAGAAGGTATAGACTTTGATGAAACTTTCGCCCCTGTAGCTAGACTCGAGTCCATTCGTATCTATTCGCTATGCTTGTCACTTTAAAATAAAACTCTTTCAAATGGACGTTAAGAGCGGCGTTTTTAAATGGGTTTTAATGAGGAAGTTTATGTGGCTCAACCGAAAGGTTTGTAGACTGTAAACTACCTAACCATGTTTTTCGTTTGAAAAAGGCTCTTTACGGTTTAAAACAAGCACCGCGAGCGTGGTACGAAAGGTTGACAAAGCACCTTTTGGAGAAGGGCTATACTCGAAGGGGAGCAGATCGGACTCTCTTTGTGAAGCATTATCAAAATAACTTCATTGTTGCACAAATCTATGTCGATGACATTGTGTTTGGAGCAACAAAGGATAATGATGCTTCTAAATTCGCAGAAACCATGGAAAGCGAATTTGAGATATCTATGATGGGGGAACTGACATACTTTCTTGGATTGCAAGTGAAACAAAATGGTGAAGGAATCCATCTGTGTCAATCCAAGTATGCAAAGGAGTTGGTAAAGAAATTCGGATTAGAAGATTCTAAAGATTTTCCTACTCCTATGGGAACTAGCAATAAGGGATTAGGAAGTGAATCTCTTAGTGAGAATGTAGATGAGAAACTTTATCGCAGCATGATTGGAAGTCTACTTTACCTCACAGCTAGTCGCCCGGATATATCCTTTAGTGTTGGGATTTGCGCGAGATATCAATCAGCACCAAAGGAGGTTCACCTGAAAGCGGTTGAAACGGATCATCCGGTACATCAAGGAACCATTAATTTCGGAATTTGGTATCCTATGCGACAAGTCTAGATATTATTGGATACTCAGATGCCGATTGGGCAGGATCTGTGGATGATCGGAAAAGTACGAGTGGTGCATGTTTTTATCTTGGCCATTGTCTTGTTGCATGGCATAGTAAAAAGCAAAACTGCATTGCACTCTCGACTGCCGAAGCGGAATACATCTCAGCGGGTAGTTGTTCAACTCAACTCATTTGGATGAAAAGCGTGTTGAGCGACTTCCGGATTTCAGCAACTTCGGTAACTGTTTTATGTGACAACACTAGTGCTATAAATATTTCAAAAACCCTGTGTTGCACTCTAGAACAAAACACATTGAACTTAGATATCATTTTCTTAGAGAGCTAGTTGAATCAAATATTCTTCAAATTTCCTACATTTCAACTGAAGATCAATTAGCTGACTTGTTAACAAAACCTTTGGATCAAAAACGTTTTATTCATTTGCGTAAAACAATTGGAATGCTTTCCTTGAAATAACCTCTTTTGAAACTTTTGTTTAGGTTAGGTTTTGTTTTTGTGTTTTTGTTCATTATCTATGCTTAGACATAGAACATTAATTGAGCATTAGTTTTGATTGACTTTAACTGCATCCTTTTATATATTTAGAAATCTATTATGCCTTAGATATCATAATATTTCATTTGATGCAATGATCGTTTATGTCAATTAACTCATCTTTGTTTTGATCAAAGTCAATTTCTCTCTCGATGATCTCTTGGTATAGTTTTTATCTTATTTGACTGTTTAGTCGAGTATGAAATCGAGATCAATATTTGGCTAAATACTTTATATCTTAGATAATTGATAGCCAATTGAGGGGGAGTCAAAGAAAAAGTATTATGCTCAAAAGATGTGGAAAGAGTTACATCCCAATGAGGAGTGTGAAAACTACCACCACATGGAGGAAAGAGCTACCACCTTGGTCGTCCGAGTACTGTGTGCAGCTACCACGTGTATACCAAGCAAGGTTTTTCAAGTTTGATTAAATAAAATGCATGTTGAAATACTTGACTCTGTCAAAATTTCAAGGTTGGTATAAGGTGGGAATTTTAATGAAAGATGCTCAAAGAGCCACTCTCTTCAATAAATTGACTAGATATATTATCTAACTTATCTGGGATGTTAGACATCTATTGATCTTTGTATTTCATTTTCTTTACCGAATTGATGATTTGATAAAGGCATTACTCATAAGATCAAGTTAGATGTAATTGAAGTTGTTCAACTTTAAGGGATTTAATTTTTATAAATTTTTCGTTTCATTTGTTGGATGTTATTGATAGATTTGGTATAATCTATTTCTTGTTGTATGAAACGATGATTTTCATTTAAAGTTGATACACAAAAGTGCTTACAATCTTTTTCTGGTTTTTCTAGAATTTCTCTGAAATTTTCTAAAAAAAAAGTTGGAGCCGATCCGGATTGGACCTGCCGATCCGGATCCCGAACGCAGTTTTTCTCTGCGGGTAGCCGATCCGGATCGTAATCACGAACTGATCCGGATCGCGGCTAGGGTTTTATATAGAACAAAAAGGTTTTGATTTCTTTTACTCCAATCTTTTGTTCCAAAGTTTCCATAGCTTCTCTCTCTAGAATTTATCCATCTTGGAAGCTTTCAAACTCAAGTTCTTCGATTCCAAGTAAGTTTTATTGATCAAAATTTCGGTTTTTCTCAGTTTTTCTTATTCCTCCTCAAAACGTGATGAAATTCTTGTATCTATTTCGTTTGTGGATGGTTTTTGATCAAATTTCTTTTGAAATAAGAACTATGGGTAGATTAGTTTTGATTATATGCTATGTATTTTCAAGATAAACGGATTTTTTGGCCTTCGATTTCAAAATTTCGGTTTTAGGGCATGTAATGGGAATTTTCGAAAATCATGCGATTGATCTATTTTTAAAATTCTTTTTGCAAAACTAATTTGATTCTTAGTCTCTCTACACGATAATGATTGTTTGGGTACAATTTTTCTAATTTTTGAAAATTAATAATTTTTTCGTGTTCTTGAGGTGTTGCTCACAGGTTTTTTTTTTTCTCACAAGAAACCAATAGCAATGGTGATCACGTGGATCATTCTTCTTCTTGCTGCTATGGTACATACGAGAGACACTGTCAAGCCCAAGAGGGCTAAGAAAGCGAAGAAAGCAAAAGATGATTCCGATACGGAATCTGAGACGGAATCGATCGATTGGGATGAGTTGCGAGTTGAAACAGCAACAGCACCCACTGCTTCGAAGGGAAAAGCGCCTGCGAAAACATCGAAGGCTCCGCCTACTGCTGCTGAAAAGGGCAAAGCTCCTATGGAAGAAACTTCTGGGAAGACAAAAAGAAAAAGACTTGCTCGACGGCTTGGACGAGCTCGAGGTATTGAAATAAATGAACCATGTCAAGATGAAACAAAGAATATCCCTCAAACTGAAAATGAATCTGAAGATGAAGAAGATTGGGATACATTTCTTACTGAAGTACAACAAGGTATTGATGAAGAAAATAAGGTTTACCTAAAGAACAAGAGGCTACTGAAGTCTTCCTCAATACTTAAGCAGCAAGCAAGGAAAAAGAATGTGCCAAGCAATGAACCTCTTGACAATTCACATTCTCTGCCAAGAAGATCTCCTCGGAATGAAGGTCAGACTGCTCCGTCAGTCGTCACACAACGTTCTTCAACTTCCAGAAGAATTGACCAAAAGGCAAACTTAGAGTCTTCCATCAAACAAGAACAAGATAAAATGACTCTAGAACTCAGAAAGATGTCCAAGGACATACATCAGATGAAACAAGAGTGTTCTACGATTTCGGGAATGCTTAAAGGAATTTTGAAAAAGCTGGGCTGCACGAGCTCTGAAGACTCTGCCTCAGATGATTGACTTGTGCTGTTTTCTAATAATTCTCTTGTGCAGGAACTTCAGATTTTTAACTTTCTTTTGTGCAGGTTTTACGTTTTAGTTTTTAGTTTTTAGTTCTCAAACTATTGGTACTTGAACTGTTAACCATTCTCTCCATTTTGGTATTTTTTGGCTAACTTTTGTGACAAAAAGGGGGAGAGAGAGATCAACAAAGATACAATGTGTGTGAGAAAGAAACTTGAAACTATAGAGGTAAGTAGAACTTGTTAAGTAGAACTTCAACTTTCGGTTTTCATTTGTGTTTGAATGCATGCCTCGACTAACTATTCGACTAACTATTTGGGCATGTAATATAACTAACAAGTTGATGTTCACTAACATGACATTTGGATCTTGATTGCATAGAAGATATGTTGGAGTTTTAACTATGATCAATTTACATATCTGAATGTATAAATGTCATGGTAAGTATAAATGAGTATAAACTTCATCTCTGTATGTGGTTTTTGAATGATATAAAATTCTTGAGGTATCTAACGATTTCTTTTGTCAAGAATGATTTCTTTTGCAGAGAGTACAGATGTCTAAGTCTAGAGTCTGTTTTAGGAGTTTAACTCATGTATTTTATTTTGGATCTCCATTGTAAATTTTTGTTGTATGGTGATAGCAACAAAAATATCTTTTTGAATTTTCTTGAGTGGATCTATGTTTTGTCACGAAACCGCCAAAGGGGGAGATTGTTACGGAATTTAAGTTGGCGTATTTCGTGAATTCGGTTAAGTCTTGAAGATTGAAGGTAAAGAAGGTTGGATCATATAACTCAATCTCAATAAAGAAGAATTCAAAAGGATCAGGTATGTTGAACTTAATATCTTTGGTGATCTGAATACTTCTTATAGTGTATAAACACTTGGATGAACTTGTAATTGCATAATTATCAAAAACTGGACATGGGACATGTTTAGGATCCGGATCAGGCTTTGCAATTCGGATCCCGAATGTGGTTCGTTCATACATCAGTTCAATCCGGATCGTAGCTTCCCTTGATCCGGATCCCGAACACTGGGTTTACCATTTTATTTGAGCGATCCGGATCAGGCTACCGCAATCCGGATCCCGAACGTTGTTGTTTGGTGAACTGTATGAACGATCCGGATCAAGCACTTCGATCTGGATCTCGAACCTTCGTTTTTCTGGAATCTATTTTTCTCGCTACTGCAATCCGGATAGCCGATCTCCGATCCGGATCGCCGTCATGTAAAAATTCCAGAAAAAGATAGTTTTTGATCCTTATCTTTTTCCAAGGGTTTCTAACCTATAAATAGACCCTATGATTCTTTTTCTAGGGCTAGTCCAAAAATCCAAAAAGAAGCCGCTAAACCTAAAAGCCGTCATCTTTTATACGGCCTAAGATCCACATATAGAGAAGAAAGGAAATCATAGATTCTATCTTATGTTTCTTCATCTATATTGATTGATTTGATTCTAGGTTTTCATACTAACATTTTGAGTTGAATCAAATCAATGAATACTTAGATGGTATTTCCGATCTATTTCTAATCTAAGTATTCGGCGGATCATCACCACCCAAAAACAACGATTTACCCCAAAATCGGCGCGTGGACTCGCGCGGCCATGTGGATTCAAGGTGCTACCGCTCTCGTGGATTCGGAGCGAGGTACGTTCGTGGATTCGAAGCATGCTACTGGGTGAAGACCGTGGATTCGGTCGGACGTCGTGGACTCGACGTTGGACGCTGTGGATTCGGCGTTGGACGCACATCGTGGATTCGAGAAGCGTCGTGGAGCGAGCGGAGAAGATCAACTAGGAGCGTATGGAAAAGGTTGAGTCGTCTGTGAGTACGGTATATCACCTTGTACGTGTTTAATTCTAGTGGATTTCACCGTGTTATCGGTCTCGTAGTTTTTTACTCCGGTTTGGAGTTTTCCACGTAAAAATCTCTGCGTGTTATTTATTTTTTCGCATTGGGTTTTATATCGCAAAGATTTTTGAGTGTTTAGTGTTTACACCTATTCACCCCCCTCTAGGTGTTTTTTC
Source organism: Tillandsia leiboldiana (assembly GCA_029204045.2). Classification (NCBI taxonomy): domain Eukaryota; kingdom Viridiplantae; phylum Streptophyta; class Magnoliopsida; order Poales; family Bromeliaceae; genus Tillandsia; species Tillandsia leiboldiana. Next base: position 7,293,707 of record CM055067.1, on the reverse strand, counting down.
CCCTATTTAGATCCAATTATACATAACCCGACAACTAACAAGTTGATGTTCACTAACAATGCTGTGACATCTGGATTTTGATTGCATAGAAGATATGTTAGTTTTTAACTATGATCCAATTACATATCTGAATGTATAAATGTCATGGTAAGTATAAATGAGTATAAACTTCATCTCTGTGTGTGGTTTTTGAATGACATAAAATTCTTGAGGTATCTAACGATTTCTTTTGTCAAGAATGATTTCTTTTGCAGAGAGTACAGATGTCTAAGTCTAGAGTCTGTTTTAAGAGTTTAACTCATGTATCTATCTTTATTTGGATCTCATTGTAAATTTTTGTTGTATGGTGATAGCAACAAAAATATCTTTTTGAATTTTCTTGAGTGGATTTGTGTTTTGTCACGAAACCGCCAAAGGGGGAGATTATTACGGAATTTAAGTTGGCGTATTTCGTGAATTCGGTTAAGTCTTGAAGATTGAAGGTAAAGAAGGTTGGATCATATAACTCAATCTCAAGAAAGAAGAATTCAAAAGGATCAGGTATGTTTAACTATTTATCTTTGGTGATCCGAATACTTCTTATAGTGTAGAAACACTTGGATGAATTTTTAATTGCATAAAAATCAAAAACTGGACATGGGACATGTTCAGGATCCGGATCAGACATTCCAATCCGGATCCCGAAGGGTGTTAGTTCATATGCAAATTCAATCCGGATCGTAACCTCTTTTGATCCGGATCCCGAACACTGGTTCTTACCGAATTGTATGAACGATCCGGATCTTGTTTTTCAATCCGGATCCCAAACAGTGGTGTTTGTTGAATTGTATGAACAATCCGGATCAGGCACTTCGATCCGGATCCCGAACCTTTGCTTTTCAGGAAACTGTCTGTCTCGTTACTGCAATCCGGATCGCCGAAATCTGATCTGGATCGTCGTCCTGAAAAATTCCAGAAAAGGATAGTTTTTTATTCTTATCTTCTTCCAACGGTTTCTAACCTATAAATAGACCCTACGATTCATTTTTTAGGGCAAGCCGTCATAATCAAATATAATCCTAAATACGGTCAAAAAGAGAAAAATCCACAAATAGAGAAGAAAGGAAATACTAGATCTACTTCTATGTTTCTCCATCTATTCTATTAATTTGATTCTAGGTTTTCCAAACTCAGATTTTGAGTAGAATCAAATTAATGAATACTTAGATGGTATTTCCGATCTATTTCTAATCTAAGTATTCGGCGGATCATCACCACCCAAAAACAACGATTTATCCCAAATCGGCGCGTGGACTCGCGTGGCCTTATGGATTCAAGGTGCTACCGCTCTTGTGGATTCGGAGCGAGGTACGTTCGTGGATTCGAAGCGTGCTACTGGGTGAAGACCGTGGATTCGGTCAGACATCGTGGAGTCGACGTTGGACGTCGTGGATTCGGCGTTGGACGCAGATCGTGGATTCGAGAAGCGTTGCGGAGCGAGCGGAGAAGATCAACTAGGAGCGTATGGAAAAAGGTTGAGTCGTCTGTGAGTACGGTATATCACCTTTGTACGTGTTATAATTCTAGTGGATTTCACCGTGTTATCGGTCCCGTGGTTTTTTACTCCGGTTTGGAGTTTTCCACGTAAAAATCTCTGCGTGTTATTTATTTTTCCGCATTGGGTTTTATATCGCAAAGATTTTTGAGTGTTTATTGTTTACACCTATTCACCCCCCTCTAGGTGTTTTTTCCCCTATTTAGATCCAATTATACATAACCCAACAAATAATAGAACTCAAGTACCCAATTACTGCCACTTTTAGTCGCGAGGACCTCATGCAAATACCACTTTTGGTTACAAGGACCTCAGGCTAATGTCATTATCTGGCATCGATCTGGCTGACATAACCCTGCACCATTCGGTACGATCTGGGGCTCACGGGTCTCTCTCTCAACCACTTTACCGGTAAAGAAAGTAAGGTAGGGGATCAATCCCACGGCGCACGTGAAGTATAGTGGTGTTGTGGCGATCATAATGCTGATGCTCAAGCTCACGATCTAAAGACCGGGTAATCGACAACAAGCCGGAATCCCAACTAGAATGCAGATAACTGTATAATCAATCATGTTGTACTAAAATATAAAGAGATACTAATATAACTGAGCATGAGTAAATCTAAGTAATGTCCAATCACACACATGGCATATGTTTAGATACAAGCTAAGTATACTAATATCCAACTAATGACCAATGAGGTATGACAATAGTCCAAGTGTAACAACTAGATATAAGCAATAAAGAGAAATAAAGCTCAAGGATAGGACCAGAGCTAGCATGAATCACAAGGGTCCAACCGAGTACGGTACCCAATCAGGTGACAAGATGCAAAAGCCTGGACCGAAGTACCCACCTCAGTGTAGGCGGTCCTGATGTCCGCTGGACAACTCACGTGCTGGCTCCTGACTGTTGGGGTCTGAATAATAAACTCTTATCAGTAAAAGACTCACTCATAACCATCCCACTGACTCACAGTGTTCAGAACCACTATACGAAGGACTTTCCTCAAGTCCCGGGATTTGCCGAAATTTTTAGAAATCCATCGACCCACCAACTATGGTCCGATTAGTGTCTACAGGCCACTAATATTAATGAAACTTCACAGGCTACCCCGGAATGCTTCATTTAAGACGTTTGGGCAGTAACATCAAACTCTGGGCCACTTAAAACTCGAACAGTGCCATAAATACCGAAATCACTACCGGAATTATCGACTTCGGCTTCGGAAATCGCCAACGCTAAACTAAAGTCACTGGACCAACCAGAATAGCGTCGGGAACAGCCAGCGGCAACTGGCAATCATAATTGGTCATCCCAATGTCTCGAAATGCCCGATTTATGCAGAAACGCTGATAAACCGATAATTTTGTCAATTTATGATTCGGTAACCAAATTTCGCTCAACAAAAGCCATCGGACCTCAAACGAAAATTCATAGATCACATGCACGCTGCCCGAAATAGCCCATGTGGTCACAATTTCACTTAGGCCCCTAGGGTTTTCAAAAATTGCATAATTACTTGCATTTTATATGTTTTTAAGCTACTGATATAAATATAAAGATTTTCAGATTAATCCGAGGGCATTAGTAGATGGGCCTCGACATTTTGAAACTCGTGCTCACCGTTTGAAAGTGGCACAATGCCTTAGGACAACAATGGCTCATCATTAAACATGCAATAAGACCTAGGTTGTATGTCACGCCCCGGATTTTTAAAAACGGTCTAAAATTATATATATATATATATATATATATATATATATATATATATATATATATATATATATAGGCTAAATTACAGAAAACCTCCTTATAATATTCCGTTTTTTCACTTTGCCCCCCTGTCTTTTAAAAGCCTACATTTTGCCCCCTCGTAATTACCGAATCGTCTTTAGGGGGCAACGGCGTTAACGGAGGAGGTAAATTGACGAAAATGCCCTTACCTTATATTGGAGGGAAAAAGTAATGGAGGAAAGAGAAAGGGGTTTAGACTTATTTTTCGCCATTTTTGAAGGGTATTTTGGATATATCTAATAATATTTTTAAAAAACTGACGGCTCACTCACGGAATCGTGACGGCGGGGGGTAAATGCATATTTCGGTAATTACGATGGGGCAAAATGTATGCTTTTAAAAGACAGGGAGGCAAAGTGAAAAAAGCGAAATATTACAGGGAGGTTTTCTGTAATTTAGCCATATATATATATATATATATATATATATATATATATATATATATATATATATATATATATATATATATATCAGAGTTCGAAACATAGCCACGCGCATATGAGATTCCCAATCCAAACAGACGGAGTCTCCCCTATACACGCTCAGCTAGGCAAGTATAAATAATCATCATTTGCATTCATAGTTTACTAACATGAATATAACCATTTAAACATTCAAACTACAGATAATATAGGCAGAATCCAACATATATAATCCAACAACTAAAAGAGTCATAAACATAGTGTAAAATAACTGAAAGTGGAAACTAGAGCAAATAACTATCACGGGGCGGTACTATCGCGGTGTCCTCACATCATCGCCCCGACACTTACCACCCAACTGACCTGAAAAATAGTCACCCAAGGGTGTGAGACACAACTGAATGTATCTCAGTGGGTGAAAGGCAGTGAAGCAGGTATAGAAGAAATATAAAGCAGGTATGATAAGCAGGTATATGAACTGATATATATTTACTGAAACTATAAATAACAAGAAGTAATATATGTCAACTATAATCATGCATCATCATAGCAGTAATCAGATATACCCAATCATATGCCACTGTTGGTCACTATAACCTCAGGCTAGTACCGGACCAAGTCTGACATGTACCCCACACCTGCTGACTATAACAAGGGGCTCAATATCTCCTGGTCCCACAAGTGCAACCATATACAACAGGCTCACTGGTCGCAAAGACCACTCTACCGGTAAGGAACATCACTGTGGGGGATCATGTGAGGACCCGAATCTCCGCTTGAAGGGTTACTGCTGGATTAGTGGCTTTTGAAAGTGTTTGTGCGCGCGTCGGGCCCAAGGAATGGACTCAGTGTGTAAAATGGGAGCAAGTTTGCCTAACCGGAAGCCTTTGACAAATTTTAGAAGTGGAATTGAGCAAAACGGACGTCGGATTTGGATTCAGCGCGTGAAAACGATGAAAATGGACTATTTACTTGCATTTTTCGGAGACCGGATGCCCTGGCACGGATTTCGAGGCACCTTGGTACTGTTCCGGCAGCCGGCGGCGACGGGCAGGCGGCGGAGCGGCCGCGGGCAGCGTCTGGGAATAGGCGCAGGCCGGCCGGTCCACAGGCGAGGCGTGCACCAGCGCGGGGACGCGTGGCGGCTTTCGGTTGGCCGGCGCAGCAGGCGCGCTCCATGGAGGCGAGGGGCCGGGTGCATGGACCGGCACTGGGACACGTGGCGGCCCCGGAGTGGCGGGCGCACGCGCGCGCGGTCCACGCGGCACGACGGGCAGGTGGCCGTACGCGTGGGCAGGTGGCCGTACGCGCGGGTCAGCCGGGCGACGTGCGCGGGGCAGGCGCCGGGGGTGCCACGTGGCGCGGCCGGGGTGGATGGCGCCGCTGTTTGCTGTGCGGGGTGCCACGTGTCGCGAGCGGGTTTGCCGCGTTCGCTGTTTGCTGTGCGGGGACACGTGGCGCTCCAGGGATGATTCGGGCGCTGATGGTTTGGGGTACAATTTGGGGTTACTGTAGCAGCTCGAATTTTCTGGGGGCCCGAATGTGGGGACAGAGAGGGAATTAAGTGATTTGTTCTGTGGAGGCTATATAATCTCCCCTTTGGCTGCGATTTTGGGCCCTTTCCCGAGCTCCCCTGCGACAGAGGCCTTAAAAGTTTTTGTTCTTCATCTTGTGCTCCATCTTGTGAGGGATTTACAGATTTTTTGGAGGCCTCGACATCAGCGTTTTCTGCGATGCGGCGCACTACGACGCTTCTTGGATTTTGGCCTCCACCTTCGCTTCTCAGTCCAAGAGACCCCCTGGATTACTCCGATGGAATTTTGAGCCGATTTTTGTGGCAGCGCGTTCACGAGAGGTACGTCTTCGATTTCCGTATTGATTACTTCATCTTGTTTTGAGTTTTTGGCACGGTTCCAGAGGCATTTTTGAACCCCTTCCCTACTGGTGGTTTTATGGACAGCGGAGGCTTGATGGATTTTTATCTCTGCACTCGAGTATCGGAATTCGACGTTTAAGGACTCGATTAACATATACGCTTCGCGAGGATCGCCATCTTATTTTTATTGGAATTTTTGGAATTTATCTCGCAAGTGATAATTAAGCTTCTTTGGGACTAAAATTTCAGCAACTGTACACTTGGAAATTTTGTGTTGTTTGTAACTTTGGACTATATCTTTGTACCCAGGAGGAGTTTTTGGGCGTTTTTGGACCCGTTGGAATTGTGAGAATCGAAGGATTATTCCCGTGTAGTTTCAGCTCTTTGGACTTGTGACGCCCCACTTCCCAGGGGGTCACCCATCCTAGAACTTCTCTAGCTCTAGCACGCTTAACTCTCATAACCTCTTGGATCTTGCTACCATCCAAAATGCTATAGCCGGGTTTAGAGATTTAGTCCTATTATATCATTTATATATAGGACTAATCCAAATTCCGGGGGTGTCACATTCTTCCCCCCTTTAAGCCCTGACGTCCACGTCAGGCTCAAGCACACTCACAACCACCAGGCGATGTGAGACTCGTCTCGCTAGCCTTAGCCGACCTTGTGGGGAGCTGCACTCCACCCACAACGATCATTAGCCGGGGAGCCTCGCTCTACCCGCTATATAACCCTGGCTCAGCCGAGACTCATCTCACATTTCCGGCTGGTGAATGGCTCTGATACCAACTGTGACGCCCCACTTCCCAGGGGGTCACCCATCCTAGAACTACTCTAGCTCTAGCACGCTTAACTCTCATAACCTCTTGGATCTTGCTACCATCCAAAATGCTATAGCCGGGTTCAGAGAGTTAGTCCTATTATATCATTTATATATAGGACTAATCCAAATTCCGGGGGTGTCACAGGACTTAGGACAGCTTTGCACTTTCAGGTGGGTTGCTTCGTCTCCAAAATCGATGGACAGTTCATTAATTCTATTGTATTAGGAAGCATGCTAGATAGTGAGAATTGATACTCCTTAAGTTGTTTTGATGATTATGCTGATTTACTACCTCCTAAATCTGATTAATTAATGTTATCTGTAGGACTTGACCTAGCACCCCGTCATATGTTGCATGTATAACCAGACCAGTAGAAAACCCTCACTTGGGCTAGGTTTAATGATTGTATTAGGAAGCATGCTAGATAGTGAGAATTGATACTCCTTAAGTTGTTTTGATGACTATGCTGATTTACTACCTCCTAAATCTGATTAATTAATGTTATCTGTGGGACTTGACCTAGCACCCCGTCATATGTTGCATGTATAACCAGACCAGTAGAAAACCCTCACTTGGGCTAGGTTTATTTATGTTTTAGACATCCACACGTTATACTCTATTTCTGAACATAGTGTTATTCTCGCCCGGGTAGTGGGCCGAGTGGTCGCATTTCCTTTTAGTGTGGGATGCATGTTACACTCGTGCTTGGGAGCAGAGTGGAGTCTGGTAGATGTAGTTGGTCTTTTATCTGTGGTGGGAGCCGTTTGGGTGAAACGGTGGTCCCGGGATGTCTTGTTTCCTTGTTTTTATGTCGCCACTATGTTAGTGGCAGTAGTATACCAGTGTTAGCAGAACCTTGGACCCAGAACCTTTTTGGACACACACATGATTTTAGTCAACCAATGTTTTCTTCCAAACATCGAGGGGTCGTCGGAGTCTGTTCTTGTTTGTTTGGACGAAGGCATTAGCCCTTCGAGGTTTGGGTATAAAGACTTGTTTTCTAACTGTTTTTCCTAAAAGAACTAAAAATCATTAAAAATGGGTTTTCCTCAAATCAAGATGGTTTTTCAAAAAGGAACTATTTTTAGTCCTCACCCCGCGTGGGTTTGAGTGAAAAATGGTTTTCAGTAATAAATGTCACATTTTTCCTATAAACTCTCCCACTCGAGAGGATTCGAGTGGTCTGGGTTCTAAGGGCTGCCTTTTTCTCTGGGTCGGGAACAACGAGGGGCTATGCCTAGAGCCTGTTCTTGTTTGATTTGGGTTGTAGGTTCTAGTCTTTCGGGGTTCTCGGACCCTTCATTGTTGTTGGCTGTGGAGTATACCCAGCTAGTGAGTTTGCATGTCGAGTTGATATTCTTTTCGGGGAGCCATTGGGTCGACAGCGGTCCTGACTGTTCGAGTGTTTCCTGTTAGTGAGTTAGAGAGGTGATTCGGGTACTGTCGATCTTGTTGATCGTGGATAGTCCCTACCCGTCATTGGAGTATAGTTGTACCCCCCCCCTTTTTTTTGGAGCTTGTTGTACAGTCTGCTAGATTTTTAGTAGTTGTTACTTTTGAGAGTTGTATTTTGAGAGACCTTTGTATTTTGAGAGACCTTTGTTACTGGTTTGACGCTTCGTCTATACGGGGCTTCCCGTATGGGCGGCGGATCTGTTGGCGGGCCCGGGTCGCAGTTTCGACCCCGGGGCGTGATAGATCAACCCATAGATATATATGAAGATGTACAACTGGTGCATGGCAATCTCAATCTGAATGCTCAAGCTCGCGGTCAGAAGATCGGAAACATGGCGAATAGTCGAGAACTCCCAAACGGGATCAAGTACCACAAGTATATGGCATAACAACAAGATATCCACCTACTCTATCATGCAAGGTAAGCTATAAATAATGGCATATATGAATTAGCAGTAGGTGATATATAACAAGTAGTGTCTGAAACACTGATCATGGCATATATGTACATATGAACAGATAAGAACCCTAATATACTAAAAGTGTCAACTACACTAAGTATAGTTATGATATACCAAAGCAGCAATATAATAATAAGTAGGGCTAACGAGGCAACCAACTGGTCCAATTAATCACGATACCCAAAAAGTTACACTATGCCAATGCCCGAATCGGAGTACCCACCTCAACCCAGACGGTCCTGAATTTTACTACTCAACTGGCGAGGCGACTCCTGAGTGCTAGGGCCTGTACCATAACCCACTATCAATAAAGAACTCTCTCATACCCAACCCACAGACAAACAATGTGCATAATAATTAGACCACTGTAATAGATCAAGGTCTCGAGATCCGCTGGAGATTTTGGAGATCCGCCGGAGATTTTGGTAATCCGCCGATCGACCGATATTGGTCCGATTACAGCCTACAGGCTACCAAATTAAATGAAAATTAGCATGCTACCCCAAAACGCTTCACTTAAGATGCCTGGGCAACCACAGATCACTAGGTGTAACCCTAAATCCAAATAATGCCATAAACACTGAAGTCCGATATCGAAATTGCCGTTTTTGGCTCCGGGATTCTCTGACACAAACCAAAATCACTGGACCAACCAGGACACTGTCAGGAATAGCTAGGGACACCTAGCACCCACAATTGATCAAATAATTCCACGAATTGTGTAATTAACGCCTAGTTGCCGATAAACCGACGATTTTGTTGATTTACGAGTCGTTATCCAAATTCCGCTCAACGAAAGCCATTGGATCTTGAACGAAAAGTTCAGAGATCGCCTACACGCTGCCCAAGATAGCCTATGCTGTCATATTTGCATATAGGTCCCTAGGCTTTCCACAATTTGCATAAAAACATACTAAAATCCAAGTGTCGACTCGTTACCAGAATCCGAGGGCTTTCAGATCAATCCAAGGGTTACAGTAAATGGCCATTGTGAGGTCCCGCATCCCCGCGAGAGGATTACTGTTGGATCAGCGACTTCTGGAGGCTTATTCGGTGTGATGGAGGTGCCTGTGCGCAAATCGAACCTCAGGATTGGACCCAGCGTGAAATTTAGATTAAGAGTACATATCTGGATGCCTTTGACAAATTTTAGAAGTGGAATTGGGCAAAACGGACATCGGATTTGGATTCAACGCGCAAAAATGATGGAAATGGACTATTTATTTGTATTTTTCGGAGCCCGGATGCCTAAACACGGATTTCGAGACAAGATGTTCCGGCAGCCGGGGCAGCGCCGGCGGCGACGGGCAGGCGGCAGAGCGCGGCGGTGTGGGCGCGGGAGCGGGCGTGGGCAGGCGCGGGTAGGCGCAACGTACGGTGGTTGGGTGTGCCACGTGGCGGATCCCCATTGGGCACGCTGGGGACAGGTGGCGGCTTCGAGTTCGGCGGGTGCATCGGGTACGTGCACCGGGAGCATCGAGCGGTGGCGGTGGATGTGTGGCCGCGGGGATTTGCTGGTCAATGCACGCGCGATAGCGCGCCGGGCGCCACGCACCGTGGACCCCGCCAGGCCACGTGTCTCCCGCTCATTGGCGGGCGCAGCGACCCGGCTGGGCCGCCGTGAACCGCGGCCCACGGTTCCCGCTGTGGACCGGCCACGCAGCGCGCCGCGATTGGCGGGTGCTTGTGCGCAGGGCGCGCGGGGCGCGGACGGGACACATGGCGCTTTGTGGACGATTCGGCCGCGCACAGTAGCGAGCCGGGCCGGATTCGAGTGCCCGAATCCGGATTGGTTTTCTTGGTGGGTTGGGCCTATAAATAGGTCCCCTTTGCAGCTTTTTCTCCTTTTCTGGGCTTTTTCATTGAGGGCTTTCTTCAGGGAAGTTCTTCCTCTCCCTCTCCTCCACCCTTCGATGGATTCTCAGATTTTTTGGAGGCCGCGGCATCGGCATTTTCTGCGACGTAGCGCACTTCGACGCTCCTTCGTTTGTGGCTTCTACCGTCGCATTTCAGTCCGCGAGGTCCCCTGGATCACCCCGATGGATTTTGAGCCAATTTTTATGGCAACGCGTTCACGAGAGGTACACCTTCGATTTCCGTGTTGATCACTTCGCTCTGTATCGAGTTTTTGGTGGTGTTCCTGAGGTACCTTTTGACCCCTTGTACTGCTGCGATGTTTGGGACAGCGGTGGAGTATTGTTGGGATTTCTCGGTCTACGGGCATCGGATCAGGCATGTGAGGACTCGATCGGCATCTACGCTTCGAGAGGAATGCGACCGTATTTTTATCGGATTTTTCTGAGGTTGCTTCGAAGGTGATATTTCCATTTTTTTTAGACTGAATGCTACAGATTATTGATCGTGGGAAGTTTTGGCTCACCGTGGTGTTTTATTTGTTTCTTGGCCTACAGGCGTTGAAACAGGACGTGCGAGTACTCGTTTTGCATCTACTCGTCGCGAGGATCGCAGCGGTTATTTTTCTGGAATTTATCGAGGTCATCTCGCAGGTGGAAATTGACCATCTTCTGGACTGTTGTGCGGACAGCGGCATTGTGTTAATTGTAGGATTAATTTGTGCACCGTGTTGGTTGTTGTTGCAGTTTTCGCGGTGAGCTGGGATTTTCTTTGTGAGAGGGCGAGTTTGTAGCGGTGCTTCGCGTGCTTCGCGATCGAGGTGGGTGGTTGTTGTATACCTCACTTTTCGACTTGCTCACTAGGTTTATTAGAGATGTCTCTATATTAGACTTATTGATTGATCACCCCATTGACAGTCATGCTTAACTGAAAATAAATGTGAGCCTATCATGTGAGACTAATCTTGTGGACATATCATGTTGGTAATATTATTGGGGAAATATTAAGGTAAGAACATGATTGTGGGAATATTATTGTAGGGATACTTGCATGCTTGTATGGATATACCGTTTGTACTGTTTGCTATGTTAGCACTTAACCTTGCATGTGGAATCGAATAGTAAACTGGGACAAAGTGAATTATCCTGTTAGTGGGTACTACTTGAGGATATTATGGACATGCATAGGTGGATAGTGGTAATGACCAATGACTTACTCTTTGTGAGATTATTGCATGATAATCCTTCTTTTATCTTTCTTGAGAACACTTGCATGCTTGTATGGACATCTAGATAGGCCATCTTTTATTGCTACACTATCATGTTGGAATCTGACTTAGGAGAAACCATGTTTGTTCTTTCTCATTTCTTTCTAGACTATAGATGCATGTTGCTCGGGTTCGAGCAGGGGTTTGGGATAGTGTAGCCAGGGCCTGGATTGTGGGCTATTACGGCAACCGCGGATGTTGGGCGGTTGACCGGATGTCGGTTGTGGGACATGATTGTGGTTGAAAGGGGATTACGGCGACCGCGGATATTGGGCGGTTGGCCGGGTGTTGGTTGTTGTACCAGGTTGTGGATTGTGGATTATTGGATATTGCGGCGATCACGGATATTGGGCGGTTGACCGGATATGTACTTGTGCATCAGATTGGGTATCAGATTTCTCTAGTGGATGGTGTTTCCCACTTGTGGAGTACTATTGCATATGATTGGGGACTGGGGTTTTCTTTAGTGGATGGGTTTTTCCACTTCGATCAGAGTCGTGATCCAGTCCTGCTATATTATGATACTTGTTACAGAGATACTTTACTCGTGTGGGTCGCTCCCCTCGAGTGCCACTCCGGAGTGTGCGACCGTGCCGGACAGGAGCCGGTCTGTTACTTATTTTGGGATGCGACCGCGCCGGTCAGGAGCCGGTCTGTATCCCGCAGATGGTTTTGAGTTTTTGCTATCACATCAGCGCGGCTTCATTTGCCCGATGATTAGGGCGGCAGCAGGCAGTACAGGTTTTTACCGGTGGATAGATTGGGTTTATCTGGACGGTTCTGATTACTAATGCATACATACGGTTATTACATTCTGGGATTGCATTAGAGGCATAGTAGTGGTAGTTTTCTTTCATCAGCAATCTTTATTGCTTACCACTCTTCTTTCCCTTTTTGCCTCTGGTAGACCTAGTGGGCGCTTCGGAGTTTGAGACTTTACCCACTATGAGAGGCTACTGGTTTACTAGTAGTTCTCACCCTCATTCTTCTTTTCCTCTTTTTCTTTCCCTTGTTTTGCAGTGTCGTCTGCGGGAGCTGCTGGGCTTTCAGCGGCGGATCGAGGAGAGAGGACGGCGGAGTAGATAGATCTCCTGCCAGGATGAGAGAGTTTAGTTGGACTTTGGGTGTACCTTTTTTACTCAGACTGTTGTACTTGTACTTTTGGGTCTGGCTTTAGCCAGCTGGTTGTATTTTTTTGATGAGCTGGGAGAGACAGATGTATCATTTTTTTTTACAGATGTATCGTATTTTACTTCCAGTTTCAGTCTGAGATGTAGTAGTTTTTAGTTCAGCTCTGTTTTTATGCTCTTTTATTATTATCTATTATATCTGAGCAGGTTACCGGCGCTTCGTGTACGCAGGAAATTCCGTGTGCACGGCAGATCTGTAGACGGGCCCGGGTTCTGGTTTACACATGGGGCGTGACAGATTAGGTGGTATCAGAGCTTAGGGATAGGTCAGTTGGGACTAAGAAAATCCTAGGCTTTTGGCGGACCCTAGGATGATAGGGCGTGAGAGACGTGATACTTTGCGGAAGTCGGTGATTTATTTATTTAACTCTTCCTGTGAGTGAAGAGGAATCGACATATCCTATTTCTGTTGAACAATTATGTTGGCTGCAGACAACATAAAGTTACAGAAATAGGGGGATGTCCTTGACTTTCGCTAGATTGGGTCGAGTGTTTGTGGTGTGATGATTTGCGGTTTTTGTCGTGGTGAGCGATGTCTCCCCGACGCTGGGTTTTGACCCTTGTGCACCTTATCGCGACGGTTGGGTCTGAGCTGTTTGTTTTTGGCCGGATACCCAGATGGCATGAGTGATAGAGGCATATCAGCGACGGAGGGAGCAGCGAGGTGACACAATTGTCGGAGCAGCGAGGTGACACAGTTGTCGAAGCAGCGAGGTGACGCAGTTGTCGGAGCAGCAAGCAGCCCCCGTGCCAACGTTTAGTGATGGGGCACCGAGGCAGGGTGGACAGTTGACAACAGATAAGCTATGGGACCATCGATCAAGTGAGCCAGCTTTGGCAGATGAATCACCCCGATTCGTGGGATTGAGTATGGAGCCTTTGGAGGCAGGGTCGCGTTCGGTGGCGATGGAGAGATTACTTGAGAGCCTCCTTGTGTCAAGAGTTTACGCAGTTGTTGAACTGCGCGCTCCAGGTGTAGAGGGACGAGGCGCATAGGATATGTGTGTCTGGGAGTAGATTGCGCCAGGATACCTTTCAGTTCGTTCGGTCCCTCTGTTACAGACTTAGGACGCCTCCATGGAATAGGCGTTGTGTATGGAGCATGGCATTGCAGTTCCTTTGGATTGGGATCTATCGCCAGAGGCGAGTTCTAGATAGAGGCTCTTGGCACCGGGTGATGGAGGACAGATCAGCCGGCATAGGCATTCCCGATTTCTTTCCCCAGGGTAGTGGATTTCTGAGATGCTAGAGGTCGGGTGGACCCCGACGACAGCATCAGCATCGGTATCGGCAACAGCGGTGGCATGGATGTGTTATCTGCGGAGGGCCACTTTTGTCGCCCCAGTGTGAACAGAGGCAGAGGTCGTGCTCCCTTATGGTTAGTCTTGATATTTGCGGGCAGACTAAGCGACGACCACCTGCATCGAGCGGATGAGTTTGTGCCGCCCGGTTAGAGGGCGCCACGGCAGTGGGTCGGGATGTCGCAGGAATGATTTCTTTTTAACAGTCTGTGTTAGAGCATTTTGCATTCCTGCATGGACTAGAGGCAGACAAGAGGAGGTTTGTTTATAGAGACAGTTAGAGCACACATGTTATGTCACGCCCCGGCGTCGAAACTGCGACCCCGACCCGCCAACAGATCCGCCGCCCATACGGGAAGCCCCGTATAGACGAAGCGAGTAACCTGCAAAAGATCAAACTACACTATACAGATATCAGAGCGGAAAAGTAAACTACTAAAATAAATATATACAACTCCTCAAATAGTACATGCCAGGTCCTCACAATACGTAAGTCTCTCCAAAATAATAAAACTCTCAAAATGTAAAAAGCACATGATACACCCCAAAATCACTGACAGTACTAATACATCACCAAAAGGGGGTACAACTACTCTCTCTGGAAGAAGACTGGTAGGGATCTAGCTCGCAACTCCCTTATCTAGGTCAGCAGGATCAGCAACAGGAGCAGCAGGAACTGGAGAAGAGGTCCCTGGAAAAAAGTCACCACAGCGGGTGTGAGAACTACATCCCACAGTAGTTCTCAGTGGGTACCACCAACAAGCCCGACGGTCTGCCCACTAAGTCTACTAGAGGCATAAAGTAACAAATGCAATACTGAAAGGAAAAGGGCTGGAAAATAACTCTATAGCTACTATACCTCTATCTAAATGCTCAAGGAGTGATACAGATGGAAACATGATGCATCTACTAACTCTCAAAATACAGTCACCCAATCTACACTGACTGCCATATGGGGTCCAGTCAAACCTGCGCCTACCTACTGCCATTACATCCACAGAGGACTGGACTTACGTAGGGCGTCCGTGACTGCCAAAACTGGCCCAGCCAGAGGGACTGCGTCGACAAGTCGCGATAACAAAGTAACAAGCCTAGCTCCGGAGCGGCACTCGAGAGGCGCGACCCCACCGAGAAAAGTATCATCGCATCTCTGTCGAGCTCAATGCGGCTCATGCAGGCTATAGTCCAAATCCACAATCAACAAGATCGACAGTAACCAACAATACCATCTCTCACTCACAGGCTGGAAACCCACACACCCGGGACCCACCGTCGACTCAGACGGCTCCCAGAATAAAATACCGATCTAAACACTGCTACCAGACTCCACTCGGCCCCCAGGCGCGAGTGTAACATGCATCCCACAACAACCCGACCACTCGGCCCACTACCCGGGCGAGGAAACTCTAATTTCAGGTGAAAGAATAGATAAAAGTGTGGGAGTGTCTAAAGCATAAATAACTAGCCCTTGTTGGAGTTTTCTACTAGTCTAGTTGATATGCATCATATGACAGGGTGCTAGGTCAAGTTCCAACAATAGCAGTTTACAAACATAATTAGGAAGCAATAATCAAATACAATCATAATAACAACATAAAGGGATCACCATCTCCTTTTCTAACATGCATCCTAACCACATCTCGCAATCATGCATGAGTATAATCAAATAGAGTTAATGAACCGTCCACCGGTTTTGAAGACGAAGCAACCCACCTGGAAGTGCAAATCGATCCAAAGTCAGAAAAGGCTGAAACTGCACAGGGATAATCCTCGGATTCCCACGATTCCAACGGGCCCAAAAACACCCAAAAACTCCTCCTAGTTACAAAGATATGGTCCAAACATTGTAATAAGTCAAAAACTCCCACAAACACATGCTGCTGTACAAACAGTCCAGAAAATGCTTAAATACAACCTGCGAGATACTCTTCAAAAATTCTAATAAAAATATGACGACAATCCTTGTGAAGCGTAGATGTCGATCGAATCCTCACATGTCAAAATCTGATACTCGAGCGCAGAGATAAAAATTCGACAAGGCTCTGCTGTCCAAGAAAACCACCAGCAAAATAGGGGCTTAAAGATGTACCAGGAACCCCTAAAAAAACTCAAATATAGGAGGAGTGGAAAACACAAAAAACATAGATGTACCTCTCGTGAAATCGACGCTGCAAAAATTGTCCAAAAATTCCTTCGGAGTAGCTCTGTGGACCTTATGGACCGAAACGCGATGAAAATGGGCCACCGAAGAAAGAACGTCGCACTGCGCTAACTCGCCGAAGACGTCGATGCCGCGGCCTCCAAAAATTCCGAGACTCCTTTGCAAGATGCACCACAAGATGATCAACAAGGTAGCTTGAGGGCTCAACAACAGAGAAGCTCGGGAAAAAGCCCAAAAGAAGGAGTGAAGGGGCCTATTTATAGACTTTTCCCAAAAAAAAAAAGCCAATTGGGCTTTTTGGCCAACCTTCCGGGCGCTCGGAGGGATTCGGGCGCAAACAGTGCCCGAATCCCACGCTCGGCCCGGCCTGCGACCCGCGCCCGGAACGCCCCTTTGCCGACATGTGGCCCCTCCGCGCCCTGCGCGCCCGGCGCACGAGCGCCCGCCAATCGCGGCGCGGTCCACGGCGGGGACCGTGGGCCGCGGTTCATGGAGGCCTAGCCGGGTCGCTGCGCCCGCCAATGAGCGGGCGACACGTGGCCCGGCGGGGTCCACCGTGCGCCGCGCCCGGCGCGAGATGCGCGCTGTCGCGCGTGCGTTGACCCGCCAATCCTCGCGCGCCACGTGGCACAACGCTCCGTTGGCTGCTCCCGGTGAATGCCAAGTGGGCCGTGGACCGGCCCACCCGAGAAATTGGCCCGTTTGGCCCATTTCGCCCGAAAATTGCCGATTTTTAACGTTTTCGCGCGCTGAGTCCATTTTTGGCATCTTTTTTACGCACAACGGGCTCGATACACCAATAATAGGTGTTTTCTCACCGCCGACCACCCATACAGGTCGTACAGAAAAACCGGGACACCACAGGTTACAGCCGACGGTGTGGTGGCAGGTTTCAGTTGCTCCGGGCATTAGGGTTCGTATCTTATTTGATACAGGAGTATTCCCTTCATTGTTAGTAGTGCTTTTGCTTCATTGTTTGGGTTAGAGGTAGGACGGTCACCACGTGCACGGGAGGCTTATATCCCCGATCACACTTGGCACGTGGAGGAGTGTTGTTGGTCCTGCCCGGTGTAGTTTGAGTCCTGAATTTTGCCTGTAGACCTAATGGTCTTGACTCAGCTGCGGGACGTTGTTGTGGTACTTTGTTAGACTGGCTGGCTCGGTATTTCTTTTCGCGGTGGTTGATTATGCCGCGAGGACGGTTTTCTTGGGGAGCTAGGCCAGGAGGTGTTGCGTACCGGGGATATCGGAGGGCTTTCTTCGCCTCTGTGGTTTTGACTTTGCGAGCGAGGCGGGTGTTTCCCTTTGGTGCGTAGCCTTTTTGGCTAGCATAGTTGAGGGGCCTACGGCGGCGCCGGGACTCGGGGATACCCCCATTGGTTGTGAGTTCCCGGATGTTTTTCTATCATAGTTGTCTAGCATGCCACCACTTGGAGAGTTGAGGACACAACTCCAGGATTCGATGGATAGTGGATTCTGTCTGACCTAGTGTGTCGCCTTTGGGGACGCCAGTGCTATTCATGATGTGGAAGGATAGTTCACTTCGGCTCTCTGTGTGGATTACCGGAAATTGGATGAAGTGACCATCCAGAACAAGTACCCTTTGCCAAGCATGGAGGATTTGTTTGACCAGCTGTAAGAGTCTTGTGTCTTCTGGAAGATTGATTTGCAATCTGGTTATCACCAACTAAAGGTGAAGGCTGAGGACTTCCCGAAGACAGCTTTCAGGTCACGTTACAAGCATTATGAGTTCGCAGTCATGCCTTTTGGATTGACGAATGCCCCTGCTGCAGTTATGGATTTGATGAACTGGATTTTTCAACCGTACTTGTATGCGTGATGATGCATGAGAGTAGGATAATGGCTTATGCATCCCGACGGCTTAAGGAGTAGAAATTAGATTTCGAGCTATCAGTCGGGGGACTTTATAGTGGATACTTAGGAGTACAGAGGTACAGGGACCGAGCATGTGTCCCAACAGACTTCGAGACCAGAGAGTGGATTAGAGAGAGGCCTGTTATACACCTTATACCCTTCATTCTGGTAGGACTAGATGTATAAGAACCTCAAAGCACACTTTTGGTGGAACGACGTGATGAGGGATGTTGGGAGGTGTGTGGCTCAGTGTTTAACTTGCCAGCAGGGGAAGCTGTGAAGCGGGTGCCAGCTGGCAAGTTGCAGAGTCTCCCAATCCCTGGATGGAAATGGGAACTTATCGTTGGACTTTGTGGTTGGATTACCAGGGGCCCTGGGAGGAGCGGATGCTTTTGCCGATGTAGGCTACTTGGTCACTCGAGCAGTTAGCCCAGCTGTACTTGGGTGAGGTGGTGTGGTTACCTGGAGTGCCCGCCTCTATTTTGTTTCAGATAGAGACCCGAGGATTGCTTCGCGTTTCTGGAGGAGTTTATAGACAGCTTTGGGAGCTTGAGTCGTTGATGATTAGACACCTATCCCCCCTACTAGCTCGAGGTTCCGGCTTGAGGGATGACTTTAGTTTCGAGGACGAAACTTTCTTTTAGTAGGGGAGGATGTGAGGACCCGCATCCCCGCAAGAGGATTACTGTTGGATCAGCGACTTATGGAGGCTTATTCCTTGTGATAGAGGTGCTTGTGCGTAAATCAGACCTCAGGATTGGACCCAGCGCAAAATTTGGATTAAGATTACATATCTGGATGCCTTCGACAAATTTTAGAAGTGAAATTGGGCAAAACGGACATCGGATTTGAATTCAGCGCGCGAAAACGATGGAAATGGACTATTTGCTTGTATTTTTCGGAGCCCGGATGCCCAAACAGGGATTTCGAGATAAGATTACTATTTCGGCAGCCGGGGCAGCGCCGGCGGCGACCGGCAGGCGGCGGAGCGCGGCGGCGTGGGCGCAGGTAGGCGCGGGCGCCGGCGCGGGCAGGCGCGGCGTACGGTGGTTGGGTGTGCCACGTGGTGAATCCCTATTGGGCGCGCTGGGGACAGGTGGCGGCTTCGGGTTCGGCGGGTGCATCGGGTACGTGCACCGAGAGCAGTGAGCGGTGGCGGTGGATGCGTGGCGCGCGGGGATTGGCCGGTCAACGCACGTGCGACAGCACGCCGGGCGCGACGCAATATGGACCCCGCCAGGCCACGTGTCGCCCACTCATTGGCGGGCGCAGCGACCCGGCTGGGCCACCGTGAACCGCAGCCCACAATTACCGCCGTGGACCGCGCTGCCACGCGGCGCACCGTGATTGGCGGGTGCTTGTGCGCAGGGCGCGCGGGGCGCGGACGGGACACGTGGCGCTTTGTGGACCATTCGGGAGAGCACAATAGCGGGCCGGGCCGGATTCGGGCGCCCAAATCCTGCGCCCAAATCCTGCGCCCGAATCCGGATTGGTTTTCTTGGTGGGTTGGGCCTATAAATAGGCCCCCTTTGCAGCTTTTTCTCCTTTTCTGGGCTTTTTCACTAAGGGCTTTCTTCAGGGAAGTTCTTTCTCTCCCTCTCCTCCACCCTTTGATGAATTCCCGGATTTTTTGGAGGCCCCGGCATCGACGTTTTCTGCGACGCGACGCACTTTGACGCTCCTTTGTTTGTGGCTTCTACCGTCGCATTTCAGTCCGCGAGGTCGCCTAGATCACCCCATTGGAGTTTTGAGCCGATTTTTGTGGCAGCGCGTTCATGAGAGGTACGACTTCGATTTCCGTGTTGACCACTTCACTCTATTTTGAGTTTTTGGTGGTATTCCCGAGGTACCTTTTGACCCTTTGTACTGCTGTGATGTTTGGGACAGCGGTGGAGTATTGTTGGGATTTTTCGGCCTATGGGCATCGGATCAGGGCGAGTGAGGACTCGATCGGCATCTACGCTTCGAGAGAAACGCGACCGTATTTTTATCGGATTTTTTTGAGGTTGCTTCAAAGGTGATATTTCCACTTTTTTTAGACTGAATGCTACAGATTATCGATCGTGGAAAGTTTTGGCTCGCCGCAGTGTTTTATTTGTTTCTTGGCCTACAGGCGTCGAAACAGGACATGTGAGTACTCGTTTTGCATCTACTAGTCGCAAGGATCGCAGTGGTTATTTTTCTGGAATTTTTCGAGGTCATCTCATAGGTGAAAATCGACCATCTTCTGGACTGTTGCGCGGACAGCGGCATTGTGTTAATTGTAGGATTAATTTGTGCACCGTGTTGGTTGTTGTTGCAGTTTTCGCGGTGAGCTGGGGTTTCCTTTGTGAGAGGGCGAGTTTGGAGCGGTGCTTCGCATGCTTCGCGATCGAGGTGGGTGGTTGTTGTATACCTCACTTTTCGACTTGCTCACTAGGTTTATTAGAGATGTCTCTATATTAGACTTATTGATTGATCACCCCATTGACAGTCATGCTTAAATGAAAATAAATGTGAGCCTATCATGTGAGGCTAATCTTGTGGACATATCATGTTGGGAATATTATTGGGGAAATATTAAGGTAAGAACATGATTGTGGGAATATTATTGTAGGGATACTTGCATGCTTGTATGGATATACCGTTTGCTATATTAGCACTTAACCTTGCATGTGGAATCGAATAGTAAACTGGGATAAAGTGAATTATCCTGTTAGTGGGTACTACTTGAGGATATTATGGACATGCTGTGACGCCCCACTTCCCAGGGGGTCACCCATCCTAGAACTACTCTAGCTCTAGCACGCTTAACTCTCATGTTCCTCTTGGATCTTGCTACCATCCAAAATGCTATAGCCGGGTTAGAGATTTAGTCCTATTATATCATTTATATAGAGAACTAATCCAAATTCCGGGGGTGTCACATTCTTCCCCCCTTTAAGCCCTGACGTCCACGTCAGGCTCAAGCACACTCACAAGCACCAGGCGATGTGAGACTCGTCTCGCTAGCCTTAGCCGACCTTGTGAGGAGCTGCACTCCACTCACAACGGTCATTAGCCGGGGAGCCTCACTCTACCCGCTATATAACCCTGGCTCAGCCGAGACTCATCTCACATTTCCGGCTGGTGAATGGCTCTGATACCAACTGTGACGCCCCACTTCCCAGGGGGTCACCCATCCTAGAACTACTCTAGCTCTAGCACGCTTAACTCTCATGTTCCTCTTGGATCTTGCTACCATCCAAAATGCTATAGCCGGGTTAGAGATTTAGTCCTATTATATCATTTATATAGAGGACTAATCCAAATTCCGGGGGTGTCACACATGCATAGGTGGATAGTGGTTATGACCGATGACTTACTCTTTGTGAGATTATTGCATGATAATCCTTCTTTTATCTTTCTTGAGAACACTTGCATGCTTGTATGGACATCTAGATAGGCCATCTTTTATTGCTACACTATCATGTTGGAATCTGACTTAGAAGAAACCATGTTTGTTCTTTCTCCTTTTTTTCTAGACTCTAGATGCATGTTGCTCGGGTTCGAGCAGGGGTTTGGGATAGTGTAGGCGGGGCCTGGATTGTGGGGTATTACGGCAACCGCGGATATTGGGCGGTTGACCGGATGTCGGTTGTGGGACATGATTGTGGTTGATAGGGGATTACGGCGACCGCGGATATTGGGCGGTTGGTCGGGTGTTGGTTGTTGTACCAGGTTGTGGATTATTGGGTATTGCGGCGACCGCGGATATTGGGCGGTTGACCGGATATGTACTTGTGCATCAGATTGGGTATCAGATTTCTCTAGTGGATGATGTTTCCCACTTATGGAGTACTATTGCATATGATTGGGGACCGGGGTTTTCTTTAGTGGATGGGTTTTTCCACTTCGATCAGAGTCGTGATCCAGTCCTGCTATATTATGATACTTGTTACAGAGATACTTTAATCGTGTGGGTCGCTCCCCTCGAGTGCCACTCCGGAGTGTGCGACTGTGCCGGACAGGAGCCGGTCTGTTACTTATTTTGGGATGCGACCGTGCCGGTCAGGAGCCGGTCTGTATCCCGCAGATGGTTTTGAGTATTTGCTATCACATCGGCGTGGCTTCATTTGCCCGCTGATGAGGGCGGCAGCAGGCAATACCGGTTTTTACCGGTGGATAGATTGGGTTTTTCTGGACGGTTCTAGTTACTGATGCATACATACGGTTATTACATTCTGGGATTGCATTAGAGGCATAGTAGTGGTAATTTTCTTTCTTCAGCAGTCTTTATTGCTTACCACTCTTCTTTCCCTTTTTGCCTCTGGTAGACCTAGTGGGTCCGTCGGAGTTTGAGACTTTACCCACTAGGGGAGGCTACTGGTTTACTAGTAGTTCTCACCCCCATTCTTCTTTTCCTCTTTTTCTTTCCCTTGTTTTGCAGTGTCGTCTACGGGAGCTGCTGGACTTTCAGCGGCGGATCGAGGAGAGAGGACGGCTGAGTAGATAGATCTCCTGGCAGGATAAGAGAGTTTAGTTGGACTTTGGGTGTACCTTTTTTACTCAGACTGTTGTACTTGTACTTTTGGGTCTGGCTTTAGCCAGCTGGTTGTATTTTTTTGGTGAGCTGGGAGAGACAGATGTATCATTTTTTTACAGATGTACCGTATTTTACTTCCAGTTTCAGTCTGAGATGTAGTAGTTTTTAATTCAACTCTGTTTTTATACTCTTTTGTTATTATCTCTTATATCTGAGCAGGTTACCGGCGCTTCGTGTACGTGGGAAATTTCGTGTGCACGGCAGATCTGTAGACGGGCCCGGGTTCTGGTTTACACCCGGGGCGTGACAGCCCTCAACTTACTGAAGTCCGTGCTCACTGTCCAAAGGTGGCACGAAGTCCGAGAAGTGCTAAGGATCAACCTACAAGTGCAATCAAGGACCTAGGTTGAGATTGCTAACCAACCACTCAACCAAACAGAGATCTAAAGAGAGCATCATGCTCATGAGGCCAAGGGGGTTCAGAAGCTCACCTTGCCTGAGTCAAGGGGTCGCCGGAATGGTCGGTGGAGCAACCTCGGCCAAAAGGACCCAAGGTAGAGCCCACTATTGATATCTCCTCTCTGCGGCCAAATCCACCAAAAGAATATGAGCATCTTGCTCCTGAGGTCAAAAAGAGGTCAAGGCTCACTTACCCAAGACCGTGTAGTGGCCAGAGACACCGTCGGAGCAACCTTGACCCAAGCAAATTGCATCAAGGCTCGGGTTGGCCGAGCTTGCAAGGAGTCACACTCTGCATGTGCCAAAGGGCAAGTAGTAGCTAGGGGAGATCCTCGGGGGTGTCGGGAGCTCCACCAGGTCCAGTGCCAGAGTAGGAGAGCAGCGGTTGGTCGGAGCTAAAACTTACGATGAACCTTGAGGCAACAATGGTGAAGAATAAAGCAGGGGCTCTTGGGTTCATGCAAAGGCACCATAGGGGCTGTCAAGGTGAGGGGAAGCTCACTAGGGCGTTGGCTGGGGTCGAGGAGCGACGGCGGCGGACGGCGGCGAAGCTTGGCCCAGGGCAAGAAGACCCAGAACTAGGGCTTCACCGTGCGGCTTCAATACTAGACCAGAGAGGCTGAGACCTTGTGGGGATCTTCCTAAAGGTCAGCAGGAGAGAATCCAGCACTTGGATCAAAGCTTCAACGGTCGGATGAAGGGGGCGCACGAGTCCTGCCAAAATAGGGTTCCAGCGGGCTCTTCTCTTTCTCCTTCTCCGGCTAATCGAAGATTTCCAGGCGTCGTGGCTACACTAGAAGGAACCTCAGGGAGTCAGAGGAAAGTTGGGGACCTCCAAAGGCCAAGAAACAAAGAGGAGGGGAGGTCAAATTACCTCACTCCGAGGAAAAAGAAGAAGTTGAATTTCCTTCTTCGCCGGCACAGCACGGCGGAGTCCGACGACCAAGCTCCTTAGGATAGGCCTACAGAGAGGTATGGAGGTCTCAGATGAGCTAGGGTGCCAGTGTTCCAGATCGCTTGGCTCCTCTTCCTTCCCAACCGAAGATCAACCAAGAAGAGATAAAATAGTTTCTTTTTTTTCGGTGATGGGGTGTGGTTGGACTCGGGAAGGAAGTAGACGGAAGAGGGGGATCGTGGGGGTGAGGCCGCGATCGATGAGGGACTCGGGGTGGTTAGGGTTCCAAAGAGAATCCTAACTACCATTAGCACAAAATGCTAATAAGTCCTCAATACAAGAAAATCTCAGCTAGGTCTAGGACTGTAGATGAAAAATGCTGTAAAGTCCCTCCACAAGCAATCTCATCCAAAACCACGGATAAAATATAAGCACTTTAGCAAAAATACACTAAAATCTTACGTATTTCACGTATTTTGAGGCATTTGGGTCGTCGAACAGAAAAATGGATGACACCATGATGTTCGTCTCGACGAGACCTATAAGATAGCGATTTTGGTTCGTGAAGTTTAGGTCTCAAAACTCACATTAACATCTTTTAGTAAAAACATCATATGGCATGCTTTTCGGGGCTCTAGGCTCATCAAAATCAAAATTAGATCACACCATCTTGTTAAGCTCGATGAGACCGATCAAATCGAATATTTACATTGCCAGATTCAGGTCCAAATCGGCCAGATTAGGCAATTTCGCATAAACACTCCCGAAATTTTAGGGTTACTATTCACAACTAAAGTTATTATTCAAATAACTTAAACCTTCAATTTAAAAGATTTAAAATTTAGAATTTCAAATTCTCGATTTCTACATTGTAACCAAGACCTAACCACTCAACCAACTTCAGATCTGAAGTGAGCATTATGCTCAGGAGGTTAAGAGGGTTCAGAGGCTCACTATAAGGTGGCCGGAAATGTGGGTTATGGGATCCAAGGATCTAAATAAGAAAAAAATCACCTAGAGAGGGGTGAATAGGTGTAAACAATAAAACTCAAAAATCTTTGCGTAAAAATAACCCAATGCGGAAAAATAAATAAAGTACGCAAGATTTTACGTGGAAAACTCCGTCAAAGGAGTAAAAAACTACGGGACCGATAACACGGTGAAATCCACTAAGATTAAACACGTACAAGGTGATATAACGTAACACTACGACTCAACCTTTTCCATACGCTCGTAGTAGATCTTCTCCACTCACTCCACAACGCACCTCGAATCCACGATTTGCGTCTAACGCCGAATCCACGACGTCCAACCGAATCCACGGTCTTCACCAATTTTGATACGTATCGATCACACGAACGCACCTCGCTCTGAATCCACGAAAGCGATAGCACCTTGAATCCACAGGGCCACGCGAATCTACGCGCCGATTGTCCTTTCGGAAATCATTGTTTTGTTTATTAGTGGTGATAATATTTGAATACTCAGATCATATAGATAGACAATGTGTCACGCCCTAGGGTCGAAACTGTGACCCGGGCTCGCTAACAGATCCGCCACCTATACCCAACCCGCATAGGCGAAGCGTCCTACCTGCAAGAAAAGTACTATATCTAAACAGATATCAGAGCTATAAATAAAAATCTGCTGTATAACAAAAATCAATCACTGTACAACTGGAAATAATACAACAGTGCCCGCCTCCCAAAAATAATAATAATACAATATCCTCGAATACAAGCTCAGAACCCAACCGGGAGGTATCTCCAATAAATACATCAGTGTACAGTCTCTCAATACATAATATATCCTCACTACAACAGTCTCTCAAAAGAGAAAACAGAAACAACTAATCTACTGATGATCTCCTCTGAAGGGGTACCGCTACTCTCCAACGACGGGTAGGGATCTAGCTCGCGACTCCCTCGCCTCGAACAACAACCGCAGAATCCGCAACACCCGCTAAGACTCTGCAAAACAAGGGAGAGGAAGGAAAAAGGAGGGGGAAGACCCCCAAAGGGTGTGAGAACTACACCAAAAAGGGAGTTCTCAGTGGGTACCACCGCCAGACCTGACGGTCTGCCCACTAAGTCCTCAAGAGACATAAGATAACTAAAGCAGTAAAGACTGAAATAGGAAAGCTGGAGACTCTCAACAGCTACCATGCCTCTATCTAAAAGCTCAAATGGGGAAACTCTGATAAAGATATGCAACACTCGCACACGAGGTGCTCAATCGACCCAATCGAGCTGACTGCCACATCGGGTCCAGTCAAACCTACGCCCACCTACAACCACCTCCCGCTGACGGGCAGGAATTACGTAGGGCGTCCAAACGGACTAACTCGCTATCGAGTAGTGGCTCATGCAGGCTATAGTCAAAATCCACGCTCTCTCTCAGAACGGATAAACTCAAGATCACCAAGCCTCTCGCACAACGGTCAACAACTCACAAAGACCTCGGGACCACAGTCCCCAAATGGATCCCAACAACACTAGCACCGGTCTAAACACAGCTACTAGACTCCACTCGGTCCCCCTGACACGAGTGAAACAAGAAAGGCAAATATCTGTAATAAACCCAATCTAGTGCCACCAGTAAAACTGGCATTGCCTGCTCAGCGGAATCTGCACACAAGGCTCGAAACCGCGGGATCGGCCCGCACGGCTCGCATCCCAAAATAAGTATCAGACCGGCACACAAGGCTGGGTCCGAAAAGCCTACCTCCGGAGTGGCGCTCGAGGGGAGCGACCCGCACGAGTAAAGTATCACAGTAACAGTATCTCAGTAACAGTATCTCAGTATAGCAGGACTTTGATCATCAATCTGATCAAAGTGGAAAAACTCAACCACCAAGGAAAGACCCGACCTCAATCGGATGCAACTGAACGATAAGTGGGAAACTCCATCCACTAAAGAAAACTGACACCCAATCTGGTGCATAGAGAAACATCCGGTCAACCGCCCAATATCCGCGGTTGCCGCAAAGCCCCACAGCTAATCCAACCTGTCCCAGACACGAAGTCCCGACTACACTATCCAGACCCCTGCTCGAACCCGAGCAACACTGACCACCTGACTAACAAGAAGGAGAAAGGAAAAGCATGGTTTCTCCTAAGTCAAGTTCCAATAAGTAGTGTAGCAATAAAAAGGGGGCCTAACTATATGTCCATACAAGCATGCATTTGTCCTCAAGAAAGATACAACAAAGTAATCCACATGCCTACACCTGACCATAATCCTCGATCATAATAACTCCTCAGAGTACAAATCCGCACATAGCTACGAAATCCTGTCCCAAAGCATAAACCAACCACATGAAAGGCTATGTGCTAACATGGCATGTTACATAATCTCATAGGGTAACATTATCCTAGGTAAGCTTACACTAATCATCACATGGATGTCCAAGTCATGCAAGTCCTCAGTATACCTCATAAATACTATTCTTGCAATCATTTATACAAATATCATTATCAAGCTTACCTACCTTACAAACATAAACCATGTACCCTAAACATGCATGCATCAGTCATAGAGGGGTGACCTCCCCACAAGTGCACTTATATTCGCCATAACATAATCATTGCCTTATACAGTTACTGATATTAAGCTTACCCACCTGAAGCGCTTAAACCAAGGCAAACCTGGAGTCGGTGAAGAGTGTAGACGCTCACAGTCTAAAATCTGCCAAAATTACACCCTCGATACATGTCGCGCAAGCTTTGGCTCCAAACAGCTAAAAGTACCCCGAAATCAAAGTCTACAGATCCATCGGGTCCAGCAACACATGTAAACACCCCTGGGTACAACAATAAGGTCCAACATTACACTTTCATTCCCAAAATTAACCACGCACAAACACACAGAAAATCAGTCCCAAAGATATGCTTATTTCACCTGCCGAAAGTGCCCAGAAAAATCCAATAAAAATATCACAGTAATCCTCGTGTCGATACCTTCGAAACCAGTACCTGCACGTCCAATTCCGAGCCTCGTAGGCCGAGTTACAAATTCCACAGTACAGGTGCGCAAAACCACACAGCAACATAACTGTAATTCCATTTACAGATAAGGGGAGGAACATATACCTTCGGGCAAAACTCAAAAAAATCCAAAAAAAATACTGTGATATTCCTTGCGTCGAGTAGATGAAAAAAATGTATAAGCATGTCGCCATACGATGCCCGGTTGCGGAGATATCGCCGAAAGACCATGCCGCTGTCCAAATCTCCATCATAGAAATGGGGTCACAGTAAGCTCGAACAAACACCTCGAAAAATGCAAAATGAGGGAAAACTAAAAATACCTAGATCGTAGATCTGTCCGCCGCGGATCCAGCGGAGAAGAAATCGCTCGAAAAGGTGGTCGGAGTAGGCCGGGGGAGCTCGCACACCGAAACGCGACGAAGGGGAACCCAAAAGGACGAGCGTCGCGCCGCGCCGTAAAAATGGAAACCTCGATAAGCGTGCCACAAAAAATCTCAAAACTTTGCAGATGGATGCAGCATAGCTCGGGGATCAACTTTGCTGAAGGTGCCATGGCGAGAGGAGGCTCGAAAATGCCGAAAAAAGGGGGAAGAAAGAAGCTCGGGTCGCTTTTATAGGCTCCAGGAAACAAATCACAAAATACCGAATGTGTCCTAATTTCCGGGCGCAGGGAATTTTCGGGCGCGCACTGTAGCAGCCTGAAAGTTCCCTGGGTGTGCACTGTAGCAGCCCGGAAGTTCCCTGGGCCTCCACGTCGCCCGCCAAACAGGCGACAGCAATGCCCGCCGCTCACAACGCGACACGTGGCGCCCCCCAGACGCCGACACGTGGCCGCCCACGCGCGGGAACAGCGCGTCAACGCGCCCACGTGCGCTCTGCGCCTGCCGCCCGCGCCTCTGCACGCACGCTTCCCGAGGCGCTCCCCAGCCAGATCCGTGGACTGAGCGTGCTGCACCGCACCAACCACACGCCGCCACGTGTCACCCTCCGGTCCACCGTACACCGCGCCTTTTCCCGTGGACCGCGCCCCCTGCGCCGGCCAACCGGGATCCGCCACGTGGCCCGCGACCGGTGCACGCCTCCGCGGTGGACCGCGCACCTGCCCGCGCCTGCCCGCGCCGCGCTCCGCCGCTGCCGCCGCTGCCCGCCGCCCGCCGGCGCCGGAACAGTACCAAGATGCCTCGAAAATTGCGCGCGTTATTCGGGCTCCGAAAAATACAAGTGAATAGTCCATTTTCATCGTTTTCACGCGCTGAATCCAAATCCGAAGTCCGATTTGCCAAATTCCAACTCTAAAAATTGCCAAAGGCATCCGGCAAGATGTTCTTTTGTCCAAACTTCGCGCTGAGCCCAATTTTAATATCCATTGCGCGCAAAACCACTTCTAAGCATTCGACGGGGCCATTTGATCACCCACGTGATCCATTTAAGCCCGAAGTCCCCCACAGGTGTCCAAATTGTGCACAAACCCCGCCGACGCGCCGCATAGGCCTCCAGAAGCTGTAGATGCAACAGTGCTCCATAAATAGGAATTTCGGGTCTTCACACAAGGAAAACACCATCTAAGTATTCATCGATTTGATTCTTTAAAAGAAATAAAGGGTTTTGAAACCCTAGAATCAAATCGATCAATAGAGAAAGAAAACATAAAATAAACGGTGTTTACCTTTTCTTCTCTATACGTAGATTACCTTTTATTCCTTCTTGGGATATAAGAAATTTAGGACCCTTTGGAATAATAGGAATACCCTAAAAGATAATATTAGGGTCTATTTATAGGTTAGAAACCTTTTGGAAAGAGATAAGAATCAAAAACAACCTTAATAGAATTTTTCCCGCACGGCGGTCCGGACTGGATTAGGCTGATCCGGACTGTCGTCTTTTTTAAGAAAATTTCCTGAAAAAACAGGTTTGGGGTCCAGACTGGAATTTCTGATCCGGACTGATTCATGCGTTTTATTAAAAATAATGTTTGGGGTTCGGACTGGATTGGGGTTGATCCGGACTGGAATTTCGCATGAACCCAACTATGTTCGGGGTCCAGACTGGATGTGGCTGATCCGGATCCTGAACATATAAAGTGTCCAGATTTTTATTTTTATGCAATGAAAATTATTCCAAGTGTTTCTAAACTATAAGAATGTATTCAGATCGTCACAAAAATTTAATTTAGCGTACCTGATGATTTTGAATCCATTTTTTTTTAGATTGATGTATGTGATCTTCAATTCTTCAACTTCAATCTTCAAAACTCAAAATACTTCACGAAATACGCTAATACAAAAATTCTTAACAGGAAAGCCACCGGAGTGCTGGCCGGAGCATGGTGGTCTTATACACATCAACCTAGAGCTAGGGCTGTAGAACACACAACAACTTGGGTTTTAAAGGCCATCTAAGGCAAGAAGCATGGACAGGGGTTCGAGAACATTTCTAGGATTGCCTCGAGGTCCAGTGCCGGCGTACGGTTGCGGCGGTTGGCCGGAGAAGACCTTGTGACCTCTAAGGAACAACAAGGTTGGGAAAGAACTAAGCAGGGGGTTCTAGGCTCGTGCAAGGACATCTACAGGACTGTCTTGATAAAAGGGAGTCAGCCAAGTGTATGGCTGGCGACGGGGAGCGGCAGCGGAGGGAGCAAGGCCGAGAAGGAATAACCCGAAACTAGGGTTTCATCCCGCAGCTCCTAGACTCAACCAAAAGCTATGAAACTTTAAGGGGAGTCTCCACAGGGCTAGGAGAAGGATCTCGGCATCTTAGATCTCGACCTGAGCTATCGGGGGCGGCGCATGACGATGGCGGCCCAAAATAGGGTTCCGGTGAGCAGTTTGCTTCCGCCGGCAACCCGACGGTTCTTTGGTGTCGTGGTTATGCAAAGGGGATCACCAAAAGGTGAGGAAGAGATTGCAGGTGACTCAAGCAAGAAAAATAAAAAAAAGAAACAACTATGTGCTTACCTCGGTTCCAGAGAAGAAAGAGAGAGGATAGTCTCATTCTCCGTTGTCCGGCAGCGGATACAAATGGCAACACTCCTCGAGAAGGGTCTCCACAGGTGGAGGAAGGCTTCGGAGGAGTCTGGGTGCAAGATGGCAAAGTTTGATGCAAGCTTCTTCCTCCTCACCGAGATCCAAGAGAGATCTTGGATCAAAATGCTTTTTCGGCGAGGGGAGGCCGCGGTCGGCGGTGTAACGCTCGGCCGCTCAGGGAAGGAGTAGAAGAAGAGGATGAGACGTGTGGAGGTGGATGGGTGCAATACAACACAGCTAGGGTTTCCAAGAGGGAACCCTAGGTGTTGTTATATAACTTGTAACAATATGCCAACCAGTTCCTCTACACTGAGTATTACAACTTGAGTTCCTCACTATAGACATAATTTGCCATGAGGTCCCTCGATCTCCAAGATGTTTCACGTATTTCAGAGCATAAAATATAAAGGGTTTAGTAGTAATACATTGTAAAAATAGTGTTTTACATGTTTTTCGAGGCTCTCGGGTAGTCAAACATAAAAACGGTCGATACCACGACGTTCGGCTCGACGAAACCTATTAAGTAGCGATTTTGGTTCATCACGTTTAGATCCCGATAAGTCACATTATCAACTTCTTCAATGACAATTGCTCTTGGGCACACTTTTCAATGTGTTTGGTTTGTCAAACTGAAAATCGGATCGTGCCATCGTGTTCAGCTCGATGATACTATTCAAATAATATATTTACTTTGTTGAATTCGGATCTCATTAGGTTAGACTAAGAACTTTGACAAGAACACTCATAAATTTTCTAAGGTTATTATTCATACTTACTAAAATATCAACTTTTTATTTAAAATTTCAAACTCGAAATTCACGAGTATTACAGAGGACACAATCCTTTTCGTCCTCACCCTATTCGAGGCAGATTCCAGCGAAAATCTATGTCCGTGTGAAAAAGTACTATTCTTAATAGGTGTTGAGATCAAAATTTTCGCCACCTTGGAAAGTGACACGTGGCATATACCATCGGCCAAAGATATCAGTCGACAAAAGAATGAGACAACAAAGAGGGACTCGCGTCTTGACTAAGACTGACCTCAGTCATGTAAGAGTGCGGCACGCATGCCATCAGCTAAAGGCATCAGCCGATAGGAAAAGCGGCCAACAAGGGGATTATCGCCTCATCCAGAACCGACCTCAGCTGAAGACAAACATTAGACCGCCTCAGTCAAGCGACGAAAGAGGCGAAGTCAGGGTCAACTCTTGACCGTTCGAACCGCAGAAGGAAAGACTCTGGGAGGAAAGAGTACGTGAGGAAAGAATACGTGATTTGGACGTGATCGAATCTCGTAACTGACTATGGAACAGCAAGTGGTGCCCAGCATTGGAAAGCGCCGAAAATCATGTTTCGGCGCGTCGATTAGGGGATGAACCTAAACAGAAAACGACCACTATCCTGTTGAGGAGAATTGACTCGAAAGGAAGTAGTTGAGGAATTTACGATGACTCCCCTTAGATCACACCGATTACTAAAATCGACGGTTATACACTTGGTTCGTAAATGTATAAATAAGCGAACCAATGAAGAAAAAGAGATCCTGCAATCTCGTAAGCCAGTGATCACCTCTGCTTTTTTATACTTTTCATATCTGCATTTATTGCTTTCCTAGATAACTTTTACCGCACATTCTAAGAGTAGATTAACTTGTAATCGATTCCCAGTTACTCTTGTAACCCCACTCCAATCAATACAAATTCTTAATCGGCTCATTAGCCGTGTCAATTTATTGTTTATGACTCTCAGTTCGGCTAATCTAAGCCGAGCTCTGGAAAGAGTTGATTGAGAAGAATCCAGCCGAGCGGATCCCTCCTCGGTCCGATCGCTTGATCTCTTGGCACGCGGTACATCACAGGGTCACCCACACGGACCGATCGCAGACCGCACCATGGTCAACGCAACTTTTCGGCCCAACAATAGAGATGACAAAATTTATTTTAAATTTTAATGTTAAAAAATAAAATTGATAAGACTAAAGAGAGAATATAGATCTTTGAATGAATAGGATGTAAATCTTACACAGCCTAGAGGTATATATGTAATATTGATCTTTTTTTTCTACTCGAATGATTTTTATTAACTAAATTTATTTTTTTTTTCAAATTTAGGAGTAATTTTGTTGAATTTAATATTTTCAAGTGTGAACAATTAGCCGCTAATAGTTAATATACTGAGTAAATATAAGAAATAAATCAAAAGAAGGTTGAGGGGATATCTTATAAGGGTATATATAAGTGTACACCCCATAAGGGATGTATATCCTACCCCCCACTCCTTATGGGGTGTACACCTAGCATCACCCATCTTATAATGCCATTTTTTGTTTTTTTTTATTGCGGAGTCTTTTTTTTTTTTTAACTAAGTAATTTTAGTCAATTAGATTAAAAATATTATTAAATATGTGAGTGACTAAATTAAGGAAAATGCTTTTTGTATACTCCAAAAGGGGTGTATATCTTACACCCCATCCATACAGAGATGGGGTGAATTCCGAATCACTTCGAAGTGATCAATGGAGGATACCCCATCCTTCGATGGGTGGGGTGTGCATCATATATCCCTTTTGGAGTGTATGAGTAGCATTGCTCATTTAATAAAGGATTAATTTCAAACAACTCCCGGTAAGCATATCGAATAATAAATACATCCTTACAAATTTTAACTTTTTATATTTATTTTTTCAAAAATCCTAATGCGTTCATATATATTACTCCGATTTATTACTGTTAGTTCACTGTTTATTTTTTAACCGAATATATATATAAAATGTCAATTTTGTCCTTTCAAATATGTTTCTTCAAAAGTCTACGAAAATGTCGGAAAGAGTAAAAATATAAATTTACTTTACTAACTAACTAAGGTTAAGTATTTAATTTATGATTAACTATAATTTTCTAACGGAGATTGACGGTAAATACATATATGAACAACTTTAGACTTTTGAAGAGGTAAATAGGAAAAATTGAACTTTATAGAAATATATCTACTATTCGATATATTTATAGGAAGTGATATAAAATTAATCATTTAATAAAATATTTAACTTAATTAATAAAAATTATTTAATTCAAAATAATAAAAAGTTAAAAGTGATGTTCACTAAAAACACACAAGTTGATGAGGTTATTCAAAATAACCAGTAATTGAGAGTACTCCACACATTTATAAGAATTAAATTAAAAATTTTACTGTAAGAATGCAAATTCAGGTTTTGGGTCTTGGGTCGGATTCGGTTTTGATTATAAATGTTTAAAACTCATCAAATTTATATTTGAATTTGAATTTAAATTTGAATAGTTGGATTCAAATTTTAATTTTAAAATAGCCATCTCAAATTCAACATGAGGATATATCTATCCAGAAGGAATCATTATCGCATTATTTTTATTATTTAAAAACATAATAATACCAAACGAGTAGGGCTTATATATTTTCAAAAACACAAACTCAAATATATTCGTAAATTTTTTATCATTAGATTTGTATTGAGATTTATATTATTTATTTATTTATTTATTTATTTGTTAGTTGATTTTATAATAAAATTAATATCAATGCAAATTTAATTATAAAAAATTTATAAGTATAAATAGATTTATACTTTCTCTAGTCATAACAAACTTAAAAAAAATGATGAAATTTTAGATTGTAAAAGAAGCATTGATTTATAATAATAAAATTAAACCAAACAAAAAAAAAGATTAATCTTGTGTAGGATCATATTTAAAAAGTTGAGATCGAAGGATGAAAAGCAAGTACGTTAGCATTAGTGCACGACTCACGAGTCCAACCCTCGTCCACCCTCAACACCCCCACCCGGGGTCTCATCTGAAATCCCTAAATTACCCTTCTCTCCTTCCCTCTTCTGCTTCTTCTTCTCCCTCCCCCTCTCTTCCTCGGGCTTCCTCTTTTTCTCTCTTCCTCTCTCTCTCTCTCTCTCCCTCTCTCTCTATCTCTCTCTACTCCCCTCCCCTCCCCTTTTCTCTCTCTCTCTCTCTCTCTCTCTCTCTCCTTCGCCCTTTCGATCCCTCTCTCCTCCCCCTTCCGAAACCCTAACCTAGCCCGATCTCTCCCCGCAGCTCGTCCTCTACGCCTCCGCCGCGATGTCGGGCGATTCGGCACCGGCGCCGCCCCCCGCCGCCGGATCCTCGCCGGAGATCCCACCCCCGCAGCCGGAGCCCGTCGCCCTCGCCCCGCGCAAGGCGCGCTTCCCCCGGGCCTGCACATCGCGGCCGCCGGCGCAGAAGCCGGCGGCGGCGCCCCCGCCGGAGCGCCGGAAGTCGGCGCGGAGGGAGAAGGAGGAGCAGAAGCAGGCCAGCAGCCGCGTGATCACCCCACTGGTGCCGGAGCCGGCCCCGGCCGACCTCCCCCGGTGGGAGCTCCGCTCCATGTGGGAGCTCGCCTCCGTGCTCAACTTTCTCTATGTGAGTAGATTAAATTGTTGCTTCCCGAGCTGCGTTGTTACTGGGTGGTGCTTTTAGGGTTGTTAGGGTTGACGCGGTTGTGTGGGAACTGTTTCTAGGTTTTCAGGCCGCTTCTCAACATTGCGGTGGAGTTCTCCGCTGAGGAGCTCGAGATGGCACTGATTACCCCCAACAGCACGCTTGACGACGTTCACATGCCTCTGCTGAAGGTTAGTTACTTCCGGGTTGATCGGAAAAGTGCTGCATTGTTCTTGTTCTTTGGTGGCTAAACTTGAGAGTTTTTATTTCTTTTGAGGCAAACGTTTGTTGCCTTTGTTGCTTAGAATTGATGATTGATCTCTCAAAGAGCTGTCTTTACTGATCTTAGATATCCATTATGTAAGAAAAAGTTTTGGTCCTACTGGCTTCGTAAGTTTTACTGCAATGACTACATGCTGATAGATGATGGTGTGTTTAGAGTTCTTTCTCGGCACTTTTTTCAAGATATGTATCATTTATGTTTGGTTTTAGTTGGCGCTACTCTTTTGCCTTATGATGTTAATCTTAACTGATAAATCTAGGTCAGGCAAGGGTTAGATCCATTGCATGGCAATGAATGGATTTAGTTGATTGGAAGTGTGCGAAAACAATGTTGGTTTTGATTTTTGGTGATTCTGATATTTATGTCGCTTTGCTAAGTTTAAATTTCCAGAGTAAGCAAGTTTTTATAGCATGCAACTCTTTAACCTTACTTAGATCAAGGATATTGTTGCCGGTTAGATAATGGAAAAGATGAGCTGCTTAGACATTGCCGTTACTATGGATATATATGTACTCGAGAGAAACTTGGAAGCAATTTCATATTTTCTTATTTTTCACTTATCAGATGAAGAAACAAGGGAGATGATACTAGAGAATGCAGTTAGCGGATTGGTCTATATGTATGAGTTTGTCTAGTTCTACTTTGATGGAAAAGTTGATTAGACAATTTTATATATTGCAAGTTGATAGAATGTTGGGCAAAAAGTATGTATCTGTATAAGTCTAAAGGCTCCTAGGCAATGCTTTTAACAACCTTGATAGTTATCCATGATTAGCCACGTGACGAAGTACTTGGGGTTTTGGTGATACAGATTCATCTTGATTCTGCACAAAACACTGAACCATTGACCAACATTATTGATTGGGCTCTTAGTTAGGGAATAATGGTTGAAATGGTTGTTAAAATAATCAGATAAGGATATGAACTCTTGTCAATCTAGTTCTGCTGGTCGACAGTTTTGCGGTCTAACATGATCTTGGTCAAGCTGTAGCTGTGATATCTGTTACAACAGTTGCTATATCATAACGTCTCTTGGATCTAACTCCTTATGATGTGTAATTTGTTGGGCATTCTTGTGGACTATGACTTCAACAGATAAGATGACACCGTAGAGTAAGAATTTACACAGTCATCCTAGTTGACACATGACAAATTTTCTTCATTAAAAGGACTATAAGATATAACCAACAATCTGAGTTAAATTTGGATAAAGCAATAGGTAAAAATAATGGTCAACTAAACTGATAAAATATAGTCCTTCGGCAGAAAGAACAACATGTTTGATTTATCCTTTAAGGCCTAGATGTGGAGTACTTGTGATCAGAGGTTTGTTTATATAGTACATTCTTGTTCAGTGCAATTTTTTTAGTATGGTTATTTTTGAGATATGGTGCTCACGAAGTATGGTAATCTAATTTCATAATCTTTTGTATTTATTATTATCTATGATGATTTTAAAGGTGAATCTTACAAATCAATCCGTAAATCAGTCATGACTAGATTATTTGCCGCGTTAGTATTAATATGTGCCCGTCACATCTTGGATCTAATGAAAAAGGATGACTGAGATGGTTTCTGTAAATACTTAATTATCTGAAATTATCGACCATTATATCTGATGGGCTGATGGGGATGGAGCAACATCTTGTTTTTATATACTATTTGTGCCTTTTATTTTATTTGATCAAAAAGTCATATTATATTCGATTCTTTTGATCTATTCTTGAATTCATTTTATATCAAATTTGTCATATGGACATGTATTAAAGAATAACTGTCCTGTCTATTTCTCATATAAAACTGTTCCAAGAACCAATAGGAATTAGTTGGTGAAATTAGAAGAGATAAAAAGCTCTGAGATTTTAGTAGGTAGTGGTGCCTTCATTGCAGCGAAGGAGAGGGAAAATTTCAGAAGGTTGTTATCGCTGAAAAGATAACCAGTTTCTCAGAAATCTGGCAAGAAAGAAGAGAAATAGAGGGAGGAATTCATGATTCAACATACAATACTTTTATCTTTGGATCTCACTATCGCTAATATTTAAACTAGTCAGAATTACCTCAGCTCTCAAAACAATATGTTCTTCATAAACTACGAACTAGAATTTTTTGACATAACCTGACTCACATTTGGACTATTGATGTACACCATAAGATAACACTATTTACTGAACTAGTCAGAATGATCTCAGAAAGAAGTCTCGAAACAATATCTTCATAAACTAGTAGAATTTTTTGACATAATCTGATTGACATTTGGACTATGGATTTACACCATAAGATGGCACTACTTACTGAAATTTTCTTGTATTTGATTTGCTATGGTACTCTGAATAGTCAGACCCACCAAAAATATCGTTAGATTTTTTCACTTTCTCAACATTTTGTGGATGTTTCTTGTATTTGTTAGATATGAGGAAAAGAAAGCAATAAGGCACATAACCCATCTGAAAATGCCATATGAGTTTGCTTATTCTTATGTTATAACAAAATCGAATTCCTTCTTCCTAATAATTTGTATTATGTTCTGGTGCATGTTTTAATTCTGCTTGCTATTTGCTTCGTCTGTCAAAAGCTTTCTCTAGCCTATAGCAGTGTATTCAGAAATACTTCCTCTTTAATAATCTTAAATTTTCCACTAGAAGAATTAACATACAAGAAGTGATTCTAGTGCTTCTTTTATTATATCCACAGGCAATCCCTCCTGTAACCCGGATGGCTCTAGGACGTGCAACCTGGGTTACAGTATTGTGTAGGAAGTTAAAAGACTGGTGGTATTGGGTATGCACCTATTATTTTCTCAGTTGGAGTTATTTTATTGTGGTCATCCTTTTTCGTACCAATGGATAGCTAATGAACACTAGAACTGCAGGTTGCAGAAGGTGAAATACCAATTGTTGCATCTCATGGGTGAGCCCTTTAAATACATTACATTTATGGTCCTCCAATATTTATATTTTTCTGTTCTCTTAAATTGAGCATGCCAACTTGTATAGTGCGGAGATCGAAACATACAAGACGCTTGATCCTGCAACTCGTTTGCTGATCTTGAAAGCAATATGTGACATCCGTGTTGAGGTTTGTTCTCATTTCTATCAGGACACTTTAAATGAGAACTTGATATTTAGTTTGACAAAGCTTTCTTATTTTTCACATTTGAATTTGAAAGTGCTAGGGATTGTACTTGTTTGAAAGTGCTAGGGATTGTACTATCAACCAGCTTGCTTTTACATGCTTTACATCATTTATCATGTCACTGGTGGTTTGCCATTGTAGAACTGTGAAAGAAAATTTTGAAAATGAATATGAACTGGAAACTTTCATGAGGACATTAAAGCACGCTTATCCATTTCCTTTCTTTCTATTTAATTCCCCCTACTAGGCCTCAGTATTTCTCAATTCTCATATTACTTTTTTGTGTTGCAACCTCTCATCTTACCGCTTCATATCATTGTTGTTCTTGCGATTTTTCAGTCTCTCATCCTATTGCTTATTCTTTTCTGTAATTTCCATGTACTCTAATCATAGTGTTGGTCATTTAATTTTCTGAAGAATGACATGTAATCTCTCGTTTGTCCATGTATAGACCATGTGCAATGAAGTATTCCAGCCATATAATATTAAATCTCCCTTTTAGTATGTCTGCATACAATGCCCATTTTTTTATTGTACTTTCAAGTCTTCTACTAATACTCTATGCATTTCAACCCTAGTTTCCCTCACCTGGATCTCTCTGATCTTTTGGTAACTCTTTTTGTTTGCGTGGTTGATAATTTTAATGGCTTGAGGCACATGGAAATTCATCATTTTGCCTAATGCCCTTTTTTGGGTACCTGTTTTTCTGAATCACAATTGGGTATCATTATGCTGTACCAATGAAATGCTATTCTTTGACTTGTTGATACAGAATGGGTCTGCATAGGTTGTTTGAGTCTAATTTTATTTGGGTAATATCCTCTATTTTGGTTTATTTGGGTAAATGTCCCTACCCCTCTCTCTCTCTCACTCTCTCTCTCTCACTCTCCCTTTTTTTCCCCTGTTGCATGGAGAAAAGAGCCCTTTCGAACTTCACCAGCAAGAACTAAATGAAAGCCTCATCCACTCTCTCATTGGCTCTGCCAGTTTGGTCCCTAAGCCGTGTCGCTTTCCTAAAACATCCACCAAACAATTTATTCCAAAACAGTGACATGACAAAAGAGAACTACTTTTGAATTCTCCTCTACCTCATTTATTCCTACAACTTTTTCCTTTCTGTTGTTTTGTAAAAATCTTTTGGTTTACTTGAAGAAAAACCCTGGGTTCACCTATCTCTTGTGTATGATGTCTTGAAATTTTTCCTGAGAAACATAGGGCCTTAACCCTTTTTTTGAAGGATTGTCTTATATTTCCTGAGATGGATTTAGTATCAGCATGATAAGTCTCTCCGCGAACTTTGCTATGATATATCCGCTCCTATCTCTTTTACCTTCCTATATTTCCGATCATGGAGCCTCTTCTTCTCCCTTTTCTTTTCATACTTCCATGAGACTTGATTAGGCTTATTATTGACAGATGGGGGCTTGGGTTTGGAATGATAACGGGTTATCTATGACCGCTTTTACAATTCACTCGAGGTTTGCAAGGTCAAGTTGGAGTTATGTTGACATGTTATGGGTTGGATACGAAATGTAGAAGAATACTCTGATTGTATGGATGAATAATGAGCAAAGGTTATACTATTACGTATGACAAGTGTAATGAGATAGACCTTAATAGGGATGACATGGCCGGTCTCCATACCCATTTTATCCTAAGGTAGTCTGGGCTAATTAACACACCAACTAGCTGCTAGTATTTAACAACTTGTGCCTGAAATGCTAGTCTAAAATTCTTAACCCTAAGTTATCGATACTAGTATTCTAGATTGCTATGCTATATATATTGAATCGTTGCACCATACACCTGCCGATGTGTTATAGTTGGTGTGTGTCAAACTCTCACCATTTAGACCCTAACGTCCTTGATAGGCCCTCACATGCTGTTGTCTCCTTGACAGTACACAACCCTGTGGGGTTCCCTGATGCATGAAATCTACCATACTGTTGCTCCTACACGTTGCCTCGCTGGATCAAGGGCAACATCTGGGACTCATAATCAGTTGGTCCTGCATGATAGTACTTCTAGGAGTGACTCCGATACTAAATCTATACATGTTCTAGTCCACTAGCATTACCAGCTTGTTCTCTACTGCCCATAGTAGTTAAGCTCAAACTACCAGTTCTAGTATACTAGTTTGTTTATAGAAAATGATTGCTCGTATGCAATCCAATGTGGGACTACTGGAGTGTGAAAACCAAAACATCTCAGCTGCTAAGATATCTAGAAAGCAGGACAAAAGAATTTAAAAAGCAATGGAACTATGTGGGATTGGTACAGTTATGTTTTCTCTTGAAGAGTTGATCACCTTCAGGTGATTCAAAGAACTTAATTATTTTCTAGCTATCTGGTACTTGCTTATTTTTCTTTTTTGTCAGGTAGTGAGACAAAAAAGATCTTTGAAGCTAAACAGCAGCTAGACTTTAATGGACAAATTTTTAGAGGATGCAGAATCAAGAGCATGATCTTGTACTTTTACGCTTTTATATAATTATAGTTGTGTTGATTTGAAATGATCATTGCGAGCCTAGTATGTCAGTTTCATGGTTAGATCGAAAGCTTATAATAGATGGTACTAGATTACTACCTTCGAGATATACTGGCAACTACCTTTCTAAAAGAACCATCTAATTTACATAGTCATATTAATTTTATTCTGGCAATCAAGATATGCAGAAATGTAACCTAGAAATCTCCTTGCTAATCCTCAAAAAATCAAACTTGCAATCAGGAAATAGAAAATTGAGATTGCTGTATTGCTTTTGTCATATTATATCGGCCTACACAAAGTATTTGTGTAACGTAAATTACAATTCCTTGTTTATGGTTACTATCTTTCACTTGATGGCTTATTTAGCTGTTTAAAATCTTAGTG
The DNA here is from genome assembly GCA_029204045.2 of Tillandsia leiboldiana. Taxonomy (NCBI): domain Eukaryota; kingdom Viridiplantae; phylum Streptophyta; class Magnoliopsida; order Poales; family Bromeliaceae; genus Tillandsia; species Tillandsia leiboldiana. Next base: position 7,252,085 of record CM055067.1, on the reverse strand, counting down.
ATGCATGCAGTTGCTGATTTACATTTTGATAGATCAGCTGACGTCCAGATATATAATTTTTGCAGCAAGAAGATATTCGAAATTATATTGAAGATTCTTTAAAACGTGGTACTCATCTTTCGGCATTTCGTAAAGAGCGGATAGGGGGTGATGCCTATGGAATTTCCTACTGGTAGAGACTCATTGTTCTTGTTTGTGGTTACCTAGTTTCAAAGTGCTTCATAGTTTCAAATTGGATATATATGGTCAAGAATGTTTATTTAGTCATGTCAAACAGGTATGAAGATGATCCTATTATTGGTCATCGACTTTACCGTGAAATCAGATCTGTTGAGGCAAAGAAGTTGAAAGCAAAAGGAGTTTCATCCCGTCCACTTGTATCTTATCGGTGGGAATCAGTTGCAACCAACTTTGATGAATTTCAAGATGTTTCGGTGTGTTTCTACATTGATTATGCTGCTTTTGTTAGTTAATATCTTTGAATTGTTACTGATGATGTTAGTTATCTATATATGTAGAGTGCCCATCTTGAGTTTCTGCATTAATTAATGATACTTGTCATTATTACTCTGACAGTTAACTTAGGTACTTCCTTTGTAGTTTACATAACTGAAGAAATAAAAAAATATGTTCAATGCCACATATTATTTACTCTTTATTTTGTCATCTACAAACCAGTTCTGCGACTAGTTTCTTCTCCTTAAAGAAGATCCATGTCTTACTGGCTAAATGGTACTGAGCGATTGAAGAGCGAGTAGTCATTAGCAACTTTGAACTTCTAGCTTTCATTGTTGGTGCTTAAACAGTATATTTAATATTTAATATAGCAACCATCATCGTTATTTGCAAATTCTACATAATTTTACCATTCCAAAGAAATAGCAAATACTTGTATTTCTCAATATTTTTTTCTCTTGCATTATTTTCTTGTATATGTATAACTTCCGAACGGTTCCTGAACATTGTTTAAGAATTACAGTTTTATGCTTAAGCCCTGTTTGACACCCAGGATTGGAACAGATAGGACAGGATGAGATTGTACTGTTGGGGAAGAGGGGGAGAACTTATTGTTTGACACCCAGGATTGGAACAGATAGGACAGGATGAGATTGTACTGTTGGGGAAGAGGGGGAGAACTTATTGGCTCGGATGCGTTTGGGGGTGATGAAAGGTAGGCGGTGGTGCTGGTGGAAAAGAACCCAACCCTGTTTAATCTTAACCTAGCAGGTGGATTGAATAATCTTATCCTGTTGGTGTTATTTGACCCAACCTGATTACTCTTGTGACTTTTGATGCCTCTGAGTTGTGCCCCTCCTTCCCCCACATCATCCTATTGTCTTATTCTATTCAATCCAATCTTAGGTACCAAACATGCCCTAAATGTAAATGCTATTACCACTTGAGCTATAGAACAAAATGTTATTCCACACTTTCACTTTTTATATTTACTATGTACTGTAATGTGCACACATCGTAGACTTAATATTACATATATTGTATGTAATTTCATGTGCTTCCTTAGCCTCTATCTCTTATGTATTGTTATTATTTGTTAGTTTTAATGCGAGTATTGAGCTGCTTGTCCATTTCCTGTGCAATTACTTGGTTGAGGAACTGTTATAGCTAATTTTAATTCCCATTTTTATTTATCTTTTTTTCAGGATAAACTTTTTTCTAGTAAGAATAGGACAGAAGTGTCACTTGGGAAGAAGTTGAAGATCGACTTTCTTCCCGATATTGAGAAGATTCACAAAGTACCTAACTCTTCCCCCTTAAGTAACAGCTGCAGAATAACATGAATAATTTATTTTTATTTCTTTAATTACAGCTACTGCTGTGCATTTCTGATTGTTGTCAAAAATTTTGCTATTGATTCAGAGGAAAGAAAAGTTGTTGAAAAAACAACAAAGGGAAGCCCTTCTACTTGACAGCTATTTGACGGCAGATGGGCTTTCCTCAGGTCGCTCCCTTCGTGATAGGAAACCTGTCACTTATACTTTCGGTAAGAGTTTTAGATTGGACAATGATATTTTTTTAATGTATCAATTAGCTATAACAAGCGGCATACTTCATTGATTGGTCCAAAATGTTATTGATTGTAGAATAGGAGCTCTGACTGTCCTCATTTGCTGTTTCTTCTGATAAGATATTTGCTATACCTTTTTCTACTTGTTCTACATATCTCTATCACGACATGCCTCCTTTATTCTCCTATTGTTCTACCTTTCTCTATTTGTCATCATCGCAAGTGTCTTAGGATACTTTGGGGCGCTTCCAGTAGATTTTTAGTTGATTTATGCAGTGATATATGGTTTTTTTTTTTTTTTTTGGAGTAGTGTTTCCTTTCTAATTCTCTACTACTCAAGTCCTAGGCTCAAGTTTTGCTGTGTTAGCAGCATAGTTCTCCAGCCTTTTTGTGTAATGTTTCCCTATGTGAAATATCAAGTATACAGAAACTATGCATCCGAGAGTTGGGCTTGTGTTTTTTGTGCTTTGGCAAGGTAGCATAGTGTCCTGTGCAAAATTTGTCCTTCTATTTATTTCCTGCATTGCTTATTCTGCCGGCCTAGTATAATTGACTGATTGAGTCGGTCCTACTATGCAATAGTTGCCTTTTACACTCTGGGCTTTCATTTACATGGTATAGAGTTTGTTAACATGATAAGATTAACAAATTGTTTGTCATTGTACTTTTTCTTTATTATAGGATTGTGCAAGTGGTTTGCACAGTAAGTAAGATAGTGCAAAAATATATTGCGTGGATAGTCTCTCCTGCGAGGTCTGATTAGTCGTCTTATCTTGGATAACTGTCCTTTTTAGTGTTTTGTTGGTGATTTACATCAAATTCAAGAGTATAATACTGGATCTCTGGAACGACTACTGAAATAACTGACCTTATGATTGTTTAATCTTGGTCGTTTATGGAGTAGCATGACTCTTCCTTTTCTTTATTCTTTTCTCTTTTTTTTTGGTAATGGAGAATGTACGCTAATTTTTAATCTGCTCACACTGGTGAGTATCTGTTTTTTATTTTGCTAAGCTGCCTTAATATCAAATAACTGACCTTATGATTGTTTAATCTTGGTCGTTTATGGAGTAGCATGACTCTTCCTTTTCTTTATTCTTTTCTCTTTTTTTTTGGTAATGGAGAATGTACGCTAATTTTTAATCTGTTCACACTGGTGAGTATCTGTTTTTTATTTTGCTAAGCTGCCTTAATATCAAAGATCTGACCTAACATTATTTTGCAGATGATTATGACCGTTCAATTAACGAGGCTATAAAAATAACTAAGTACGTATACTCTATCTGCCTGTTCATTGAATCTCTTATTGAATAGAATCTCTCTATTCAAGAAACTGCTACTGAATAATGCAATTATTGTGTCTCTCTTTCAGGAAAAGGCAGAACTCACCAGAAAATGTTGTGAGAAGAGTAGTGCCAAAACCTGAAGGATCAACTAACGGTAAACCAAATGGTCCATCTCCTGTAGCTCACGAGTCCTTTGATGCACCCTCGCCTAAATCAAATGACTATGAAGATTCAGACGGAGAACAAGATGAGCCTCTTGATCGCAGGTATCATAGCAATCCTCAATTAATTCTGTACCCAAATCCATTGTCTTCTAATTTGTTGCATCATACTGTTAGCAACCGGCGGAGAAAGCGTCCTCAAAGGTACTCTGAGGACTTTGTCGAAGCTGTTTCGGATATCGATGCAGGCTTTGACAGTGATGACGACATAGTTGGTGAAGCTGTTTACGACGAGGAATACCTTAGAAGCCGGAAGCAGCAGAAGGTCTCAAGTGCTTCCGAGGATGACGAGGAGTATAAAGGCGAGGAAGAAAATCTCGAAGATGATGAGGAAGAAGAGGAAGAGGAATACTCTTTGAGCACTAGTGAAGATTTAGAAGATAATCGCCGGTACAAAAAGATACCGACTCGAAGCAGGAGAGCGACGAAATTGAGGTCGGTTGACGAGCTCCAGACGGGCCTTAGGCGCAGCAAGAGGGCTACCCGCCTCCGTGTTAACTACCGGCAATACGAGCTGTCGGATACAGAACAGTCAGATTCCGGAAAGAGAGGCAAATCCAATGAATCAGATGGCCATTCGGATGCCACCGATGATATGGAACCTTCTACGGCAAGCCAAGATCAAGAAGACGAGGAAGGGAGTGAAGAAGAACATACGGATGTTAAAGTAATTCAGACCTTCCCTGATGATGTCGATGAGCAGCATCTGCAGCTCCAGGACCAAGAGGAAAAAGAGAAGACCGATGCCCCGGCCGAAGAGAGGAATAGTGTGGAAAGAAGGTTTTTAGATTTGAACGAGCTCGCCCCCGGCAGCGCTTTCGACGACGGCCCTAGCACAGACATTAAAAACGATGACATGGGCAACATTTAAAGCATTTCCCTTAGGCTTCTGCATGAGTATTTCCCAATGAAGTCTCTCTGTCCCAATCTGAAGGTTTTGATGGGTGTTCAAAGAGGTGGGCTGGGGCGGAAGGGAATGTATTACTATCGTGTTATCAGCGGAGGGGTGCGGTAGAGAAAATTGAACCTGGCGGCGAGCTTCTTATATACCTTGGGGCCGGATTCTTTATACTGGGTCCCAAGTATCTTATAGATTGAGGTAGTTGGGTGGGTTGCAGTGTTAGAGGCAGGGAGGTGTTTATTTGGTTGTATCCTATTTTACGTTCTGGGTGTACACTACACTTTTATGCTGAATTTACAGCCAGATTTCTGGGAGTTGAATTGCTGCCAACCCCTTTTCAGTTAGGCGTTACTGTTCAAAAAATTTAGCTGCGGATGTACCTTGGACATGGTCTACGAGAGCCAAAAAAACAAGTTCTTTTTATGAGTATTTCTCGATTCCATTTTTACGCTGCTATTTCAGGAGCACTTTTTGTTTTTCAAACGGCTTGGGTGTGACTTACATTGGCATATGATTCGAGCTCTCAGCATAAAATTATTTTGGCTTTATTACATTGTGAGCGCTTGTTTGATGCGTACCGCGTACTCATGTGCTCTCGCCAATTCTGGTTCCCTGGTTGTGCACGTATTGCGGATCCGCTTGTATAAATGATACTGTTTTCTTTTTCTTTTTTTTCTTTTTTTTCTTTTTTTTTTTTTTTTTTGTTATCGGTTTTGTCTTTCTGAGAAAAAATATTAAAGACCTTCTGAATTTTAACACTTTTCGAAACAAACGGATACAGGATTAGTTGCTTATCACATTAGTAAGGTTGTGATTAAAAAATGTGATTAAAAGTGTTAAAATTCAGAAGGTCTTTAATGTTTTTCTACATAAAGACAAAACCGATAACAAAAAAAAAAAAAGAAAAAAAAGTGAATTCGATTCAACACGCGCATAAAAGTGTTAAAATCACATTGATAAAATTATATTAGTTCTTAACAACCTTCCAACTTATGTGGCTTGATAAATTAGTAATAAATTTATCATTTCAAAATATATAATATTTTTAGAATATTACAAACCTTGAACCCGCTCCCTTAGTGAAAGGATTAAGAGATACAACCTTATGATATGTACCTTGGTCGTTAACTTCTAAGTGGTGCCTCTTGGTGTATGTGTCACTTGGACTTCATGCATGTGTCAAATATTTGAATTTGACTCTAATGCATCACTCAAATGGTAAAAAAGGCACTTGTAACTAATTGATAGTTATGATCCAATAGAAATATGCAGACTGAACGGTCACCGCATAAAATATCTGTTTGTGCATTGATTTGGTTGTCTATTATTGAGATCAAAATTTTCATCACTTAAGGAGAGTGACACGTGGCGTATACTATCGGCTGAGGGTGTCAGCCGACAGGGGGTTTGAGTCAGCAAAAAGTGACTTGCGCCTCATTTCAGACCGACCTTAGTTGCGGAAAAGAACGACGCGCGATGCATGTCACAGGCCAACACATAGGTTATCGGCTAAGAGCACCGGCCGATAGAAAAAGCAACTGACGCAAGGATCATCACAACGGCTAGGGCCAACTGCGGTTGAAGGAAGGTTTTCGACTGCTCCGAACAGTCGACGACGCAATCAACCCTCGGTCGATCAAGCCGAAGAAGAAGAGACCCGTACTTTGTTTCAGGCTGGTCTCAGGTGTGTAGTAGTATGGTACAAGGCGCACGCCTCAACCGAATAAGGGTCCACATCCCGATCCGGACCGGTTTCGGTCACGTAAAGGTACAAGGCACGACAAAGACGATGGGTCGAAGGCGCCAGTTGATAGGAGAATCGGCCGACAAGAGAAGCGGCCAAAGAGAGATACCAGACCGCCTCAATCAAGCAACGGGAGAGGCGAAGTCAAGGTCAATCCTCAGTTGCTCGAAAACTGCAGAAGGAGAGATCTTGGAAAAGAATGAAGGCAAGATTCAAGCGCGAATCTCGTAACGGACCCCGAAGCGGCAAGCAGCGTCCAGCAAAGGGAGGCGTGGAAGATCACGCTCCATTACAACAATTAAGGGGTTAACCCAGAAGGGCAATCAACGCCCAGCACTGGAAAGCGCCGAGAGTTACTCCTCAGCGCAATGATCAGGGGACGAATCTGGACGGAAATCAACCTCTATCCTATCGACTCAAAAGGAGGCCGTTGATGACTTCACGACGATTCTCCCCAAATTACGCCGATCATTCGAAATTCAAAATCGGCGTCCAATAACTTGGTTCGTGATGTGTATTAATATCCGAACCATCGAAGAGATCGGGGGCCGGCAATCTCGTCAGCCCGGTACCACCCCAACTTCTTCATTTATCTAGGAGTATGTGTAACTTAACTTTTTTTTCTTCTTTTTTACTGCTTTCCTAGGAGTAGGCTTAATTGTAATCTTTCTATCTCTTTTCCACACTTGTATCCCTTTCTTCTTTATCAATATAAAGTGTAAACCGGCCATTCAATCGTGTCTTTATTTATCAATTTAAAGTATAAACCGGCTCAGCCGTGTCTTTATCTTGTTTTTCCTTTATAATGTAAACCGGTCAATCAGTCGTGTCTCTATTGGTGATTTTTTATGCTTAAATGTTACAATCGGCTCATTAGTCGTACATTTATTTACAACCAGTTGGACTCATTTAAGTCGAAACCAGCGATCCCTCTCTACCTTTGAGAACCCACTTCGGCAGTCATCGGTCATTGCGGTTGTGAGGAGTTACCAGAGAAGAATCCGACCGAGCGGATCCCTCCTCAGCCCGATCACTTGATTGTTGGCATGCGGCGCACTTCGACACCTCTAGAGGGTCACCCAGCAGGGGTCGATCGTGCGCAAGCCACATTTTGGCCCCAACAACCTTTTGGCACGTCCGGTGGGACGCTCAGGTAATTTTTACCTAATCCTACCGTTAGCATGTCACAATTCTCAGAGCCATACGGGGAATCGGCACAACCGGAGCTGTCCCTGTCGGAGATATATGGGCAATTAGCCCAGCTGATGAGGTCTCTCGAAAGGAGAATCATAGCCTGGGACGCCAACGCCCCGGCCACGGATGAGAGCCTTGCTCAATTCGGACAGTTCTTATCCACCTCGTCGCACCCGATGACGACGGAGTCACCACCGGCACCACCACGGGAAGCTGCGCAACTAGTAGTACCCGTCTACAAGGCCCAACCAACGGAGGAAGGCCAAGAACCGTTGGTGACACGACGGGCTGGTCTCTGCGGGCCATCACCTCCCCCGGCGCAACCAGTGACTCTGGTACCCCAGGCCGGACTCGTCGAAATAGCTGGGGGCAGGAATGATTGGCAGGCCCTTCCATTGGGGCCGCCTCAGCACCAGATCGGCCAGGACGAGCCGGTTCAAACAGTGCCAGCCACGATGATGGCTCAGCAGGCTACGTTGCCCAAGACGACACAGGCGCTGGGGGTAGTACGGCCGCAAGAAATCCCATACCAAACGGGAATGGGGCCGATGGGACAAAACATCGGCCATCGACCAGAGAATTGCATGGGGAATCGCCTGCCTTCCTCGCCGTCATTCGCCCAGCCTCAAGCTGGGGGCAGGAGCGACAGACCAGTCCCTCCGCAGGGGTCACCTCAGCAACAGGATGGCCCACAGGGATCACCACTTCCGCCAGCACAGCCGGCGGTCTTGGTGACTCAAACCGAGATCGCTGAGACGTTTGGGGGCAGAAATAGCGGGCAGGTCCATCGGCAGCGACCGCCTCAGAGTCAAGCTGACCAATACGGGCCACTTTCCCTCTCGGTGCAACAGGCGGGGTCTGCTATTACCCACGCCTGCGTGGAGGAAGCAAACCAAGATGCCTCCGGCACCAAGGTCAGGCTGGACATGCTGCCAACTCCCAGGTCCCTGCACCCCTCGGCCAAGGGAGCCTATACGGGGTGCACATACCTGGCCGACTGGAAAGGGCCGAGGTTCGACAAACTCTCGGTAGAGGTAACCGGGTGTAGACTCACCAGGGTAATACCAAAGGAACCACTGACTCAGGCCCCATTTGGGCCTGAGGGTCGGAGGTCGGCCGAGGAGGGCCGACCAGGAGAACCTTTCGGCTAACACAGTCAAGGCTGAAAGCGAAGGAGGGACCCGATCGGTCGAAAAGACCGAGGGTGAGAACCCTGATTCCATTGGAAGGGATCAAAAAGCAAGGCACTCCGATTAGCCAAAAAGTGTTGGATGAGGAATGTGCGAATTTCGTCCAAAAATATTAGATTGCACTTGAGTCTGCTAATGCCGAATGGAATGCACATGCAACAAACAAATAAAAAAGAAAGCAGCCGATCGAGAAAAGGCCTGAAACACAACTGTCGGTTTGGAGGACGGGGAGCAAAAATATAAGAAGACTTCACATTTGATCCACCAATACGTATACAGCTTGAAAAAAGTGCAAATACAAAAGTGTTTCAGAGGAAGAAGGTTCGCAGTCGGACGCTCCATCAAGAGGTTGATTTACACGGCCGTCTTCAAGCTAGCAGCGACCGAACACTACTTGCCAAAAATTGAGACGCCCGATCACATTTGGAGCCGACAGGAGTGGGAACAAAAGAGAACACAAAATCTCTTTAATCCCTGCATGCAATGGGAGAAGATCTTGCGGTTCCCCATAAAGATGGAGGCAAAAGGCCGGCCTTCTCCCCAATGGACCTTCTCAATGATAACCACTCGTGAGCAGCCGAAAATCGGCTGGACCACCGGACGTAAAATCCCGGATCGGTAGGTCACGCACGGGAGTTGCGTTGGAAAAAACTCCATTGGGAGTCCGAGGTGAGAAGAGCTTTTCGTCACCTGGCGATGCAATGCCGCTAAGGTCAAATTGAGAGGTCACCTCGAAAGCACCCTCAAGGGAGACAAAGCTACGACACCGGTGTAGCAAGAGCGCAATAATCATCATGAGGGAAGAAGGAAATTTGGATAGAGATGCGAGCAATGGCCCTACTTATAGGCCAACGAGGAGGAGAGATAATCATCCCTCGGGAGGCAACAACATCTGTAGTGGCCCAGATCCCCGTGTAGCTTGCCCGCGTGATCATTTTTAACCACCTATTATTGGTGTATCGAGTCCGTAACGCATCAAACAGATGCGTTAAACGGACCCAGCGCGGAATAGGATCATTTTGTCTTTCGGCTGCCTTCGCCGAAATTTTAGAAGGGGTTTCTTGTTAAACGGAGGCCAGATTTGGATTCAGCGTAGAAAAATGTTAAAAAACGGCTATTTGCTTATATTTTTTCTGAGTCCGTACGCTCAAAAACGGACACTCGGAAGTTTACCGCGCTGATTGGTGCACGGGGGAGCCGTGGACCGGCTGGGGCGCCACGTGGCGGCCTTGGATTGGCCGGCTCACATGGCGCGGTCCACGCGCGGTGCGGGGGCAGAGCGGGGCAGGTGGGGTAGGCGGGGGGCAGGCGGGGGCGGCATGGCACCCACACAAGGGGGCGCCACGTCGCGCCCCGCTATTCGACAGCGCCACCCCATCCCGCTCCCTTGTCGGGCCACGCGGCGTGGGCCGGTTGGCCACGCCCCGCTGCCGCGTGGTCCGGGATGCATGACGCGCCCGGAGCGATCCGGGCGCAGCCATCGCTGTCCCGTGTTCGACGCCCGGTTGTTCCGGGCGCCCGAAAACGTACCCCAAACTATTTTTCTTCCCTCCCTCTTTGGCTATAAATAGGCCAATCCACCCTCAATTTCGTGTTTTTGGAGGTTGCTCTCAGGATTTCTCTTGGCAGAGGTTCTTCTTCATCAAGTCCCCCATATTTCTCAAAATTTAAGGAATTTTTGGAGGACGCGGCATCGACGAATTCTGCGATTCGGCGTACTTCGACGTTCCTCTTTCGGTGGCCTTTTCCGTCGCAGTTTAGTCCGCGAGCTCCCCTGGGCTACCCCGAAAAAGTTTTTAGATGATTCTTGTGGCAGCATCTCCATGACAGGTAGGCCTACGTTTTCCATATTTACCACTTCTCTCCATTTTTGGTTTTTACTGGGTTTTTCAGAGCATCTTTAGACCCCCTTTTTCTGCGACAATTTTTGGACAGCGGAGGAGAGATCATGGCTTTTCTCGGCCTACAGGTGTCGGAACGGAGAGTTTAAATACTCAATTTGCATCTACACTTTGTGAGGATCACAGCAGTGATTTTTTTGGAATTTTTGGAGGACTTTTTGCAGGTTAAAAATGGATTTTTTGGGGAATGTTGCACAAACTGCATGATGTAGATTTTTTGGGACTAAGTTTTACACTGTGTTCGACTTTTGTTACAGTTTTTGCTGGGATTTCGGTGTCTCTCGAGGAAAGGGGAAGTTGGAACTTTTATTCACGATCGAGGTGAGCATTTTTCTTTTTGACCCCGGACAGAAACTGTGCTTGTTTTCACATCTACGCCATTGTCGCGCGCCCACTGATTTTTGCACCGCATTGTTGGACAACACTTCACTGTTTTGCTCGCCACCGTTGATCCGAGAAGAGTTTTTAGGAGATTCTCGATACATTGGGACTGTAGACTTTGAGGGAACGCGCACGCCAAATTTCAGCCCGATCGGACTTCGGATCTGCGCGTTCCAGGTGGGTTGTTGAGCACATCTTTTTACGACTTACTCACTAGGACTATTAGAGTGATCCCCGACACATTGTATATTGTTGCACCACCCCCTTTGTGGATCATGCGTTGATGAATTATTTTGATTGTTGCTTAGCTTATCTATGTGAGACTACTACTTCATGAGTATATGGATAGCATGTCGATAGTTAGTGGGTATGACATATTGGCTTATTTCTAGGTGTAATTGGTACTTGACACTTTTCATTTCCTGTTATTCGAGAACTATTGCATGCTTGTATGGACATCTAGATAGGCCACCTTTTATTACTACACTATCATATTGGGACTTGACTTAGGAGAAAACATGCTTGTTTCTTTTCCCTTTTTTTGGACATGGGTTTCATGTTGCTCGGGTTGCGAGCAGGGACTTGGGATAGTGTAGTTATGATTATCGAGACTTGGAGGATTTCATCCGATTTTTTTTGGGACTTGTGGGGTGTTGCGGTGACCGCGGATATTGGGCGGCCGACCGGATGTTTACCTTTGCATCAGATTGGGGATCGGGGTTTCTTTAGTACATGAGTTTTTCCCACTTTGAGCATAGTCGTGACTAAGCCCTGCTATATTGTGATTTGTCCGACGGATTACTTCCTCGTGTGGGTAGCTCCCCTCGAGTGCCACTCCGGAGTGTGCGACTGTACCGGGTAGATGCCGGTCAGTTTTTGGGTTCTTGAGTCCCATATTACATCGGTGTTATGCGTTGGCTGGCATACCCGATGTGGTGACAGCGCAGGCAGTACCGGGTTTCATGCCGGTCTATTTGATTGGGTTTATTTTGGCAGATACTATTTACTGATGCATGCATACAGTCATTTTATTCGGTACTGCATTAGAGGCATAGTAGTGGTAGTTTTTTCTTATCAGCAGTCTATTTAGCTTACCATGTTACTTTCCTTTTTGCCTCTAGTAGACTTAGTGGGTACGTCGGATTTTGAGGATTTACCCACTGGGGGCTACTGGTTTTATCAGTGGTTCTCACTCCCATTGTTATTTCCTTCCTTCTCCCCTTTGTTTTACAGAGTATTCTGCGAGAGCTGCTGGGCCGTCGGCGGCTGATCGAAGTAAGGGGATCGCTGAGTAGATAGATCTTCTACCTGACAGTGTGTATGTAGCTAGACTTTTGGGTGTACCCCTTTTTTCTCAGACTGATATACTATTATTTTGGGTCTGGCTTTATCCAGCTGGTTGTATTATTTTGGTGAGTTGGGAGAGACTATTGTATTTATTACAGTTGTAGTCTACTTTCAGTTTTTGTTTCAGTCTGAAATGTTGTAGTTTTAGTTCAGCTCTGTACTGGTGCTCTTTTATTGCTTATCTTATATCTGAGCAGGTTTCGACGCTTCGTGTACGCAGAAAATTTCGTGTACACGACGGATCTGTAGATGGGCCCGAGTTCTGGTTTACCCCCGGGGCGTGACAGATTAGGTTGGTCTCAGAGCTTAGGGATAGGTCAGTTGGGACTTAGGAAATCCTAGGCTTTTGACAGACCCTAGGACAATAGGGCGTGAGGGACGTGATATTTTGTGAAAGTCGGTGATTTATTTATTTGACTCTTCTAGTGAGTGAAGAGGGATCGACATATCCTATTCCTGTTGGACAATTATGTTGGCTGCAAACAACATAAAGTTACAGAAATAGGGGGATGTATGTGACTTTCGCTAGATTGGGTCGAGTGTGGTTGTTTTCTGACTTGTGGTTTTCTTGTGACGGGATGCCTCCCCGACGCCGTATTCCTACCCGGGGTACCCCTACACCCCCTAAGGAGCCAGAGCAGTCAGGATCGGCGGAGTTGAGAGAGTTGAGGGCCTTGGTGGCCCAATTGGCTGAGAGCACTCGCCGGCAGGAGCAGCGGATAGATCAGCTACTAGCCCAGAGAAAGGAGCCACCCCCGACTGTTTGGAGGCTCCTGCAGCTCCAATTGTACCCCTTGTACCGATTGCACCGTCTTTGAGTAGTGGGGCCCAGGGAGTGGCCCAGCCTTTGACCCCTGCCGAGGAGGAGCTTGTTGCTGAGAAGCTGGCCAGATTCCGCCAATTCGGTCCACCTAGATTCTCGGGGCGGAACACTGAGCCATGGGAGGTGGGGACATGGTTGGCTGCGATGGAGAAGTTATTCAGGGATTTCTTTATCGATCCGAAGTATAGAGTACACATGGTGGTGCATTGTCTTGATGGAGATGCTGATGCTTGGTGGCGTCGGGTGGAGCCAGTGGAGTTCCAGACCACCCGGCAGCTACCCTGGTCCGAGTTTCGGCGTATGCTACTTGGGACTTACTTTTCGAGCAGTGTGAAGCAGAAGTTGGAGGATGACTTGAAGAACATTCAGTAAGGCAACAGGTCAGTGCAGGCGTACTACTTGGAGTTCACGCAGTTGCTTAACTGTGTGCCCTTCATCGCCCGCGACGGGCCACATCAGGTTCAGCTGTTTGAGACTGGCCTTCGCAGTGAAATTTATACCCTGGTTCATGCTCAGAGGCTTCAGACCCTCGAGGAGGCCGTTGAGCACGCCCTATGGGTGGAGAGAGGCGACGCTGTGGTTGCTAGGAGGGGGGTTGGCCGCGCAGAGTTCTGAGAGGAAGCGGCCAGCGCCCGATGATGGGGGACAGGCCAGTTCTTGGAGACCACCACGACCACCGCGGCCTCAGTTTTACGGCCGTGGGCGTTCTGAGCGACGAGGGCCTGGTGGATCCCAGAGGCCACCACAGCAGCAGAGGTCACAACAGCGACGGCAGAGGTCTCAGCAGCAGTCGCAGAGACAGCAGCAGCCGAGACAGCCACGGTATCCCGACCGGTGTATTTCTATAGAGGACCACATCAGCCAGACACCTGTGATCAGAGGTGGGGCCGCTGTTACAGATATGGACAGTCTGGGGACATTCGAGCTTCATGCCCCCTGTCGACCTCAGCAGCACCCTCTTCAGCATCGGCTCCTATCGCATCCCAGCAGAGGTCGTCAGCTCAGCGGTCTTATACTCTAGTGGGCAGATCACCTTCCTTCCACCCTTTTGACTACCGGCCGCCAGCTCAGAGCGGTCGGGTTTATGCCGCTCAGGTGGAGGACTCCGCAGCAGCCGACCATGTGGTGGCAGGTATCACTTTACTTTCTGGCATTAGAGTTCGCACCTTATTTGATACTGGAGCATCTCATTCATTTGTTAGTAGAGCATTCACATTGTTGCATGGGTTAGAGGTAGGACGATTACCGCGTGCTCGGGAGATTCAGATTCCCGATCATACTTTGCACGTGAAGGAGTGTTGTTGGTCCTACCCGGTGCAGCTTGAGTCCTGGATTATGCCAGCAGACCTGATGGTCTTGAGACAGCTGCGTGATTTTGATGTAGTGCTCGGGATGGACTGGCTGGCTCGGTACTTCGCGACGATTGACTGTGTTGCGAGGACGGTGACTTTTAGGGAGCCAGGCCAGGAGGTGTTTGTGTATCGGGGATGCCAGAGTGCTTTCTTCGCCACTATGATTTCGACTTCGCGGGCGAGGCAGATGATTCGCAGATGATGTGTAGCCTTTTTAGCTAGTGTTGTTAAGGGGCCTACGGCGGCACCGGAACTCGGAAATATCCCTATCATTCGTGAGTTCCCGGATGTTTTCCCACCAGAGTTGACGAGTATGCCGTCGGATAGGGAGATTGAGTTTATGATTGATGTAGCTCCGGGAACTGCGCCAATCTCTAAGGCACCCTACAGGATGGCACCGGCATAGCTGCGAGAGTTGAAGGTGCAACTCCAGGATTTGATGGATAAGGATTTTGTTAGACCGAGTGTGTCGCCTTGGGGAGCGCCGGTGCTGTTCGTGAAGAAGAATGATGGTTCACTTAGGCTCTGCGTGGATTATCGGGAATTGAATAAAGTGACCATTAAGAACAAGTACCCTTTGCCGCGCATTGATGATATGTTTGACCAGCTGCAAGGGTCTTGTGTCTTCTCGAAGATTGATCTGCAATCTGGTTACCACCAATTGAAGGTGAAGGCCGAGGACATTCTGAAGACAACTTTCAGGATACGGTACGGGCATTATGAGTTCACCGTCATGCCTTTTGGATTGACTAATGCCCCTGCCGCATTTATGGATTTGATGAACATGATCTTTCGGCCGTATTTGGATCGATTCGTAGTGGTGTTCATTGACGACATCCTGGTTTACTCCCGGAGCGATGTGGAGCATGAGGAGCATTTGAGGATCGTGCTGCAACTTCTACGAGAGAGGAAGTTGTACGCCAAGTTGGTAAAGTGCGAGTTTTGGCTCCGGGAGGTGGTTTTCTTGGGCCATGTGATTTCCGCCGCAGGTGTGGCAGTGGATCAGGCGATGATAGAGGCAGTTCGGGATTGGCCCCGACCGACGACTGTGACTGAGGTGTGCAACTTCATGGGCTTAGCTGGATATTACCGTCGGTTTGTGGAGGGCTTTGCGAAGCTCTCCACACCTCTCACTCGTTTGATTCATAAAGGAATTAAGTTTGTTTGGAGTGAGGATTGCCAGAGGAGGTTTGAGGGTGTCACATCCCGGGGCGATACTGCGCCCCGGCTCGCCAACAGATCCGCCGCCCATACGGGAAGCCCCGTATAGGCGTAGCGACTAACCTGCAAAGAAACATCTACACTAGCAGATATCAGAGCTGAAAGAGAAAAGCTGGAATAAAATACATAAAATAAAACTACAACTCACAAATATACAGACCAACCTCACCAGAACACAAGAGTCTCTCAGAAAAGCAGGAAAGAAAGGTACAACTCAAAATCTCACTACAAAAGTCACTCGACATAACACACACCAAAATAGTACTGGGGTACATCTACACACACACTGAAGATGACAGGAGGGGATCTATCTCGCGACTCCCTTACCTCGGTCTGAAGGAGCTGGATCAGCAACAGGAGCTGCAGGAACCGGAGCAGAAGTCCCTGGGGAGAAGACACCACGACGGGTGTGAGAACTACATCCCACAGTAGTTCTCAGTGGGTGCCGCCAACAAGCCCGACGGTCTGCCCACTAAGTCTACCAGAGGCATAAAGTAACATATGCAGTGCTGTAAGGAAAGCTGGGAAAAGTAACTCTACAGCTACTATGCCTCTATCTAGATGCTCAACAGTGGAACAGAAAGAACATAATGCCACAACTAACTCTCCTCCCTGATCACCCAATCAAAACTGACTGCCACATCGGGTCCAGTCAAACCTGCGCCAACCTACTGTCGTTACGTCCCGGAGGAGCGAACTTACGTAGGGCGTCCATGGCTGCCAACAAAAGCACAGCCAGAGGGACAAATGCAACAACAAGTCGCGAAAGAACATCTCAAACTCACGCCGGTACAACAACCCGGTCTCGCCTACTCCGGAGTGGCACTCGAGGGGAGCGACCCGCTCGAGTCAAAGTAACCCATAACAAGTATCTCTGTAAAGTATCTCTGTAAAGCTCAAATGTGGCTCATGCAGGCTATGATCTAAATCCTCGATCAACAAGATCGGCAACAAACAAATCACTAACTCACTCACTAGCTGGAATCTACACAGCTGAGACTCACTGTCACTCTGACAGTTTCCAAGAACCCAGATCTACCATCACTATCAATCTCCCAAAGAAATCAGATCTACAGACTGCTATCAACTCCACTCGGTCCCCAGACACGAGTGCAAATGCATCCCACAACCACCCGACCTCTCGGCCCACAACTCGGGCGAGGAAAAGCTAAGTCCATAGTGAAATGAAGTATCGTGATGTGGAATGTCTAGAGCAGTAAAAACCTAGCCCAAGTTGGAGTTTTCTACAGACTGGCTGAACATGATACATATGACAGGGGTGCTAGGTCAAGTTCCAAGATTTCACTACTTAACATAAAGTAGGAATCAAAAGATTCATCAACTGATATACAAGATACAACATACAGTTTTACACATGCTAATACTCCAATTTCTAACATGCAAGATCCTACACACATAGAATTAGTACACAGTCCAGAGTTCTTGGAAGCAAGGTCACCCACCTGAAAATGCTAACTGCCCGGAATCGTACAGCTGAGAAAGCCCAAAACAGTCAAATCACAGATCCCACCAAGCCAACAACACGGTATAAGTGCTCACAACCTCCTGGGTACAAACATACACCAAAATTACACTTTAATCCACACAAATTCCACAATCCCAAAATCTGAGGTGAACAGTCCCATTAACACGAAAGTTTCACCTGAAAAACTTCCTCCAAAAATTCCAATAAAAATATGACGGCGATCCTCGCGAAGAGTAGATGTCGATAGAGTCCTGAAACGTCGAATTCCGATGTCCGGATGAGGAGATAAAAATCCGACAAGTAGGTGCTGTCCAATTCAATCAACAGTCGTAAGGGGGGTTAAAAATGTACCCAGAACCCCTAGAAAAGCTCAGTTCCAGAAAAAGTGTACAACACGGAAATTGTAGATTTTCCTCTTACGAAACCGTCACCGCAGAAATCGTCCAAAAATAACGTCGGGGTAGCCCGGTAGACCTCCCAGACTAAACTGCGACGAAAATGGGCCTCCAACAGTAGATCGTCGCTCCGCACCCCGATGCAGAAGTCGCCATCGTCGCGGCCTCCAAAAATTCTGAACCTTCGCCAAAAGATGCACAAGAGGGAGAGAAAGAAAATTGGTGAAGGGTTCAAGGGCTAAAGCTCTCGGGAAAAGCCTCAAAAATGAGCCCCAAGGGGCCTATTTATAGGCCTCACCCGAAATCAGCTCAAAAAGACAAGTCAATGGGCTTTCGGGCCCAACTTTCGGGCGCCCGGTACTTTCGGGCGGCTACAGTGTTGGGCCGGCCCAACACTGTTCACGCCCGAATCCACCAGGTGCCGCCACGTGGCCCGCCGAACAGCAAACAGCTGTTCGGGCCACCCCCGGGCTGCCACGTGGCCCGCCCCCGCACAGTGAGTCGGTAGGCGCCCGCCAACCAGCGGGCGACACGTGGCCACCCGGTTGACCCGCCGGCCGGTCGGCGGCCGCGCCGGGCGCGCGGCATGGCCCCGTCGTGCGCACGCGCCCCGAGGTACCGGCCCCGGCTCCGTGCACCGCGCACGGTGCGCCCGCGAATCAGAGGGTGACACGTGTCCCCTACACCCGGTCCACGCATTCCACTTTGGAATTCTGTGGACCGCGCCGCGTGCACCGACCAACCGGAGGCTGCCACGTGCCCCCGCCTTGGTCCATTCACCGCCGTGCTCACCCGGTAGACCGCGCGCCTTGTGCCCGCCAATCAGGCGGTGCCACGTGTCCATGCGCCGGGTCTGTGCACCCCGCCGCGCAACTCTGTGGACCGCGCATCCTGAACCGGCCAATGACAGGCCGCCACGTGGCATCCCGGCGGTCTACGGCCCCTCCCATGCACCATTTTCCACTAAAAACTTCCGGGAGTCCGTTTTTGGGCATCCGGACTCAGAAACAAACATGCAAATAGCCGTTTTCAAGCGTTTTTCCGTGCTGAATCTATTTCCGACCTCTGTTGGGCCTAATTCTATTCCGAAATTTCGGCAAACTCAGCCGAAGGCCTACACAGCTAATAATAACGCACAGGGTCCATCTGTGGCATCCCATTGATGCACCATGGGCCAGATACACCAACACTAGGTGCTCTAACAGTGGATTCATCGGAAGAACGCTGCATGGGAATTAGGGCCACTACATCCTCCCCCACTAAAAGGAAGTTTCGTCCTCGAAACAAAGTAAGGTAGAACAGGCGTACCTCAACCAGTAGTCTCGAACAGAAAAGGGTATGCAGATCTCATCTCTGTCTCTAGCTCCCAAGTAGCCTCTCGCTCATCGTGATTGCTCCATAAGATCTTCACATACGGAATGGTCCGGTTGCGCAATTCCCTCACCTCACGAGCAAGAATCCGCAACGGCCGCTCCTCGTAAACCAGGTCCTCACCGATCTCCAAGGGAGTGAAGTCAACCACATGCGACGGATCAAAGACATATCTCCTCAGGGCTGAGACATGAAAAACATCGTGTACACCGGCCAAACGTGGAGGAAGAGCAACTCTATAAGCCACAGGGCCTACCCTCTCAAGTACCTCAAAGGGTCCAACAAAACGGGGACTAAGCTTCCCACGCACTCCAAATCTCCGGACCCCTTTCGAAGGCGAGACCTTTAAGAATACATGGTCACCAATCTGAAACTCTAGGTCTCGCCGTCGAGTATCTGCATAACTCCTCTGACGACTCTGGGCTACCTCAAGGTGTCGACGAACAACTCTGACTTTCTCCTCAGCCTCCAAAAGAAGATCTGGTCCCAAAGTCCTCCTCTCACCCACATCACTCCAATACAAGGGTGACCGACACTTGCGTCCATACAACGCCTCAAACGGAGCCATCTGAATGCTCGCCTGATAGCTGTTGTTGTACGCAAACTCAACCAAAGATAAGTGTCGGTACCACCCTCCTCCAAAATCCATAACGCACGCTCTCAGCATATCCTCGAGGGTCTGTATAGTGCGCTCAGACTGGCCATCAGTCTGTGGGTGGAATGCAGTGCTGAATCTGAGCTGGGTCCCAAAGCTGACTGTAAACTCTCCCAGAATCGTGACACAAACCTCGGATCCCGATCTGAAACAATCGACGCAGGTACCCCGTGTAGCCTCACTATCTCGTCCAAATACAACTGTGCCAGACGCTCCAATGACCAAGTCATCTGAACAGGCAAGAAATGTGCAGACTTGGTGAGTCTATCTACAATAACCCAAATCGCGTCGGCTCCACTCTGCGCTCTCGGCAGCCCTATAACAAAGTCCATGGTGATGTGGTCCCATTTCCACTCGGGAATTGGAAGACTTTGTAACTTGCCAGCAGGAACCCGGTGCTCTGCTTTCACTTGCTGGCAAGTTAAACAGTGAGCCACAAATCTTCCAATGTCCCGCTTCATTCCGGACCACCAAAAATGTGCCTTGAGGTCCTTATACATCTTAGTACCACCAGGATGAATGGTATAAGGTGTATAATGGGCCTCTCCCAAAATCTAATCTCTGATCTCTGAATCCGAAGGCACACACACTCGGTCCCTGTACCGCAGTACTCCCGAGCTATCCACTGTAAAATCCCCTATAAGATCTGCCTGAATCTGTGATCTAATCCTCTCCAAGTGGGGGTCCTCACTCTGCGTCTCCCTAATCCTGTCCAACAGAGTGGGCTGCAAGACCATAGTCATCAGTCTAGCAGAGACCCCAGGGGATACAACCTCAATCTGGAGTCGCCCTCAAC
>CM055067.1:7201040-7231695 GCA_029204045.2 Tillandsia leiboldiana | reverse complement strand
GAGAAAAAGAAAATTGGTGAAGGGTTCAAGGGCTAAAGCTCTCGGGAAAAGCCTCAAAATGAGCCCCAAGGGGCCTATTTATAGGCCTCACCCGAAATCAGCTCAAAAAGACAAGTCAATGGGCTTTCGGGCCCAACTTTCGGGCGCCCGGGTACTTTCGGGCGGCTACAGTGTTGGGCCGGCCCAACCCTGTTCACGCCCGAATCCACCAGGTGCCGCCACGTGGCCCGCCGAACAGCAACACTGTTCGGGCCACACCCGGGCTGCCCACGTGGCCCGCCCCCGCCACAGTGAGTCGGTAGGCGCCCGCCAACCAGCGGGCGACACGTGCACACCCGGTTGACCGCCCGGCCGGGTCGGCGGCCGCGCCGGGCGCGCGGCATGGCCCCGCGTGCGCACGCGCCCCGAGGCTACCGGCCCCGGCATCCGTGCACCGCGCACGGTGCGCCCGCGAATCAGAGGGTGACACGTGTCCCTACACCCGGTCCACGCATTCCACTTTGGAATTCTGTGGACCGCGCTCGCGTGCACCGACCCAAACCGGAGGCTGCCACGTGCCCCCGCCTTGGTCCATCACGCCGTGCTCACCCGGTAGACCGCGCGCCTTGTGCCCGCCAATCAGGCGGTTGCCACGTGTCCATGCGCCGGGTCTGTGCACCCCCGCCGCGCAACTCTGTGGACCGCGCATCCTGAACCGGCCAATGACAGGCCGCCACGTGGCATCCCGGCGGTCTACGGCCCCTCCCATGCACCATTTTCCACTAAAAACTTCCGGGAGTCGTTTTTTGGGCATCCGGACTCAGAAACAAACATGCAAATAGCCGTTTTCAAGCGTTTTTCCGTGCTGAATCTATTTCCGACCTCTGTTGGGCCTAATTCTATTCCGAAATTTCGGCAAACTCAGCCGAAGGCCTACACAGCTAATAATAACGCACAGGGTCCATCTGTGGCATCCCATTGATGCACCATGGGCCAGATACACCAACACTAGGTGCTCTAACAGTGGATTCATCGGAAGAACGCTGCATGGGAATTAGGGCCACTACATCCTCCCCCACTAAAAGGAAGTTTCGTCCTCGAAACAAAGTAAGGTAGAACAGGCGTACCTCAACCAGTAGTCTCGAACAAGAAAAGGGTATGCAGATCTCATCTCTGTCTCTAGCTCCCAAGTAGCCTCTCGCTCATCGTGATTGCTCCATAAGATCTTCACATACGGAATGGTCCGGTTGCGCAATTCCCTCACCTCACGAGCAAGAATCCGCAACGGCCGCTCCTCGTAAACCAGGTCCTCACCGATCTCCAAGGGAGTGAAGTCAACCACATGCGACGGATCAAAGACATATCTCCTCAGGGCTGAGACATGAAAAACATCGTGTACACCGGCCAAACGTGGAGGAAGAGCAACTCTATAAGCCACAGGGCCTACCCTCTCAAGTACCTCAAAGGGTCCAACAAAACGGGGACTAAGCTTCCCACGCACTCCAAATCTCCGGACCCCTTTCGAAGGCGAGACCTTTAAGAATACATGGTCACCAATCTGAAACTCTAGGTCTCGCCGTCGAGTATCTGCATAACTCCTCTGACGACTCTGGGCTACCTCAAGGTGTCGACGAACAACTCTGACTTTCTCCTCAGCCTCCAAAAGAAGATCTGGTCCCAAAGTCCTCCTCTCACCCACATCACTCCAATACAAGGGTGACCGACACTTGCGTCCATACAACGCCTCAACGGAGCCATCTGAATGCTCGCCTGATAGCTGTTGTTGTACGCAAACTCAACCAAAGATAAGTGTCGGTACCACCCTCCTCCAAAATCCATAACGCACGCTCTCAGCATATCCTCGAGGGTCTGTATAGTGCGCTCAGACTGGCCATCAGTCTGTGGGTGGAATGCAGTGCTGAATCTGAGCTGGGTCCCCAAAGCTGACTGTAAACTCTCCCAGAATCGTGACACAAACCTCGGATCCCGATCTGAAACAATCGACGCAGGTACCCCGTGTAGCCTCACTATCTCGTCCAAATACAACTGTGCCAGACGCTCCAATGACCAAGTCATCTGAACAGGCAAGAAATGTGCAGACTTGGTGAGTCTATCTACAATAACCCAAATCGCGTCGGCTCCACTCTGCGCTCTCGGCAGCCCTATAACAAAGTCCATGGTGATGTGGTCCCATTTCCACTCGGGAATTGGAAGACTTTGTAACTTGCCAGCAGGAACCCGGTGCTCTGCTTTCACTTGCTGGCAAGTTAAACAGTGAGCCACAAATCTTCCAATGTCCCGCTTCATTCCGGACCACCAAAAATGTGCCTTGAGGTCCTTATACATCTTAGTACCACCAGGATGAATGGTATAAGGTGTATAATGGGCCTCTCCCAAAATCTAATCTCTGATCTCTGAATCCGAAGGCACACACACTCGGTCCCTGTACCGCAGTACTCCCGAGCTATCCACTGTAAAATCCCCTATAAGATCTGCCTGAATCTGTGATCTAATCCTCTCCAAGTGGGGGTCCTCACTCTGCGTCTCCCTAATCCTGTCCAACAGAGTGGGCTGCAAGACCATAGTCATCAGTCTAGCAGAGACCCCAGGGGATACAACCTCAATCTGGAGTCGCCTCAACTGCTCAATCAGCGGGGCCTGCTGCGTGACCAACATGCTCAAGCTCTGCACTGACCTCCGACTCAAAGCATCTGCTACCACATTGGCCTTGCCGGGATGATAGAGGATACTCACATCGTAATCCTTCAGTAACTCCAACCACCGGCGTTGCCTCAGGTTCAGCTCCTTTTGAGTAAACAGATACTTTAAGCTCTTATGATCCGTGTAGATCTCACAATGCTCACCGTAGAGGTAATGCCGCCACAGCTTCAATGCAAACACCACAGCTGCCAGCTCTAAGTCATGAGTAGGGTAATTCTTCTCATAATCCTTTAATTACCGTGAAGCATAAGCAATTACCCTCCCATGCTGCATCAAGACGCAACCCAAACCGCTGTGCGAGGCGTCACTGTAAATCACGTAGCCATCTCCCATCACTGGCAGTGTAAGAACTGGTGCTGAAATCAGTCTCCTCTTCAGCTCCTCAAAACTCCGCTGACACTGCTCAGTCCAAATGAACCTCATCCCCTTCCTAGTCAAACAGGTCAGGGGAGTAGAGAGCTTCGCAAAGCCCTCTACAAACCGACGGTAGTAGCCTGCCAAGCCCAGAAAGCTCCGGACCTCCGTCACCGTCGTCGGTCTCGGCCAATCCCGAACTGTATCGATCTTCGTCGGGTCAACTGCCACTCCTGCGGCTGATACCAAGTGGCCCAAAAATGCAACCTCCCGAAGCCAAAACTCGCACTTCTTAAGCTTGGCATACAGCTTCTTCTCACGTAGAAGCTGCAGCACTATCCTCAAGTGCTCCTCATGATCCACATCGCTCCGGGAGTAGATCAAGATGTCATCAATGAACACAACCACAAACAAGTCCAAGTACGGCTGAAATACCCGGTTCATCAAATCCATGAATGCAGCTGGGGCATTAGTCAAACCAAACGGCATAACCGTAAACTCATAATGCCCATACCGGGATCGAAAAGCCGTCTTAGGGATGTCCTCGGCCCTCACCCTCAACTGGTGGTAACCTGACTGAAGATCAATCTTCGAAAACACTGTGGCTCCCTGCAACTGATCAAATAAATCATCTATCCGTGGAAGGGGGTACTTGTTCCGGATGGTCACTTTATTCAACTCCCGATAATCCACACACAAACGAAGCGACCCATCCTTCTTCTTCACAAATAAAACTGGCGCTCCCCACGGAGAAACACTAGGCCTGACAAAGCCCCTATCCATAAGATCCTGAAGCTGGGCCTTCAACTCCCTCAACTCGGCAGGTGCCATCCTATAAGGCGCCTTTGAGATTGGTGCGGTTCCCGGTACCACATCAATCACAAACTCCACCTCCCTCTCCGGCGGCATAGTCGTCAACTCAGGGGGAAACACATCTGGGAATTCGCGGACAACAGGAATATCCTCGAGTCCCAGTGCCGCCGTAGGCACCTCCACAATCGTCGCTAAGAAAGCGGTGCAGCCCCTACTAATCATCCGCCTAGCCCTCGCCGAAGAAACAGTCATCGCAAAGAAGGTGCTCTGGCAGCCTCTGAAAACGAACTCCTCCTGTCCAGGCTCGCGGAGGGTCACCGTCCTCTCTCTGCAGTCTATAATAGCAAAGTACCTCGACAACCAATCCATACCGAGCACGACGTCGAAATCCTGGAGCTGCCGCAAGACAAGCAAGTCTGCCGGCAAAATCCAGGATCCCAACTGCACAGGGCAATCCCTACAATACTCCTCGACATGCAAGACGTGATCTGGTATCTGAACCTCTAATGCATGCGATAAAGAAACTACCTCTATACCATGAAGGGATGCAAATGCTCTACTGATAAAAGAATGCGATGCACCGGTATCAAAGAGAGTACGAGTACGAACTGCAGAAATCAAAATAATACCTGCGACGACATGCTCTGCTGCTGTAGCATCCTCTACCTGAGCGGCATAAACTCGACCGCTCGGCGTCGGGGGATGTCGCTCTGGCTGTCGCGAGGACGATGATGCAAAGTCTGGCCTACCGGAGGCCGCCGAAGGTCCTGCTGACTGACGAGGAATGAAGGATGCAGAAGCTGATGAAGGAGCTGGGTAACCTGCCCTGGGGCACGCCCTCGCGAAGTGACCGGTCTGCCCGCAACGGAAGCAGCGGCCCAGACTCTGCGGGCACTGGGCCGGTGGGTGCGGTCCTCCACAAATGACACAATGATCAGGGCGCGGCTGTCGCGAAGTCTGCTGCTGCTGCGAAGACTGTTGCTGTCGAGGTGGTCGACGCTGCTGCTGCTGGAACTGACGAGATGCCCCAGATCTCTGCCGCCCCTGATACCCCCGTCTCTGAGAGTGGAAACGGGGTGGTCTCGGGGGTCCCTGTCTACTCGACTGCCCCTCCTCAAACAGCGCCGGGCGCTTTGCCCCAGGAGTCACTACGGGGGCTGGAGCCACCTCTGCCATCACGACCTCACCACTCTCCACATACAGTGCCTGCTCCATCGAGGCCTCCAAAGTCTGTAATCTGCGGGAGCGGACCAACTGATAAATGTCCCGACGCAACCCTCTCTCGAACATGTAGATCCGGTGGGTCTCATCTCTGGCCACGTGGGGCATACAAGCTAACAGCCGATTGAAATCGGCTATGTACACGTGTACGGGCCTATCTCCCTGGCGGAGATTCCTCAGCTGCTCCTCCAAACTCTGTCGAACACTCTCGGGAAAGAAGGCCCCAAGAAGCATACTGCGAAACTCTGCCCAAGAGATAAACTGGGTCCCAGGCGGACCTACGGGTCGCACACGCCGCCACCATGCCTCGGCGTTGCTCTCCAGAAAATGAGTAGCCAACAGAACTCGAAACCTCTCATTAATAAAAAGGCTCTCGAAATGGCGCTCCATGGCCGTAACCCAAGACTCAGCCGCCCACGGCTCAGCACTCATACCCGAAAAGCGGGGTGGATCAAACTTGCGAAACCTCAACAAAAGACCCACCAAAACCTGCTGCTCTGCCAAAGTCAAAGATCCCGTCATCCCAGACGGTGGCCTACTGGAAACTGGCTCAGCCGGAACTGCTGGTGCAGGCTGCACAACCGAGGGTGCCACAACAGGGGAAGAAGGCACCGGTGAACTCTCAGGGGGTGCTACCGCCGGCTGCGCTCTCTGCTCCAACAAGAGCGTCAACCGACTCACAGCCTCCTCCTGGCGTCGAGACGCCTCAGCCAACTGTGCCATCTGGGCACGGAGCTCCAAAACCTCGCTCTGCTGTCCCTGCCCCGAGTCCTCCTGCTCGGGCTCAGAGGACGAAGGCTGCGAACGCGTCACCATCGAGCGTCGAGGAGGCATCCCCACCTGAGGGACAAGGCAAACAGTCAGAACCCAAATCATCTCTCGACACAATCTAGCGAAAGTCAGAAGGCATGTCCCCCTTCCCGAAGTACTATGTTGTCTGCAGCCAACATAGTTGCCACCGAAGGAAGACATGTCAATCGCTCACCCCGAACCGCTCGGGAGAGTTAGAAATCCAATCAGGACTCTCGCTAAAATCACGGCTCTCACGCGAGTCATCCTAGGGTCCAACCACAAGCCTAGGGTTCCTAAGTCCTCCAAGACCTACATCCTAGGCTCTGATACCACTCTAGTCTGTCACATCCCGGGGCGATACTGCGCCCCGGCTCGCCAACAGATCCGCCGCCCATACGGGAAGCCCCGTATAGGCGTAGCGACTAACCTGCAAAGAAACATCTACACTAGCAGGTATCAGAGCTGAAAGAGAAAAGCTGGAATAAAATACATAAAATAAAACTACAACTCACAAATATACAGACCAACCTCACCAGAACACAAGAGTCTCTCAGAAAAGCAGGAAAGAAAGGTATAACTCAAAACCTCACTACAAAAGTCACTCGACATAACACACACCAAAATAGTACTTGGGTACATCTACACACACACTGAAGATGACAGGAGGGGATCTATCTCGCGACTCCCTTACCTCGGTCTGAAGGAGCTGGATCAGCAACAGGAGCTGCAGGAACCGGAGCAGAAGTCCCTGGGGAGAAGACACCACGACGGGTGTGAGAACTACATCCCACAGTAGTTCTCAGTGGGTGCCGCCAACAAGCCCGACGGTCTGCCCACTAAGTCTACCAGAGGCATAAAGTAACATATGCAGTGCTGTAAGGAAAGCTGAGAAAAGTAACTCTACAGCTACTATGCCTCTATCTAGATGCTCAACAGTGGAACAGAAAGAACATAATGCCACAACTAACTCTCCTCCCTGATCACCCAATCAAAACTGACTGCCACATCGGGTCCAGTCAAACCTGCGCCAACCTATTGCCGTTACGTCCCGGAGGAGCGGACTTACGTAGGGCGTCCATGGCTGCCACCAAAAGCACAGCCAGAGGGACAAATGCAACAACAAGTCGCGAAAGAACATCTCAAACTCACGCCGGTACAACAACCCGGTCTCGCCTACTCCGGAGTGGCACTCGAGGGGAGCGACCCGCTCGAGTCAAAGTAACCCATAACAAGTATCTCTATAAAGTATCTCTGTAAAGCTCAAATGTGGCTCATGCAGGCTATGATCTAAATCCTCGATCAACAAGATCGGCAACAAACAAATCACTAACTCACTCACTAGCTGGAATCTACACAGCTGCGACTCACTGTCACTCTGACAGTTTCCAAGAACCCAGATCTACCATCACTATCAATCTCCCAAAGAAATCAGATCTACAGACTGCTATCAACTCCACTCGGTCCCCAGACACGAGTGCAAATGCATCCCACAACCACCCGACCTCTCGGCCCACAACTCGGGCGAGGAAAAGCTAAGTCCATAGTGAAATGAAGTATCGTGATGTGGAATGTCTAGAGCAGTAAAAACCTAGCCCAAGTTGGAGTTTTCTACAGACTAGCTGAACATGATACATATGACAGGGGTGCTAGGTCAAGTTCCAAGATTTCACTACTTAACATAAAGTAGGAATCAAAAGATTCATCAACTGATATACAAGATACAACATACAGTTTTACACATGCTAATACTCCAATTTCTAACATGCAAGATCCTACACACATAGAATTAGTACACAGTCCAGAGTTCTTGGAAGCAAGGTCACCCACCTGAAAATGCTAACTGCCCGGAATCGTACAGCTGAGAAAGCCCAAAACAGTCAAATCACAGATCCCACCAAGCCAACAACACGGTAGAAGTGCTCACAACCTCCTGGGTACAAACATACACCAAAATTACACTTTAATCCACACAAATTCCACAATCCCAAAATCTGAGGTGAACAGTCCCATTAACACGAAATTTTCACCTGAAAAACTTCCTCCAAAAATTCCAATAAAAATATGACGGCGATCCTCGTGAAGATTAGATGTCGATAGAGTCCTGAAACGTCGAATTTCGATGTCCGGATGAGGAGATAAAAATCTGACAAGTAGGTGCTGTCCAATTCAATCAATAGTCGTAAAGGGGGTTAAAAATGTACCCAGAACCCCTAGAAAAGCTCAGTTCCAGAGAAAGTGTCCAACACGGAAATTGTAGATTTACCTCTTACGAAACCTTCACCGCAGAAATCGTCCAAAAATAACGTCGGGGTAGCCCGGTAGACCTCCCAGACTAAACTGCGACGAAAATGGGCCTCCAACAGTAGATCGTCGCTCCGCACCCCGATGCAGAAGTCGCCGTCGTCGCGGCCTCCAAAAATTCTGAACCTTCACCAAAAGATGCACAAGAGGGAGAGAAAGAAAATTGGTGAAGGGCTCAAGGGCTAAAGCTCTCGAGAAAAGCCTCAAAAATGAGCCCCAAGGGGCCTATTTATAGGCCTCACCCGAAATCAGCCCAAAAAGACAAGTCAATGGGCTTTCGGGCCCAACTTTCGGGCGCCCGGTACTTTCGGGCGGCTACAGTGTTGGGCCGGCCCAACACTGTTCACGCTCGAATCCACCAGGTGCCGCCACGTGGCCCGCCGAACAGCAAACAGCTGTTCGGGCCACCCCCGGGCTGCCACGTGGCCCGCCCCCGCACAGTGAGGCGGTAGGCGCCCGCCAACCAGCGGGCGACACGTGGCCACCCGGTTGACCCGCCGGCCGGTCGGCGGCCGCGCCGGGCGCGCGGCATGGCCCCGTCGTGCGCACGCGCCCCGAGGTACCGGCCCCGGCTCCGTGCACCGCGCACGGTGCGCCCGCGAATCAGAGGGTGACACGTGTCCCCTACACCCGGTCCACGCATTCCACTTTGGAATTCCGTGGACCGCGCCGCGTGCACCGACCAACCGGAAGCTGCCACGTGCCCCCGCCTTGGTCCATGCACCGCCGTGCTCACCCGGTAGACCGCGCGCCTTGCGCCTGCCAATCAGGCGGTGCCACGTGTCCATGCGCCGGGTCTGTGCACCCCACCGCGCAACTCTGTGGACCGCGCATCCTGAACTGGCCAATGACAGGCTGCCACATGGCATCCCGGCGGTCTACGGCCCCTCCCATGCACCATTTTCCACTAAAAACTTCCGGGAGTCCGTTTTTGGGCATCCGGACTCAGAAACAAACAAGCAAATAGCCGTTTTCAAGCGTTTTTCCGTGCTGAATCCATTTCCGACCTCTGTTGGGCCTAATTCTATTTCGAAATTTCGGCAAACTCTGCCGAAGGCCTACACAGCTAATAATAACGCATAGGGTCCATCTGTGGCATCCCATTGATGCACCATGGGCCAGATACACCAACACTAGGTGCTCTAACAGTGGATTCATCAAAAGAACGCTGCATGGGAATTAGGGCCACTACAGAAGGACTAAAAAGCAGATTGATGTCAGCTCCTATCCTTTTCCTTCCTGTCATGGGGAAAGGATATGTGATCTACAGTAATGCGTCGCATAGTGGACTTAGTTGCGTGCTGATGAAGGAGGGTAGGGTAATTGCTTATGCGTATCGACAGCTTAAGGATTATGAGAAGAATTATCCTACTCACGATTTAGAGCTTGCTGCAGTGGTATTTGCATTGAAGTTGTGGCATCACTACCTATATGGGGAGCACTATAAGATTTATACTGACCACAAGAGCCTAAAGTATTTGTTCACGCAGAAAGAGTTGAACCTGAGACCGCGCAGATGGTTGGAGCTATTGAAAGATTATGATGTGGATATCCTTTACCTTCCTGACAAGGCTAATGTGTTTGCAGAAGTATTGAGTAGGAGAGCTGTGCAGAGCTTGACTATGTTGATCACAGACCAGGCGCCATTACTAGAGGAGATGAGGCGGCTCGAGCTGGAGGTTGTGTCCCCTGGGGTCTCTGCTAGACTGACGTCTTTAGTCGTGCAGCCCACTCTACTGGACAAGATCAGAGAGAGACAGAGTGAGGACCCCCACTTGACAAGGATTAGAGATCAGATTCTGAGCGATCAGGCATAAGACTTTTTAGTGGATGCTTCGGGAGTACTGAGGTACAGGGACCGAGCATGTGTGCCAGCGAACACAGGGATCAGAGACCAGATTTTGAGGGAGGCCCATTATACACCTTATACCCTTCATCCAGGTGGAACTAAGATGTATAAGGACCTCAAGGCACACTTTTGGTGGAACGGCATGAAGAGGGATATCGGGAGATTTGTAGCTCAGTGTTTGACTTGTCAGCAGGTAAAGGCTGAACATCGGGTACCAGCTGGCAAGTTGCAGAGTCTCCCAATCTCTGAGTGGAAATGGGACCACATCACTATGGACTTTGTGGTCGTATTGCCAAGGGCACAGGGAGGAGTTGATGCTATTTGGGTAGTGGTGGATAGACTCACCAAGTCGGCCCAATTTTTGCCGATGCAGACTACTTGGTCACTCGAGCGGCTAGCCCAGCTGTATTTGGACGAGGTGGTGAGGTTACATGGAGTGCCCGCCTCTATAGTATCAGATAGAGACCCGAAGTTTGCTTCGCGTTTCTGGAAGAGTTTACAGACAACCTTGGGGACTCAGCTCAGGTTCAGTAAAGCCTTTCACCCACAAACCGATGGGCAGTAAGAGCGGACGATACAGATTCTTGAGGATATGCTGAGGGCTTGCGTCTTGGACTTTGGCGGAGGGTGGATTCGACACTTATCCTTGGCAGAGTTTGCGTACAACAATAGCTTTCAGGCGAGTATCCAGATGGCTCCGTTTGAGGCGTTGTATGGACGCAAGTGTCGATCACCTCTTTATTGGAGTGATGTGGGTGATAGACGAACTTTGGGGCCCGATTTATTATTAGAGGCAGAGGAGAAGGTCAGAGTGATTCGACAGCATCTTCAGACCGCCTAGAGCCGACAGAGGAGCTATGTTGATACGCGCGACGAGACTTAAAGTTTCAGATTGGAGATCATGTATTTTTGAAAGTCTCGCCGTCCAAAGGGATCAGGAGGTTTGGCATCCATGGGAAGCTCAGCCCCCGTTACATTGGACCCTTCGAGGTATTGGAGCGTATCGGGCCAGTTGCCTACAGACTTGCACTTTCCCCGAGGCTTGCCGGTGTCCATGATGTTTTTCATGTTTCTGCTCTGAGGAGATACATTTTCGATCCGTCACACGTCATCGACTTCACCCCACTCGAGATCAGCGAGGACCTGAGGTACGAGGAGCGCCCACTGCGAATTTTGGATCGAGAGGTGAGAGAATTGCGCAGTCGGGCCATCCCCTATGTGAAGATCTTGTGGAGCAATCATGACGAGCGCGAGGCTACTTGGGAGCTTGAGTCGTTGATGATGGACACCCATCCCTACTTATTCGAGGCTTCGATTTGAGGTATGACTTTTGTGTCGAGGACGAAACTTTTTTTAGTGGGGGGGATGTAGTGGCCCAGATCCCTTTGTAGCTTGCTCCCGTGATAATTTTAAACCACATATTATTGGTGTATCGGGTCCGTAACGTATCAAATAGACGCGTTAAACGGACCCAGCACAGAATAGGATCATTTTGTCTTTCGGCTGCCTTCATCGAAATTTTAGAAGGGGTTTCTCGCTAAACGGAGGCCGGATTTGGATTCAGTGCGGGAAAACGTCAAAAAACGACTATTTGCTTGTATTTTTTCAGAGTCTGGACGCCCAAAAAGGGACACCCGGAAGTTTACCGCGCTGATTGGTGCACGGGGGAGCCCGTGGACAGGCTGGGGCACCACGTGGCGGCCTTGGATT
This sequence comes from Tillandsia leiboldiana, assembly GCA_029204045.2. NCBI lineage: Eukaryota > Viridiplantae > Streptophyta > Magnoliopsida > Poales > Bromeliaceae > Tillandsia > Tillandsia leiboldiana. The sequence continues at coordinate 7,219,955 of CM055067.1, read as the reverse complement.
GGCCGTCTCACGTGGCGCGGTCCACCCGCGGTGCGAGGGCAGAGCGGGGCAGGTGGGGCAGGCGGGGGGCAGGCGGGGGCGGTATCGCGCCCACGCGAGGGGGCACCACGTGGCGCCCCGCTATTCGCCAGCGCCACCCCACCCCGCTCCCTTGTCGGGTCACGCGTCGCGGGCCGGTTGGCCGCACCCCGCTGCCGCGTGGTCCGGGATGCGTGGCGCGCCCGGAGCGATCCGGGCGCCGCCATCGCTGATCCGGGCGCCGCCATCGCTGTCCCATGTTCGGCGCTCGGTTGTTCCCTACGCCCGAAAACGTACCCCAAACTATTTTTGTCCCCTCCCTCTTTGGCTATAAATAGGCCAATCCACCCTCAATTTCGGGTTTTTCGAGGTTGCTCTTGGGATTTCTCTTGGCAGAGGTTCTTCTTCATCAAGTCCCCCATATTTCTCAGGATTTGGGAAATTTTTGGAGGCCGCGGCATCGACGAATTCTGCGATTCGGCGCACTTCGACGTTCCTCTTTCTCTGGCTTTTTCTGTCACAGTTTAGTCCGCGAGCTCCCCTGGGCTACCCCGAAGGAGTTTTTAGACAATTCTTGCGGCAGTGTCTCCATGATAGGTAGGACTACGTTTTCCGTGTTTACCACTTCCCTCCATTTCTGGTTTTTACTAGGTTTTTCGGAGCATCTTTAGACCCCTTTTTTCTGCGGCAATTTTTGGACAGTGGAGGAGAGATTATGGCAGTACCGGGTTTCATACCGGTCCATCTGATTGGGTTTATTTTGGCAAATACTGTTTACTGATGCATGCATACAGTCATTTTATTCGGTACTGCATTAGAGGCATAGTAGTGGTAGTTTTTCCTTATCAGCAGTCTATTTAGCTTACCATATTACTTTCCTTTTTGTCTCTAGTAGACTTAGTGTGTACGTCGGATCTTCAGGATTTACCCACTGGGGGCTACTGGTTTTATCAGTGGTTCTCACTCTCATTGTTGTTTCCTTCATTCTCCCCTTTATTTTGCAGAGTCTTCTGCGGGAGCTACTGGGTCGTCGGCGGCTGATCGAGGTAAGGGGATCGCTGAGTAAATAGATCTTCTACCTGACAGTGTGTATGTAGATAGACTTTTGGGTGTACCCCCTTTTTCTCAAACTGATGTATTGTTATTTTGGGTCTGGCTTTATCCAGCTGGTTGTATTATTTTTGTGAGCTGGGAGAGACTATTGTATTTATTATAGTTGTAGTTTACTTTCAGTTTCTGTTTCAGTCTGAGATGTTGGAGTTTTAGTTCAGCTCTGTACTAGTGCTCTTTTATTGCTTATCTTATATCTGAGCAGGTTTTCGGCGCTTCGTGTACGCAGAAAATTTCGTGTACCCGGCGGATCTGTAGACGGGCCCAGGTTCTGGTTTACTCCCGGGGCGTGACATCATCTAACAGTGAGAACGGCGAAGGACGGTTTCGTCAAAAATCAAGAAAGATGGTCACCTGTTCACAAATCCCTCGGGTAGTGAGAAAATATCTTGACAAGATATGAGGGTGATCGTTAGACAATGTTATCCGTGCCAGAAGTTGACTCAATTTCGACAACCGCCCGAACGGCACATCAGGCGATTGTCGATGGAGCATTGTTGAGACCAGAATTTTCTCCACTTAAGGAGAGTGACACGTGGCGTATACCATCGGTTGAGGGTGTCAGCCGACAGGGGTTTGAGTCAGCAAAAAGGGACTTGCGCCTCATTTGAGACCGACCTCAGTCGCGGAAAAAAACGACGTGTGATGCATGTCGTAGGCCAACACAGGTTATCAGCTAAGAGCATCGACCGATAGGAAAAGCAGCCGACGCAAGGATCATCACAATGGCTAGGGCCAACTGTGGTTGAAGAAAGGTTTACGACCGCTCCAAACAGTTGACGATGCAATCAACCCTCGGTCGATTAAGCCGAAGAAGAAGAAACTCGTACTTTGTTTCAGGCTGGTCTCAGGTGTGTAGCAGTATGGTACAAGGCGCATACCTCAACCGAAGAAGGGTCCGCATCCCGATCCGGACCGATTTCGATCACGTAAAGGTACAAGGCATGACAAAGGCGATGGGCCGAAGGCGCAAGCTGATAGGAGAATCGACCGACAAGAGAAGCAGCCAAAGAGAGATACCAGACTGCCTCAATCAAGCGACGAGAGAGGCGAAGTCAAGGTCAATCATCAGCTGCTCGAAAACTCCAGAAGGAAAGATCTTGGAAAAGAATGAAGGCGAGATTCAGGCGCAAATCTCGTAACGGACCCCGAAGCGGCAAGCGGCGTCCAGCAAAGGGAGGCGCCAAAGATCACGCTCTATTACAACAATTAAGGGGTTAACCCAGAAGGGCAAGCAACGCCCAGCGTCGGAAAGCGCTGAGAGTTACGCCTCGGCGCAATGATCAGGGGACGAACTTGGATGAAAATCGGCCTCTATCCTATCGACTCAAAAGGAGGTCGTTGATGACTTCACGATGATTCTCCCCAAATTACGCCGATCATTCGAAATTCAAAATCGGCACCCAATAACTTGGTTTGAGATGTGTACAAATACCCGAGCAATCGAAGAGATCGGGGTCCGGCAACCTCGTGAGCCCGGTACCACCCCAGCTTCTTCATTTATCTAGGAGTAGGTGTAACTTAACTTTTTTTCTTCTTTTTTACTGCTTTCCTAGAAGTAGGCCTAATTGTAATCCTTCTATCCCTTTTTCCCCACTTGTATTCCCTTCTTATTTATCAATATAAAGTGTAAATTGGCCATTCGGTCGTGTCTTTATTTATCCTCGCATTTAGAATGTAAACCGGCTCAGCCGTCTCTTTATTTGCTTTTTTTCTTTTAGAGTGTAAACCGGTCAATTAGTCGTGTCTCTATTGGTGATTTTTGTGCTTTCAACATTGCAATCGACTCATCAGTCGTACATTTATCTCAACTCGGTTCGACTCAATTAAGTGAAAACCAGCGATCCCTCTCTACCTCCGCGAAACCGCTTCGGCAGTCACCAGTCGTTGCGATTGCGAGGAGTTACTAGAGGAGAACCCGGCCGAGCGGATCCCTTCTCGGCCCGATCGCTTGATTGTTGGCAAGCGGCGCACTTCGACACCTCTGGATGGTCACCCAGCAGGGACCGATCGCGCGCAAGCCATATTTTGACCCCAACATCTATATAAGACCATATTGTTGACTACTGAAGAACACAAGCTCAAATCACCATTCACAATAATTTATTTTTTATTTCTTGTTTTGTTTTGTTTTGTTTTGTTTTGTTTTGATTTGTTTTTTTTTTTTTGACAACTTCATCTAGAGAATGCTCAAATTACAACTTCATGTGTGCAAATGTAGTTAGGATTTGTGCTTTATTGTATTTTGTGAAGTTATTCGTGGATCCAGTGAACATTAGTTTATTCGACCAAAGGGGACAAATTAAGCTTCAAGGAGAGAAGCATCACTACCGCCTTGAAGCCTTTTTCATCTCTCTGTCTCAATTCCTCTCCTTCTTGATATAAGAGCGTTATCCACAACGAACATAGGATTGTTGCTGTCACGCCCCGGGTATAAACCGGAACCCGGGCCCGCCAACAGATCCGCCGACCAGCGGTGGGGTCGCTGCTACGGATGTGGACAGCCAGGGCACATTCGAGCTGCATGCCCCTTTTCGACCTCAGCCGCTCCTTCTTCAGCATCTGCCCCAGCATCATCGCAGCAGCGGTTATTATCGTCGGTTTGTGGAAGGCTTTGCGAAGCTTTCCACACCCCTCACTCGGTTGACGCGTAAAGGAGTTAAGTTTATCTGGAGTGAGGACTGCCAGAGGAGCTTTGAGGAGCTAAAGGATAGATTGATGACCGCTCCTATCCTTTCCCTCCCTGTTATGGGGAAAGGATATGTGATCTACAGTGATGCATCGCACAGTGGACTTGGATGCGTGCTGATGCAGGAAGGGAGGGTAATTGCTTATGCACCAAGACAGCTTAAGGATTACGAGAAGAATTACCCTACCCATGACTTAGAACTTGCTGCCGTGGTGTTTTCACTGAAGCTTTGGCGCCATTACCTATATGGGGAGCACTGTGAGATCTACACCGACCACAAGAGCCTAAAGTACCTGTTCACGCAGAAGGAACTGAATTTGAGGACGCGCAGATGGTTAGAGTTACTGAAGGATTACGATGTGGATATCCTTTACCATCCAGGAAAGGCCAACGTGGTGGCAGATGCCTTGAGTAGGAGAGTGGTACAGAGTTTGTCCATGTTGATTACAAATCAGGCGCCACTGTTAGAGGAGTTGAGACGGCTCGAGATAGAGGTTGTATCCCCTGGGGTCTCTGCTAGACTGATGTCTTTGGTCGTGCAGCCCACTCTGCTGGAGAGGATCCGGGAGAAACAGAGCGAGGACCCCCATTTGACCAAGATTCGAGATCAGATTCCGAGTGATCGATCAGGGGATTTTTCAGTTGATACTGCGGGAGTACTGAGGTACAGGGATCGAGCCTGTGTGCCAGTGGATGCTGAGATCAGAGAGCAGATATTGAGAGAGGCCCATTATACACCTTACACCCTTCATCCTGGGGGGACTAAGATGTATAAGGACCTCAAGACACACTTCTGGTGGAATGGCATGAAAAGGGATATTGGGAGGTTTGTGTCTCAGTGTTTAACTTGTCAGCAGGTAAAAGCTGAGCATCGTGTGCCAGCTGGCAAGTTACAAAGTCTTCCAATTCCCGAGTGGAAATGGGACCACATCACGATGGATTTTGTGGTCGGGTTACCGAGGGCACAAGGAGGTGCAGATGCTATATGGGTAGTGGTGGATCGACTTACCAAGTCAGCGCACTTTTTGCCTATACAGACTATATGCAACTATAAAGCTGACTGCCCAAAGAAACCCAATCAGAGGGCCAGGAAATACTGGCACTGCCTGCTCTGTCATCACTCACAACTCACCAACTGACCGGCACCCATCACGGTCAAAAAGCCTACTCCGGAGTGGCACTCGAGGGGAGCGACCCACACGAGTAAAGTATCTCTGTATCAATCATCTCTGTAACCGATGTCTCACAATAGCAGGACTGGATCATGACCATGATCAAAGTGGGAATACTCCATCCACTAATGCAACCCTGATCCCCAATCTGATGTGATAATAACATCCGGTCAACCGCCCAAAATTCGCGGTTGCCACTATCTCCCACAATCCCCAAGAAGAGTCTAAACTGTCCCAGACTCAAGATCCAACTACACTATCTCAAGATCCCGATCTGACTCGATCGTCATGCATCGATAGAGAAGAATAACAATAAAACATGTTTTCTCCTAAGTCAAATCCCATAATACAGTGCTGCAGTAAAATGGTGGCCTAACTAGATGTCCAATTAAACATACAATTATTCCTTTAAAAAGTATTAGAAAAGTGACTAAGGTTTCTTGTAAAGAATCATTTTAAAACATTATTGGATTACTTATTTGCATGCAGTTTAAGATATAGCAATTGTCCAACTTCATTGTCCCAGATTGATCACATAGAAGCTATCAATTAATTTAGGGGGGCCAATGCAATAGGTTCATATACCACGAGTTAACTGTCACATTTATAATTGGGAAACTCTACTATTCCTAGTGAGCAAGTCAACAAAGAGGGAAACACAACCACCTACCTCGAAAAGCATGCATAATACACCCAGAAAATACCTGCTGTCCTCTAAGCACACCGTCAGCTGAAACAGTATCCTACAACATCACACAAGTGTACACGGTGTAAAAACTACAAGTTCCAAACACATAATTGCTATTTTTACAATCAACACGCAAAACAAGGAATTTTACCTCTGTCTCGAGCTCCTAAAATCTCAAAAAAATCACGGTTGCGTTCCTCGCGAAAAGTAGCCCAAAATCGACTCTTGAATCTCCTCAATCTGATATTTCTACGCTGAGAAATAATTCGTCGAAGTCGCCGCTGTCCAAAAACCCAAACAGCAAAAGAGGGGGTCAAAACACCTCGGGAATCGTGCCAAGGAATCGGAATCCAGAGAAACCACCAACACAGAAAACGAAGCCCTACCTCTTAGGAACACACCGGTGAAGAAATCGTCGAAAGAGGACTCCTGTACTGCGCAGGGGACTCCTCGGACTGAAATGCGACGATAACGGGCCAAGATTGGGGAAAAATGAGGCACACTGTAAAATCCGGATCGCCGCTGTCGAACTTCCAGAAAATCTGGGAACGCACCACGAGGTAGAAAATAAGAAGATGAAAAACTTCTCTTAAGGCCCCTCCCACAGGTTCTCTCTCTATCTCTCGGAAAACAGAGAAAAAGAAGGGAGGGGAGGCCTTTATATAGGCCCACAAAAACAATTGGGATAATCCCCAACGTGTCCCCAGATTCGGGCTGCTACAGTGCGGACCGGCCCAAGGATTTCCGGGCGCGCACAGTGCAGCCCAGCCCAGCCCAACTCGCGCACGGGATCCCGCCGCGTCCAACCGGCCGTCCGACCCGGCCAAGGGCCCGCCACGTGTCCGCCAAACAGGCGGCAGCCGTGCGGCCCAACGGGGAAGCGCCACGTGTCCCCCGTGATTGGCGGCGCGGTGGGCGCGCCCGCCAATGGTGCGGCGACACGTGGCCCCCCGCCCGACATGGCTGTCGGCGGCCGCCGCCGCCCACGCGCGCCCACGTGCGCCCACGTGCGCCCACGTGCGTACGGCCGCACCCGGGTAGCTCTGCGTGCGCCACGCGTACATGAGCCGACCAATCCGGGGCCACTACGTGGCGCGCCCCGGTCCACCGTGCACCGCGCACGCGCCGCACCTGCCCGAGCTGCCCGCGCCTGCCCCCGCGCGCCGAGCGCACTGCGCCGGGCCAATCGCGTGCCGCCACGTGGCACGCCGGTCCACCGTGCACCGGCGGTCTTTTCCGTGGACCGAGAGTGGCGCGCCGGCCCAATAAGGGCCTGCCACGTGTCCCCGGCCGGTCCACAGCTCCCCCTGCACCATTTTGCGCAGGAAACTTTCGGGGGTCCGTTTTTGGGCATCCGGACTCCAAAATAAATAAGTAAATAGCCGTTTTCAAGCGTTTTTCCGCGCTGAATTCAAATACGGCCTCCGATTAGCCTGATTCCACTCCTAAAATTCGGCAAAGGCAGCCGAAGGTCAGGCTTGCTCCCAAATCCTCTCTGGTTCCAAACAACATATCACTTTGACATGTTGGGGCCCCACACACCACTAACAGGTGTTCCACACCCCGAAACAGGGAAAAACTGGGACACTACATCCTCCCCCACTAACAAAAGTTTCGTCCTCGAAACGAAAATCATACCTCAATCCTGAGCCTCGAACAGGTAGGGGTAGGCGTCCATCATCGCTGACTCGAGCCTCCTATTGCACCTTTTGTGCCGTCAGCGCCATCTTCGAGTAGCGGGGCTCCTGGAGCTATTCGGCCTTTGACTGCGGAGAAGGAGCAGGATATCGCTAACAAACTCTCCAAGTTTGTTCAGCGGGGACCCCCTAGATTCTCAGGGCGAGATGCGCAGCCCTGGGCTGTTGGGAGATGGCTTTCTGCGATGGAGAAGCTTTTTCGGGACTTCTTCATCGACCCAAGGTATCGAGTGCACATGGCGGTGCACTGTTTGGACGGAGATGCTGATTTTTGGTGGCAGCGGGTAGAGCCCCTGGAGTTCCGGATTACTCGGCAGCTGCCTTGGGAGGAGTTCCGACGGATGGTGCTGGACACGTATTTTTCGACCAGTGTGAAGAAGAAGTTGGAGGACGACTTGAAGAACCTGCAGCAGGGCGATCGATCGGCTCATGCCTATTTCCAGGAGTTCACGGAGTTGCTGAACTGTGTGCCCTTCGTCGCTCGTGACGGTCCGCACCAGGTTGAGTTGTTCGAGGGAGGCCTCCGTCCAGAGATTTATACACTGGTGCATGCTCAGAGATTTCAGACTCTGGAGGCAGCCGCAGAGCATGCACAGTGGGTGGAGAGAGGTGATCAGGTGGTGGCCAGACAGAGGGCCGCGGTCGCTCAGAGCTCCGACAGAAAGCGACCAGCCCAGGACGAGGGGGGACAGGCCAGTACTTGGAGGCCGCCCCGACCGCCACCGCCTCAGTTCCCAGGCCGTGGGCGTTCGGAGCGGCGAGGGCCTAGTGGGTCCCAGAGGCCCCCGCAGCAGCAGAGATCGCAGTCGTCGCAGCGCGGGTCTCAGCGGCAGCCACAGCGACAGCGACAGTCTCAGCAGCAGCGATAGTGAGGTTACATGGGGTGCCAGCTTCCATAGTGTCAGATAGAGACCCGAGGTTTGTTTCGCGATTCTGGGGGAGTTTACAGACTACCTTGGGGACTCAGCTCAGATTTAGTACAGCTTTCCACCCACAGACTGATGGACAGTCAGAGCGGACGATTCAGATCCTTGAGGATATGCTGAGGGCTTGTATCCTAGATTTTGGCGGTGGATGGATTCGACACTTATCACTGGCTGAGTTTGCGTACAACAACAGCTTTCAAGCGAGCATCCAAATGGCTCCGTTTGAAGCGTTGTACGGACGCAAATGTCGATCACCGCTATATTGGAGTGATGTGGGGGAGAGAAGGACTCTGGGACCAGATTTGTTGCTAGAGGCAGAAGAAAAGGTCAGAGTGATCCGACAGCACCTTCAGATCGCTCAGAGTCGACAGAGGAGCTATGCTGATGTTCGGCGACGAGACTTAGAGTTTCAGGTGGGAGATCATGTATTTCTGAAAGTCTCGCCGTCCAAAGGGATAAGGAGGTTTGGCATTCGTGGGAAACTCAGTCCCCGATACATTGGACCCTTTGAGGTATTGGAGCGTATCGGGCCAGTTGCTTACCGACTTGCACTTCCCCCGAGACTGGCTGGTGTCCACGATGTCTTTCATGTTTCCACTCTGAGGAGGTACGTCTTCGACCCGTCGCACGTCATCAACTTTGCGCCTCTCGAGATCAGCGAGGATTTGAGATATGAGGAGCACCCATTGCGGATCCTAGATCGGGAGATGAAAGAATTGTGCAATCGGACCATCCCCTATGTGAAGATCCTCTGGAGCAATCATGATGAGCGCGAGGCGACGTGGGAGCGCACTACGCCGGGCCAATCGCGTGCCGCCACGTGGCCCGCCGGTCCACCGTGCACCGGCGGTCTTTTCCGTGGACCGAGAGTGGCGCGCCGGCCCAATAAGGGCCTGCCACGTGTCCCCGGCCGGTCCACAGCTCCCTCTGCACCATTTTGCGCAGAAAACTTCCGGGGGTCCGTTTTTGGGCATCCGGACTCCAAAATAAATAAGTAAATAGCCGTTTTCAAGCATTTTTCCGCGCTGAATTCAAATACGGCCTCCGATTAGCCTGATTCCACTCCTAAAATTCGGCAAAGGCAGCCGAAGGTCAGGCTTGCTCCCAAATCCTCTCTGGTTCCAAACAACATATCACTTTGACATGTTGGGGCCCCACACACCACTAACAGGTGTTCCACACCCCGAAACAGAGAAAAACTGGGACACTACAGTTGCCATTCTCCCTCTTCCCGATGCACCTCCTGTGTAGCACGGCCATACCCAGTATGCGAAGTAAGAGCTCGGCATCAATCAAGTCCAACATAGGATCATTTCCACTAAACTTGCATACAAACAATGCATCCCTATTGACCATTGCTGCCATGTTGGCAACAGTTAGGTAGAGTGGTTGCTCTGCTGACACGCCCAATGTTATGTAGTAGAGGTCGTGATTTGCAACTGTGTTGCGAAACCCCTCAGTGTTGCAAATAACCGTATAGAAATAACCTTTCGGCGAGGAGTTGAAGTTTGTGTAGCACATGAGAAGTGTTTGTGGATTGTTTTCCCTATCCATTATTATACAGTACTTGGCGAAGAAAAGAGAAAGAGTCATTAATGTAAAACCTATATATAGTGGACACAAACAAGCTAGGATATGCTTGTAAAAAAGTTTGGTATCTTAAAGAGCACAAGTGTTGTAAAATGAGGGTAAAAAATATTGATGAAAATTTCACAAATATTTGGTGGGCAATTTTGTAATCCACACCCTATAAACATGCAATGGAGAGCCAAACACAAGAGCAATAATAAAATAAAGAAAATCACAAGAACACAATGATTTTACGCTATATCATCCATGGGAGAATAAAGCAAAGAAGCTTCCACTATAAAATTATGGAGATTACAAGAATATACAAATGGGAGAGAAATCACATTTCTTCAAAGATAAAGAGAAGCTCCAACAACTCTAGCTCTACCTAAATAGTATAAACTACACCTCATAAGAAAGATCTCACATCTTCCTTGATAGAACTAAGATTAAACCAAACTCTATGGTTTTCTCTATTTTCTCTCTCTTGTTCTCACTCTTTACTTCTCTCTCTACCCTTTTTTTGTTAATATTCTAATCACCCCTACTCTAGCTTTTAAGAGAGGAAGCTATTAAATATGAACCTTTGGATCAAAAAAATCGTAGTCCAAAGACTTACAAGTAGGAGGCCCAAATACATAGTTAGAAAATATAGAAATAGAAAATTTGACTTTACCAAATTATATAGCCTGAATAACCAGACCCAAATAACATATAGACCCAATATAATTAAATCAACAACTAGCCATCAATATCATACATATGAGAGGGTGCCGTGGAGACTCGTCGGAGCCATGGCGAAGGGGAGAAGTTGCCCTAGGTGATTGAATGAAAACATTGATGGTCCAGCGTATGAGGCGAGCGTGATCGCTTGTTGAAGAGAGAGATGGAGAGAGGGGAGTAGAGGTAGGGCACAAGGAATGGCACCGTGATGGAGAAAATATGAGCAGCGATTATTGGGTGAGGGTTCGAATGAGAGAGAAAAGAAAAGTTTGGCCATATTTGGTTACAATTGAAAAGACAATGCCACCCTCAAAGTAAGTGTTTGGACTTAAAAAATTAATTAATTTTAAAAAAGAGAGAATAAGGAAACAAAATAAATATAGAAATGCAGGGAAGAAATCAAATAAATGAAGAGTTGATTAGTATTTGCCTTAGATGACCAATCATAAAAACAAGAAAGAAATAAAATTATATTGTTACCTTATTTTAAAAAAAATTTGAATTATTTCAAAATGAAGAGGCCCTAGGATCGCTATAAATTAGACCATAAGATTCAAGAAAAAAAAATTTAGAGAAAATAAAAAAAAAAATAGAGAAAAGAGAACAAAAAAAATAGAGAGAAAAAAAATGAGAAGCCAAGGAGCTAGGGGCCTCTTGTTCTTCAACAACGACGATGGCGACGGCAACGGCAAGTGGGAGATCCCATGGCCCTTCATCTTTCCCAACAACGGCTGTGCGAGAGATGGCCTCATAGCCTTTTCTTCCATTTTTTAGCGATAGCAACTATCCTATTGTCTGTTTGATCGAGCAGACATCTTCATAATAGACTTGACACGGTCAAAATAGACATTAGGCCATTGCTATTGTCGCAAGCATGCATTCACTATCATCAAGAACCCGTGGTTTCAATATCACCTCTGCTATCATCAACAGGTGCGCAAATGATATGATGACAATCCTTGTGTCGGGGTGATTGAGTGGCCGTCTTCATGACAGGCTCGACACGATCAACTCTAATCTGTCACGCCCCGGGGTCGAAACTGCGACCCGGGCTCGCCAACAGATCTGCCACCTATACGAAAATCCCGCATAGGCGAAGCGTCCAACTTGCAAAGAAAAGTACTACAGCTAAACAGATATCAGAGCTATAAAATAAACTGCTGTAAATCTCAAATCCATCTACTGTACAACTGAAAATAATGATACAATATCCATCTCCCAAATATGATCATATACAAAATCCTCTGATACAAAAACCCAGAACTCTACAGGAAGGTAAACTGAAATAATACATCAGTGTACAGGCTCTCAGTACAAGTCAGATCCTCACAATACAATAATCTCTCAAAAGTGGAAATAAAACTAATCTACTGACTATACTACAAATCTCCAACGTGGGGGTACAGCTACTCTCCAAAGACAGGTAGGGATCTAGCTCGCGACTCCCTCGCCTCGAACAGCAACAGCAGAATCAGCAACACCTGCAATGACTCTGCAAAATAAGGGAGATGAACGAAAAAAAAGGAGGGGGAGAACCCCCAACGGGTGTGAGAACTACACCAACAGGTAGTTCTCAGTGGGTACCGCCACCAGGCCCGACGGTCTGCCCACTAAGTCTACTAGAGGCATAAGATAATAATGCAGTAAAAACTGAACAAGAAAAGCTGGAGATACTCTACAGCTATCATGCCTCTATCTAAATGCTCAATGAGTGATACAGATGAAAAATATGCAACCACTCGCACCCAAGGTGCCCAATCGACCCAATCGAACTCACTGCCACATAGGGTCCAGTCAAGCCAGCGCCCACCTACTGCCACACATCCACAAGAGGACGGGACTTACGTTGGGCGTCCCACGCGGACGACGTCGACAAGTCGCGATACGAAAGTAATAGATCCACTCCGGACGTGGCACTCGAGTGGCGCGACCCCACCGAGGAAAAAGGTATCCGCGCATATCTGTCGAGCTCAAAGTGGCTCCTGCAGGCTATAATCAAAATCCATACTCACTCTCAGAACGGAAGGACTCAAGATCCTCAAACACCTCGCACGACGGTCGGAACACTCTCAACGACTCGGCTAACCAGCTGATATGCTCTCACGAATCTCGAGACACAGGCGTACTCAACCAACTCGTGGCACTAAACTCACTGGCTGGAGATACTCCACAGCCGGGACCACTGTCGACCCAAACGGCTCCCAAAACGAAACAACCCAACTCGCCATGCTAAACACACAGGCTGGAGATACTCCATAGCTGGGATCAACCCACAACTCAAGAGCTAACAAAACTGGTCGGACGATACTCAACGACCCGGGACCACCGTCAACCAAACGGTTCCCAACAACACTGACCGGAAGATACTCGACGGTCCGGGACCACCGTCTACCCAAACGGCTCCCAACAACACTAGCACTGGTCTAACCTCAGCTACCAGACTCTACTCAGCCCCCAGGCACGAGTGTAACATATGTCCTACAATAACCTGACCACTCGGCCCACTACCCGGGCGAGGAAACTCTATGTCCAGAAAATATGCAAGGTGTGGGATGTCTAAAGCATAAAAGAACCTAGCCCAAGTGAAGGTTCTCTACTAGTTTGGTTTCAACATGCATCACATGACAGGGTGCTAGGTCAAGTTCCAACAATAGCATGTAAATAAACTGAAACCTAACATAGGGAACATTATCAGACATGATCATAAAATACATCAAAATAACCCTCATCTCCCTCAACATGCTCTCAACTAGCATAAGGTGAATACAACCATTTCAATATATATATATAGGATCTTGAAGGTACCCAACATGTACAATAAATCATGTAAGCCTCAATCCAGATGAACTAGATCATTTCTTATGCTTACATCTCAATCCTATAGGTTGTACATTAAATTATGCATGCTATCTGTAGAGTACCGGGTCTTTGGATAGCGCGCCAACCACATAGATGACTTGGAGCAGAGAGTTGCCATGGGCATGTTGCATTTGAGTTTACAGTTGATGCCGGGTTGATTCGGATCAACGCAGAAGCTCCAGCTCGATTCGGGGTTTTTCCGGGCTTTGTATGCCGATTGAGGATGAGATTTGGAAATTATAGACTTCACCGTGGAGTGCCGAAGATTCAGAAACACTTGGAACAGGTGTACTTTCGATTTACAGCGAGGTTCGGGAGGTTCCGGACTGACGCGGAAGGACCCGGAGGCAAAAAGTGAGTCGGAACTGGCAATTTTGGAGCCGGTATTTGATTTGAGCACCCCGACTCAACGGATGAGCTTTTTGAAGAGAAAAAGCTGTGAGCACGTGCACTTTCGATTTACAGCGGAGTTCGGGAGGTTCCGGACAGCGGCGGAAAGCCCGAAGGCAAAAAGTGAGTTGGAGTTGGATTTTTGGATTAAGTTAATTATTTAATTAATTTAGTTTCTTTATTTAAGGCTCCCTGTAGCAGCAGAGAAAGGAAAAAGAGAAAGAAAGGAAAAAGAGAAAGAAAGAAAGAAAGAAAGAAAGAAAGAAAAGAGAGGAAAAGGAAGAAGAAGAAGAAAGAAGTGGGTTTTGGAGTTGAGCTTGGCCGAGGTTTTCCCCCGTGGTGGCCGTGAAGAGCGTGGATGCATTTTTGAGGTGGGTATTTTGATGCTTTTATTTTTGAAAAGCGAATTTTGGAGTTTTTGAGTTTGGTTTTTGTTGTTGGAGAGCTTTGGGGATTTTAATTGGTTTTTAAAAAGCTAAAAATGGATTTGTCGGATTTTTCGGGATTTTTATAATTCATGGTAGAATTTTCCGTCGCCGGCGGCCGCGCGCGCGCGCAACGGCGCACGCGCGGCGCCAGGGTGCTGCTGTTGGCAGCACCCTGCGGCGATGTGCCGCTGGGCGCGGCGCCGCGTGCAGCAAAGTGCTGCACGCGGCGCTGCCAGGCCGCGCGCAGGCGCGCGCGGCAGGGCCGCGCGCAAGTGCGCGCGGCACTGCCTGGCCGCGCGCAGGTGCACGCAGCGCTGCCAGGCCGCGCGCAGGCGCGCGCGGCAGGGCCGCGCGCAGGTGCGCACGGCACTGCCTGGCCGCGCGCAGGCGCGCGCGGCACTGCCTGGCCCAGCGCCGCTGGGCGCCGCGCGCAGCGCCGCAGGGTGCTGCGCAGCGCGCTCTGTCACGGCGCAGCAGGTCGCTGCGCGGCGCGACCTGGTTTGGCGCCGCGCGGCGGGCCTCCCTCGTCGCACGGCAGGGTTTTTCGACGCTCGGCGTGCTCCCGGACAGCGGCCTGCACCTCGGTTTGCGTGCCGACGCTGTTTTTTGCCGTCGGGCGTCGTCTTCGCCGTCGGCGCTGTTTTCGCAGGATTTTTCGCGAGCGGTTTCGCTAGCAGTTTTCGCAGGGTTTTTCGCGAGCGGTTTCGCTAGCAGTTTTCGCAGGGTTTTCGCAAGCGGTTTTCGCGAGCAGTTTCGCAGGATTTCGCGAGCTGTTTTCGCAAGCAGTTTTCGAGCTGTTTTTCGCCGACGGAGCAGTTTTTCGCCGCCGCGTGCTGTTTTTCGCCGTCGGGCGCAGTTTTTCGCCGACGGAGCAGTTTTTCGCCGCCGCGTGCTGTTTTTCGCCGTCGGGCGCAGTTTTCCGCCGACGGAGCAGTTTTTCCGCCGCCGCGTGCTGTTTTTCGCCGTCGGGCGCAGTGTTTTCACCGACGGAGCAGTTTTTCGCCGCCGCGTGCTGTTTTCGCCGTCGGGCGCAGTTTTTCGCCGACGGAGCAGTTTTTCGCCGCCGCGTGCTGTTTTCGCCGTCGGGCGCAGTTTTTCGCCGACGGAGCAGTTTTTCGCCGCCGCGTGCTGTTTTTCGCCGTCTGGCGCAGTTTTTCGCCGACGGAGCAGTTTTTCGCCGCCGCGCGCTGTTTTCGCCGTCGGAGTCTGTTTTTCGCCGTCGGGCGCTGGTTTTCGCCGACGGAGGCTGTTTTTCACCGTCGGATGCTCGGTTTTCGACCGTTTGATTGATTTTGCGATTTCTTCGCTTCTGGCAGCTTGCGGTGCGGTTTTTAGCTTCCGCCGGGGGCGGTTGTGGGTTTTTTCGTCGCGTGGACCCGCGGGCTTGTTTCGGGACATCCGCGGAGCGCCCGGTCATGTGGTTGGACGCAGCGTGCTCCGTTTTGCGTGCGAACCTCGTGGAGGCAAGGTAATCCCGCTGAGCCCAATTGCAAGTGTCGACAAGCAATTGGTGGCGAGCTGAGGTGGGTTGGTTTTTCTCTCCAAGTCTACGGACTTCCTTCTAATTCTATTGTGATAGGACTGCATGCTAGTTTGAGTGTTTTCTTGGAACTTAACTAGCACCCCCGTCATATGTGCATGTGTTTGACCAGACCGATAGAGAACCTTAATCTGGGCTAGGTTATTTTATGCTTTAGACATCCCACACATTGCATATCCTTCTGGACATAGAGTCCTTTGCCCGGGTAGTGGGCCGAGTGGTCAGAGTGTTGTGGGACGGGTGTTGCACTCGGGCCCGGGGGCCGAGTGGGGTCTGGTGGCTGGATTAGGCCAGTGTTAGTGTTTTGGGAACCGTTTCAGATAAACGGTGGTCCCGAGGTTTTTCTTTTCGCTGTTCTTCTCGTCACCACCATGCTGTGATCGTGGTGCACGTGTGTTAGCAGGACCTTGAACCCAGAGCCTTTTTGGACGAATACATGATTTTAGTCAGCCAATGTTTCTTCCAAGACTCGCAAGGTTGCCTGAGTCTGTTCTTGTTTGATAGGACGAGGGCATTAGCTCTTCGAGGTTTGGGCATAAAACTTGATTTCAAAGGGGTTTTCCTAAAAAGACTAAAAATCATTAAAACGATAGATTTCTCTCAGATCGAATGGTTTTCTGAAATAAATGATATGGTTTCTTATAAACTTATCCACCCGAGCGGATTCGAGTGATCTGGGTTCTAAGGGCTGTTTTCTCTCTTGGGGACGTAGGTGTTAGTCTCCCGGGGTTTCGGACCCTTCGCAGATCTGGCTGTGGAGCATCTCCGGCCGTGAGTTTGTGTGTTGGGTTGAGTGGGGTGTTGTTGTGGGAGCCGTTGAGAGAGACGGTGGTCCTAGCCGTGTAGTACTTTCGTTGAGTGGGTCAGTGTTGTGAGATTGAATCGTGGAGGGTTCTCCGACCGAGTTGTGCTTTGAGCATCGAGATACCGATCTGTTTGATCGTGGACTATAGCCTGCAGGAGCCACTTGTGAGACAGTGATTCAGTTGTGATACTTGAGTTCGGTGGGGTCGCACCCCTCGAGCTACGCCCCGGGTGCGTTGATGATTCCGAGCCTGATGAGGCTGCGATGATGATACCGGGCCTGACGAGGCTGCGATGATGCGCCTAGTTCCTATACTAGAGGTCGCTTGATACCCCTGGCCGAGCTACCATGGGCACTTTGTGAGATATCGAGATTGTCCGATTGGACACCCTGGTTGATACACTAGGGGGCGCAGGCTTGACTCGACTGGACCCTATGTGGCAGTCGCTGAGATTTGGGTTACACTGAGAGAGTGATGGCATAGCATGTGTCATAGTAGAGTGTCTTGAGCATAGTACTTGTGACATATTGTCAGCAGTGAGTGGCTGCATACCATCATCCATATTCTCTTCCTATTGAGCATAGTAGATAGAGGCATGATAGCTGTAGATTCTTTTCCAGCTTATTTTCAGTATCACAGTCTTTTCTGTTATCTTATGCCTCTAGTAGACTTAGTGGGCAGACCGTGGTTCTTGGAGACGGTACCCACTGAGAACTACTGTAGGATGTAGTTCTCACACCCTCTGTCGGTGACAGGTTGCTGAGGCTTTCTTCCGTTCCTGCCGGGCTTGACTGGACGGACCGAGGACAGGGAGTCCCGTGATAGTTCCCTACCAGCATTGTTACTTTAGAGTGAGGTAGATGTACCATCCCAGACTGTGGGAGTTGACTATGTTTGGTTATATTTCCTGTTTAGCTATCTCCCATTTGGATTCGTAGATGTTGTATAGGCGGACTTCTTTTTGTATCATCTGGTTTTGGGAGATAGGCTATGTGTTGTTGCAGCTTTGTAGTAGTGAAATTTTATATTACAGCTTTCTTATCCGCTCTGATATCTGTATAGCTGTAGTTCTGTCTTTGCAGGTTAGACGCTTCGTCTGTACGGCAGTTTCCGTACAGATGGCGGATCTGTTAGCGAGCCCGGGTCGCAGTTTCGACCCCGGGGCGTGACAGATTAGAGTGGTATCAGAGCCTAGGATATAGGTCATTGAGGACTTAGAAACCCTAGGCTTGTGGTTGGACATTAGGATGACTACGTGAGAGTCGTGACTTTTAGCGAGAGTCCAGATTGAGTTTTTACCTCTCCCTCGGGTTGGGATGAGTGATTTGATATGTTATTCTCTCAAAGTGATTATGTTGGCTGCAGACAACATAATACTTTAGGAAGGATGACAAGTTTTAGACTCTCGCTGGATTGGGTCGTATGGTTGTTATGTCCTGACATTCGTTTTTGTTTCAGTTACCTGCGATGCCGCCGAGACGTCGTGTAGCGACGAGAGGGCGTTCGACCTTGGGTGAGGAGGCCGAGCAGGCCGGGCAGACCGAGGTACAGGAGCTGCGGGCTCAGGTGGCCCAGATGACTGAGGCGTTGCGGCGCCAGGAGGTGGCGGCCAGGCGCCAGGAGGAAAATATGGAGCGCATGATGCGCATGCTGGAGCAGAGGGCACCTCCTGTGGCACCACCATCAGTACCTCCGGATATGACATCCTCGACCTCGTCACAGATTCCTCCGTTGACAGAGACAGAGCAGAGGGAGCTCATGGATCGACTATCCTTTATCAGCAAGTTTCACCCCCCGCGGTTCGCAGGTCAGAGTTCGGAGCCGTGGGAGGTTGAGAACTGGATTGCGGCCATGGAGAAATTGTTTGAGAACCTCTTCATCAAGGAAGAACATCAGGTACATTTGGGGGCGCACTTTTTGGAGAAGGACGCCGAGACTTGGTGGCGTCGAGTTCGTCCAGTGGGACCACCGGGAGTACAGTTATTGACGTGGGCGGAGTTTCGTGCTTTGCTACTCAGGGCCTATTTTCCTGACAGTGCAAAGCAGAAACTAGAAGGAGATCTGCGACGACTCCAGCAGGGGAGTCGGCCTCTTCATGTGTATGTTAATGAGTTTCAGCGGTTATTGAGCTGTGTGCCTCATATTGCCCGGGATGAGGCCCAGAGGGTTGAGCTTTTTGAGAGGGGGTTGCATCCGGATATTTATCCCCTTGTGCATTCGCGTAGAGCGCCGACTCTGGATGCGGCTATTGAGCATGCTCGGTGGGTTGACCGAGGATTTGTGGTTATGTCAGAAGGAGC